>CAJFCV020000001.1:7000728-8201859 GCA_904066235.2 Bursaphelenchus xylophilus
GATTTTAAAAACCGCAAGTTTCACCTTTTTTGGAGTTAAATTACGCCCGCAGCGGGCCAAACAGTCTGATATTATACTTGGCACCAATTTAAAAAAAAAAGTGAATTAGTGATGTCGGAGTGAATTGATAAGACCCACACCATTCGAAACGTCACAGAATGAGATTTTAAAAACCGCAAGTTTCACCTTTTTGGAGTTAAATTACGCCCGCAGCGGGCCAAACAGTCTGATATTATACTTGGCACCAATTTAAAAAAAAAGTGAATTAGTGATGTCGGAGTGAATTGATAAGACCCACACCATTCGAAACGTCACAGAATGAGATTTTAAAAACCGCAAGTTTCACCTTTTTTGGAGTTAAATTACGCCCGCAGCGGGCCAAACAGTCTGATATTATACTTGGCACCAATTTAAAAAAAAGTGAATTAGTGATGTCGGAGTGAATTGATAAGACCCACACCATTCGAAACGTCACAGAATGAGATTTTAAAAACCGCAAGTTTCACCTTTTTTGGAGTTAAATTACGCCCGCAGCGGGCCAAACAGTCTGATATTATACTTGGCACCAATTTAAAAAAAAAAGTGAATTAGTGATGTCGGAGTGAATTGACAAGACCCACACCATTCGAAACGTCACAGAATGAGATTTTAAAAACCGCAAGTTTCACCTTTTTTGGAGTTAAATTACGCCCGCAGCGGGCCAAACAGTCTGATATTATACTTGGCACCAATTTAAAAAAAAGTGAATTAGTGATGTCGGAGTGAATTGATAAGACCCACACCATTCGAAACGTCACAGAATGAGATTTTAAAAACCGCAAGTTTCACCTTTTTTGGAGTTAAATTGCGCCCGCAGCGGGCCAAACAGTCTGATATTATACTTGGCACCAATTTAAAAAAAAAGTGAATTAGTGATGTCGGAGTGAATTGATAAGACCCACACCATTCGAAACGTCACAGAATGAGATTTTAAAAACCGCAAGTTTCACCTTTTTTGGAGTTAAATTGCGCCCGCAGCGGGCCAAACAGTCTGATATTATACTTGGCACCAATTAAAAAAAAAAGTGAATTAGTGATGTCGGAGTGAATTGACAAGACCCATACCATTCGAAACGTCACAGAATGAGATTTTAAAAACCGCAAGTTTCACCTTTTTTGGAGTTAAATTACGCCCGCAGCGGGCCAAACAGTCTGATATTATACTTGGCACCAATTTAAAAAAAAAGTGAATTAGTGATGTCGGAGTGAATTGACAAGACCCACACCATTCGAAACGTCACAGAATGAGATTTTAAAAACCGCAAGTTTCACCTTTTTTGGAGTTAAATTACGCCCGCAGCGGGCCAAACAGTCTGATATTATACTTGGCACCAATTTAAAAAAAGTGAATTAGTGATGTCGGAGTGAATTGATAAGACCCACACCATTCGAAACGTCACAGAATGAGATTTTAAAAACCGCAAGTTTCACCTTTTTTGGAGTTAAATTACGCCCGCAGCGGGCCAAACAGTCTGATATTATACTTGGCACCAATTTAAAAAAAAGTGAATTAGTGATGTCGGAGTGAATTGATAAGACCCACACCATTCGAAACGTCACAGAATGAGATTTTAAAAACCGCAAGTTTCACCTTTTTTGGAGTTAAATTACGCCCGCAGCGGGCCAAACAGTCTGATATTATACTTGGCACCAATTTAAAAAAAAGTGAATTAGTGATGTCGGAGTGAATTGACAAGACCCATACCATTCGAAACGTCACAGAATGAGATTTTAAAAACCGCAAGTTTCACCTTTTTTGGAGTTAAATTACGCCCGCAGCGGGCCAAACAGTCTGATATTATACTTGGCACCAATTTAAAAAAAAGTGAATTAGTGATGTCGGAGTGAATTGATAAGACCCACACCATTCGAAACGTCACAGAATGAGATTTTAAAAACCGCAAGTTTCACCTTTTTTGGAGTTAAATTACGCCCGCAGCGGGCCAAACAGTCTGATATTATACTTGGCACCAATTTAAAAAAAAGTGAATTAGTGATGTCGGAGTGAATTGATAAGACCCACACCATTCGAAACGTCACAGAATGAGATTTTAAAAACCGCAAGTTTCACCTTTTTTGGAGTTAAATTGCGCCCGCAGCGGGCCAAACAGTCTGATATTATACTTGGCACCAATTTAAAAAAAAGTGAATTAGTGATGTCGGAGTGAATTGACAAGACCCATACCATTCGAAACGTCACAGAATGAGATTTTAAAAACCGCAAGTTTCACCTTTTTTGGAGTTAAATTACGCCCGCAGCGGGCCAAACAGTCTGATATTATACTTGGCACCAATTAAAAAAAAGTAAATTAGTGATGTCGGAGTGAATTGATAAGACCCACACCATTCGAAACGTCACAGAATGAGATTTTAAAAACCGCAAGTTTCACCTTTTTTGGAGTTAAATTACGCCCGCAGCGGGCCAAACAGTCTGATATTATACTTGGCACCAATTTAAAAAAAAAGTGAATTAGTGATGTCGGAGTGAATTGACAAGACCCATACCATTCGAAACGTCACAGAATGAGATTTTAAAAACCGCAAGTTTAAACTTTTTTGGAGTTAAATTACGCCCGCAGCGGGCCAAACAGTCTGATATTATACTTGGCACCAATTAAAAAAGAAAAGTGAATTAGTGATGTCGGAGTGAATTGACAAGACCCATACCATTCGAAACGTCACAGAATGAGATTTTAAAAACCGCAAGTTTCACCTTTTTTGAGTTAAATTACGCCCGCAGCGGGCCAAACAGTCTGATATTATACTTGGCACCAATTAAAAAAAAAGTGAATTAGTGATGTCGGAGTGAATTGACAAGACCCATACCATTCGAAACGTCACAGAATGAGATTTTAAAAACCGCAAGTTTAAACTTTTTTGGAGTTAAATTACGCCCGCAGCGGGCCAAACAGTCTGATATTATATACTTGGCACCAATTAAAAAAGAAAAGTGAATTAGTGATGTCGGAGTGAATTGACAAGACCCATACCATTCGAAACGTCACAGAATGAGATTTTAAAAACCGCAAGTTTCACCTTTTTTGGAGTTAAATTACGCCCGCAGCGGGCCAAACAGTCTGATATTATACTTGGCACCAATTAAAAAAAAAAGTGAATTAGTGATGTCGGAGTGAATTGACAAGACCCATACCATTCGAAACGTCACAGAATGAGATTTTAAAAACCGCAAGTTTAAACTTTTTTGGAGTTAAATTACGCCCGCAGCGGGCCAAACAGTCTGATATTATACTTGGCACCAATTAAAAAAAAAAGTGAATTAGTGATGTCGGAGTGAATTGACAAGACCCATACCATTCGAAACGTCACAGAATGAGATTTTAAAAACCGCAAGTTTCACCTTTTTTGGAGTTAAATTACGCCCGCAGCGGGCCAAACAGTCTGATATTATACTTGGCACCAATTAAAAAAAAAGTGAATTAGTGATGTCGGAGTGAATTGACAAGACCCATACCATTCGAAACGTCACAGAATGAGATTTTAAAAACCGCAAGTTTAAACTTTTTTGGAGTTAAATTACGCCCGCAGCGGGCCAAACAGTCTGATATTATATACTTGGCACCAATTAAAAAAGAAAAGTGAATTAGTGATGTCGGAGTGAATTGACAAGACCCATACCATTCGAAACGTCACAGAATGAGATTTTAAAAACCGCAAGTTTCACCTTTTTTGGAGTTAAATTACGCCCGCAGCGGGCCAAACAGTCTGATATTATACTTGGCACCAATTTAAAAAAAAGTGAATTAGTGATGTCGTAGTGAATTGATAAGACCCACACCATTCGAAACGTCACAGAATGAGATTTTAAAAACCGCAAGTTTCACCTTTTTTGGAGTTAAATTACGCCCGCAGCGGGCCAAACAGTCTGATATTATACTTGGCACCAATTTAAAAAAAAAAGTGAATTAGTGATGTCGGAGTGAATTGACAAGACCCATACCATTCGAAACGTCACAGAATGAGATTTTAAAAACCGCAAGTTTCACCTTTTTTGGAGTTAAATTGCGCCCGCAGCGGGCCAAACAGTCTGATATTATACTTGGCACCAATTTAAAAAAAAAGTGAATTAGTGATGTCGGAGTGAATTGACAAGACCCATACCATTCGAAACGTCACAGAATGAGATTTTAAAAACCGCAAGTTTCACCTTTTTTGGAGTTAAATTACGCCCGCAGCGGGCCAAACAGTCTGATATTATACTTGGCACCAATTAAAAAAAAAGTGAATTAGTGATGTCGGAGTGAATTGACAGGACCCACACTATTCGAAACGCCACAGAATGAGATTTTAAAAACCGCAAGTTTCACCTTTTTTGGAGTTAAATTGCGCCCGCAGCGGGCCAAACAGTCTGATATTATACTTGGCACCAATTTAAAAAAAAGTGAATTAGTGATGTCGGAGTGAATTGACAAGACCCACACCATTCGAAACGTCACAGAATGAGATTTTAAAAACCGCAAGTTTCACCTTTTTTGGAGTTAAATTACGCCCGCAGCGGGCCAAACAGTCTGATATTATACTTGGCACCAATTTAAAAAAAAAGTGAATTAGTGATGTCGGAGTGAATTGACAAGACCCACACCATTCGAAACGTCACAGAATGAGATTTTAAAAACCGCAAGTTTCACCTTTTTTGGAGTTAAATTGCGCCCGCAGCGGGCCAAACAGTCTGATATTATACTTGGCACCAATTTAAAAAAAAAGTGAATTAGTGATGTCGGAGTGAATTGACAAGACCCATACCATTCGAAACGTCACAGAATGAGATTTTAAAAACCGCAAGTTTCACCTTTTTTGGAGTTAAATTACGCCCGCAGCGGGCCAAACAGTCTGATATTATACTTGGCACCAATTAAAAAAAAAGTGAATTAGTGATGTCGGAGTGAATTGACAAGACCCATACCATTCGAAACGTCACAGAATGAGATTTTAAAAACCGCAAGTTTCACCTTTTTTGGAGTTAAATTGCGCCCGCAGCGGGCCAAACAGTCTGATATTATACTTGGCACCAATTTAAAAAAAAGTGAATTAGTGATGTCGGAGTGAATTGACAAGACCCACACCATTCGAAACGTCACAGAATGAGATTTTAAAAACCGCAAGTTTCACCTTTTTTGGAGTTAAATTACGCCCGCAGCGGGCCAAACAGTCTGATATTATACTTGGCACCAATTAAAAAAAAAGTGAATTAGTGATGTCGGAGTGAATTGATAAGACCCACACCATTCGAAACGTCACAGAATGAGATTTTAAAAACCGCAAGTTTCACCTTTTTTGGAGTTAAATTACGCCCGCAGCGGGCCAAACAGTCTGATATTATACTTGGCACCAATTTAAAAAAAAAGTGAATTAGTGATGTCGGAGTGAATTGATAAGACCCACACCATTCGAAACGTCACAGAATGAGATTTTAAAAACCGCAAGTTTCACCTTTTTTGGAGTTAAATTACGCCCGCAGCGGGCCAAACAGTCTGATATTATACTTGGCACCAATTTAAAAAAAAAGTGAATTAGTGATGTCGGAGTGAATTGACAAGACCCACACCATTCGAAACGTCACAGAATGAGATTTTAAAAACCGCAAGTTTCACCTTTTTTGGAGTTAAATTGCGCCCGCAGCGGGCCAAACAGTCTGATATTATACTTGGCACCAATTTAAAAAAAAGTGAATTAGTGATGTCGGAGTGAATTGATAAGACCCACACCATTCGAAACGTCACAGAATGAGATTTTAAAAACCGCAAGTTTCACCTTTTTTGGAGTTAAATTGCGCCCGCAGCGGGCCAAACAGTCTGATATTATACTTGGCACCAATTTAAAAAAAAGTGAATTAGTGATGTCGGAGTGAATTGACAAGACCCATACCATTCGAAACGTCACAGAATGAGATTTTAAAAACCGCAAGTTTCACCTTTTTTGGAGTTAAATTGCGCCCGCAGCGGGCCAAACAGTCTGATATTATACTTGGCACCAATTTAAAAAAAAGTGAATTAGTGATGTCGGAGTGAATTGATAAGACCCACACCATTCGAAACGTCACAGAATGAGATTTTAAAAACCGCAAGTTTCACCTTTTTTGGAGTTAAATTACGCCCGCAGCGGGCCAAACAGTCTGATATTATACTTGGCACCAATTTAAAAAAAAGTGAATTAGTGATGTCGGAGTGAATTGATAAGACCCACACCATTCGAAACGTCACAGAATGAGATTTTAAAAACCGCAAGTTTCACCTTTTTTGGAGTTAAATTGCGCCCGCAGCGGGCCAAACAGTCTGATATTATACTTGGCACCAATTTAAAAAAAAAGTGAATTAGTGATGTCGGAGTGAATTGACAAGACCCACACCATTCGAAACGTCACAGAATGAGATTTTAAAAACCGCAAGTTTCACCTTTTTTGGAGTTAAATTGCGCCCGCAGCGGGCCAAACAGTCTGATATTATACTTGGCACCAATTAAAAAAAAAGTGAATTAGTGATGTCGGAGTGAATTGATAAGACCCACACCATTCGAAACGTCACAGAATGAGATTTTAAAAACCGCAAGTTTCACCTTTTTTGGAGTTAAATTACGCCCGCAGCGGGCCAAACAGTCTGATATTATACTTGGCACCAATTTAAAAAAAAAGTGAATTAGTGATGTCGGAGTGAATTGACAGGACCCACACTATTCGAAACGTCACAGAATGAGATTTTAAAAACCGCAAGTTTCACCTTTTTTGGAGTTAAATTGCGCCCGCAGCGGGCCAAACAGTCTGATATTATACTTGGCACCAATTTAAAAAAAAGTGAATTAGTGATGTCGGAGTGAATTGATAAGACCCACACCATTCGAAACGTCACAGAATGAGATTTTAAAAACCGCAAGTTTCACCTTTTTTGGAGTTAAATTACGCCCGCAGCGGGCCAAACAGTCTGATATTATACTTGGCACCAATTTAAAAAAAAAGTGAATTAGTGATGTCGGAGTGAATTGACAAGACCCATACCATTCGAAACGTCACAGAATGAGATTTTAAAAACCGCAAGTTTCACCTTTTTTGGAGTTAAATTGCGCCCGCAGCGGGCCAAACAGTCTGATATTATACTTGGCACCAATTTAAAAAAAAGTGAATTAGTGATGTCGGAGTGAATTGATAAGACCCACACCATTCGAAACGTCACAGAATGAGATTTTAAAAACCGCAAGTTTCACCTTTTTTGGAGTTAAATTACGCCCGCAGCGGGCCAAACAGTCTGATATTATACTTGGCACCAATTTAAAAAAAAGTGAATTAGTGATGTCGGAGTGAATTGATAAGACCCACACCATTCGAAACGTCACAGAATGAGATTTTAAAAACCGCAAGTTTCACCTTTTTTGGAGTTAAATTGCGCCCGCAGCGGGCCAAACAGTCTGATATTATACTTGGCACCAATTTAAAAAAAAGTGAATTAGTGATGTCGGAGTGAATTGACAAGACCCACACCATTCGAAACGTCACAGAATGAGATTTTAAAAACCGCAAGTTTCACCTTTTTTGGAGTTAAATTGCGCCCGCAGCGGGCCAAACAGTCTGATATTATACTTGGCACCAATTTAAAAAAAAAGTGAATTAGTGATGTCGGAGTGAATTGACAAGACCCATACCATTCGAAACGTCACAGAATGAGATTTTAAAAACCGCAAGTTTCACCTTTTTTGGAGTTAAATTACGCCCGCAGCGGGCCAAACAGTCTGATATTATACTTGGCACCAATTTAAAAAAAAGTGAATTAGTGATGTCGGAGTGAATTGATAAGACCCACACCATTCGAAACGTCACAGAATGAGATTTTAAAAACCGCAAGTTTCACCTTTTTTGGAGTTAAATTACGCCCGCAGCGGGCCAAACAGTCTGATATTATACTTGGCACCAATTTAAAAAAAAGTGAATTAGTGATGTCGGAGTGAATTGATAAGACCCACACCATTCGAAACGTCACAGAATGAGATTTTAAAAACCGCAAGTTTCACCTTTTTTGGAGTTAAATTGCGCCCGCAGCGGGCCAAACAGTCTGATATTATACTTGGCACCAATTTAAAAAAAAGTGAATTAGTGATGTCGGAGTGAATTGACAAGACCCACACCATTCGAAACGTCACAGAATGAGATTTTAAAAACCGCAAGTTTCACCTTTTTTGGAGTTAAATTGCGCCCGCAGCGGGCCAAACAGTCTGATATTATACTTGGCACCAATTAAAAAAAAAGTGAATTAGTGATGTCGGAGTGAATTGACAAGACCCATACCATTCGAAACGTCACAGAATGAGATTTTAAAAACCGCAAGTTTCACCTTTTTTGGAGTTAAATTACGCCCGCAGCGGGCCAAACAGTCTGATATTATACTTGGCACCAATTTAAAAAAAAGTGAATTAGTGATGTCGGAGTGAATTGACAAGACCCACACCATTCGAAACGTCACAGAATGAGATTTTAAAAACCGCAAGTTTCACCTTTTTTGGAGTTAAATTACGCCCGCAGCGGGCCAAACAGTCTGATATTATACTTGGCACCAATTTAAAAAAAAAGTGAATTAGTGATGTCGGAGTGAATTGACAAGACCCATACCATTCGAAACGTCACAGAATGAGATTTTAAAAACCGCAAGTTTCACCTTTTTTGGAGTTAAATTACGCCCGCAGCGGGCCAAACAGTCTGATATTATACTTGGCACCAATTTAAAAAAAAAGTGAATTAGTGATGTCGGAGTGAATTGATAAGACCCACACCATTCGAAACGTCACAGAATGAGATTTTAAAAACCGCAAGTTTCACCTTTTTTGGAGTTAAATTACGCCCGCAGCGGGCCAAACAGTCTGATATTATACTTGGCACCAATTTAAAAAAAAAGTGAATTAGTGATGTCGGAGTGAATTGACAAGACCCATACCATTCGAAACGTCACAGAATGAGATTTTAAAAACCGCAAGTTTCACCTTTTTTGGAGTTAAATTACGCCCGCAGCGGGCCAAACAGTCTGATATTATACTTGGCACCAATTTAAAAAAAAAGTGAATTAGTGATGTCGGAGTGAATTGATAAGACCCACACCATTCGAAACGTCACAGAATGAGATTTTAAAAACCGCAAGTTTCACCTTTTTTGGAGTTAAATTACGCCCGCAGCGGGCCAAACAGTCTGATATTATACTTGGCACCAATTTAAAAAAAAAGTGAATTAGTGATGTCGGAGTGAATTGATAAGACCCACACCATTCGAAACGTCACAGAATGAGATTTTAAAAACCGCAAGTTTCACCTTTTTTGGAGTTAAATTGCGCCCGCAGCGGGCCAAACAGTCTGATATTATACTTGGCACCAATTTAAAAAAAAAGTGAATTAGTGATGTCGGAGTGAATTGACAAGACCCACACCATTCGAAACGTCACAGAATGAGATTTTAAAAACCGCAAGTTTCACCTTTTTTGGAGTTAAATTGCGCCCGCAGCGGGCCAAACAGTCTGATATTATACTTGGCACCAATTAAAAAAAAAAGTGAATTAGTGATGTCGGAGTGAATTGACAAGACCCATACCATTCGAAACGTCACAGAATGAGATTTTAAAAACCGCAAGTTTCACCTTTTTTGGAGTTAAATTGCGCCCGCAGCGGGCCAAACAGTCTGATATTATACTTGGCACCAATTTAAAAAAAAGTGAATTAGTGATGTCGGAGTGAATTGATAAGACCCACACCATTCGAAACGTCACAGAATGAGATTTTAAAAACCGCAAGTTTCACCTTTTTTGGAGTTAAATTACGCCCGCAGCGGGCCAAACAGTCTGATATTATACTTGGCACCAATTTAAAAAAAAGTGAATTAGTGATGTCGGAGTGAATTGATAAGACCCACACCATTCGAAACGTCACAGAATGAGATTTTAAAAACCGCAAGTTTCACCTTTTTTGGAGTTAAATTGCGCCCGCAGCGGGCCAAACAGTCTGATATTATACTTGGCACCAATTTAAAAAAAAAGTGAATTAGTGATGTCGGAGTGAATTGACAAGACCCACACCATTCGAAACGTCACAGAATGAGATTTTAAAAACCGCAAGTTTCACCTTTTTTGGAGTTAAATTGCGCCCGCAGCGGGCCAAACAGTCTGATATTATACTTGGCACCAATTAAAAAAAAAGTGAATTAGTGATGTCGGAGTGAATTGACAAGACCCATACCATTCGAAACGTCACAGAATGAGATTTTAAAAACCGCAAGTTTCACCTTTTTTGGAGTTAAATTGCGCCCGCAGCGGGCCAAACAGTCTGATATTATACTTGGCACCAATTTAAAAAAAAGTGAATTAGTGATGTCGGAGTGAATTGACAAGACCCATACCATTCGAAACGTCACAGAATGAGATTTTAAAAACCGCAAGTTTCACCTTTTTTGGAGTTAAATTACGCCCGCAGCGGGCCAAACAGTCTGATATTATACTTGGCACCAATTTAAAAAAAAGTGAATTAGTGATGTCGGAGTGAATTGATAAGACCCACACCATTCGAAACGTCACAGAATGAGATTTTAAAAACCGCAAGTTTCACCTTTTTTGGAGTTAAATTACGCCCGCAGCGGGCCAAACAGTCTGATATTATACTTGGCACCAATTTAAAAAAAAGTGAATTAGTGATGTCGGAGTGAATTGATAAGACCCACACCATTCGAAACGTCACAGAATGAGATTTTAAAAACCGCAAGTTTCACCTTTTTTGGAGTTAAATTACGCCCGCAGCGGGCCAAACAGTCTGATATTATACTTGGCACCAATTTAAAAAAAAAGTGAATTAGTGATGTCGGAGTGAATTGACAAGACCCATACCATTCGAAACGTCACAGAATGAGATTTTAAAAACCGCAAGTTTCACCTTTTTTGGAGTTAAATTGCGCCCGCAGCGGGCCAAACAGTCTGATATTATACTTGGCACCAATTTAAAAAAAAGTGAATTAGTGATGTCGGAGTGAATTGATAAGACCCACACCATTCGAAACGTCACAGAATGAGATTTTAAAAACCGCAAGTTTCACCTTTTTTGGAGTTAAATTGCGCCCGCAGCGGGCCAAACAGTCTGATATTATACTTGGCACCAATTAAAAAAAAAGTGAATTAGTGATGTCGGAGTGAATTGATAAGACCCACACCATTCGAAACGTCACAGAATGAGATTTTAAAAACCGCAAGTTTCACCTTTTTTGGAGTTAAATTACGCCCGCAGCGGGCCAAACAGTCTGATATTATACTTGGCACCAATTTAAAAAAAAAGTGAATTAGTGATGTCGGAGTGAATTGACAAGACCCATACCATTCGAAACGTCACAGAATGAGATTTTAAAAACCGCAAGTTTCACCTTTTTTGGAGTTAAATTACGCCCGCAGCGGGCCAAACAGTCTGATATTATACTTGGCACCAATTTAAAAAAAAGTGAATTAGTGATGTCGGAGTGAATTGATAAGACCCACACCATTCGAAACGTCACAGAATGAGATTTTAAAAACCGCAAGTTTCACCTTTTTTGGAGTTAAATTACGCCCGCAGCGGGCCAAACAGTCTGATATTATACTTGGCACCAATTAAAAAAAAAGTGAATTAGTGATGTCGGAGTGAATTGACAAGACCCATACCATTCGAAACGTCACAGAATGAGATTTTAAAAACCGCAAGTTTCACCTTTTTTGGAGTTAAATTACGCCCGCAGCGGGCCAAACAGTCTGATATTATACTTGGCACCAATTAAAAAAAAAAGTGAATTAGTGATGTCGGAGTGAATTGACAAGACCCATACCATTCGAAACGTCACAGAATGAGATTTTAAAAACCGCAAGTTTCACCTTTTTTGGAGTTAAATTACGCCCGCAGCGGGCCAAACAGTCTGATATTATACTTGGCACCAATTAAAAAAAAAGTGAATTAGTGATGTCGGAGTGAATTGACAAGACCCATACCATTCGAAACGTCACAGAATGAGATTTTAAAAACCGCAAGTTTCACCTTTTTTGGAGTTAAATTGCGCCCGCAGCGGGCCAAACAGTCTGATATTATACTTGGCACCAATTAAAAAAAAAGTGAATTAGTGATGTCGGAGTGAATTGATAAGACCCACACCATTCGAAACGTCACAGAATGAGATTTTAAAAACCGCAAGTTTCACCTTTTTTGGAGTTAAATTGCGCCCGCAGCGGGCCAAACAGTCTGATATTATACTTGGCACCAATTAAAAAAAAAGTGAATTAGTGATGTCGGAGTGAATTGATAAGACCCACACCATTCGAAACGTCACAGAATGAGATTTTAAAAACCGCAAGTTTCACCTTTTTTGGAGTTAAATTACGCCCGCAGCGGGCCAAACAGTCTGATATTATACTTGGCACCAATTTAAAAAAAAGTGAATTAGTGATGTCGGAGTGAATTGACAAGACCCATACCATTCGAAACGTCACAGAATGAGATTTTAAAAACCGCAAGTTTCACCTTTTTTGGAGTTAAATTACGCCCGCAGCGGGCCAAACAGTCTGATATTATACTTGGCACCAATTAAAAAAAAAGTGAATTAGTGATGTCGGAGTGAATTGATAAGACCCACACCATTCGAAACGTCACAGAATGAGATTTTAAAAACCGCAAGTTTCACCTTTTTTGGAGTTAAATTACGCCCGCAGCGGGCCAAACAGTCTGATATTATACTTGGCACCAATTAAAAAAAAAGTGAATTAGTGATGTCGGAGTGAATTGACAAGACCCATACCATTCGAAACGTCACAGAATGAGATTTTAAAAACCGCAAGTTTCACCTTTTTTGGAGTTAAATTACGCCCGCAGCGGGCCAAACAGTCTGATATTATACTTGGCACCAATTAAAAAAAAAAGTGAATTAGTGATGTCGGAGTGAATTGACAAGACCCATACCATTCGAAACGTCACAGAATGAGATTTTAAAAACCGCAAGTTTCACCTTTTTTGGAGTTAAATTACGCCCGCAGCGGGCCAAACAGTCTGATATTATACTTGGCACCAATTAAAAAAAAAGTGAATTAGTGATGTCGGAGTGAATTGACAAGACCCATACCATTCGAAACGTCACAGAATGAGATTTTAAAAACCGCAAGTTTCACCTTTTTTGGAGTTAAATTACGCCCGCAGCGGGCCAAACAGTCTGATATTATACTTGGCACCAATTAAAAAAAAAGTGAATTAGTGATGTCGGAGTGAATTGACAAGACCCATACCATTCGAAACGTCACAGAATGAGATTTTAAAAACCGCAAGTTTCACCTTTTTTGGAGTTAAATTACGCCCGCAGCGGGCCAAACAGTCTGATATTATACTTGGCACCAATTAAAAAAAAAGTGAATTAGTGATGTCGGAGTGAATTGACAAGACCCATACCATTCGAAACGTCACAGAATGAGATTTTAAAAACCGCAAGTTTCACCTTTTTTGGAGTTAAATTACGCCCGCAGCGGGCCAAACAGTCTGATATTATATACTTGGCACCAATTTAAAAAAAAAAGTGAATTAGTGATGTCGGAGTGAATTGACAAGACCCATACCATTCGAAACGTCACAGAATGAGATTTTAAAAACCGCAAGTTTCACCTTTTTTGGAGTTAAATTACGCCCGCAGCGGGCCAAACAGTCTGATATTATACTTGGCACCAATTAAAAAAAAAGTGAATTAGTGATGTCGGAGTGAATTGACAAGACCCATACCATTCGAAACGTCACAGAATGAGATTTTAAAAACCGCAAGTTTCAACTTTTTTGGAGTTAAATTACGCCCGCAGCGGGCCAAACAGTCTGATATTATACTTGGCACCAATTAAAAAAAAAAAGTGAATTAGTGATGTCGGAGTGAATTGACAAGACCCATACCATTCGAAACGTCACAGAATGAGATTTTAAAAACCGCAAGTTTCACCTTTTTTGGAGTTAAATTACGCCCGCAGCGGGCCAAACAGTCTGATATTATACTTGGCACCAATTAAAAAAAAAGTGAATTAGTGATGTCGGAGTGAATTGACAAGACCCATACCATTCGAAACGTCACAGAATGAGATTTTAAAAACCGCAAGTTTCACCTTTTTTGGAGTTAAATTACGCCCGCAGCGGGCCAAACAGTCTGATATTATATACTTGGCACCAATTAAAAAAAAAAGTGAATTAGTGATGTCGGAGTGAATTGACAGGACCCACACTATTCGAAACGCCACAGAATGAGATTTTAAAAACCGCAAGTTTCACCTTTTTTGGAGTTAAATTACGCCCGCAGCGGGCCAAACAGTCTGATATTATACTTGGCACCAATTTAAAAAAAAGTGAATTAGTGATGTCGGAGTGAATTGATAAGACCCACACCATTCGAAACGTCACAGAATGAGATTTTAAAAACCGCAAGTTTCACCTTTTTTGGAGTTAAATTACGCCCGCAGCGGGCCAAACAGTCTGATATTATACTTGGCACCAATTTAAAAAAAAAGTGAATTAGTGATGTCGGAGTGAATTGATAAGACCCACACCATTCGAAACGTCACAGAATGAGATTTTAAAAACCGCAAGTTTCACCTTTTTTGGAGTTAAATTACGCCCGCAGCGGGCCAAACAGTCTGATATTATACTTGGCACCAATTAAAAAAAAAAGTGAATTAGTGATGTCGGAGTGAATTGACAAGACCCATACCATTCGAAACGTCACAGAATGAGATTTTAAAAACCGCAAGTTTCACCTTTTTTGGAGTTAAATTACGCCCGCAGCGGGCCAAACAGTCTGATATTATACTTGGCACCAATTTAAAAAAAAAAGTGAATTAGTGATGTCGGAGTGAATTGACAGGACCCACACTATTCGAAACGCCACAGAATGAGATTTTAAAAACCGCAA
Organism: Bursaphelenchus xylophilus; assembly: GCA_904066235.2. Classification (NCBI taxonomy): domain Eukaryota; kingdom Metazoa; phylum Nematoda; class Chromadorea; order Rhabditida; family Aphelenchoididae; genus Bursaphelenchus; species Bursaphelenchus xylophilus. Next base: position 7,015,679 of record CAJFCV020000001.1, read on the forward strand.
GTTTCACCTTTTTTGGAGTTAAATTACGCCCGCAGCGGGCCAAACAGTCTGATATTATACTTGGCACCAATTTAAAAAAAAAAGTGAATTAGTGATGTCGGAGTGAATTGATAAGACCCACACCATTCGAAACGTCACAGAATGAGATTTTAAAAACCGCAAGTTTCACCTTTTTTGGAGTTAAATTACGCCCGCAGCGGGCCAAACAGTCTGATATTATACTTGGCACCAATTTAAAAAAAAAGTGAATTAGTGATGTCGGAGTGAATTGACAAGACCCATACCATTCGAAACGTCACAGAATGAGATTTTAAAAACCGCAAGTTTCACCTTTTTTGGAGTTAAATTACGCCCGCAGCGGGCCAAACAGTCTGATATTATACTTGGCACCAATTAAAAAAAAAGTGAATTAGTGATGTCGGAGTGAATTGACAAGACCCATACCATTCGAAACGTCACAGAATGAGATTTTAAAAACCGCAAGTTTCACCTTTTTTGGAGTTAAATTACGCCCGCAGCGGGCCAAACAGTCTGATATTATACTTGGCACCAATTAAAAAAAAAAGTGAATTAGTGATGTCGGAGTGAATTGACAAGACCCATACCATTCGAAACGTCACAGAATGAGATTTTAAAAACCGCAAGTTTCACCTTTTTTGGAGTTAAATTACGCCCGCAGCGGGCCAAACAGTCTGATATTATACTTGGCACCAATTAAAAAAAAAGTGAATTAGTGATGTCGGAGTGAATTGACAAGACCCATACCATTCGAAACGTCACAGAATGAGATTTTAAAAACCGCAAGTTTCACCTTTTTTGGAGTTAAATTACGCCCGCAGCGGGCCAAACAGTCTGATATTATACTTGGCACCAATTAAAAAAAAAGTGAATTAGTGATGTCGGAGTGAATTGACAAGACCCATACCATTCGAAACGTCACAGAATGAGATTTTAAAAACCGCAAGTTTCACCTTTTTTGGAGTTAAATTACGCCCGCAGCGGGCCAAACAGTCTGATATTATACTTGGCACCAATTAAAAAAAAAGTGAATTAGTGATGTCGGAGTGAATTGACAAGACCCATACCATTCGAAACGTCACAGAATGAGATTTTAAAAACCGCAAGTTTCACCTTTTTTGGAGTTAAATTGCGCCCGCAGCGGGCCAAACAGTCTGATATTATACTTGGCACCAATTAAAAAAAAAGTGAATTAGTGATGTCGGAGTGAATTGACAAGACCCATACCATTCGAAACGTCACAGAATGAGATTTTAAAAACCGCAAGTTTCACCTTTTTTGGAGTTAAATTGCGCCCGCAGCGGGCCAAACAGTCTGATATTATACTTGGCACCAATTTAAAAAAAAGTGAATTAGTGATGTCGGAGTGAATTGACAAGACCCATACCATTCGAAACGTCACAGAATGAGATTTTAAAAACCGCAAGTTTCACCTTTTTTGGAGTTAAATTGCGCCCGCAGCGGGCCAAACAGTCTGATATTATACTTGGCACCAATTTAAAAAAAAGTGAATTAGTGATGTCGGAGTGAATTGACAAGACCCATACCATTCGAAACGTCACAGAATGAGATTTTAAAAACCGCAAGTTTCACCTTTTTTGGAGTTAAATTACGCCCGCAGCGGGCCAAACAGTCTGATATTATACTTGGCACCAATTAAAAAAAAGTGAATTAGTGATGTCGGAGTGAATTGATAAGACCCACACCATTCGAAACGTCACAGAATGAGATTTTAAAAACCGCAAGTTTCACCTTTTTTGGAGTTAAATTACGCCCGCAGCGGGCCAAACAGTCTGATATTATACTTGGCACCAATTAAAAAAAAAAGTGAATTAGTGATGTCGGAGTGAATTGACAAGACCCATACCATTCGAAACGTCACAGAATGAGATTTTAAAAACCGCAAGTTTCACCTTTTTTGGAGTTAAATTACGCCCGCAGCGGGCCAAACAGTCTGATATTATACTTGGCACCAATTAAAAAAAAAGTGAATTAGTGATGTCGGAGTGAATTGACAAGACCCATACCATTCGAAACGTCACAGAATGAGATTTTAAAAACCGCAAGTTTCACCTTTTTTGGAGTTAAATTACGCCCGCAGCGGGCCAAACAGTCTGATATTATACTTGGCACCAATTAAAAAAAAGTGAATTAGTGATGTCGGAGTGAATTGATAAGACCCACACCATTCGAAACGTCACAGAATGAGATTTTAAAAACCGCAAGTTTCACCTTTTTTGGAGTTAAATTACGCCCGCAGCGGGCCAAACAGTCTGATATTATACTTGGCACCAATTAAAAAAAAAGTGAATTAGTGATGTCGGAGTGAATTGACAAGACCCATACCATTCGAAACGTCACAGAATGAGATTTTAAAAACCGCAAGTTTCACCTTTTTTGGAGTTAAATTACGCCCGCAGCGGGCCAAACAGTCTGATATTATACTTGGCACCAATTTAAAAAAAAAGTGAATTAGTGATGTCGGAGTGAATTGACAAGACCCATACCATTCGAAACGTCACAGAATGAGATTTTAAAAACCGCAAGTTTCACCTTTTTTGGAGTTAAATTGCGCCCGCAGCGGGCCAAACAGTCTGATATTATACTTGGCACCAATTTAAAAAAAAGTGAATTAGTGATGTCGGAGTGAATTGATAAGACCCACACCATTCGAAACGTCACAGAATGAGATTTTAAAAACCGCAAGTTTCACCTTTTTTGGAGTTAAATTACGCCCGCAGCGGGCCAAACAGTCTGATATTATACTTGGCACCAATTTAAAAAAAAGTGAATTAGTGATGTCGGAGTGAATTGATAAGACCCACACCATTCGAAACGTCACAGAATGAGATTTTAAAAACCGCAAGTTTCACCTTTTTTGGAGTTAAATTACGCCCGCAGCGGGCCAAACAGTCTGATATTATACTTGGCACCAATTAAAAAAAAAGTGAATTAGTGATGTCGGAGTGAATTGACAAGACCCATACCATTCGAAACGTCACAGAATGAGATTTTAAAAACCGCAAGTTTCACCTTTTTTGGAGTTAAATTGCGCCCGCAGCGGGCCAAACAGTCTGATATTATATACTTGGCACCAATTTAAAAAAAGTGAATTAGTGATGTCGGAGTGAATTGATAAGACCCACACCATTCGAAACGTCACAGAATGAGATTTTAAAAACCGCAAGTTTCACCTTTTTTGGAGTTAAATTGCGCCCGCAGCGGGCCAAACAGTCTGATATATATACTTGGCACCAATTAAAAAAAAAAGTGAATTAGTGATGTCGGAGTGAATTGACAAGACCCATACCATTCGAAACGTCACAGAATGAGATTTTAAAAACCGCAAGTTTCACCTTTTTTGGAGTTAAATTACGCCCGCAGCGGGCCAAACAGTCTGATATTATACTTGGCACCAATTTAAAAAAAAGTGAATTAGTGATGTCGGAGTGAATTGATAAGACCCACACCATTCGAAACGTCACAGAATGAGATTTTAAAAACCGCAAGTTTCACCTTTTTTGGAGTTAAATTACGCCCGCAGCGGGCCAAACAGTCTGATATTATACTTGGCACCAATTAAAAAAAAAGTGAATTAGTGATGTCGGAGTGAATTGACAGGACCCACACTATTCGAAACGTCACAGAATGAGATTTTAAAAACCGCAAGTTTCACCTTTTTTGGAGTTAAATTACGCCCGCAGCGGGCCAAACAGTCTGATATTATACTTGGCACCAATTAAAAAAAAAGTGAATTAGTGATGTCGGAGTGAATTGACAAGACCCATACCATTCGAAACGTCACAGAATGAGATTTTAAAAACCGCAAGTTTCACCTTTTTTGGAGTTAAATTACGCCCGCAGCGGGCCAAACAGTCTGATATTATACTTGGCACCAATTTAAAAAAAAGTGAATTAGTGATGTCGGAGTGAATTGATAAGACCCACACCATTCGAAACGTCACAGAATGAGATTTTAAAAACCGCAAGTTTCACCTTTTTTGGAGTTAAATTACGCCCGCAGCGGGCCAAACAGTCTGATATTATACTTGGCACCAATTAAAAAAAAAGTGAATGAGTGATGTCGGAGTGAATTGACAAGACCCATACCATTCGAAACGTCACAGAATGAGATTTTAAAAACCGCAAGTTTCACCTTTTTTGGAGTTAAATTACGCCCGCAGCGGGCCAAACAGTCTGATATTATACTTGGCACCAATTTAAAAAAAAGTGAATTAGTGATGTCGGAGTGAATTGATAAGACCCACACCATTCGAAACGTCACAGAATGAGATTTTAAAAACCGCAAGTTTCACCTTTTTTGGAGTTAAATTACGCCCGCAGCGGGCCAAACAGTCTGATATTATACTTGGCACCAATTTAAAAAAAAGTGAATGAGTGATGTCGGAGTGAATTGACAAGACCCATACCATTCGAAACGTCACAGAATGAGATTTTAAAAACCGCAAGTTTCACCTTTTTTGGAGTTAAATTACGCCCGCAGCGGGCCAAACAGTCTGATATTATACTTGGCACCAATTAAAAAAAAAGTGAATGAGTGATGTCGGAGTGAATTGACAAGACCCATACCATTCGAAACGTCACAGAATGAGATTTTAAAAACCGCAAGTTTCACCTTTTTTGGAGTTAAATTACGCCCGCAGCGGGCCAAACAGTCTGATATTATACTTGGCACCAATTTAAAAAAAAGTGAATTAGTGATGTCGGAGTGAATTGATAAGACCCACACCATTCGAAACGTCACAGAATGAGATTTTAAAAACCGCAAGTTTCACCTTTTTTGGAGTTAAATTACGCCCGCAGCGGGCCAAACAGTCTGATATTATACTTGGCACCAATTTAAAAAAAAGTGAATTAGTGATGTCGGAGTGAATTGATAAGACCCACACCATTCGAAACGTCACAGAATGAGATTTTAAAAACCGCAAGTTTCACCTTTTTTGGAGTTAAATTACGCCCGCAGCGGGCCAAACAGTCTGATATTATACTTGGCACCAATTAAAAAAAAAGTGAATTAGTGATGTCGGAGTGAATTGACAAGACCCATACCATTCGAAACGTCACAGAATGAGATTTTAAAAACCGCAAGTTTCACCTTTTTTGGAGTTAAATTGCGCCCGCAGCGGGCCAAACAGTCTGATATTATATACTTGGCACCAATTTAAAAAAAAGTGAATTAGTGATGTCGGAGTGAATTGATAAGACCCACACCATTCGAAACGTCACAGAATGAGACTTTAAAAACCGCAAGTTTCACCTTTTTTGGAGTTAAATTGCGCCCGCAGCGGGCCAAACAGTCTGATATTATATACTTGGCACCAATTAAAAAAGAAAAGTGAATTAGTGATGTCGGAGTGAATTGACAAGACCCATACCATTCGAAACGTCACAGAATGAGATTTTAAAAACCGCAAGTTTCACCTTTTTTGGAGTTAAATTACGCCCGCAGCGGGCCAAACAGTCTGATATTATACTTGGCACCAATTTAAAAAAAAGTGAATTAGTGATGTCGTAGTGAATTGATAAGACCCACACCATTCGAAACGTCACAGAATGAGATTTTAAAAACCGCAAGTTTCACCTTTTTTGGAGTTAAATTACGCCCGCAGCGGGCCAAACAGTCTGATATTATACTTGGCACCAATTTAAAAAAAAAGAAGTGAATTAGTGATGTCGGAGTGAATTGACAGGACCCACACTATTCGAAACGCCACAGAATGAGATTTTAAAAACCGCAAGTTTCACCTTTTTTGGAGTTAAATTACGCCCGCAGCGGGCCAAACAGTCTGATATTATATTGGCACCAATTAAAAAAAAAAAGTGAATTAGTGATGTCGGAGTGAATTGACAGGACCCACACTATTCGAAACGTCACAGAATGGGATTTTAAAAACCGCAAGTTTCACCTTTTTTGGAGTTAAATTACGCCCGCAGCGGGCCAAACAGTCTGATATTATACTTGGCACCAATTTAAAAAAAAGTGAATTAGTGATGTCGGAGTGAATTGACAGGACCCACACTATTCGAAACGCCACAGAATGAGATTTTAAAAACCGCAAGTTTCACCTTTTTTGGAGTTAAATTACGCCCGCAGCGGGCCAAACAGTCTGATATTATACTTGGCACCAATAAAAAAAAAGTGAATTAGTGATGTCGGAGTGAATTGACAAGACCCATACCATTCGAAACGTCACAGAATGAGATTTTAAAAACCGCAAGTTTCACCTTTTTTGGAGTTAAATTACGCCCGCAGCGGGCCAAACAGTCTGATATTATACTTGGCACCAATTTAAAAAAAAGTGAATGAGTGATGTCGGAGTGAATTGACAAGACCCATACCATTCGAAACGTCACAGAATGAGAATTTAAAAACCGCAAGTTTCACCTTTTTTGGAGTTAAATTACGCCCGCAGCGGGCCAAACAGTCTGATATTATACTTGGCACCAATTAAAAAAAAAGTGAATGAGTGATGTCGGAGTGAATTGACAAGACCCATACCATTCGAAACGTCACAGAATGAGAATTTAAAAACCGCAAGTTTCACCTTTTTTGGAGTTAAATTACGCCCGCAGCGGGCCAAACAGTCTGATATTATACTTGGCACCAATTAAAAAAAAAAGTGAATTAGTGATGTCGGAGTGAATTGACAGGACCCACACTATTCGAAACGCCACAGAATGAGATTTTAAAAACCGCAAGTTTCACCTTTTTTGGAGTTAAATTACGCCCGCAGCGGGCCAAACAGTCTGATATTATACTTGGCACCAATTAAAAAAAAAAGTGAATTAGTGATGTCGGAGTGAATTGATAAGACCCACACCATTCGAAACGTCACAGAATGAGATTTTAAAAACCGCAAGTTTCACCTTTTTTGGAGTTAAATTACGCCCGCAGCGGGCCAAACAGTCTGATATTATACTTGGCACCAATTAAAAAAAAGTGAATGAGTGATGTCGGAGTGAATTGACAAGACCCATACCATTCGAAACGTCACAGAATGAGAATTTAAAAACCGCAAGTTTCACCTTTTTTGGAGTTAAACTACGCCCGCAGCGGGCCAAACAGTCTGATATTATACTTGGCACCAATTTAAAAAAAAAGTGAATTAGTGATGTCGGAGTGAATTGATAAGACCCACACCATTCGAAACGTCACAGAATGAGATTTTAAAAACCGCAAGTTTCACCTTTTTTGGAGTTAAATTACGCCCGCAGCGGGCCAAACAGTCTGATATTATACTTGGCACCAATTAAAAAAAAAGTGAATTAGTGATGTCGGAGTGAATTGACAAGACCCATACCATTCGAAACGTCACAGAATGAGATTTTAAAAACCGCAAGTTTCACCTTTTTTGGAGTTAAATTGCGCCCGCAGCGGGCCAAACAGTCTGATATTATACTTGGCACCAATTTAAAAAAAAGTGAATTAGTGATGTCGGAGTGAATTGATAAGACCCACACCATTCGAAACGTCACAGAATGAGATTTTAAAAACCGCAAGTTTCACCTTTTTTGGAGTTAAATTACGCCCGCAGCGGGCCAAACAGTCTGATATTATACTTGGCACCAATTTAAAAAAAAGTGAATTAGTGATGTCGGAGTGAATTGATAAGACCCACACCATTCGAAACGTCACAGAATGAGATTTTAAAAACCGCAAGTTTCACCTTTTTTGGAGTTAAATTACGCCCGCAGCGGGCCAAACAGTCTGATATTATACTTGGCACCAATTAAAAAAAAAGTGAATGAGTGATGTCGGAGTGAATTGACAAGACCCATACCATTCGAAACGTCACAGAATGAGAATTTAAAAACCGCAAGTTTCACCTTTTTTGGAGTTAAACTACGCCCGCAGCGGGCCAAACAGTCTGATATTATACTTGGCACCAATTTAAAAAAAAGTGAATTAGTGATGTCGGAGTGAATTGATAAGACCCACACCATTCGAAACGTCACAGAATGAGATTTTAAAAACCGCAAGTTTCACCTTTTTTGGAGTTAAATTACGCCCGCAGCGGGCCAAACAGTCTGATATTATACTTGGCACCAATTAAAAAAAAAGTGAATTAGTGATGTCGGAGTGAATTGACAAGACCCATACCATTCGAAACGTCACAGAATGAGAGTTTAAAAACCGCAAGTTTCACCTTTTTTGGAGTTAAATTGCGCCCGCAGCGGGCCAAACAGTCTGATATTATACTTGGCACCAATTAAAAAAAAGTAAATTAGTGATGTCGGAGTGAATTGATAAGACCCACACCATTCGAAACGTCACAGAATGAGATTTTAAAAACCGCAAGTTTCACCTTTTTTGGAGTTAAATTACGCCCGCAGCGGGCCAAACAGTCTGATATTATACTTGGCACCAATTAAAAAAAAAGTGAATTAGTGATGTCGGAGTGAATTGACAAGACCCATACCATTCGAAACGTCACAGAATGAGATTTTAAAAACCGCAAGTTTCACCTTTTTTGGAGTTAAATTACGCCCGCAGCGGGCCAAACAGTCTGATATTATACTTGGCACCAATTAAAAAAAAAGTGAATTAGTGATGTCGGAGTGAATTGACAAGACCCATACCATTCGAAACGTCACAGAATGAGATTTTAAAAACCGCAAGTTTCACCTTTTTTGGAGTTAAATTGCGCCCGCAGCGGGCCAAACAGTCTGATATTATACTTGGCACCAATTTAAAAAAAAGTGAATTAGTGATGTCGGAGTGAATTGATAAGACCCACACCATTCGAAACGTCACAGAATGAGATTTTAAAAACCGCAAGTTTCACCTTTTTTGGAGTTAAATTACGCCCGCAGCGGGCCAAACAGTCTGATATTATACTTGGCACCAATTTAAAAAAAAGTGAATTAGTGATGTCGGAGTGAATTGATAAGACCCACACCATTCGAAACGTCACAGAATGAGATTTTAAAAACCGCAAGTTTCACCTTTTTTGGAGTTAAATTACGCCCGCAGCGGGCCAAACAGTCTGATATTATACTTGGCACCAATTAAAAAAAAGTGAATTAGTGATGTCGGAGTGAATTGACAAGACCCATACCATTCGAAACGTCACAGAATGAGATTTTAAAAACCGCAAGTTTCACCTTTTTTGGAGTTAAATTACGCCCGCAGCGGGCCAAACAGTCTGATATTATACTTGGCACCAATTTAAAAAAAAGTGAATTAGTGATGTCGGAGTGAATTGATAAGACCCACACCATTCGAAACGTCACAGAATGAGATTTTAAAAACCGCAAGTTTCACCTTTTTTGGAGTTAAATTACGCCCGCAGCGGGCCAAACAGTCTGATATTATACTTGGCACCAATTAAAAAAAAAGTGAATTAGTGATGTCGGAGTGAATTGACAAGACCCATACCATTCGAAACGTCACAGAATGAGATTTTAAAAACCGCAAGTTTCACCTTTTTTGGAGTTAAATTGCGCCCGCAGCGGGCCAAACAGTCTGATATTATACTTGGCACCAATAAAAAAAAAGTGAATTAGTGATGTCGGAGTGAATTGATAAGACCCACACCATTCGAAACGTCACAGAATGAGATTTTAAAAACCGCAAGTTTCACCTTTTTTGGAGTTAAATTACGCCCGCAGCGGGCCAAACAGTCTGATATTATACTTGGCACCAATTAAAAAAAAGTGAATTAGTGATGTCGGAGTGAATTGACAAGACCCATACCATTCGAAACGTCACAGAATGAGATTTTAAAAACCGCAAGTTTCACCTTTTTTGGAGTTAAATTACGCCCGCAGCGGGCCAAACAGTCTGATATTATACTTGGCACCAATTAAAAAAAAAAGTGAATTAGTGATGTCGGAGTGAATTGATAAGACCCACACCATTCGAAACGTCACAGAATGAGATTTTAAAAACCGCAAGTTTCACCTTTTTTGGAGTTAAATTACGCCCGCAGCGGGCCAAACAGTCTGATATTATACTTGGCACCAATTAAAAAAAAAGTGAATTAGTGATGTCGGAGTGAATTGACAAGACCCATACCATTCGAAACGTCACAGAATGAGATTTTAAAAACCGCAAGTTTCACCTTTTTTGGAGTTAAACTACGCCCGCAGCGGGCCAAACAGTCTGATATTATACTTGGCACCAATTTAAAAAAAAAGTGAATTAGTGATGTCGGAGTGAATTGATAAGACCCACACCATTCGAAACGTCACAGAATGAGATTTTAAAAACCGCAAGTTTCACCTTTTTTGGAGTTAAATTGCGCCCGCAGCGGGCCAAACAGTCTGATATTATATACTTGGCACCAATTAAAAAAAAAAAGTGAATTAGTGATGTCGGAGTGAATTGACAAGACCCATACCATTCGAAACGTCACAGAATGAGATTTTAAAAACCGCAAGTTTCACCTTTTTTGGAGTTAAATTGCGCCCGCAGCGGGCCAAACAGTCTGATATTATACTTGGCACCAATTTAAAAAAAAAGTGAATTAGTGATGTCGGAGTGAATTGATAAGACCCACACCATTCGAAACGTCACAGAATGAGATTTTAAAAACCGCAAGTTTCACCTTTTTTGGAGTTAAATTACGCCCGCAGCGGGCCAAACAGTCTGATATTATACTTGGCACCAATTTAAAAAAAAAGTGAATTAGTGATGTCGGAGTGAATTGATAAGACCCACACCATTCGAAACGTCACAGAATGAGATTTTAAAAACCGCAAGTTTCACCTTTTTTGGAGTTAAATTACGCCCGCAGCGGGCCAAACAGTCTGATATTATACTTGGCACCAATTAAAAAAAAAGTGAATGAGTGATGTCGGAGTGAATTGACAAGACCCATACCATTCGAAACGTCACAGAATGAGAATTTAAAAACCGCAAGTTTCACCTTTTTTGGAGTTAAACTACGCCCGCAGCGGGCCAAACAGTCTGATATTATACTTGGCACCAATTTAAAAAAAAGTGAATTAGTGATGTCGGAGTGAATTGATAAGACCCACACCATTCGAAACGTCACAGAATGAGATTTTAAAAACCGCAAGTTTCACCTTTTTTGGAGTTAAATTACGCCCGCAGCGGGCCAAACAGTCTGATATTATACTTGGCACCAATTAAAAAAAAGTGAATTAGTGATGTCGGAGTGAATTGACAAGACCCATACCATTCGAAACGTCACAGAATGAGATTTTAAAAACCGCAAGTTTCACCTTTTTTGGAGTTAAATTGCGCCCGCAGCGGGCCAAACAGTCTGATATTATACTTGGCACCAATTAAAAAAAAGTAAATTAGTGATGTCGGAGTGAATTGATAAGACCCACACCATTCGAAACGTCACAGAATGAGATTTTAAAAACCGCAAGTTTCACCTTTTTTGGAGTTAAATTACGCCCGCAGCGGGCCAAACAGTCTGATATTATACTTGGCACCAATTAAAAAAAAGTAAATTAGTGATGTCGGAGTGAATTGACAAGACCCATACCATTCGAAACGTCACAGAATGAGATTTTAAAAACCGCAAGTTTCACCTTTTTTGGAGTTAAATTACGCCCGCAGCGGGCCAAACAGTCTGATATTATACTTGGCACCAATTAAAAAAAAAAGTGAATTAGTGATGTCGGAGTGAATTGATAAGACCCACACCATTCGAAACGTCACAGAATGAGATTTTAAAAACCGCAAGTTTCACCTTTTTTGGAGTTAAATTACGCCCGCAGCGGGCCAAACAGTCTGATATTATACTTGGCACCAATTAAAAAAAAAGTGAATTAGTGATGTCGGAGTGAATTGACAAGACCCATACCATTCGAAACGTCACAGAATGAGATTTTAAAAACCGCAAGTTTCACCTTTTTTGGAGTTAAACTACGCCCGCAGCGGGCCAAACAGTCTGATATTATACTTGGCACCAATTTAAAAAAAAAGTGAATTAGTGATGTCGGAGTGAATTGATAAGACCCACACCATTCGAAACGTCACAGAATGAGATTTTAAAAACCGCAAGTTTCACCTTTTTTGGAGTTAAATTACGCCCGCAGCGGGCCAAACAGTCTGATATTATACTTGGCACCAATTAAAAAAAAAGTGAATTAGTGATGTCGGAGTGAATTGACAAGACCCATACCATTCGAAACGTCACAGAATGAGATTTTAAAAACCGCAAGTTTCACCTTTTTTGGAGTTAAATTGCGCCCGCAGCGGGCCAAACAGTCTGATATTATACTTGGCACCAATTTAAAAAAAAAGTGAATTAGTGATGTCGGAGTGAATTGATAAGACCCACACCATTCGAAACGTCACAGAATGAGATTTTAAAAACCGCAAGTTTCACCTTTTTTGGAGTTAAATTACGCCCGCAGCGGGCCAAACAGTCTGATATTATACTTGGCACCAATTTAAAAAAAAGTGAATTAGTGATGTCGGAGTGAATTGATAAGACCCACACCATTCGAAACGTCACAGAATGAGATTTTAAAAACCGCAAGTTTCACCTTTTTTGGAGTTAAATTACGCCCGCAGCGGGCCAAACAGTCTGATATTATACTTGGCACCAATTAAAAAAAAGTGAATGAGTGATGTCGGAGTGAATTGACAAGACCCATACCATTCGAAACGTCACAGAATGAGATTTTAAAAACCGCAAGTTTCACCTTTTTTGGAGTTAAATTACGCCCGCAGCGGGCCAAACAGTCTGATATTATACTTGGCACCAATTAAAAAAAAGTGAATTAGTGATGTCGGAGTGAATTGACAAGACCCATACCATTCGAAACGTCACAGAATGAGATTTTAAAAACCGCAAGTTTCACCTTTTTTGGAGTTAAATTGCGCCCGCAGCGGGCCAAACAGTCTGATATTATACTTGGCACCAATAAAAAAAAAGTGAATTAGTGATGTCGGAGTGAATTGATAAGACCCACACCATTCGAAACGTCACAGAATGAGATTTTAAAAACCGCAAGTTTCACCTTTTTTGGAGTTAAATTACGCCCGCAGCGGGCCAAACAGTCTGATATTATACTTGGCACCAATTAAAAAAAAAGTGAATTAGTGATGTCGGAGTGAATTGACAAGACCCATACCATTCGAAACGTCACAGAATGAGATTTTAAAGACCGCAAGTTTCACCTTTTTTGGAGTTAAATTACGCCCGCAGCGGGCCAAACAGTCTGATATTATACTTGGCACCAATTAAAAAAAAAGTGAATTAGTGATGTCGGAGTGAATTGACAAGACCCATACCATTCGAAACGTCACAGAATGAGATTTTAAAAACCGCAAGTTTCACCTTTTTTGGAGTTAAATTGCGCCCGCAGCGGGCCAAACAGTCTGATATTATACTTGGCACCAATTAAAAAAAAAGTGAATTAGTGATGTCGGAGTGAATTGACAAGACCCATACCATTCGAAACGTCACAGAATGAGATTTTAAAAACCGCAAGTTTCACCTTTTTTGGAGTTAAATTACGCCCGCAGCGGGCCAAACAGTCTGATATTATACTTGGCACCAATTAAAAAAAAAAGTGAATTAGTGATGTCGGAGTGAATTGACAAGACCCATACCATTCGAAACGTCACAGAATGAGATTTTAAAAACCGCAAGTTTCACCTTTTTTGGAGTTAAATTGCGCCCGCAGCGGGCCAAACAGTCTGATATTATACTTGGCACCAATTTAAAAAAAAGTGAATTAGTGATGTCGGAGTGAATTGACAAGACCCATACCATTCGAAACGTCACAGAATGGGATTTTAAAAACCGCAAGTTTCACCTTTTTTGGAGTTAAATTACGCCCGCAGCGGGCCAAACAGTCTGATATTATACTTGGCACCAATTAAAAAAAAAGTGAATTAGTGATGTCGGAGTGAATTGACAAGACCCATACCATTCGAAACGTCACAGAATGAGATTTTAAAAACCGCAAGTTTCACCTTTTTTGGAGTTAAATTGCGCCCGCAGCGGGCCAAACAGTCTGATATTATACTTGGCACCAATTTAAAAAAAAAGTGAATTAGTGATGTCGGAGTGAATTGACAAGACCCATACCATTCGAAACGTCACAGAATGAGATTTTAAAAACCGCAAGTTTCACCTTTTTTGGAGTTAAATTGCGCCCGCAGCGGGCCAAACAGTCTGATATTATACTTGGCACCAATTTAAAAAAAAGTGAATTAGTGATGTCGGAGTGAATTGACAAGACCCATACCATTCGAAACGTCACAGAATGAGATTTTAAAAACCGCAAGTTTCACCTTTTTTGGAGTTAAATTGCGCCCGCAGCGGGCCAAACAGTCTGATATTATACTTGGCACCAATTAAAAAAAAGTAAATTAGTGATGTCGGAGTGAATTGATAAGACCCACACCATTCGAAACGTCACAGAATGAGATTTTAAAAACCGCAAGTTTCACCTTTTTTGGAGTTAAATTGCGCCCGCAGCGGGCCAAACAGTCTGATATTATACTTGGCACCAATTAAAAAAAAGTGAATTAGTGATGTCGGAGTGAATTGATAAGACCCACACCATTCGAAACGTCACAGAATGAGATTTTAAAAACCGCAAGTTTCACCTTTTTTGGAGTTAAATTACGCCCGCAGCGGGCCAAACAGTCTGATATTATACTTGGCACCAATTAAAAAAAAAGTGAATTAGTGATGTCGGAGTGAATTGACAAGACCCATACCATTCGAAACGTCACAGAATGAGATTTTAAAGACCGCAAGTTTCACCTTTTTTGGAGTTAAATTACGCCCGCAGCGGGCCAAACAGTCTGATATTATACTTGGCACCAATTAAAAAAAAAGTGAATTAGTGATGTCGGAGTGAATTGACAAGACCCATACCATTCGAAACGTCACAGAATGAGATTTTAAAAACCGCAAGTTTCACCTTTTTTGGAGTTAAATTGCGCCCGCAGCGGGCCAAACAGTCTGATATTATACTTGGCACCAATTAAAAAAAAAGTGAATTAGTGATGTCGGAGTGAATTGACAAGACCCATACCATTCGAAACGTCACAGAATGAGATTTTAAAAACCGCAAGTTTCACCTTTTTTGGAGTTAAATTACGCCCGCAGCGGGCCAAACAGTCTGATATTATACTTGGCACCAATTAAAAAAAAAGTGAATTAGTGATGTCGGAGTGAATTGACAAGACCCATACCATTCGAAACGTCACAGAATGAGATTTTAAAAACCGCAAGTTTCACCTTTTTTGGAGTTAAATTGCGCCCGCAGCGGGCCAAACAGTCTGATATTATACTTGGCACCAATTTAAAAAAAAGTGAATTAGTGATGTCGGAGTGAATTGACAAGACCCATACCATTCGAAACGTCACAGAATGGGATTTTAAAAACCGCAAGTTTCACCTTTTTTGGAGTTAAATTACGCCCGCAGCGGGCCAAACAGTCTGATATTATACTTGGCACCAATTAAAAAAAAAGTGAATTAGTGATGTCGGAGTGAATTGACAAGACCCATACCATTCGAAACGTCACAGAATGAGATTTTAAAAACCGCAAGTTTCACCTTTTTTGGAGTTAAATTGCGCCCGCAGCGGGCCAAACAGTCTGATATTATACTTGGCACCAATTTAAAAAAAAGTGAATTAGTGATGTCGGAGTGAATTGACAAGACCCATACCATTCGAAACGTCACAGAATGAGATTTTAAAAACCGCAAGTTTCACCTTTTTTGGAGTTAAATTGCGCCCGCAGCGGGCCAAACAGTCTGATATTATACTTGGCACCAATTTAAAAAAAAGTGAATTAGTGATGTCGGAGTGAATTGACAAGACCCATACCATTCGAAACGTCACAGAATGAGATTTTAAAAACCGCAAGTTTCACCTTTTTTGGAGTTAAATTGCGCCCGCAGCGGGCCAAACAGTCTGATATTATACTTGGCACCAATTAAAAAAAAGTAAATTAGTGATGTCGGAGTGAATTGATAAGACCCACACCATTCGAAACGTCACAGAATGAGATTTTAAAAACCGCAAGTTTCACCTTTTTTGGAGTTAAATTACGCCCGCAGCGGGCCAAACAGTCTGATATTATACTTGGCACCAATTTAAAAAAAAGTGAATTAGTGATGTCGGAGTGAATTGATAAGACCCACACCATTCGAAACGTCACAGAATGAGATTTTAAAAACCGCAAGTTTCACCTTTTTTGGAGTTTAATTACGCCCGCAGCGGGCCAAACAGTCTGATATTATACTTGGCACCAATTTAAAAAAAAAAGTGAATTAGTGATGTCGAAGTGAATTGACAAGACCCATACCGTTCGAAACGTCACAGAATGAGATTTTAAAAACCGCAAGTTTCACCTTTTTTGGAGTTAAATTACGCCCGCAGCGGGCCAAACAGTCTGATATTATACTTGGCACCAATTTAAAAAAAAGTGAATTAGTGATGTCGGAGTGAATTGACAAGACCCATACCATTCGAAACGTCACAGAATGAGATTTTAAAAACCGCAAGTTTCACCTTTTTTGGAGTTGAATTACGCCCGCAGCGGGCCAAACAGTCTGATATTATACTTGGCACCAATTTAAAAAAAAAGTGAATTAGTGATGTCGAAGTGAATTGACAAGACCCATACCGTTCGAAACGTCACAGAATGAGATTTTAAAAACCGCAAGTTTCACCTTTTTTGGAGTTAAATTACGCCCGCAGCGGGCCAAACAGTCTGATATTATACTTGGCACCAATTTAAAAAAAAAGTGAATTAGTGATGTCGGCGTGAATTGATAAGACCCACACCATTCGAAACGTCACAGAATGAGATTTTAAAAACCGCAAGTTTCACCTTTTTTGGAGTTAAATTACGCCCGCAGCGGGCCAAACAGTCTGATATTATACTTGGCACCAATAAAAAAAAAGTGAATTAGTGATGTCGGAGTGAATTGATAAGACCCACACCATTCGAAACGTCACAGAATGAGATTTTAAAAACCGCAAGTTTCACCTTTTTTGGAGTTAAATTACGCCCGCAGCGGGCCAAACAGTCTGATATTATACTTGGCACCAATTTAAAAAAAAGTGAATTAGTGATGTCGAAGTGAATTGACAATACCCATACCGTTCGAAACGTCACAGAATGAGATTTTAAAAACCGCAAGTTTCACCTTTTTTGGAGTTAAATTACGCCCGCAGCGGGCCAAACAGTCTGATATTATATACTCCGCGTACAATGTTTTGACCCCCCTTCTAACTCGGCCCAAAGTGTACCAATTGGGACCAAATTTGGTATGTAGTCTACTCACAGGCTAGTAACAAAAAATAACATAGCAAGACAAAACATTTTGTTGTATTTCAAAATCCAGGGGCAATTTTCAAAAATCACCTTTAAAAATCGGGGAAAAAGTTTTGACCCCCTTGAAAAAAAGTTAGATATCACCAGCGGGTGTCGCCCAAACCTACTGCAATTGACGTCCCATGCCTGAATACAGGTTAATAAATAATTTTCCGTTGAATGCTTCGTCGCATTTGAGGATTCAACGCGTTAAACCGTTTTTGATGTAGAGGTGCCCAAAATGGTAAAAATCTTGCCCTAGCGTTTTCCTAGAGCTCTAAATTGGGTTTATATTATGTTATTTAGACCTGTATTTACCTTCTCCTTTCAATAAAAGTGCATGGTGGCCTGGCGGTGTAGATTCGGCAGATACCCTCTTGTCATGCCCAGCCTTGGTGAGCTATTTGCTCTTTGACTCAAGGTCGAGACGTGGTCGTTAGGTCCTCAATGTAATCCTGAGACTCCTATTTACTCTCAGTAATGTAAAATGTTTCGATTTGACACGTTTTGTAATGGGTTTCATTTACCTTAATCTTAAGTTTGCCGTTACTGTAGATGACCCCGAGTACGATGACATCCCCTCCTCCTATTTGGCGTTTCATACGTCTCAAATGAGTATGGTGGGTGCTGTAGCGTCTTAAATTACCTGGTCCAGCAAATGAAAGCCGTTTTTGGTGGCCAAAAATCCATTTGAAAAACGCGGGTTTTTCGTTAAGGTGCAGGTCGGCGATGTTGCGCCTGCAAACCATACGAGACCGTGTCAGCCGGAGTTCATTCTTTGTTTGAGAGTAACTAGGAGTCTCAGGATTACATTGAGGACCTAACGACCACATCTCGACCTTGAGTCAAAGAGCAAATGGCTCACCAAGGCTGGGCATGACAAGAGGGTATCTGCCGAATCTACACCGCCAGGCCACCATGCACTTTTATCGAAAGGAGAAAGTAAATACAGGTCTAAATAACATAATATAAACCCAATTTAGAACTCTAGGAAAACGCTAGGGCAAGATTTTTAACATTTTGGGCACCTCTACATCAAAAACGGTTTAACGCGTTGAATCCTCAAATGCGACGAAGCATTCAACGGAAAATTATTTATTAACCTGTATTCAGGCATGGGACGTCAATTGCAGTAGGTTTGGGCGACACCCGCTGGTGATATCTAACTTTTTTTCAAGGGGGGTCAAAACTTTTTCCCCGATTTTTAAAGGTGATTTTTGAAAATTGCCCCTGGATTTTGAAATACAACAAAATGTTTTGTCTTGCTATGTTATTTTTTGTTACAAGCCTGTGAGTAGACTACATACCAAATTTGGTCCCAATTGGTACACTTTGGACCGAGTTAGAAGGGGGGTCAAAACATTGTACGCGGAGTATACTTGGCAC
This sequence comes from Bursaphelenchus xylophilus, assembly GCA_904066235.2. Classification (NCBI taxonomy): domain Eukaryota; kingdom Metazoa; phylum Nematoda; class Chromadorea; order Rhabditida; family Aphelenchoididae; genus Bursaphelenchus; species Bursaphelenchus xylophilus. The sequence goes on from CAJFCV020000001.1 coordinate 7,034,381, forward strand.
CAATTTAAAAAAAAAGTGAATTAGTGATGTCGAAGTGAATTGACAAGACCCATACCGTTCGAAACGTCACAGAATGAGATTTTAAAAACCGCAAGTTTCACCTTTTTTGGAGTTAAATTACGCCCGCAGCGGGCCAAACAGTCTGATATTATACTTGGCACCAATTTAAAAAAAAAGTGAATTAGTGATGTCGAAGTGAATTGACAAGACCCATACCATTCGAAACGTCACAGAATGAGATTTTAAAAACCGCAAGTTTCACCTTTTTTGGCGTTAAATTACGCCCGCAGCGGGCCAAACAGTCTGATATTATACTTGGCACCAATTTAAAAAAAAAGTGAATTAGTGATGTCGAAGTGAATTGACAAGACCCATACCGTTCGAAACGTTACAGAATGAGATTTTAAAAACCGCAAGTTTCACCTTTTTTGGAGTTAAATTACGCCCGCAGCGGGCCAAACAGTCTGATATTATACTTGGCACCAATTTAAAAAAAGTGAATTAGTGATGTCGGCGTGAATTGACAAGACCCATACCATTCGAAACGTCACAGAATGAGATTTTAAAAACCGCAAGTTTCACCTTTTTTGGCGTTAAATTACGCCCGCAGCGGGCCAAACAGTCTGATATTATACTTGGCACCAATTTAAAAAAAAGTGAATTAGTGATGTCGGAGTGAATTGACAAGACCCATACCGTTCGAAACGTCACAGAATGAGATTTTAAAAACCGCATGTTTCACCTTTTTTGGAGTTAAATTACGCCCGCAGCGGGCCAAACAGTCTGATATTCTGCTTGGCACCAATTTAAAAAAAAAAAGTGAATTAGTGATGTCGAAGTGAATTGACAAGACCCATACCATTCGAAACGTCACAGAATGAGATTTTAAAAAACCGCAAGTTTCACCTTTTTTGGCGTTAAATTACGCCCGCAGCGGGCCAAACAGTCTGATATTATACTTGGCACCAATTTAAAAAAAAAGTGAATTAGTGATGTCGAAGTGAATTGACAAGACCCATACCGTTCGAAACGTTACAGAATGAGATTTTAAAAACCGCAAGTTTCACCTTTTTTGGAGTTAAATTACGCCCGCAGCGGGCCAAACAGTCTGATATTATACTTGGCACCAATTTAAAAAAAAGTGAATTAGTGATGTCGGCGTGAATTGACAAGACCCATACCATTCGAAACGTCACAGAATGAGATTTTAAAAACCGCAAGTTTCACCTTTTTTGGCGTTAAATTACGCCCGCAGCGGGCCAAACAGTCTGATATTATACTTGGCACCAATTTAAAAAAAGTGAATTAGTGATGTCGGAGTGAATTGACAAGACCCATACCGTTCGAAACGTCACAGAATGAGATTTTAAAAACCGCATGTTTCACCTTTTTTGGAGTTAAATTACGCCCGCAGCGGGCCAAACAGTCTGATATTATACTTGGCACCAATTTAAAAAAAAAGTGAATTAGTGATGTCGGCGTGAATTGACAAGACCCATACCGTTCGAAACGTCACAGAATGAGATTTTAAAAACCGCATGTTTCACCTTTTTTGGAGTTAAATTACGCCCGCAGCGGGCCAAACAGTCTGATATTCTGCTTGGCACCAATTTAAAAAAAAAAGTGAATTAGTGATGTCGAAGTGAATTGACAAGACCCATACCATTCGAAACGTCACAGAATGAGATTTTAAAAACCGCAAGTTTCACCTTTTTTGGCGTTAAATTACGCCCGCAGCGGGCCAAACAGTCTGATATTATACTTGGCACCAATTTAAAAAAAAAAAGTGAATTAGTGATGTCGAAGTGAATTGACAAGACCCATACCATTCGAAACGTCACAGAATGAGATTTTAAAAACCGCAAGTTTCACCTTTTTTGGAGTTAAATTGCGCCCGCAGCGGGCCAAACAGTCTGATATTATACTTGGCACCAATTTAAAAAAAAAGTGAATTAGTGATGTCGAAGTGAATTGACAAGACCCATACCATTCGAAACGTCACAGAATGAGATTTAAAAAACCGCAAGTTTCACCTTTTTTGGAGTTAAATTACGCCCGCAGCGGGCCAAACAGTCTGATATTATACTTGGCACCAATTTAAAAAAAAAGTGAATTAGTGATGTCGAAGTGAATTGACAAGACCCATACCATTCGAAACGTCACAGAATGAGATTTTAAAAACCGCAAGTTTCACCTTTTTTGGCGTTAAATTACGCCCGCAGCGGGCCAAACAGTCTGATATTATACTTGGCACCAATTTAAAAAAAAAGTGAATTAGTGATGTCGAAGTGAATTGACAAGACCCATACCATTCGAAACGTCACAGAATGAGATTTTAAAAACCGCAAGTTTCACCTTTTTTGGAGTTAAATTGCGCCCGCAGCGGGCCAAACAGTCTGATATTATACTTGGCACCAATTTAAAAAAAAAGTGAATTAGTGATGTCGAAGTGAATTGACAAGACCCATACCATTCGAAACGTCACAGAATGAGATTTTAAAAACCGCAAGTTTCACCTTTTTTGGCGTTAAATTACGCCCGCAGCGGGCCAAACAGTCTGATATTATACTTGGCACCAATTTAAAAAAAAAGTGAATTAGTGATGTCGAAGTGAATTGACAAGACCCATACCGTTCGAAACGTTACAGAATGAGATTTTAAAAACCGCAAGTTTCACCTTTTTTGGCGTTAAATTACGCCCGCAGCGGGCCAAACAGTCTGATATTATACTTGGCACCAATTTAAAAAAAAAGTGAATTAGTGATGTCGAAGTGAATTGACAAGACCCATACCATTCGAAACGTCACAGAATGAGATTTTAAAAACCGCAAGTTTCACCTTTTTTGGCGTTAAATTACGCCCGCAGCGGGCCAAACAGTCTGATATTATACTTGGCACCAATTTAAAAAAAAAGTGAATTAGTGATGTCGAAGTGAATTGACAAGACCCATACCGTTCGAAACGTTACAGAATGAGATTTTAAAAACCGCAAGTTTCACCTTTTTTGGCGTTAAATTACGCCCGCAGCGGGCCAAACAGTCTGATATTATACTTGGCACCAATTAAAAAAAAAGTGAATTAGTGATGTCGGCGTGAATTGACAAGACCCATACCATTCGAAACGTCACAGAATGAGATTTTAAAAACCGCAAGTTTCACCTTTTTTGGCGTTAAATTACGCCCGCAGCGGGCCAAACAGTCTGATATTATACTTGGCACCAATTTAAAAAAAAGTGAATTAGTGATGTCGGAGTGAATTGACAAGACCCATACCGTTCGAAACGTCACAGAATGAGATTTTAAAAACCGCATGTTTCACCTTTTTTGGAGTTAAATTACGCCCGCAGCGGGCCAAACAGTCTGATATTATACTTGGCACCAATTTAAAAAAAAGTGAATTAGTGATGTCGGCGTGAATTGACAAGACCCATACCGTTCGAAACGTCACAGAATGAGATTTTAAAAACCGCATGTTTCACCTTTTTTGGAGTTAAATTACGCCCGCAGCGGGCCAAACAGTCTGATATTCTGCTTGGCACCAATTTAAAAAAAAAAGTGAATTAGTGATGTCGAAGTGAATTGACAAGACCCATACCATTCGAAACGTCACAGAATGAGATTTTAAAAACCGCAAGTTTCACCTTTTTTGGAGTTAAATTGCGCCCGCAGCGGGCCAAACAGTCTGATATTATACTTGGCACCAATTTAAAAAAAAAGTGAATTAGTGATGTCGAAGTGAATTGACAAGACCCATACCATTCGAAACGTCACAGAATGAGATTTTAAAAACCGCAAGTTTCACCTTTTTTGGAGTTAAATTACGCCCGCAGCGGGCCAAACAGTCTGATATTATACTTGGCACCAATTTAAAAAAAAAGTGAATTAGTGATGTCGAAGTGAATTGACAAGACCCATACCATTCGAAACGTCACAGAATGAGATTTTAAAAACCGCAAGTTTCACCTTTTTTGGCGTTAAATTACGCCCGCAGCGGGCCAAACAGTCTGATATTATACTTGGCACCAATTTAAAAAAAAAAAGTGAATTAGTGATGTCGAAGTGAATTGACAAGACCCATACCATTCGAAACGTCACAGAATGAGATTTTAAAAACCGCAAGTTTCACCTTTTTTGGAGTTAAATTGCGCCCGCAGCGGGCCAAACAGTCTGATATTATACTTGGCACCAATTTAAAAAAAAAAAGTGAATTAGTGATGTCGAAGTGAATTGACAAGACCCATACCATTCGAAACGTCACAGAATGAGATTTTAAAAACCGCAAGTTTCACCTTTTTTGGAGTTAAATTACGCCCGCAGCGGGCCAAACAGTCTGATATTATACTTGGCACCAATTTAAAAAAAAGTGAATTAGTGATGTCGAAGTGAATTGACAAGACCCATACCATTCGAAACGTCACAGAATGAGATTTTAAAAACCGCAAGTTTCACCTTTTTTGGAGTTAAATTACGCCCGCAGCGGGCCAAACAGTCTGATATTATACTTGGCACCAATTTAAAAAAAAGTGAATTAGTGATGTCGAAGTGAATTGACAAGACCCATACCGTTCGAAACGTCACAGAATGAGATTTTAAAAACCGCAAGTTTCACCTTTTTTGGAGTTAAATTGCGCCCGCAGCGGGCCAAACAGTCTGATATTATACTTAGCACCAATAAAAAAAAAAGTGAATTAGTGATGTCGAAGTGAATTGACAAGACCCATACCATTCGAAACGTCACAGAATGAGATTTTAAAAACCGCAAGTTTCACCTTTTTTGGCGTTAAATTACGCCCGCAGCGGGCCAAACAGTCTGATATTATACTTGGCACCAATTTAAAAAAAGTGAATTAGTGATGTCGAAGTGAATTGACAAGACCCATACCGTTCGAAACGTCACAGAATGAGATTTTAAAAACCGCAAGTTTCACCTTTTTTGGCGTTAAATTACGCCCGCAGCGGGCCAAACAGTCTGATATTATACTTGGCACCAATTTAAAAAAAAGTGAATTAGTGATGTCGAAGTGAATTGACAAGACCCATACCGTTCGAAACGTCACAGAATGAGATTTTAAAAACCGCAAGTTTCACCTTTTTTGGCGTTAAATTACGCCCGCAGCGGGCCAAACAGTCTGATATTATACTTGGCACCAATTTAAAAAAAAGTGAATTAGTGATGTCGAAGTGAATTGACAAGACCCATACCATTCGAAACGTCACAGAATGAGATTTTAAAAACCGCAAGTTTCACCTTTTTTGGAGTTAAATTGCGCCCGCAGCGGGCCAAACAGTCTGATATTATACTTGGCACCAATTTAAAAAAAAAGTGAATTAGTGATGTCGAAGTGAATTGACAAGACCCATACCATTCGAAACGTCACAGAATGAGATTTTAAAAACCGCAAGTTTCACCTTTTTTGGAGTTAAATTACGCCCGCAGCGGGCCAAACAGTCTGATATTATACTTGGCACCAATTTAAAAAAAAGTGAATTAGTGATGTCGAAGTGAATTGACAAGACCCATACCGTTCGAAACGTCACAGAATGAGATTTTAAAAACCGCAAGTTTCACCTTTTTTGGAGTTAAATTACGCCCGCAGCGGGCCAAACAGTCTGATATTCTGCTTGGCACCAATTTAAAAAAAAAGTGAATTAGTGATGTCGAAGTGAATTGACAAGACCCATACCATTCGAAACGTCACAGAATGAGATTTTAAAAACCGCAAGTTTCACCTTTTTTGGCGTTAAATTACGCCCGCAGCGGGCCAAACAGTCTGATATTATACTTGGCACCAATTTAAAAAAAAGTGAATTAGTGATGTCGAAGTGAATTGACAAGACCCATACCGTTCGAAACGTCACAGAATGAGATTTTAAAAACCGCATGTTTCACCTTTTTTGGAGTTAAATTACGCCCGCAGCGGGCCAAACAGTCTGATATTCTGCTTGGCACCAATTTAAAAAAAAAGTGAATTAGTGATGTCGAAGTGAATTGACAAGACCCATACCATTCGAAACGTCACAGAATGAGATTTTAAAAACCGCAAGTTTCACCTTTTTTGGAGTTAAATTACGCCCGCAGCGGGCCAAACAGTCTGATATTATACTTGGCACCAATTTAAAAAAAAAGTGAATTAGTGATGTCGAAGTGAATTGACAAGACCCATACCATTCGAAACGTCACAGAATGAGATTTTAAAAACCGCAAGTTTCACCTTTTTTGGCGTTAAATTACGCCCGCAGCGGGCCAAACAGTCTGATATTATACTTGGCACCAATTTAAAAAAAAAGTGAATTAGTGATGTCGAAGTGAATTGACAAGACCCATACCGTTCGAAACGTTACAGAATGAGATTTTAAAAACCGCAAGTTTCACCTTTTTTGGCGTTAAATTACGCCCGCAGCGGGCCAAACAGTCTGATATTATACTTGGCACCAATTTAAAAAAAAAGTGAATTAGTGATGTCGAAGTGAATTGACAAGACCCATACCATTCGAAACGTCACAGAATGAGATTTTAAAAACCGCAAGTTTCACCTTTTTTGGCGTTAAATTACGCCCGCAGCGGGCCAAACAGTCTGATATTATACTTGGCACCAATTTAAAAAAAAAGTGAATTAGTGATGTCGAAGTGAATTGACAAGACCCATACCGTTCGAAACGTCACAGAATGAGATTTTAAAAACCGCATGTTTCACCTTTTTTGGAGTTAAATTACGCCCGCAGCGGGCCAAACAGTCTGATATTCTGCTTGGCACCAATTTAAAAAAAAAAGTGAATTAGTGATGTCGAAGTGAATTGACAAGACCCATACCATTCGAAACGTCACAGAATGAGATTTTAAAAACCGCAAGTTTCACCTTTTTTGGCGTTAAATTACGCCCGCAGCGGGCCAAACAGTCTGATATTATACTTGGCACCAATTTAAAAAAAAAGTGAATTAGTGATGTCGAAGTGAATTGACAAGACCCATACCATTCGAAACGTCACAGAATGAGATTTTAAAAACCGCAAGTTTCACCTTTTTTGGCGTTAAATTACGCCCGCAGCGGGCCAAACAGTCTGATATTATACTTGGCACCAATTTAAAAAAAAGTGAATTAGTGATGTCGAAGTGAATTGACAAGACCCATACCGTTCGAAACGTTACAGAATGAGATTTTAAAAACCGCAAGTTTCACCTTTTTTGGCGTTAAATTACGCCCGCAGCGGGCCAAACAGTCTGATATTATACTTGGCACCAATTTAAAAAAAAAGTGAATTAGTGATGTCGAAGTGAATTGACAAGACCCATACCATTCGAAACGTCACAGAATGAGATTTTAAAAACCGCAAGTTTCACCTTTTTTGGAGTTAAATTACGCCCGCAGCGGGCCAAACAGTCTGATATTATACTTGGCACCAATTTAAAAAAAAGTGAATTAGTGATGTCGAAGTGAATTGACAAGACCCATACCATTCGAAACGTCACAGAATGAGATTTTAAAAACCGCAAGTTTCACCTTTTTTGGCGTTAAATTACGCCCGCAGCGGGCCAAACAGTCTGATCTTATACTTGGCACCAATTAAAAAAAAAAAGTGAATTAGTGATGTCGGAGTGAATTGACAAGACCCGTACCGTTCGAAACGTCACAGAATGAGATTTTAAAAACCGCAACTTTCACCTTTTTTGGAGTTAAATTACGCCCGCAGCGGGCCAAGCAGTCGGATATTATACTCGGCACCAATTTAAAAAAAAAGTGAATTAGTGATGTCGGAGTGAATTGATAAGACCCACACCATTCGAAACGTCACAGAATGAGATTTTAAAAACCGCAAGTTTAACCTTTTTTGGAGTTAAATTACGCCCGCAGCGGGCCAAACAGTCTGATATTATACTTGGCACCAATTAAAAAAAAAGTGAATTAGTGATGTCGGAGTGAATTGACAAGACCCATACCATTCGAAACGTCACAGAATGAGATTTTAAAAACCGCAAGTTTCACCTTTTTTGGAGTTAAATTATGCCCGCAGCGGGCCAAACAGTCCGATATTATACTTGGCACCAATAAAAAAAAAAGTGAATTAGTGATGTCGGAGTGAATTGACAAGACCCATACCATTCGAAACGTCACAGAATGAGATTTTAAAAACCGCAAGTTTCACCTTTTTTGGAGTTAAATTATGCCCGCAGCGGGCCAAACAGTCCGATATTATACTTGGCACCAATTAAAAAAAAGTGAATTAGTGATGTCGGAGTGAATTGACAAGACCCATACCATTCGAAACGTCACAGAATGAGATTTTAAAAACCGCAAGTTTCACCTTTTTTGAAGTTAAATTACGCCCGCAGCGGGCCAAACAGTCTGATATTATACTTGGCACCAATTTAAAAAAAAGTGAATTAGTGATGTCGGAGTGAATTGACAAGACCCACACCATTCGAAACGTCACAGAATGAGATTTTAAAAACCGCAAGTTTCACCTTTTTTGGAGTTAAATTACGCCCGCAGCGGGCCAAACAGTCTTATATTATACTTGGAACCAATTTAAAAAAAAGTGAATTAGTGATGTCGGAGTGAATTGATAAGACCCACACCATTCGAAACGTCACAGAATGAGATTTTAAAAACCGCAAGTTTCACCTTTTTTGGAGTTAAATTACCCCCGCAGCAGGCCAAACCAAAATTCGCAAAATTTTGCGACACCGTAAAGTACCAAAATTTTGGTTTTTGCAGTTTTTCTCTAAAATACGGAAACTTTTTAAATTGTCGTAAAAATTTTACGTCTAAAGTTGCCCCACCACGAAGACAATAAATGCCACTTTGCATGGCATTCCGTTATTTTTTACGGGAAAAAATTAGGCTTTATGAAGTTTGGGCGAAAAACTTTCTGCGAATTACAAACTTTAGGCGGGTAGAAAGGTGTGCGTGTATGAAGTAAGCATGGCTGCAATGCGGGCCGGGCCGCGAGTACAGGCCGAAATTTCCAAGTCCGGACCTGGAAGATTTTCAACGCCCGGCCCGGGTAAAATTTTCATGTCTAATTTTATGATTTTATTGTTAGAAACTTTCGTTCTGTGAAAAACGCCTTAGCCGGATATTTTTGGATGCCAAGCCCAAAGCTTTTCGCCTATGCTTTGTGATTCGCCGAAAGTATTTTATCCAAAGATTTTCACCCAAACTCCATAAAGCCACAAAAGTTATTATTAGCACGTTATATTTGACCATGGAATCAGGAGATATTGAAGACGGATTTGTGGCACCCGGCTTTAAACCTCCAATTAATGGGATTGTCCTCACCAGACTTAAGTCCAAGGATAACAAAGGGGAAAATGAAATCCCACATATTGAAAGTGATCTCGCATGGAGTCGTAAGGTATATGTCAGGACCTGGGGTTGTGCCCACAACAGTAGTGACTCAGAGTACATGAGCGGCCTTCTAGTCAACTCGGGGTTTAAGCTGACACCCAATCCAGATGCCGCAGATTTATGGGTGTTGAACAGTTGCACTGTAAAGACTCCGTCTGAAAATCAACTCGAAAACGAAATTTTAAAGGCTAAGAAGAAGAGGAAGTACGTTGTTGTGGCTGGTTGTGTATCGCAGGTAAGTAAATTTCTTTCATATTATTATTTAGGCGGCACCAACTGTTGAATATTTGAAAAATGTATCTATTGTGGGCGTCCAGCAAGTGGATCAAATAGTAAACGTGGTGGAGGAAACGTTGAAGGGTAATGTGGTAAGACATTTAAGCCTTCGGAGGAAAGAAGCTTTGTCTTTGGATTTACCGAAGGTTCGAAGGAACAAATTTGTAGAAATCTTGGCAATCAACACTGGATGTCTAAATCACTGTACATATTGCAAGACGAAGCAAGCTCGAGGCGATTTGAAAAGCTTTCCGGTCGATGAAATTGTTAAAAGGGCAAAGTCTGCTTTTTCTGAAGGCTGTAAGGAAGTTTGGCTGACATCGGAGGACCTTGGTGCTTATGGAAGGGATATCGGGCATGTATGTTTTATTCGTTTGGTCTGACAAATTATAATTTACATTCCTAGGTGTTGCCTGATCTTTTGAGCCAGCTGGTTAAGATTATACCGCACGATTGCATGATGAGATTAGGAATGACCAATCCACCTTATATCTTAGACCATCTACAGGAAATTGCTGACACATTGAATCACCCACGTGTTTACAGCTTTCTTCACATCCCTGTGCAGGCCGGGAGCGATGCTGTTTTGGCCGAAATGAAACGGGAGTATACATCTGAGCAGTTTTGTAAAGTAGTTGATTTTATGAGAGAGAAGTAAGTTGAGTAATGTAAAATAGTTTATATTTAGCGTTCCGGGTGTTTATATTGCAACTGACTTCATTTGTGCATTCCCTTCGGAGACAACTGATGATTTCCTAGATAGTATGAAACTGGTTGAAAAATACAAGTTCCCTTCATTGTTCATCAATCAGTTCTACCCTCGTCCCGGAACGCCAGCGGCGCGTCTAAAGAAGATAGATACTGTAGAAGCACGTCGGAGAACTGCAGCTATGACAGAACTTTTCAAGAGTTATACCACATACAAGAACGACAGAATTGGTAAGAATTACCGAGTTTTGATCTGCGAGAAAGCGACCGACAAGAAGAGTTATGTAGGACACAATAAGGCATACGAACACATCCTAGTGTCCTCGGATAAAGACCTGCTGGGTCAATGGGTCACAGTTCAAATTAAAGAGGTATCCAAATTTTACATGAAAGCCGATCTCGTCGAGGACAACCAAACATCTTTGAGAAAGTACTACAAACTTGCAGTAATCCCAATAATCTTGTTAATGTTTTTCTTTATTGTTAAATTACTATAAAGATTACTTGTTAAAAGTCGGAAACTCGTCCTTTCCTCTCCCAATCTCCGTATCGAGTAGGCTCGGGTCCTCTAGGCCCGCCAATCTCTCCAGTCTGCTGGTTTTGAACTTGTCCTCGCTGCGGTTCACTTTCATCTTCTAGCACACCAACCGGCGTGCGATTTACCTTCTTTGCTGGGGACTTCCCCAGATCCCTCGGCTTTCCCGTGGCAAATCCGCGGACAAAAAGTCGTATCATCTAAACATCAATAAACCAGTTTTGCTCAGAATTAATAAGCGAGATAGACGTTTCTTTAAATCAGCGAATCTCTCAAATAATTTCTTTAATCTCACTAAAGATTCACTTGGGGAAATCTAAAAATGTTCCACGTCTAGACAGATTCTGGGTCGGCGTCAATAGCCTTGTACCAAGCTCCGCATTCGCATCTCTTGGGTTCCCCTTTACGGATAACCATGAAGTTGACATGTCCGGAGTCATGTTCACCTAAACACAGATAACGTTTCTCAGGACGCACTTACAGAGACATCCAATAATACGCTCGAGAAAGTGAACGGGGACCAGATTTGGCTTTTCTTTGGATGAGTTCTCGGCTCTGTAATAGACCTTAGGTTCGTAGCGCTGAAAAAAATAATGAGGTGAGACGCATAACAGAGATGAAAATACAATTTTTTAGAATACCTACATCGTCGCCAGCTAAACGAGCAATCAACATTTTCTTTTCACGACCAGTAGCATGTTCAAGGGGATCCGGATCTACAAAAAACAGTTTACGACAAATGTATACTTACAATATCCATAATCTTCTGGACTGGCCTCGGTGGCATATGGCCTGGAGGCTGCCAAGGGTCTTGCGTTAGCCCTGCTAGCCGCGAAAAGGGCGCTAGAAAGACGACGAGCGGAAGCAAGCATCTCTAAAGTTGCTTTACTATTTTTAAAAAATCCTTAAAGCATAGAAAGAAAAACGACATTATCGCGCGAAACCTTTACAACAAAAAGAGAGGCAAAAATGGAGAGGACAAAACACAAGACGTGCAAATTCAACAACAAATTGGCGATTGGCATTCCGTATAAAAGAATTGCGTGATATGTTTTCGTCTCAGAACAGAGAGAAGTAATTTAAGATATGAATTTTCTATTCACTGGCACTTGCTTTGATAACTCATGACAAGTTTAGAGGAGGTTTATAAAGCAAAAATGTAGCAAGAGAACTGTAAAACACTTCAAAGGGATCGGCAAATACTTGCCACCATATTTCTTACCTATATCATTTGAAAGAGCATTACAAATAGTGTGCAGGGCAAAAGAAATAGCTGCCCAATTTGCCTTAGGACAAAGTTATGATCAAAATATAGGTTTTCGACTACTTTCCGGCGTTACTTTATAAGCTCTTGGAATTTCGACAAACTTGTGTCCCGTTGGCCGAGTGGTAGTGATCCCAATACAGACAAAATCGATATTTTACGGGGTTTTTTGAGTTTTTGTTCTTTTTTGAAACGACCATAAATTTGATGGTGATGAGAGGTGAAGATGCCATTAACGTACAATTACCTTGGGTGTCATGCCAGTGTCCTGACCAATTATGAGTACTCGACGATAGTTTAGTTCATCAGGGCCTATAGTACACATTTTTTGAAAAAATACGAAGAGAAAACTGTAAAAGAAGCCAGAAACGCAATTTCTGACCCAGTGAACCAACCGTCAGACCAACCAACATAAGAAATTTTTGATTTTGAGATTCTCGTTTGTGGATGGCCACAGCCATCTTATAAATTTCCAAAACCTTTTGCTCCAATTGTCCCATTAACCTAGTTTTATTTATAATTTTACTTACTAACAAGTGTAACTAACAGTAACGTCGAATAACTCATACCCGAGGACTGGCAAAGTCATAAAACGACCGTGGTAAGCGTTTTTTTTTTTGATACTAAGAAATCAATGGAAAAATCCAGCTGTATACCTAAACTTTTCCGTTCGTTTATATCTCAGCACTGTGATCTTCTTTCATGGCTTTAATAATTAGGAAATATACGGATGATCGAAGAAGTAGTCAGCGTTTCTGTTCTGTATGTTTTGGGCACCTACTCTTCTTCTGATGATTTCATGACTTCTATTTATGAATCTATGACTTCAAAGCAACCCTTTTTTGGTAATTCAAGCACAAACGAAGTACATTCCCACTTATTAAAGCGCCGGAAGTACGGTTTTGAATGTTTTTGGGCGTGTCGAATTTCTCGGGCGTTGGGGAAAACGGGCGAGGGTGGGTCAAGCAGGGACACTAAGGCGACGCAACTTCCGGTACTCCACCTCGTCTACGTTGTGTAAGACAAAGACCTTTTACGCACATTTTGTGGATATTTCGGACCAAAAAAATCTGAAAATCCAAGCACTTTAAGCACCACTTAAGGGCCTGGCCACTTAAATAAGATGCTCGCATTCCGGTGTATCGTCGCCTTCTGCGCTTCGGACCGAGTCAGAAATTCTTTTGATCCATGTTTAATCTTATGCTAACGGCGTTGTTAGAAACGCCGAATTCCCTAAGGGCACAACTCTGACACTTCGACTAACGGCCACTCACTTATGGCATTTTCAGCGAAAAATGTTCTCATGTTGATTTTGGGGTTCCGCAAATGGCCAAATAAGTAATGCCCCGCCCAATGCATTTCTAATTCAGCTTGATGTTAGACAGTGGTGGATGACGTTCTGACTATCTTTGTAAAGTGGGGGATGTTGTTGTAATCTTTTAATGTCAAAAAATATCATAATATCATAACTTCACATCGTCTGGCTTTAACAAACCCATCAATCTCACCCTTTTAGACAAAAAAGAATTTGAATAACGCCAATGGCTATTTAATTTTATGTTAAGCTGTAAAACCTCAAACTGGTTCTCGTTTAGAGGAAAGGCTTGGGTGGGTTAGTTTATGGGTTCTTCCAAGTTTACGTATTTTTTTCCGCGCACTTGGCTTGTTATACAGGTCGAAATACTCATTTTTGATTCCAATGATTTTTTTATTGTTCGGAAAGATTCTAACACTAAAAGTATGATGACTCAAACAATGTTTCTATTATTGAATACAGATTTGTTCGTTGCCTAATCACATCCACTTACTAAATATAATAGATAATTGATTGGTGCTTTTGTTACGCAAGGCTCAAAAAAATCCGGTTAGATCCATTTCCTGGCTGTGACTGGGCCATATTTGCAAATATTTACGGACCCTTTTGTCCTAAGCCCTTAGGCTGTTTGTGTACCGAATGCATAATGAGACAGACCTCTTTTACTAGTAGTTTCCACAAATCTCACCTGACCTTTGAGCGTGAATTTTAAAGGAAGCCGTCTAACGAAGCTGGCATTTTAGATACGGGATGTTTGAACATGTCTAACCTCGTGGAGCTAACCCGCGTGGCGATTGTGCTTTGGTTTTTACCGCGGTCTCTCTCCCGAAACGTCCACCACGGGGATCATCTGGCTGTTCGGACATCGCTGGGGGTGCTTCGAGGCGTCGAGCAGACCTACAACGGACGACGAATCCGGGCGTTCCTTGGCGTTCCTTATGCCAAAAAGCCGACCGGCTCTCGCCGTTTTTCATTGCCTGAGATGGTCGGCCCCTGGGAGGGGGAAATGCTGGTTCAAGAGCCCTCGAACACCTGCTACTACACCATCGACACAATGTTCCCACAATTCCCTGGGGCCGAAATGTGGAATCCCCCGAACGAGCTGAGTGAGGACTGCCTCTCCCTCAATATCTGGGTTCCCGAAGATCACGATGGCAACGTGATGGTTTGGATTTTTGGAGGGGGATTTGTGTCTGGCAGCCCATCCCTGGACCTGTATGACGGACGAGTACTGGCGGTTGAGCAAAGAAGCATCATCGTCAACATAAATTATCGGTGAGGATGCTAGACAGCTTCGACAAACTTTATTTTCAGATTAGGATCTTTTGGATTTCTGTACTTTGGTGGGCAATCCCTCGCTCCAGGTAATATGGGACTAATGGACCAACAGTTGGCTTTTAAATGGGTCCATCATCACATCGGTTCTTTTGGAGGGGATCGGAGAAAGGTTACCTTATTTGGCGAAAGCGCCGGAGGGGCTTCGGTGACATCGCATCTGTTTGCGCCTGGAAGTGCTGATTATTTCCAGCGTATAATAATAAATGTAAGCGGGAAGGACTGATGACATATTTCTTCTCAGAGTGGCGCAATTATCAACAACTGGGCCACAAAGTCTAAAGATGTGATGTTGGACATGTCTTTGATATTGGCCAAGAGGCTTAACTGCACCAATCAAAGCATACACAGGCCTCTGGATGATGTGCAGTACATACTGGATTGTATGAGAGGATTAACTGCACATGCCATCCTTCGGGAGGCTGACATGGTCGCTGATGCCTTATCATTACCACTAACATTTCCCTTTGTTCCCGTTGATGATGACGAGAATTTCTTTAAAGCAAGTCGGCATGTGAAAGACAAAATTTAATTGTCTTTTAAGGGCTCCCTCATAGATAAAATAAAAAATCGGGATTTCAAAAAAGATCTCTCCGTTTTGCTTGGCACAATGAAAGACGAAGGAACTTACTGGTTGCCTTACTACCTCAGTCGATTTGGCTTCAACTTTAATCATACTCTGTCTTCTGAAGATCGTCACAACCAAGCTCTGATATCTGAGTAAGAGTGTTTTGTTTCTCTGTTACTTTCAGATCTCAATATCGGGATTCATTTGAAGCATTTTTACCGTACTTTGGGGGATCCCAGTTAGTACGGCACGCTTTAATGCATGCTTATGAACGGTTGTCTGAGTCGGAAAAAAAGCCGGAACGTCTTCGAGATGGGGTTGCGAGATTTGTGGGCGACTATTTCTTTACCTGTTCAATTATTGAATTCGCGGACTTTATTTCGGACAATGTTTTTGACGCCGTATTCATGTACTACTTCACTCGAAGGTAAACTTACAAAATTTAAAAGGCAATTTTTTTAGAGCCACGTCTAACCCTTGGCCTAAATGGATGGGAGCCATGCATGGGTACGAGATTGAATACTTCTTCGGTCTCCCTAAACGATTACCTCATCTTTACAACCAAGAACAGCTGCGGATCGAGCAGTCGTTTAGTAAGAAAATAATGGACTATTGGGGAGAATTTAGCCGAGGAAAGTAAGTTCAGACCATGCTCATCTCAATTAAAATTCAGCCCTCCGGCTTCCTATTGGCCCAAGTACAACAGAATAACTCGGAAAGCTCTTGTGTTGTCAGAAGAACTGGTCACCGAGAACAGCCATCATATCAATGTTGATGTTCATGGAAAACAATGTCGTTTGATCAAGGAAGCCGAACAAGCGGTCAGAAAAGGTATGATCTATTAACATCAAAATCACAATCTAAACTACAGACTTCTACACAGATGACCTCTACAAAGCGCAGTTCCAAGAAGAAACGTCAAAATCCGGGTCTAACTATAACTTGCCAGCTATCCCCCTCGTGGTTCTTTTAATGATTTTACAATCAACTTTATAAGCAAAAAATCTTTTACATCAGTGCCTCGCATCTACTTCACTTGTGATGTTAAATATTTATTTAAAGTAAACAAAAAACACTACATTTACTGACACTTAAATATAATCATTTACGACCTCGTTCGTTTGTCTTGGAAGAATGATTTCAACAAAATAACCTAAAAAATTCTAATAAAACCACTAACAAACTTCCCTACCTGAACAATACTACTGATAATGACCACGGCGGTTTGACCCAATGACCAATATAACACCCGTTCGTTCAGATCTTCTGCCCGTCGCCGACCGGTAGCTTCCCTAAGGCGGTGATGGGTCTGATAGTCGTCGACGGACCTCAAGTGATCCCCGATTGTCTGCGCACTCCTCTCCAAATTTCCAACGGCAGTATGTTTAACAGGACTTTCCTTGGCTCCAGGTCTTTGTCCTCCAGTTATTTCATCACCCACTTGCCAATCCATGTAGACAATTTTGTGCGAAAAAGTTGAAAATTCGTTGGAGAAGCACACCTTGTAAGTGCCGGGAACCTCGGTCTTGAACTGATGGGAATCATATTGTTTCCTCGGTTGCTTGTAGAGGACCTTTCCCTGAGGATCTTCCAACACCATGTCCACGTCATATTGACCACCAGTAACAACCTAAAAACGTAGTGGAAACGACGAACTTCACGCACCTGGAATTCGATCACACTGTCCAGGCCGGCTTTCAGGTCTTCATAAAAACACTGATTGGCATTGTCAGGCAGTTCAAATGTCAATTCTATGGCTATGACCACCGGAAGGCAAAGTAAGTATACACCTTTCCACATTTTTGCGTGGGGAAACGGCTTCGACGTTGTTTAAAATTTATTTTTGCCAACTGGATTTTAGAAAAGATGACACAAAAGAGGAAGAGTTGGCGCAAAATATAATTACTGCTTTATGCAATCCCCGGCCGCGGCCGCGGAAGATCCGTTTCCAGTTTCATTTACACCTTGGAGAATTAGCGTATACGTATACAATCTTGATAGCGTTTTTTATTTCAATCAGAATATTCATGTGAAACCAGATTTAATTATTTAAAACGGACAATAATGCAGTAAACTTATCCTATTGTTCATTGGCAATAACGACACCGTTATTTTCACATTGAATAACAATTGAGGGATGAGAAAATTGTGTTTCAGTTTTAAAAAATCCAAAGTCATTCCTTACATTACTGTTTTACTCCTTGCTTTCTATTGCTTACAGCTTTTTCGCTTATTTGGTTATGGGAAAGAACTCCGAAGTAACTGTTATTCATCCATCAATTCTTTAAGAAGTTTACGTGACGTTTCTTTTTAATATGAGCATGTTATTTATTTAGCTTTTTTCTGCTCTTATCAGTCCTTAAAACCAGAAAACTTGTGTACCCATTTGAGAGTAATTTTTTCTTGGATGACCTAGAAGGAGATCTGCGACAGTTCGTAACAATCAGAACCCAGCCGCGGTGTTTCTTCCCACCCGTTAAGTCGTTTGATCTTACTTTTGTAGAATGGACATCATTGGGGCGACCTGGGGATTAACAGATCGGGGCCGGGCCTTCATCGAAAATTCTGTGGAGGTGACATTCAGGGTACCCGGTGTTATCTTGCTCGAGTTATGGTGGATAAAAAGGGATTTGGATATCTCAGAGGTTACACAGCAGATCATCGATCAGAATCCATTGCCTGGATATCTGGATCTGATGCAAATTACGGAGTTTATCCATCGTCGAAACCTCGATCATACGGCGGCAACAGTTCTGAGTTATTCGGTATTACTGTTATGTGCGATGTTGCTGCTCCTTCCTATGGCCAAGCTTATGCGAATCTATCTGCATGGACTTTGTTTGTCGTTATTTGCCCTTGCCCATTACATGTCTACTCAATATATTCAGCACGAGAAGACTGCTGAACCCGTTTTAGTGCTCGATGACTTTGTGAAAATGGAGCGTCATGGATTTCATTTTGTCGCACAGGTACGATAATTTCACACAAACAGTATCTTCTAGATGATGCTGAGTGTGGTCCAATGCTTTCTGTTGGGGATGGAATCAGCCGTCGGTCGTGTTCTTCTGGCCGTCTTCACGATCCCAATCATTGCCCGGATGTGTGGCTGTCCTCCGGATAAATTAATAGTGGCGCATAACATTGCCTGTTCTCTGGCGATGCTTCTGATATGTGTTTACGTTTTATATAACGTTCCTGATCTGATCCAATCAGTGAAACAAGGCTGTAAGAGACTTCGTTCTCTCTTGGCGGTTCGAGGAGTTGGTTTCGGTATGTCACAAGGCGGATTTAACAAAATGTATAGGATTCGTTGTTTTATGGCGTCGGCTAAGACTGGCTCAACTTCTGTGCACGTTCTTTGTACTCATGTTCTCTCTTAAGTGCTATGCCATGTTTGTTAAGGACTATGACTCTGTTGGAGAGGCTTTCATTAGTGCTGTTGCAGCCACTACTTGGTAAGATAATGGATTTAAATAATAAATAAAGATGATTTCAGTTCCCCATTTTCATTATTAGCCCTAGCGTTGACTGTCAGTTACATTTCGCAACTCATCGCTCATCTGACACAAATTCTAATCGGGGCAGATTCTTCTCAGCATACGACTAATGGGAATGAGGGGATGGCAGAGGCATTTACGCTTGTCTTCCTATGTGTCCAGGCTGGAGTTCTCGGAATGGGATCTGATCAGAAGATATTCATGCTCAAGTTGGTTCTGTTTGTGGGTAAGTTGATGAAAGAAACTGCCCTATATTTAGTTTTGTCCGCACTTTTACAATCACTATACGAAGTTCTGGAACCCCATCTAATCACCGTGGGAGTGATGACTACGACCAGATTAAGTCAGCATATCCGCTGTTTGTCCCTGGCTGCTGTTCTCCTGGTGTTCCCCGTCGCCATCTCTTATGCCTTGCTGAATCTTCTACCAGCAAATCTTTGGTTTGTTAGATTTGTGTCTGACCATTGTATGTTACAGGCTGCTGATGATCCTTTCGAGTTGTATAATGACCTCGGTCCGAACCGTCCAAACTGTGGCCATATATGTGTTGTCTGTCATCGAGACACGATACGAAGAACCTTACGAATGCTTCGATGACCTCACATTTATGTGCCGACTTCTTACGCTGGGTGCTGAACTGTTACTTTCACTCTCAGTGGTTGTGTATGGGGGATATGTGTCTCTATTCCATGATCAATGGTCCATCTTCAGTATTTTGGTACTGTTATTTAACAGTTATTTCAACGTCTATCGTCGCATTATTGCTGGTATTCAATCCATCAGAGCTCGAAGAGATGCCTCAATCAAGATTAAAGGACTGCGATCTGCAGCGATGGAGGAACTCAAGGACGGGAGGGATGTGTGTGCCATCTGTTTCGGAGAGTTTACATTCAGTGCCCTCATAACTCCCTGCCGACATGTATTCCATGGATTTTGTCTTAAAAAATGGCTTTTTGTTCGCCCGGTCTGCCCCCTTTGTTATACAGATCTAAATCAAAGTGACGGACCAGAAAGCAAGGAAGAGAGTGCGGAGCTTGAACAACAAGGATAGTTTGTTCTGTGTTTGCGCATTGTTTTACATTTCTCGCTCAGATTCCCTCGAGTATTTCCTAAACTAGAGTTTCATTGATGTCAGCGATCTCGAAGTACATTACTTATTCCACCGCGGTATTCAAACGGGTGTTACTACGGATAAAAATGTAATGCAAATAAGATTTAAATAAAGCCAAAGTTTCTTTTCATTTTTTACATGCCGAAACAACGCTACCTTGTGAAATAAAAAAGGAGACTAAATGGACTTTATAAACGGTAGCGATGACTTTATGAATCTCCATGGAAAACACTTCTCATCCCACGGAGAACGACAAAAATATCATAAATATTACAGAAATGGCAAAGGCTCGGAAGCTACGAAGTGGGATTGAAGAAGCTAAGGGACTGTATGAAGAATGGATGGAACCAGATTGGAGAGGGAGTACCACGGCTGGGTCCAATTCTACTACTGAAGCAGTCCAGCCAAAGAACAGATCCAAGTTTAAATTCGCGAGTGAATATCAACGAGATCTAAGTACTGCGTAAGCCATGTTACACATAAGAGAGGTTCCCGCTAAATTCAAAGCAAGAAATCCAGACACCACCTTTTAGATCAATTTTGGCCTATTGCCGCCCTCGCAGTCGGGTTCGGACAAGGTATTTACCCATATTCCAGTGAAGGTAAAAATTTCGAGTATTTATCTTTCAAGGGTCGAAAACAATGGTAAGGGATTTTTACCAAGGTAAAATTCATTATGGGCTTATGGGTTTTCCTGATTTTCGAGAATACCCGAAATTTTTGTTATATTTCCGCACGCCAATTTATCTTCTTCTTTTTTTCTTCTATATTCCCGGGCATATCCCCGCGAGGTGAAAAATACTGGTTTTCCCTAACCCTACTGCACAGTGCAAAACAAAAAGTTAGAAATAGCCAAAAACGGAAGCTGCGCATCACGGCCAAAAATAATTTAGCGGAGACCCGTCTTATATTTACATACACATGACCATTTTAAGATCAAAGAGCGTACTGAACCCTCAGACCTTACCTACCGAACGCAGAATTCAGAATCAAAAATCTCGTGAATTGAATTGGAAACCAGTTGACTTCGAAAAGTTCTACAGATGGGTTACCAATGGGACATTAAAGGACTTATACAAAGCCAAATCATTGCTCTTTGAGGACTGATTTTATTAAAACAATATAACGTTACCCTTGTTAATTAACTTGTTTCTCCAGGACGTATGCGGAAGCAGGTTCAATTCTTTTGTAGTAATTCTCAGCTACACTGGCTTTGTTGAATCCAAATTTTTCGTAAAAATTTAAGGCACTGTCATTATTCACCTACCAAATTAAGAGTTACTAACAGAGCCCAGCTTACCTGGACGTGCAAATTAACGGTTTTAATGGATTTATCCTTCTCACAGATTGAAAAAACGTGTTTCAGCAGCATCCCTCCAATTCCGAGTCTTCTATATGGCGCCAAAGTGCCCAGAGTCATGATGTATAACTTCTTGACTCCATCTTCCACATCCAATCTACAACACACAGCACCCACAACACAATCGTTGAAGAACACTAGCTTGGCTAGGTCTCCGGAAGTCACAACATCTTTGTAAAATCTCTCGTTGTAGGTAACAGGAAAGACGGCTTCATTCAGCTTTTTTAATTGCTATAAACAATATATAGAGATAGAATTCGAAACGGTTACCATAACATTATGTTGAGTGATTGCTCCCAGTTCAACACTCCATCGCCCCATTCTTTCGATCTTCTTGAAATTGTTCGGTAGATTGGGCTGGTTGGAAACTTCGGTCATCTATATAAAACATGTCAAGCGTACTGGCTTAAAGTCAATATTAAACGGGTTTCAAAGACCAAGTAGGTTATGTCAAAGCGCAAATAGGATAAGGTTTATTATTTATAATCCTTCTAATTCGGCCTCCTCCAATTCCCGTAGTTTATCTGCACTGATGTGGTAGATGGACTCATTCTCCGGCAAGTTTGCTTGCGGAACTGTTGAGGTTTTTGTGGCAGCGGCCTTCCGGTGTTCCTGTTCTACGATTTTTGCCAAATATGCGGCTCCTTCCTTCTTTAACCTTTCCAATTCCTTGTCAAAATTAAACGAAGCCTTTGACGCCTGATTTTTCCTTTTCCGACTTTCAAACACTTCTTCTCTGGCCTTCAGTTTATCTTCAAATCCCTGTCTCCTGGCTGAACTCGTAGCTCTTCTTTCTTCTTCGTATTCTTTTCTTCTTTTCTTATTAGCAACTTCTTCATCATATGTTTCCCGCAAAGATTCATCCTTCAAAAACTGATATGCTTGATAAATCTGGCCAAACCGTTTCTCACTGTCCTCTTTCGAGATTCCATTTCTAATGGCTTTGTCTGGATGCCATTTTAGAGCCGCCTTCTTGTATGCTTTATCGATGTCTGAGTCTGAACAGGGGATGGTCAACCCCAATATAAAGTAGGGGTCAAAGTCGATATTTTTGGAAGTGGCCATTTCTAAAAAATAATATAAATCAGAAATAATATAAATCAAAATTTCAAGAAAATTAGCTAACAAGGGAAGTACCCGAAGTGCGACGCTCAGATTTTTATAAAAATTGGCATAGATGGAGATTAGAATTTTCTTATTCGATTGCGAACATCCTAGCTCGCGCTTTGCAGAATCCGCCGAGAAAGAAGGTCCCACGTTCGGTCCAAGCCGCAGTTGAGATGGGATCCCGAGCTGCGCCCGCGATTTGTAATTCGTAGGGGACATCTTATACGAAGAAAGACCAAATTTTGCAATGATTGCCTCAGGGCTCTAAAAATTCATACACAAAATATTATTTTAACGTAGATCCGATATACCAAGTATCATCTTTCTGTCGCTGTCTATCTTCGACTTTGGATAAATATCAGATTTTGCCTAGTTTTGAGCCTGCTTTTGTACCCATTTTTTGACCACTTTTTGGCTTGTAATCACAAAAGTAAGATAGTTATTCGAAATATCGCTCTTTGATGTTCTAGAGAGCCTTTTTGTGTAACCCTTTTAGGTAATGCCAGACCTCAGTGGTGTCCCCCTTTTCAAAACGTTTGCTCCAATGACGTCAATTTTAGGCTAAATTTTGCTGATTTTTCGAAATTTCTGCCTATATTTTTTTCAGAAGTCCTTTATCGAAAAAATCGCGATTTGAGTGTTTAGAGAAGATCCTTGTCGATGTATAGAAACTTGCATTTTCGTCCAACGACCAATAGTTTTTTCAAAACGTTTGCTCCAATGAGGTACACTTTGGGGAAATTTTGCTGATTTTTCGAAATTTCTGCCTATATTTTTTTTCAGAAGTCCTTTATCGAAAAAATCGCGATTTGAGTGTTTAGAGAAGATCCTTGTCGATGTATAGAAACTTGCATTTTCGTCCAACGACCAATAGTTTTTTCAAAACGTTTGCTTCAATGAGGTACACTTTGTGGAAAATTTGATGATTTTTGCATATTTCTGTCTGCATCTTTTTTACTGCCGTTTGTCGAGGAAATAATTATCTTTAATTGTAGACAAGCAGCATGATTTGATTTAGTAACCGGTGCAAAAATCAGCAAAATTTCCCCAAAGTGTACCTCATTGAAGCAAACGTTTTGAAAAAACTATTGGTCGTTGGATGAAAATGCAAGTTTCTATACATCGACAAGGATCTTCGCTCAAATCGCGATTTTTTCGATAAAGGACTTCTGAAAAAAAATATAGGCAGAAATTTCGAAAAATCAGCAAAATTTAGCCTAAAATTGACGTCATTGGAGCAAACGTTTTGAAAAGGGGGGACACCACTGAGGTCTGGCATTACCTAAAAGGGTTACACAAAAAGGCTCTCTAGAACATCAAAGAGCGATATTTCGAATAACTATCTTACTTTGTGATTACAAGCCAAAAAGTGGTCAAAAAATGGGTACAAAAGCAGGCTCAAAACTAGGCAAAATCTGATATTTATCCAAAGTCGAAGATAGACAGCGACAGAAAGATGATACTTGGTATATCGGATCTACGTTAAAATAATATTTTGTGTATGAATTTTTAGAGCCCTGAGGCAATCATTGCAAAATTTGGTCTTTCTTCGTATAAGATGTCCCCTACGAATTACAAATCGCGGGCGCAGCTCGGGATCCCATCTCAACTGCGGCTTTTGTTCTATTTGGACCGAACGTGGTCCGGAACATCGAAAAAAATCTTCAAATGCCGGCGAATTTCCCTGCAAATTCTCTTGATCTTGGCATTCCGTTCTAGGAGAAAAATATTTTTTCTCGCAAGAAATTTTTTCTTGATAATGTTCAAGACTATTTTGTTGCTTTTATGTGGAATATGGTGTTATTTTCACTTTTTTACACTTGATTATAGCGCTATTAATTGGATTGTCGCCATCCGAGGGGTAAAATGTTTCGTCCTTTGACGAATTTATACAGTTTTTCCTCTGCAGATGGGCAAACCACTCTAATAGTTGCTTTAAATTTGTTTAGGAGACATGCAAACGTTCTAGGAACGTAGTCATAAGGTAAGTGTTACAAACATTTTATTTTTTCACTATTTTTCAGTTTATGCCATTTCAGAAACAAAGTAAAGGTCCCAAGGTGTTTCGTCAGTGTTCCGATGGTATACATTCGCTGTTGTTGTTGTTCAGAATTTGCTCACTGAAAAATAATAAAGTTTTTGTAACACTTACTTTAAGATTATGTTCTTACGCGACCGTAGAACGTTTGCATGTCTCCTAAACAGCTTTAAAGCAACTATTAGAGTGGTTTGCCCATCTGCAGAGGAAAAACTGTATAAATTCGTCAAAGGACGAAACATTTTACCCCTCGGATGGCGACAATCCAATTAATAGCGCTATAATCAAGTGTAAAAAAGTGAAAATAACACCATATTCCACATAAAAGCAACAAAATAGTCTTGAACATTATCAAGAAAAATTTCTTGCGAAAAAAAATATTTTTCTCTTGGAACGGAATGCCAAGATCAAGAGAATTTGCAGGGAAAATCGCCGGCATTTGAAGATTTTTTTCGATGTTCCGGCCCTTCTTTCTCGGCGGATTCTGCAAAGCGCGAGCTAGGATGTTCGCAATCGAATAAGAAAATTCTAATCTCCATCTATGCCAATTTTTATAAAAATCTGAGCGTCGCACTTCGGGTACTTCCCTTGTAAAAAAATTTAAATACTGCGAAATGCCAAACATCAGGGATTTTTTTTAAGATACCTTTTATTCGAAAATGTTTATAAACCCACGACGACCCAGGTCACTTTCGTGATGGGAAAAAAACAAAAAATACGCATCTTACAGAGGAAGTTATACGATAGAACATGTCTAGGAAGAAATCGTACCGTATCATCAGAACGTTTTAACAGCAGTAATTATCTCAGAATGCACATTAAAAGTTCTAAAAACATCAAATGAGGTAATAGTTCATTTTCTAATTACTACGATAAATATTATAACGGCCATTAGGCCTTCACTTGTTAAATGGCTTTGTTGAATCCAGGACCGGTCGGCCGGATCTCACAAGGAAAGTACTTCTATGGGGTGTGGAGTTACAGGTCGAGATATATATCAAAAAATTCGCAAAAATTTTCTGATTCAGAATATATAAAAATCAGCTGCCTAATTTTGGTCTGATGACATGTTTTTGTCCTCAGAAGTTTTCTCGCGACACCATGCAAGTGTCTTTTTGACCGTGTTTTTAACAATAAAAAATTTTTGATTTGTGCTAAACTAAATTCTGAGGCCTTGACATGCCTTAAAATATCAAATTGGATTACAACTACACCTTAAGCAGTAGTGTCAATGTTTGTTGTAAAGACGATAAAAGCGCCAGAAGTTTTCTCACAAGATCATATAAGTTTGACCAAGTTTTTACCAATTAAAACATTTATTTTGAAGAATTGAAGAAGATTAAGGCAAACATTCAGAAGAAATTGATACGATTTTCAAAATCAGCGCCATCTAAAAACCTAGTCTGACGGGCTTTTGGCAAAACGGACCAATCCTTGGCATTCCGCAACTAGAAAGAGTTTAGTTTTCAAACTCATCAAATATAGTGTTTTCGAAGGATAAAGCAGACCTGCTGTAACAATAAAAACTCACTGATCAGGTCTCAGTTTTTTGGTATAAAGATTTTGCTCAATATTAGGCTAAATTACAATTTTTCTGATTAAAAAAAGGACTTCTCCAAAATTCTATTTGTGACGAAACGCCACATCGTTCCAGGTCAGGGAACAGCTTCAAAGCGCTGGATTGACGTGTAGTGACTTTACAGTTGCAACTTGCAACTGAAGTTATATATTTTTTCATTCTTATTTATAAAAAATTCAGTTAGTTATGCAGGTACAGTTGGTATAATTGATTCGTGATAAGGCTTCTCTCGTCATACCTTCTTATGTTTTCCGGCTTTCTAGAAACAAAAAATTGGTGAGGGTTCAAAGTGCAACATTAATGGTGTACTTTGACCTTGTGTTTAAGCTGTGGTCACTATCAGTCTTAAGTCGAGTTAACGTATTGTTTCCGGGGTCGTGTAAAGTAATTTTTCGAATAATACGATTTTTCAGAACGAAATGCTCTCGAAACTTGCCTCTGGTCAAATTTCAGGTTTGTTTTAACCTTTTTTGGTTTAATTAAACCTACCTTTCATTTGGGGCAGATCGAAATTCAGTGGTTGATATGAGTAGTATCCGTTTTTAAAAGCTAGACAATGCTTATTATTGTAGAAAAGCGGCGTACGTCGTTATCCAAAAGGTTGAAGTTGGTGCCGGACGCCTTAAATCGCTAACGAAGTCGTTGCAAGTGATGGCTGTCAGACGGTCTAAAGTTGATGTAGAATGTCGGAGCGGTCACCACACCTTGTTATATACCCAATGGGTGGGAATGGCAGCAAATCGGCACGTAATTCTAGCCGGGAGGTTGAAATGAGAGGCACACAACCGAGTTACGTTTTTGGTTACTGTCCCAAATGTTTGGCTAGCGATGTAATGTACTTGGCTACTGATCGTATCGAGCGGTCTAAAGTGGTTGAGAGATAGTCAAAAAAAAATTTCTAGCGACTTAAAGCTGTCTAAAACTGTTCAGAAATTCGATCTATCCCAATATAAGGGATGCGTTAATTAAAGTTGTTTCTTATAGGAAGCTTGTGCAGTTTTGCACGCGTTGGTGCTCTAAATCGATTTCAATCAACGGTTGCTGCAAGTAAGCGTGGAAAATATAATCTAAGTGTTTATTCCAGACAAAACGGCCAGCTATAGTGTTGATCGTGGAATTGCTGTAGTAAAAATTGATGTTCCAAATGCGAAGGTAAGCAAGTAGTTTTTGCATTCAGTTTTTAGGAAAATGTTTTGAATGAAGAAATCCGCCAGGATTTGCCGGCCCTTATTCAAAAAATCGAAAATGACTCCAACATCAAGGGATTGGTTATTATGTCAGGAAAGCCAAACAGCTTTATTGCTGGGGCGGATGTTGGCATGGTCAAGAAGTTCAAGACAGCAGAAGAGGCACAAAAGTTGGCTCGCGATGGCCAGATCCATTTCGAGAAACTCGAAAAATCCTCGAAGCCGGTGGTCGCCGCGGTTATGGGAACATGTATGGGAGGAGGACTGGAGTTGGCATTGGCTTGCCATTATCGCATTGCAGTAAACGACAAGAAGACCAACTTTGCCTTGCCGGAGGTCATGCTTGGTCTGTTGCCCGGGGCTGGAGGAACCCAGCGTTTGCCAAAACTGGTTAGTCTTCCAAATGCATTGGATATGGTTTTGACCGGTAGGACTGACATGTGGATTGTTAATTTTGCAGGAAAAACTATTAATCCAAGAAAAGCAAAGAGCATTGGTCTTGTCGATCGTTTGGTTGAACCATTGGGACCCGGAGTTGAAGATCAAGCTGTCAGTACGCATAAGTATGTGATGCAAGTAGCTATCCAAACGGCCTTGGATTTGTGTGATAAGAAGTTGAAGATTGAACGGAAGAGACCACTGGTCGAGAGAGTATCTAATTACTTTTTAACTCGAAGACCACTTCTCGATTCGGTCGTCATCCGGTCTGCCAAGGACAAGGTCCTGAAGCAGACCAAAGGCAATTATCCAGCTCCTCTGAAGATCTTGGATGTGGTTCGGACCGGCTTGGTGGGCCCAAGGGAGACTGGATATGAGGAGGAAGCTAAGGTACGTTAAGTTACATCTGGTTTTATTTCTTCTTTGTTCCAGGCGTTTGGTGAACTAACTCAAACTCATCAAGCTGGTGCTTTAATTGGACTTTTCCAAGGATCTACTGAATGCAAAAAGGACAAATATGGAGAATGCCGAAAAGCTGAGTAAGTCAACAACTTTGCTATCGTGATTAATTTCTAGGCATATCGGCGTCATTGGTGCTGGGCTTATGGGAGCCGGAATTGCCAATGTTTCCATTAATAGCCATATCAGGTAACTTATTTCTTGCTGTTTTCGCATTTGAGAAATTCTTTAGCACTTCCTTGGTTGACGTATCTCAGGACGGGTTGGATCGAGGTGTTAAGCAGATTGCTTCCCAAGTGCAAGGTCAACTCAAGAGGCGGAAGATTACTGTCCCAGAGAAGGGTGTCATCTTGTCGCATCTTCATTCAGCTTTGAATTACAATGATCTCAACAAGGCCGACGTTGTAATTGAAGCCGTTTTTGAAGACTTGGGACTGAAACACAAGGTCATCAAACAAGTATGTCTGATTTTCTTGTTTATGTAACCTCGGGATGCGTTTTATCATATTGTTTAGTTGGAAGAAGTAATTCCCGATCATTGTGTGATTGCGACGAATACTTCGGCTTTACCAATCAAGGACATTGCGTCTGTTAGTAAGCGTCCGGAACAAGTCATTGGAATGCATTACTTCTCCCCTGTTGATAAGATGCAGTTGCTGGAGATAATCACTTCAGATAAAACTTCCAAGGAAACTCTCGCCTCAGCTGCCAAATTAGGACTTCGTCAGAAAAAGCTGGTGGTGGTCGTTAAGGTTTGTTTCAAATTATGATCGGGTTTTAAAAAATACACTCAAATTAATATTTTTTTGTAGGATTGCCCCGGCTTCTTTGTTGTCCGCTGTCTTGGGCCTATGCTCAATGAAGTTGTTAGATTGATGCAGGAAGGAGATGATCCTAAGCTTGTGGATAAATTGACAACAGAGTATGGATTCCCGGTAGGTGCGGCAACCTTGGCTGACGAAGTTGGACTCGACGTGGCGGAGCATGTGGGAACTTTCTTGGGAAAGAGCTTGGGACCAAGACATCAGGGAGGCTCTGCAGATTTGCTGGCAGATGTTGTTGGTGCTGGCTTCAAGGGAAAGAAGACAAATGCTGGAATCTATAAATACGTACAGGAAGGGAAAAAAACCAAAAAGGTTGCGAACGAAGATGCGAAGAAAATCGTTGAAAAATACAGGATTTCTCCACCTTCTGGAGTGTCATCTTCTGAAGATAAACAGCTCCGTGTCGTTTCCCGATACGTAAACGAAGCTCTAATCTGCTTGGAAGAAGAAGTGATCCGCAGCCCAGTAAGTTATATAAACACATTGGCTAACCCCTTTCCAGTCTGATGGTGACATTGCCAGCGTGTTCGGAGTTGGCTTCCCACCATTCTGGGGTGGTCCTTTCCGCTTCGTAGATCTTTATGGTGCCGAAAAACTTGTGAAGAAGATGGAACAGTTTGGAAATGCTTATTCCGAGGTTCAATTCGCTCCTTGCCAGCTATTGTTGGACTACGCCAAGTCCGGAAAGAAGTTCTATTCTTAATAGGGGTCTTAAATCAGTGAATTTAGAAGTTTATTGTATAAAATATTATAAGTGAATCTACATGAGGTTAAGATGCGGGTTCCGAGAATTTGGCTACAATAGCAAAGTGATCACTTGGGAATAATCTCAAGGTCTTGATTCTTTCTTGGCCATCGATGTTAAACTTGATTCTTTTGTATGGGCTGGACACGTAAAATCGATCGAAACGGCATCTCAGTTTATATCTCACACTGTCTGGGAACTCTAGGTTGTCATTCTTAGACATGTCCCATGTGTAGCGAGAACTTTCACTTGATCCTGCAGCCACCCAGCAATCCTTAACGTCCCGTGGGAGTCCGGTGACCTTAATATTTGGGTAAAGAAATAAAAGGTCATACCTCTCTGTCCCTGATGTTCAAATCACCGCCAAAGAGGACTAGTTTGTTTTTCGCCTGTGCCATCTCCACCTCGTCCATACATTGTTTGAACTGTTCCTTCCGGATCTCAGAAGACTGTTTCTCGCTCTCCAGGTGGGTGTTGATGAGAAAAAGGTCAAGTGCTTTCCATTTTCCCTGAAAATTCTCAGACGTCAGTACGCAATAAATGAAGGCAAACCTCGACAATCAGCATGTTTCTTCCCATACCGCTCGACTTGAAATGCTTCACTTTATTTGAGAAAATGGTTATATTCTTGCTGACCAAGGTGACCGTGTAATAGTGGAAAGTCTTACTGCCCTCGTAAACATTGTACATTTTTCCCAAGATCTCTCTCATTTTAGAATCCAACTCGGCAACAAATTCTTGGAAAAAGATAACTTCGGGATTGTGTCTGAAATTAAACATTTCCAGGAACAGGCGAAGCTACAACCTTGCAAGAATCGTAATTACGGCCAGGAAACGTTGATTTAGAGCATCCTTGTTGAGTCCATCAATATTCCAAGAAACAACGCTGAATTCAGGAGGGATTTCTTCGGCGTTTTCAGGTCCACCATCAGCTTGTTGACTGGCCGACTGCGGAAGATGATCCAGAACCTCTTTGATGATCTGATCAGGCAGTGGAGCATCGGTATTAATTTCCGTGAAATATTTGTACACTCCGGCCTAAAAATACATCCAATTTAGGGTTCGCACCCCATTGAAAAATAAATAAAAAGAAGTAGATAAAAAACTGGTACCTCTGATTTAACAGACTTCTACAAATTTTTACGGTATTTGCGGAAAATGGAAACTTTCCAATAAATGAAATACATGTGGAAACTTGGAGCGGCTCCCCATCTAAATCAGTTGCGCTTACCTCAAGATCATAGTCGACATCTTGCAAAATAAAATGAGCGAAGGCTTCATCAGTATTCGTCAATTCGGTAAACTCCTTGATGGCGGCCTCGCACTCCGCATTCGACTTGGTAGTCATTTCTGTGTTCAAAAGTGTCTCACAAATAGTATCAATAACAATTGGCTCTATAATTTTTACGATATAATGTCCATGTTTAGGAAGGAAGTACGGTAGGTCAAGAAAACGACTCGCGAATAGAAAAGAAGGCTATCGAGCAAGGCACCAGGGGTCGTTTCCAGGTCCTGCCCGGCCTGTGGACTTCATGGAAACTCGACAGATTTTTTTCATTGCAATCGTACGAAATGTCACCATTGAATTTTTTCTTATCCACGACCAGAGGTGGGCCGGGCCGGCCGGACTCAGAACGGAAATTTGACAATCGGGCCCGTCCCGGGCCGCTGACCACTCCTGACCCTGGTGGCCACTCCTGCTATCGAGTTTGAACGCTAAAAGTTTTGACGAAATTTCCAAGTTCATATAAATTTTGCCCAGACCGGTTTTTTCCATACTTTTCCGTCGAAACTCGATAATGCCGAAAATAGAGAGTAACAATTTTGACAAAAATTAGCGCGCTAGTTTAGCGCCTTGTCTTCCATCCCGCCAAAGAAGGTTTGATCGTATGACATGTCACAACAATTAATCCCAATAGAAAAGCGAGAATTTAGCTAATCCTCGCCATTATTGATTGAATTTTTGCGACATTTCGTTACAAATTAGATGGTCATAAAGATGCGATGGTTTCATGCAATTAACAGCAAGCTAGGAATTCGGTGAAGAGTGGTTAAGAAAGAATGGACACTTGTCTGTCTTCCAAGAGTATAGTCGTGCTTCTAGCCGGATTCTGTTTTGAGATACAGGTCTTCAAAGAAGGCAAATATTACAATCCTTTGCAGTGGCCTAACAGAAAAGTTTTAGTTCAGGAAAATACAGAACTAGGCCCATAAGAAGTATCATGCCACTATCAATAAACATGCAAAAAAACAAAGACCGGTCCCTACTTGTTTTAGAGTTATACATCAATCTTTCTGTAGAACAAAACTAGTTTCCCGGGTTTTTTGCACAACGAAAAAACCCTTGGCATTCTGCAAATAACGAAAAATAATTATAAAAAAGATCGTCAAATTCATCATATTCTTTCAAAAACAGTGAGTACTTGTGGTAATATGAACCCATATGGGATCATATTTGCCATTTGGCTGTATTTCAACGCTCGTACGCACTGGAGACCAAATACTGTGCTTCAATTGGAGAGAAAACAGATTGCTTAAGATACCGGGGTATAGAAAGGCAGAAATCAGTAAAGTTGTGTGATAGATTAATAGCAGTCGAGTATGTTGTAAGAAAATAAGGACAATTGGATTATGTGTTGGTTTGAATGCAGTTAGGATCAATTCATCTAGGTATTTTTGTTTTAAATGTTTGCGTTCTTAACTGATGCATTTTCGTAGTTATATCCTTCATCTCCTTTTCCACCCTAAATAAAGAAGAAGATTGAAAGACTCACCATTATATCAACCGCATAAGCCTGCACCTAATGAAATCTGTTCCAAATGAAGACTAGCCAAATCCCCAGCTACCATTCAATAAAAATTGATGGATGCTTCATAGGAATCAACCACTAAAAGCCATGGGTTTATATAACTAGGTCCTTTTACGCCGTAATTCTACGTAAAGAACATTTTTACGTCGAGGGAAAATAAATTCTTCGAGATTTTGCCGAAATATTTACGTTTTACACAATGCCAAACGCTGTTTGTTTTCGTGCCGAAGTTCAACACGATTCACCAAATTAATTGTGGTGTGTCCTCTTGTAATTTTTGGGCATCATAACGAAAAATTTATCAATCAACAACGTTTTTTCTCTACAAGTAAAGCGGAATTCGAGCTAAAATCGCGCCATTATCGATCGATTTTTTGTGACGCTTGCACCAAAAAGGTGGTCTTAAAGATACCATTTTTTCACCAGGTCATCCGAAGTTGAGCGATTTGATAAATAGTGAATTAGAAAGAGTAGACGTTTATCTCTCTGTTAGGGGTTCAGAAATTTGTATATGTTATTCAATCTTTGAGATATTCCACTTCAAAGTTCCAAAAATCGAGAGCTTTGCAGTCATCTAGCGTGCGACGTTTAGTCACGAATCCAACAAAACTGGTCAATCTGCACTACAACACCATTTTCAATCACCATGCAAAGTTTCACAACCTTTTCCAACTCGTAACTCGACTTATTGAGTCTTCTTTCGTGCTATTAGAATGATCGAAATCGTTGCCCGGGCTTTTGGCAAAACGGCAAAATCCTTGGCGTTCCGCAAATAGAAATTGTTTTTGGAAGACAAAACAGACCTGCTATAACAAGAAAAATTCACTGATCGGGTGTATAGCTTTTTTCTGTCAAGATTTTGTTCAATACTGGGCTAAATTCAATTTTTATAATTTCTCGAAGAAGCCAAAAAATTGTTTAACAGTACGCCAAACATTTGTTTTCGTGGCGTGACGCGACCAGAGTTCCGTGAAAAAACGTTGAAAAGGCGAAATTTATTTTGCAAGATAGATTTCTGAACAATGTTGTAAAACAGGCGTGCTTAATCGAGTTTTCTCAAAATTTTGTTTTTATGACCGGTTACAACGACGTCTGATGCCGTTTGAATTTCTCGATCATACCTCCGATGTCCAGATCCATTCATGGGGCGTGTCATTTACTGAGGCGTTGGAACAGCAGATTCTTGGCATGTACTCGTACATGGCCGACGGGCTAACTAGTGTTGATGGCACGTATAGCATGGATTTTGAAGCTACGGGGGAAGACAGGGCCTCATTGGTTCTTCGTATTATGTCTGAATGTCTTTATTATTTCACATCCGAACCATTCTTTGTGGCCAAGTCTGTTCGTGTTATATATCAATCTGATGAAAAAATCCAAGTTAGAGCAGAAGGGGAGTCTTTCACGCTAGATAAGCATCAGCCCGGTACTGAAGTCAAAGCCATCACTTACTCCAACTTGCAAATACTTGAATCGGAATCGCGTGTTGATATTTTTGTTGTTGTTGATATCTAATTTAATTTCGATAAATTTTAAGGAAATGAATATCAATGTGGAGAAGAAAGTGATGAATCGGAAGCTGAGGCGACAGCGTCGAGGGAACCCTGCAGCTGCCGAAGCCGATAGTTCTAATATTACACAAGAGGAAATCATGGCTCAGGAAGTTCCAGCCAAAAAGATTCGAACTGACCACCCGAATGAAGATAACAGCGAGCACGTTGTCAATGAATCTTCTGGAGTCAAATCCTCGATCCTAACAAATGTTGAATTCAAGTCTTTATGCGGAGAAGTGTGTGAACGTACTCTCTCTAAGCTGGATGATATGGGATACAAATACATGACGGAAATTCAGAACTTGACGATCAAGCCGTTGCTCGAAGTTAGTGTTATTCTTTTTTATTCAACTTGCATTTAGGGTCGCGACGTCTTAGGGGCTGCAAAGACTGGAAGTGGCAAGACCCTGGCGTTCCTCATACCTGCCGTTGAATTGCTCCTAAAGCTAAATTGGAAACAGCATAATGGAACAGGAGTCGTTATCATCTCACCAACCAGAGAACTGAGTATGCAGACATATGGGGTGGTCAGTGAGCTTTTGGAGCAACACACGCAACTTACGCATGGATTAGTAATGGGAGGGGCGAACCGAAATGCGGAGGCACAGCGATTACAGAGAGGTGTTGCGGTGCTCGTTGCTACACCAGGAAGATTATTGGATCACTTGCAGGTAAGGTGCAGTCAGACTTAATTTTTTTTCATCTAGAATACCGAGGGATTTGTTTACAAACATATGAAATGTTTGGTCATTGATGAGGCAGACAGGATATTGGACATAGGGTTCGAGGTTGAGATGAAGCAGATCTTGAAGTTGTTGCCAAAGAAACGCCAGTCAATGTTATTTTCAGCAACTCAGACCTCTAAAGTTGATGAGCTAATTAAAGCGGCATTAAACTCGAATCCCCTCAGAATTGGAGTGGAAGATAAAACCGCTGCTGAGGCTACAGTAGATGGACTTGAACAAGTATGATCTTTTTTTCACTTATGAAATATTTTAGGGGTACGTGGTCTGTCCATCAGAGAAAAGGTTTATGTTACTTTTCACATTTTTGAAGAAGAACAAAAGCAAAAAGATAATGGTATTCTTTTCTTCGTGTGCTTCAGTTAAGTACCACGCAGAGTTGCTTAATTATATCGATCTTCCTGTGATGGCAATCCATGTAAGTGTTTTAAGGGCAACAGTAATTTGGTAGGGTAAAAATTAGGACTCGATGACGTAACTCACTACATGTTAATATCGAATTTGTTATTGTTGAAGGCGTCACCCAAAAACAGGTAGCATTCATTTTTTGAGGTGATGTTTGCACCATAACTTCCCCCTCAATGCATAGAATCACCCTTGAAAATTTCGAATAATACTAACCGGTGGGACTGGCATGTATGCAAGTTTCGTTGCACTGTTAAAAAAAAACCGTTAGAAAGTTGCTCTAGTATTGCGCAAACAGGATGTCCAGAGAAATGTGCCGGAAATTTTTTGTCGATTTCTTGGCGCTCAATCAAGATATCAGAAAAATTCTTTTTGCAGGATAAAGAAGAATATGGGCGGTTTTTTGTGCAAAAGAATCATTTTCTCCGCCAGCGCGGAAGGCAGTGTATTCGGCGGAGACTTTTGATCGCTTTTTTGATCATCGCACCAACTTTAAACGCTTTATTATGAACTTTGATGGTTGAAACAAATATATGTGCATATTTTCATGTTTACCAAGTGTTCGGCGAAGGTATGGCGGACGCTCGCCGAATCGGCGGAGGCCATAACTCAGCTGCGGACAAGACATGGTCCAACACAATTCTTATGGCCTGGCAAGAACACCCTGCTGGCTTCGTATGCCTTCGAAAATTTTGTCACCAAGCTTTGGCAGAAGCTAAGCCATCGGAAAACCACTTGGTGCACCAGAAAACAACAAAATATTTTTTGTTCAAGTTTCCTTTTGCCTTGCTGTTTCAAACCTCCGCACGGTGCACTCGGACTTTATCGGTGTTGCAGCGACAGGCTGCACCGTGCAGTCGCTATATGGGATTGCATTGCGATGTCACTGTCTGTGTAATTTATTCCGTCAAAAATTTGAAGACTTTCCGGAAGTTTCAGCATCATAATATAGCGTTTAAAATTGGTGTGATGGCCAAAAAAGCGATCAAAAGTCTCCGCCGAATACACTACTTTCCGCGCTGGCGGAAAACATGATTCTTTCGGGCAAAAAACCGCCCAAATTCTTCTTTATCCTGCAAAAAGAATTTTTCGGATATCTTTATTGAGCGCCAAGAAATCGACAAAAACTTTCCGGCACATTTCTCTGGACACCCTGTATAACAAGGGAAGTACTTCTTTAATTTTTTAAGGGTGCCTGTAGGCCCAAGTAGAGGAGAGTGGTGGCCCAAACTTCCTCCAAACCGTGATTTTGGATGCACACACGTCGGGCATAGACTAAACATCAAATTTTGAAAGTTTTGGCTCGCGCTTTGCAGGCGCCGCCGAGATATTGAATGATCTTTGCCGCCGAGAGAGTACGCTAAACGCGGAGATCGGTCATAAAGAAAAACACTTTCCCGTCATAACTTTGCTAGTTTCGTGCGGAAAAGAATTAATTTCTTGTGCAAACTTACGGGGTAAACAGGTATGAAACTTTTCGTGCCGAAATTCGGCAAAAATTCTTAAATTTTCGCCGAATCTCGGTTTTTTCTGCAAAGCGCGAGCTGGGGTTTAGAAAAAAATATTTTAACTTTGTGGTAAGTTACATCAAAATCTGAGCGTCGCACTGGGGAGACTTCCCCTGTTAGTTAGAATAACATTGGATTTGCAACTAAGTGTTAAAACATGTAGCAAAGGTGGATAACTCCACCAAATTGTTGCGGTCGCCGGGCGACAACGGATTGTAGTCCAGCACAGCATTTCAAATAGTTTATCATATTTTTTAGGGGAAACAGAAGCAACAAAAACGGACATGTACCTTCTTCCAGTTTTGTCAAGCCAAGTCCGGAACTTTGTTATGTACTGATGTTGCGGCCAGAGGATTAGATATTCCTCAAGTTGATTGGATTGTCCAATATGATCCTCCAGATGAGCCCCGTGAATATATTCATAGGGTTGGAAGAACAGCCAGAGGAGAAACAGGCACAGGTCATGCTCTGCTCATTCTACGACCCGAGGAATTGGGGTTCCTCAGATATTTAAAACAAGCGCGAGTTACTCTGAATGAGTTTGACTTTTCATGGAACAAGGTCGCTGATGTTCAGGCACAGCTTGAGAACATAATTAAACAAAATTACTACCTCAACAAGTCGGCTAAAGAAGCCTACAAGTAAGTTTTTATTAAACATTGTTTTTTGATTTTTTCGTTTCATAATTTTTGCGGATTTAGAGGTTATGTGAGATCATACGATTCGCATTCTTTGAAAGATATCTTTGACGTTCAAACCTTGGACCTCGTCAAAGTGGCCAAGTCCTTCGGATTCGACGCCCCGCCCTTCGTTGAGCTACCTGTCAGCCAAAAAGTCCAGGTCCGGGAGAAATATGCAGGGGCTGGATTCACCAAGAAAGGAAAGAAATTTTACAAAAAGAACTAACTCTTTCCAATGTTGTTGATTTTACTGTTGACCAAATAAACTGTTTTTGGGTTATTACGAGGATGCTATTTTATATTCGTCTTGTGAGACCTGTTTCCCATGTTTCGCCAGATCCGGATATCATTATTTTATTGCGGTTGCAATCCAAGAATTCGATTGCCGCGCGGTCAATGCCCCGAGGCACGTTCTCTTGCGCGATCATCTTTTCACCGCCATGTTGACGCGAGTGATGCCCTCAAGCCAGTTCTTATCACTCAACTCCTAGACTCTCTGTGTTTCCTCATTGACACCACTTCTGGGTCATGATCCTGTGGCTTGTCGTTGTCCTAGGCTTTGTCCATGCCATCCCCATCCCAAATGGCCAACTCGGTGAGTCCCGGCATACTGTAGAGAACCTCCGATTAAGGTCGAGCTGAAATTGAATGTGGCGAAGACAACATTGAAATTGTGTTTCTGACCGAGGATGTTTTCCAAGGACGAGTTTTTGTGGTTGGCCATTCCAATGAAACAGAATGCAGTTCCAGAGACATTGGCAGGAAAACGACTTCAATTGTCATCCCAAAAAATAAATGCGGAGTGACCATAACTAGATCTGTGAGGTAAATCTGGCTCTCTAAAAGTCGTTTAGGCGAATCCCCCAGGGCTACTAATCTCTACCAAGGTCATGATATCCTTCCACGACGAGTTTATTACGAAAGTAGACAGGGGGTACGAAATCTCCTGCTTCTACATGGAAGCCGAGAAGACCGTCACTTACCCTGTCTCGGTGTCAATGGCAAGCCTCCAACCGGTCACTCAAAACGCCGAGATGCCGAGGTGTCGCTACGAAGTGTTAGATCCGTTTACAAAGAAACCCGTGTCCATAGTATCAGTGGGGAACAAATTATTGCATCGTTGGGTTTGCGATTCCGGTTCTCCCGGTAGGTTTCTATTTGTTCATAATCTCGCGGTCCCATGCACTTCTCATTAAGGGGAGGGTACCGTCCACCTTCCATGGTCCAATCGGTAACTAAGCGATATGAAATGCATTACATTCCAGATCTATGGTGTATGACAGTTCATTCCTGCTTTGTGGAAGACGGTTCTGGTACAGAAATTGTCATTCTCAATGATAAAGGGTATGGAAAATGTCGTCTACAACTGCAATATTAAAAGTAAAATCTTATTTTCTGATGTTATTACAGCTGTGCAATCGACCGATACCTCTTGGATAATCTCGAGTATGGGCCGGGCTTGCTTCAGGCACAGAAAGAAGCCCATGCTTTCAAATTTGCGGATAGGATAGTGGTCAACTTCCAATGCAGCATCAAATTGGACATCAAAGACGGGGAATGTGGGGTAAGGACCGCCGCCTTGTTCTTTGGGTTATTACATCTTGAGTGCGTCTAACTGATTTCAGGTCCCCAAATGCCCTGATCTCACCCATCAGAAGCCGCGTTTAATCAACAAACGATCTCACAGCGAGTCCAGCCATGATCACAGTGATGTGGAAGTGAGAGCGCCATCTATCGAAGTCCTTGAACATGATCTTTCCGAGATTTCTTCGGCAATCGCTATGAACGAGGACTGTGTTCCTTACAATAGGTTCTTTTTCATCATCTCAATCACCAGTTTATTCTCGAGTGCCGTCACAGCCACAATATTCAGGCTGGCCCGGAATCGATGGCTGTAGACGATCCGAGTCTTAATCATCATAAACGTATTTTAATAAAGTATTTATTTTGTTTCGGTTTAATATTTCCGGAATAAAACTCTTCTAAGCGGTCCTACCGCAAAACTTTGTTGTGATCTGTATATAGTAGTATTGTAAGATTTGTTTTTTACTTCTCTAAAACGTCCTAAAGCAAAAATTAGGGTTCCGCCACGTTAATCTGCATAAACATTTCAGGTTTCTTTCATTTTAAAGGATTACAGGCCGCCAGTTTCGAAACATATTATTGTGTACGTGCTTCAAAGACTGTTAACGGCACAAGACGACTTCTAACGGTGTAAACCCGATTATCCAGGAGCCCGTTTCTAAAGGAATTAACAAAGAGTGAGACTTGACTCAGAACACTTGACCCACCACGACGAATAGCGCGGAATTAGTCAGGAAAGAGAAAGAAAGAGATTCGGTGCGACCTTGCAGATGGAAGGAATCACTTGAGTATAGTACACACTTCTTTCTGATTTTTTTCGTTTTTATCAAATTTTTGCGAAAAATGAGGTTCAAATGTTTTAAATTATTTTTGATATTCGAAATTGTTTTAACATTAACTTTCCCACCCCTTTTGTTTGTTTACAGTTTTATATACGAGTTCAGAGTGAGATTACTTGTTTTAGAAGATGTCGTATCTGGATGGAAAAGATGTCAAACCACAGGCGGCTCAACCTTTGATATTAAAGGAGGATGACAAGATTCCTCTTTTTTTGGTCAAGTTATGGAACATAGTGGAAGATCCCTCTTATTACGAAGTTATTCGGTGGGACGAGGTAAGAATTCCTGTGTCCAATAAGTTTTTACGTAATTCGGTTTTTGGTTTACCTAGGAACTTTTTGTACATTTTTTTTACGTCATTACTTTATTACAATCGTAAATGTTTCAGAGTGGTTATAGTTTCCATATACTGGACCCGTACTCATTTTGCAGGAACGTTCTGCCGCAATACTTCAAGCATAATAACTTGAACAGTTTGATACGACAATTAAACATGTGTAAGTTCTTCAGAATTTGTGTACATCTTCTTTTAGACGGCTTCCGAAAGATGACCCCGATCGAAAGGACCAGCCTTGCTCGAGCAGAATCTGATCAGGATCATCTGGAGTTTTCTCATCCTTGTTTTGTTCGAGATCATCCAGAATTATTAGTTAATATCAAAAGGAAAGCACCAACAGCGAAGCAAAGCACAAACGATGGAACTGTCAGCGTTCCTGCTAAGGATTTGACTGCCGTCTTCGAAGAATTGAGATCCCTTAGAGAAAGACAGAAACAGATGGAATCGAGAATGGGGGATCTTACTAAGTATGCGACTCCTGTAATTATATAAGAGAGGTTCCTCTATATTTTTCTGCCGTGAGGCTCAGCGACGATTTTCGCCCATTTCAACTTTTTTGTTCCGCACTGTGCAGGGCCCACAATAGGCAAAAAGGTGGTGTAAACGTTACAGCGCCGAGGATTTTTTGAAACGTGCAAAATTTTTGCTGATTGTTGACATTGGACAGTGCAGGAAAAATTGAAATTCATGGCTGAGCGGCATGGCCGAAAAAATTTAGCGGGGATTTCTCTTATGTGTGTTGTTTAGGGAAAATGAATTAATTTGGCAGGAGATGAGCAACATGCGAGGAGCACATGTTAAACAACAACAAATTGTGACCAAACTGGTGCAGTTTATGGTTACTATGCTTCAGCCGTCCAAAAGATTGGGGAAACGGCCGGTTTTAGCCATTGATGACGAAACGGCGGCCAAGCGTATGCGAATGGTGTCCGACATTTCACTTCAAGCCATTCAACAAAACAATGTTTCTGACGTTTTAGATCGTTTAATGAGAGATTTCGCTTCTAACTCCGCTCAAAACAATTATCGTCAGATGCCCGTGGAAGTAAACCGCCCAAATACTTGCATAAACCAATCAAATGGTCCTATAATTTCTGATGTGACTGAAGAGATGGACCATCTGGGTCCGCCATCCACAGGAAAGATGAAGGGAACTACTCCTTCGTCCTCCTTTATGAATCAATATCAATCTCCGCAGAATATGTATTACCCTTCAACGGTGGGTTCCGTAAAGCAGTAATTCATTTTTTAAGAGTGGGGTACGGAATAATATGAATTGTCTCCCCAATCAAAGACTAATGGAAAATATTCCATCGAATGCTCAGGGACAACCCCCGTTGGGGCTTCAAGGACAGAGGTACGTTGAGGCTAGTTATTTATTTGTTTTAGCGCCGTTCCACCAACTTCTCAAGTTGTGTATCAGGCACCTGAAGTCCGGCTTGATCCTCAGAATTGTGTTCGTCCTTCGAATGCGACGGTGATCTCCCAGCCGTCCCCGGATCCGTTGATTACTTCCCCGTCTTCTGCTCCCAATCTAAATATCTCTCCATCCGAGTTTGCGGAGTATCTGAACAGTGTTGATGATTCGATCGAGAATTGCCGCGGATTAATAGGAGGACATTGGGACGACCTCGACCTCGACGGGCTCTTAGATTTCAACCCAAAATCAGCGGAGGGACAATCCAAGCCTTCCCCCAGCCAGAGTCCGTCTGCCCCTCCCAATCGTCATCCCACATATGAAACTCAACCTTACTAGAATGCCGTTTGTGGGAGGCTCTTAAATGAATTAACTATACAAATAAACGGATAGTTTGGGTGGTTGGGTTTTAATTATACGACCTGATGTCAAATATAATTACTTTTATGTAAAGTGCGGGCGTTATAAAAAATAAATACAGATAAAAAATGAGAGATTTTTGTTTCCGGAGGTAAAGTGTAACTTTGGATAGAGATAATTACTGTGGCGGTACAAACTGCAGCCGTCTTCTCTCACGTGGTTGCGGTGGCGGCCTTTGGACGTGAGTTTTCGGGTCGAAGTAGACGGCGTCCGTTGGTTGTCTCGGTCTTGCATTAAAACTGTTTTGTACTGCCGGAGCATGTCCCAGAGATGGACCTGCTAGTGTTACAGAAACTGGAACCAACCCAACAGGAAGCGCTGGAGCGGGGGCGTGGCGAAGAGAACGTTTACGAATATCAGGCTGAAAATAGCAAAAATTACAAACGTTAAAATCATCGAAAGACAACATGTTTCCTAAATAGTAACTATACGATCACTAAACTATATGTTCCCCCAAAAATCTCTCACCTGGTGATAGTTTCGATTCAAACCATTTGTTTCTCCATCATCTATGTCTTTGGTTACAGAATTTGTAACAGTAAGGCGACTAAATTGTTTGCCAATGGTGTCATGTCCACAATCAGGATTACCCTCTCCATGACTTTTTCTGTTCTGCAGGGCTGATCTTTTAAATGTTCGTGGACCTCGAGGCCTTGTCTGTCGTTCTGGTCCCTTTTCTTCTCGTCTTGCTATAGATTGACGTTTAAATTGTCCAGGTTTACTCCTGGGCACTCCGTCGGCTTCTTTTTTGCTTGGTGGATCCTTCCTTACGCTTTGACTTGCCCCTGGAGTCTGGCTCTTCTCGTCTGATCTTATATCAAAACCATAAACATTCTCCAATTCACGACTTGACTTTGGTGTCTGACGCTTTTCGTTATATAAATCATGAGTCCATTTCCCATCAGCTCGAGTTTTCTTGGTATTATCGCCAGTAGTCTGCTCATTTTCTCCAGAAGACCTCGTGTCGTGCATGTAAAAAAGACCGCCTTTGGGAATATACGCCGGGTTCGTCTTCACCTCATCGTCATCAAGTTCATCCCCTTCCTAAAACACAATATTTATTTAACCCAAAAAGAGGTACCTTCGTTTCTTCTGGTTTCACAGGATCCTCCGACAATTTGTTCTCATTATTGACCGCAGGTTCTTCTGGAGCGGCATCTTTGATTGCATCGTCCAGCTCTTTCGATTCCGCGTCGTCCAATTTTTTCGTATCAGCTATTAGTTCAATTTTTTCATTTATCTCAATTTCTTCTTCATTTTTTGCATTTTCTGTGGTGTCAACGACGCTTGGGGTTACACTTTCATTCTTGCTTTCAGCACCTTCATCAGTGGCTATTGGTGGGGTTTTGTTGCCGTTTTTGATGTCCCCTTCTACAATTGAATTATCTGTTTCGGTCTCTGCTGGAGCTACGATATTCACTTCAGTGGCTACAGAAGACACATTAGATGCGTCAGCAACGTCTTTTGTACTTTCCATCGGATGTTCTAAATAACAAAAATTGTTTGTTTAAAGAAATTCAAGTAAACCCACATTAATATTTACAAACAGGTAAGAATGAGTAATGTACAATAATAATGGAAGAATGTGAGTATGAAAATCTTCTATTATCCAGATATATCCGTTTTTTAGGTGCGCACGGCTGTTCACACAGAAGAAAAGCGTGTCTGTCCTTCGTTATTTTTTGAAGCGGGGCGCAGCTCGCGTAAGGAAAAAAACAACTGTTTTACATATACTGTAACTTCTAATCTAACAGTCGAAATAAAAATTGCCTACTCCACGGCAAACTGCAATTTGTCTTTGATATAATGACGTATTAATAGGGTTGTTAATTTGACAGATTTTTTCAAAATGACGTCAAATTGCTTCAAATTGCCGTGATTTTCGTCATTTTGGCTGACAGGGGAAGTACCCCAAGTGCGACGCTCAGATTTTGATGAAACTTGGCACAGATTTAGAGTAATTTTGTCTAAAATATATGCGAGAGTCCTAGCTCGCACTTTGCAGAAACAGCCGAGATTTTTAGATCGAAAGTGGGCGAAAATTTAGGACTTTTTGCCGAACTTCGGCACGAAAAGTTGCTTACCTATTTCTACAGTAACGGGTAATCTTTCCACAAAAAGTCAATTTTCTTCGTACGAAACTGCCAAAGTTATGGCCAAAAAGCGTTCTTCTCTCTGACCGCTCTCCGCGTTAGGCGTACTCTCTCCGCGGCAAAAATGGTTCAATATCTCGGTGGCGCTTGCAAAGCGCGAGCTAAAACTTTCAGGAATTGATATCTAGTTGAAAATTTAAAGAAAATCTGAGCGTCGTACTTGGGGTACTTCCCGTGTGAATTGAAAATTCTGATTTAAAAAGCTTTCAAACGCGAATTTTTAACATAAACTATGATGATACCGATAATATTACTCGGTTTTGCTACTTATTGACAAGCTGCAGAAATGCAAATATTAAAATTTCTTACGATTTTTTAGCAAAAATCTACAAAAATTTCCAAAAAAAAGTTCAATTTGACAAGGAAAGTACTTTTATGGGGGCTCCTACTTTTTGACGGGACATATCTCAAAAAATCAGAAAAAATGTGCTGATCAAGGATATGTAAATCTTAGCTGCCCATTTTAGGTTTTTAGGGGTGAAAACTCAATCGGAAGTTGACTTAAAGTCCTAT
Organism: Bursaphelenchus xylophilus; assembly: GCA_904066235.2. Lineage (NCBI taxonomy): Eukaryota > Metazoa > Nematoda > Chromadorea > Rhabditida > Aphelenchoididae > Bursaphelenchus > Bursaphelenchus xylophilus. The sequence continues at coordinate 7,079,036 of CAJFCV020000001.1, forward strand.
ATGAACCCCTTTTCGCTTAATTTTTTCACAGGTTTACAATTTTTATTTTGGCTTAAAATGATGTTTATTGAGTTTTTAAGACGTAATAAATCAGTCTTGGCACAAAAATTTATTTTTCCCACCTTCAACTTCAAAAAAGTTGATTCAGCCCAAAAGGGAAATCGAACCCGTGCGGCATCCCCCCCTTGATTCCCAGACTGCGGCACTAACCACTCGGCCACACCGCTCTCTTCCGAATGAGGAGACCGACTGCGCTTTTTATCGTTTCGAATGCCTGTGCCTTTTGTAGGGAAAATAAGCCAATTTTTGGGCATTTTCAACCATAAAAACCTAAAATGGGCAGCTAAGATTTATATATCCTTGATCAGCACATTTTTTCTGATTTTTTGAGATATGTCCCGTCAAAAAGTAGGAGCCCCCATAAAAGTACTTTCCTTGTGAAAACAAAATGACAAAGCAATTTTACATGACGAAAATGACGGCAATTTGACAACGTAACTGACGCGCCAAGTTGACTTAACAACTCTACGTATTAAACAAATTGCAGAAATGAAATGGGAGACCACTTGCATGTGGCGCTAAATTTACCTATGTTGAGGATACCGCACCAGAATACGACAGCGTAAAAGCAGTGATGGTCTTATGTTGTGGTAGGTCAATGTTGATCGTGTATCAAATCGAAAGTTAATGTTGAGCTCTTAGAGAACTAATACAACTCAGTAAGCAATAGTTATTGAGAATCAGCGTCAGTTTTCCATTTGCAAGGGCTTGCGGTACAGCATCCACCTTCACCTTATCCACTTCATCTATCAATGCTTTTAATTAAAAGACCATGTATTGCATTTAGGATGTAAGGAAGAGAGTCAGATTTCCTTTCGAAATAAAAGCAGAGAAAAGATGGGGAGGAATCGTTTCGCGGATCGTTACGACTTCGACGAAATCCCCCATTTATTCTGACGCAGGGTACGGTACTGAACAATATTGTTGTAAGTGTATTATTTTTGTTGTTCCCATAGGTTCGAACGCTTCATTTACATCTTCGCACGGGTTTTCATTGCGGGCGACCAAGTGACTGTTATTATTTTGTAAGCAAATGAAATGCCACCCCATTCGATGCTTCTAGAAAGTATTACGTGCATTCTGAGATAATTCCTGCTCTGAAAATGATAAGAGATTTGCTTTTTATTCTCTTCGTATCGATTACATCACACTTCTGATGATACGATACGATTTCTTCCTAATCATGTTCCATCGTATAACTTGGTCCCGCAATTTGTGCGCGTCATCATTTCTTCGAAAAATTTCGCGAAGGAGGCTTTTGAAACCACCGCGGTGCAACAATTTATTTTTACAAGGCACTTAGGCCGGTGTCCTGGAACGACTGTATCGTAACTTTGGCGTTCTGATAATTCCATTTTCCAAATCTTGTCGTTAGAATTCTAACGACAAGATAGAAGTTTAGACGGCCGGCCTGTAACTGGAAACGGCTACCCTTCATTTGTGGCAGATTTCGTTTAGGGCAGATCGGCTATTGGCCCAATATGTGTTGAAATTGTCGAATAATTATGTCATTGTAGTAGTTATCATATTTCTAGATAATCCTCAGTTTTTAAAGATAATTAATGTCAAAGAAGACGAAGAAGAAACAAAAGCTGCAGGAGGTAGATGAGGATGTATTGTTACGTACGGCAATACAAGAGGCACATAGTCAGCGAATTGCTTCAGGATCGTCGTTTCTTGGGTCCAACGATGACCTCTTTAAGCCCAATCTGAGACAAATGGACGCAGAAGCTGAGATTAGAGAGAAGTTGAGTCAGTCAATGATGAAGGCGAAGACGACTAAGGGACACAATGCTAGTATCAAACCAATTTTCAAGATAAAGAGGAATTGGCCTCCGTTTAAGACATTGGGTTGGTTGCTGACTCTGTTCTGACTATTTTTTAGGTATATCTTTCAAAATGGTAAAAGAAGACGGTGCGGTCAAGACATTTCAGGCCGTCCATTCTCCTGCTTACGCCAACTTAAATTTGCTGTTTACATCTTTCAGGCAAGTTCACGACTTGGATTCAATCACGGTAAGCGATCTGATTAAGTTAAACAACATTTTCAGCATGTGATATTGTCCGAGAACCCTTATCATTTGGAGAGTTTATTCCTGTTGGCCCATAGTTATCTAATGAGAGAAGAGTATACAAATGCCAGTGATACGTTAGGTAATCAGTTCCTTTCTTTTGATTTGACCTCCTCAGCCAACTCTCTGTCGAATAGATGGACTCCAAGGCCTTCGCCGATTCTCTTAAGTTGATGGTATTTTGCGGTCATCTGCTTGATCTCAATTATCTGCTCCCTCAAGTAGAATTCCTCCAAGAAATTGGTCAGCTAAACTTTGGGTATTATTTATATTAAATTACTTACATCTGAGTCATTTTTTTGCGAGGCCAGATCATGAAGGCGTAGCAGGGCAGTATTGTTTCCCTTCTCCAGCTTCACGGAATCTTTGAACGCATCTGAAAGGCTTCTCCATTCTTGAACAGACGGGGCAGGAATTACATGGAGTTGAACAACCCCTCCTCTATCAGTTTGGTAGTCGATCAGCTTCTGAGCGTGGGACAATTCTTCCAGATGCTGATTATGGAAGAAGGCGGAAGCTCCATAGTGCGCCACATTGGTGCGCTTGAAGTAGTTGGCCTGAAGAGTTGTTTTGTCTATCAAAAGATTCGAGGTTTTTTTGGCTTCTGCTTTTTCTTACCATGGCCAGATAGGTATAGCTAGCAGTGAGTTCGTTGTTTATCTGCGTGTTCACGGCATTCTCACACTCGATGGCGTAATTTTGTCTGGAGTCCATCTGTAGGCAACCGGAATCCGGAAACACAACAAAAGAATGAATTTTTTTTTCAGAAAGAGCGCTTTTTGCCATTTCTTCGTCGAGGTTCCAGTTCAGCCTAGTGTCTCAAGAACATCAACTTAATTACAAATCAAGCGAAACCAGAATAATATTCCAAATTCTTTTTGCTTTTATCCAACAGTTGATTAACCGTCATTGTTATAATACGGCGCTTCAGTTTGCTAAAGTGTTATACATGAAGGACCCTGTCAATGATCCTCTGGCCGTCACTTTATTCATTGATTTTTTGGCCATACGAGCTGGAAATTATGAGTACTTGAGTGATTTGTTCGAGAACTATGGAGTGAGTGAAAACAGACAAGATTAATCCCAATTTTTTAGAAATTAAAAAATTGGGATATGTTGCCGAATTTCTTATACAATGTTTCGTTTGCATATCACAAATTGTTTGAAAAAACGGGTGACGAGAAATGGAAGAGGAAGGAGAAGGAACTTGTGAAAACAGCGTTAATTAGATTCCCCAGCTTTGTTGGTGCTCTGGTAGATCGACTGGGCCTAGAGCCGAGCGACGAGGTCAAGAAGTCTGGCCACTTTGATACAAAACTAAGGTAATTCGTCACTGCTTTTATAATATTTAGATTTCTCTTCAGGTGCCCTAAAGGGATAAGAATCCTGGTGAATATAGTTTTGAAACATTCCTTCGACTTTTGGAGCCAAGGCTATCAACTTAAATGGCTGCAAGAAAACGCGACCGAGTTTTCGAAACACTTGAAAGAGTACAGAAAAGAGGTCACGGAATGGGATGCGCAGTAAGTTTGCTTTCGGAAACTTCACTTCACGTTTAATGTGGACGAAAGCACACTATCGATTGTCAAAGATATTTTACAAGGAAAATACTTTTGTGGGATCTCCTACTTTTGAACGGCACATATCTTAAAAAATACGAATATGTAAAAATTAGCTGCCCAATTTTGGGTTTTAGGGGAACCACTGTTAAGGTGTACTCTTACTCAAATGTTTTGAGGTTAATTAGTAATTTAAAAAAAAATTCTTTGAGTAATGGATATAGGGGTTTTCGGTGGCGTTGATCTTGAAAATTGTATCCGTTTCTTCTGAATTTTTGCCTATCTTCCTCAATTCTTTAAGATAAATGTTTTAATTGGTAAAAACTTGGTCAAACTTGTATGATATTGTATGAAAACTTATGACGCTTTTTCCGTCTTTACAGCGAAAATGACACTACTGCTTAAGCAAAATTGTAAAATTCAGAAAAAAGTGATGATTTTCGAAATCAGCGCCATCGAAAACCTTACCCCACCCTTCCCCCGCCCTCCTCTTTCTTTTTTTTAGCGGACCTTTCCGTACTCAATCGTGCCTTGACCTATAGCTCCATACCGCCAGAGAAGTACTTTTCTTGTAAAAAAGATCAAGGGTTCGTTCCGGCTAGCCAAGAGTAGGGTTCGGAAAATTAGGGTATATTTACCACGCGGGTATTTATAAAATTACCCTAAATTTGCCCAATGTACTATCAATATGAAGTCGTTTGCAACTTATTCATTAACTTAATCACGTTTGGAGCGCGGGTATTTGGGTATATACCCCGTCTGAACCCTAGCCAAGAGTAAAACAGCCAAAGGTTTTTTCAAAAATTCTATTTGTGACGAAACGCCACATCGATTAAGTCATGGGCAGGAAATAGCTTCATCTGAGCAGGATTGATGTGCACTTGTTTATCGGATATTTAAAAAAGTGAAAATTAGAGGGATTTTGATCGCACCCTATCAATATGTTGCAGATGTGTACGCGTGTTTGTTGGATTACCCGTCAACGTGAAGCGACATGCCTTGCTGATTGGTGTTGACCCTGAGACAGAAGAAGAGAAAGATTTCTTCGACCCATTCCCCCCGAACCCAGTAGTGCCAACTCATGATCAGGCACAGTCTCAGGGGTCTTTGACGGGAGTGATTCGAAGCCAGTTCGACGGATTGATGGCGTCGCTTCACAATGCCTTAGATCAGGTAAGTGAGAATGTGGGTTTGATGTATTCGAAACAAAGGACGAGTAGGGCGACCGCACTCATGTAGAGAAAGGCACATAGTACAACAGCCGTGCTGAAAGAATAAAAATTGGATTTTGGTTAAGGACATGAAGTTACCTAACAAGGGAAGTCACTTTGTAAAACGACTGTTATAGTGATGGAGAGGGTGAAACGGGGATATCGAATTTCTTCGGAAGGAAAAATCATTCCGAGTAACTTTTTGGTCAAACTTGCCGATTATCTCGGCCCGGAGGCCGCTAGAGGTAGCGGTTTTCAGATTCGACATCCCCGTTCCACCTCCATCTCACTGAAGTGCACTTTACTAGGCGAGCCAAAAAGTCTTGAAATGTCTTCGCATTGTGCGGGCGCATGAATTCGGCGCACTGTGCAGACATGTCAAGACTTCTTGGCCCGCCTCACAGCAGGATGGCGTGAAGTCTGACCCCGGTAGGTCAAGTTTTTCTGTCTCGAAAAAAATATTTTAATTTTTTCTCGGTCAATTTTCAACGCTGAAACGGATTTGCTTTTTTGATAACCTACTGTATCATGGATTACTGTAACATGAAACTAGCTCGGGCTTTCAGAAGCAAACTTTTTATGGCCGAATTTTTTTGCGGCCGAACCGGCGGGTTGGTATGTTACAGTAATCCGAATGAGTCGGAACCATTTTTTTAAATCTACGAGTGCGAAAACATAAGTATTCACAATTTTATGGATGTCGTATGTTCGTTACTGATTTATGGGGGATTACTGTATAACCAATAAGTTGTAAAAATAACTGGGTTAACGGCCGAAGTAGGCAAAACTGTTTAGCGATGGGTTTTTAGGACGAGTACGGTCACATTAAAGAAAAAAACCCGAGATCGAATTTTTCTATGTCAAGGGCTGCTACACTCACAAATCGTGTTTCAAAGCTTGATCAAGGAGTTCATCAAAATAAAGACTTACGTTTTCATTTTAACACCTTCAACATGTCGCACACGCTCTCGAGGAGCAGGGTCGTCACTAGTACTCACTAAAATCGACCGGTTCATATCATCACTTCATACTTAAAGTGAACGGTTTTGTTTAGGAACCCACCTTAGCCCCTCCCCCAACCTCTAATCCTCCTAGATTAATATGAGACGGACTCACGGATGGCCCTTCTTGAGTTAAACATCGTTTCTATTGCAGATCCAGCAGACCTCAGCTAATACGGGCGATGACGATGTTCCCTTGCCAAACGGCCAAGAAGAGGGACACTGAACACCTCGGGCCTGCCCCGGCCTCGTCTTCACCACGTTTGCTACCTAAGCCGCTCAGGTCGGATTTCCTTCACACTTCTATTGCACTACCTACCTGTCTCGGCAGACTTATTTTTGCGGAGAGCAAACGGAATGAAATGAAACCAGCATGATGCATATTTTTTCTTATTTCTCTCAAAATGTCCAACAAAAAACAAGGCAGAGGGAAATATTTAAATGTCGAATGTCTTTTGAATGTATTCACAATTCTCGGGGGAAATACGATGCCCTGGTCGGCATTCCAGCACCATGGGGCATTGAAAACAAGGTGTAGTCACCAACGAACTTAAAAATGGCTTTAATCGCCTGGCTCGGTACTGATTTCCCACCCTTTTCTCCAGTTTTCCATCCAGCACTGCAATATCCAAAATGCTTTCCACATCGCTGACCGAGAGTTCTACCTTGCTTATAGCCTTGTCATGTATATATTTTCCCACAACATCAGACGACACAAAAGAGTCTTCAATTTTCTTTCGTTTGTCGGTCGGGTTATTATCCTCGGCAGTGGTCCGGACCTTCTGCAAATAGAAATTTTAAATCTAAGGACTTCACTTGGCTATGCGGATAAATCACGAGATCACTTAAAGAGCAAATATGATTGACAAAATTGATCGAGATATTAGAAAAACAAACAAACTGGAAAAAGCTGCTTCCGAGAGTTATTTACCTCGACGCACTAAAATTACTTTTTTTACCTGGAGCATGGTTACACAAACTTGAATTAAAGTTTGTACAAATTGGGAGTCTAATTGTTGATCCGAATAAAAGGTTCCGCCCGTAAGGCTGTCGTCTGCATCAATATTGAACAGAATATAGCATTTCTTCGTGGTTCCAACTGCTTTCACGGACTTCACCAATCGTTTTTGCTCGAGAGACTTTAATACCCTTCTGAGCTGAGTATCGGACAGACCAGAGGTGTCTCTAATATCTCTTATCCAAACTCCGTTCTTATCGGCCCTTTCAACGATCGAATATACCTAAAACATTCAAACATGCGGAAGAAACAATCTTACTAAGTGCTCTTCGGCTGGAGCATCAATCGGCAGCACCGACTTCCGATATTGTAGGATGAAGTCGTTGGTTCCCGCGATCTGTAGCAGCTCGACATCGCCGGTTGACATTATTTTATTGATCAACTCCAATCTACCTTGGGCATCCAGATGAGGAGACATGGTAGCCAATTCTGTATTAGATATTCCTTCCTTTCTACTTTGCAGCTGTTTTAACAACTCCACCTCCATCTTACAATCCGAGCTATTCCCCTCCATGAGATCTGAGCCTAAAAAAAAATTTGAAAAAAGGTACAAAAAAAATAAAAACATTTTTGAACCCGCCTGGCCCGCTGACCACCCCTGCGTAATGCAATAGGGTTGTAAATTTGACAAAATGTTTCAAAATGCCCTCAAATTAACGTGAAATTGGCGCCATATCGTCATTTTGGCTACATTTAAAATTCAGGTATACGAAGCTTTCACACGCCAGTTTAACATAGACTAGATTATGATGAATACCGTTAATATTAGTCGTAACTAGTTTTACTGTTTTACGTCATCGATCGTTTCGACAAGAGGGAGCAATTTAGATCCGAAATTTTTTTTATTTTTACGATTTTTTACAAAATCTGCAAAAATTTTCCGAAAAAGTTCAATTTGACAATCAAAATGACAGAACAATTTGACATGACGAAAATGACGGGAATTTGACAACGTGTCCGACGCGTCAAGTTGACGACTAGAAACCCTAGCGCGCTAGTGTTTTTAGTCTAGCTAGCGCGCAACCACACGGCGGTTTCACACAACAGAAAAGCGGGAACTTCGTTTTGTCCTTTTTTGAAGCGGGGGCGCAGCTCGCGGAGGCAAAAAATGACGTTTTTTTACTGTAACTTTTAAACTAACAGTCGAATCGAAAATCGACCAGGGATTTAGAAAATAGAAGTTGTCTTTTATCTAATGACGTATTAAACACATTGCAGAAGTGGAAACGGAGACCAATTGTCTGTGGCGCTAAATTTGCCTATGTTGAGGATACCGTATCAAAACCAAAAATCAAAATGGGAACTTGATATGAAGAAGTGGATATGTAAATACATGATTCCGAGTCGATAGACACCGAAAACGTCGAAAAAGGTTGACTGAGCGAGAAGTTATGACACCCAAAAAACATGCTGATTTTTGACAATTTCGAAAAACTACAGTGTCCTTCGAACAAACAGTCGGATCAAAAATCGACCAGGGATTTAGAAACTACTTTGTCTTAGCTATATTTTGGTATACAGCATGGCTAAGTAGGTGATCAAATGAAGAGACTTGTCTGTGGCCGAAAGTACATTGGTCATGTTGTAGTAGGTCAAAGTTGATCGTGAGACAAATGCAAAGGTGGTTATGAGGAGTTAGGGTGCTACTACAACTCAGTAAGCAATAATCGTTTAGAATTAGCGTCGATTTTGCATTAGCGAGGACTTGTGGTACAGTACCCACCATCACCGTATCCACTTTAACTATCAAGGCTTAAGCCAATAAAAGACCATATATTACGCTTAGACTGTGCTCCTCCATCTCTATGTTTATAAATTAAACATTTAACAATTATTTTAGCCTCATACAACCACAGCTGGTGTTCATCGGGTATGGCACTATATGTACAATATTGCTGTAAGCAGCGTTTAAAAAAAGTTTCGGTTTTTGTTGGTCCCATAGGTTCTAATGCTTCCTTTACATCTTTGAACGGGTTTGCTTCCTATATTTAATTAAAATACGGCCTGATTGCTGTTTTAATATTCATTTAAGTAAGCATGTTAACCGTCATGACGCGTCACTTCATTTGATGATTTTAGAAATCTTAATGTGAATTCTGAATTAATTATTGGTCTGAAAAGATCAAGAAAATTTTTTTATTCTTTTAGTATCAATTACATCACACTTCTGATGAAACTGTACGATTTCTTACTAAACATGTTTCATCGTATACCTTCCTCTGCAAGCTGCGCGTTTTTTATTTTTTTCCCACCACGAAAGAGACCTTTGAAACCGCCGTGAACCAGAGAATTTTGGAAATTGCAAAGTTTATTATTTTAGTCTTGCCACGAATATCCTTCTATGGCATAGCGCAATAACTTGAATATTGCTGCGTGGATAAGGTTTTAGAATACATGAAGTCTTTATAAGATTTTCGTTATTGACGGGTCATGGGTGGCGTTCTGAGTTACTTCCGTGGTTTGTTCGGCCAAAAGGAAATGCGCATTTTAATCTTGGGTCTGGACGGAGCTGGGAAGACTACAATTCTCTACCGTTTACATGTTGGCGAGATTGTTACCACTGTTCCAACTATTGGCTTCAATGTGGAACAAGTAACATACAAGAATCTTAAGTTCCAAGTATGGGATCTCGGAGGTCAAACGTCGATCCGGCCTTACTGGCGATGTTATTATCTGAACACAGATGCTGTGATCTACGTTGTAGATTCTGCTGATAAAGATAGGATAGGAATATCAAAACAGGTATATCGTTTTCCTTCTTCTTCATTTCTCTTTAGGAGTTGGTTTCAATGCTGGAAGAAGAAGAGTTAAAGGACGCAATCCTGATGGTTATTGCCAACAAACAAGATATTCAGGGATGCTTAACTGTTGCTGAAATACATAAAGCTCTTGGGCTAGATGCGCTTAGAAACCGATCGTTCCAGATATTCAAAGCTTCGGCAACCAAGGGAGAAGGTCTCGATGAGGCCATGGAATGGTTAGCCAATGCGTTGCAACAAAAATCTTAATGATCGCGAATCTGGGCATGAGGTAGCCTCTATCAATGGACAGTTTTCTTTATCAAACGTTTAATATACTTGTATTATTAAAGGAAAATGTGGACTTTTACTATCAGATAATTTATTCGTTCCCAATGTAAAATAAACTTTTTAAATAGATATTTAGTAATTTCCGTAAGGGCGGTTGAAAGCGCCAGTCTGTGGTTGTTGAGCTCCTCGAGCAAATGGGTTGAACGCTTGTCCTCCAGGTACGACCCCTGAAAATTTATTTGAATTACAAATTAAATAATTAAGATGCTTATCATTTAGTTAACTAACTGAACTTACCGGCGGGAGGAATAGATGGTGGTGGTCCATTTAAAGTCGGGGGTGGTTGGAATCCACCTGCCGGTGCCTGTTGTTGAGGAGCGTTTTGTTGCTGCTGAGGTGGTACATTACTGAAGGGACCAGCTTGGGTCGTAGGGGCAGAAGATGGCTGATATCCTCCGTAAGGTTGATAAGGGACGGAAGACACGGGGGGTTGATGGGGAAGACTAGGAGTGCTATGAGGAGGATATTGGGGTTGTGGAGCCTGTCCGATAGGGGTCGAGGAAGGAGGAGGAGCGAAGCCACCATAGATCGGTTGTGGTGCGGGGGGCTGGAGGGGGTGTTGCTGTTGTTGTTGCTGCTGATGTTGTTGTTGCTGAATAGGTGGTTGATACTCAAGCTTCTGTTGCACAGGCTGATTAAACTGCTGTTGGTAATATCCGTTCCCAACAGGCTTGTCATCAATCGGGACATTTTCCAATTGTTGTTCTTGTTGTTGAACTTCCTGTTTTGGCGGATCAGAGAATTCCGAAGCAATATTAGCAACCTCCTGAGCATGAAGAATTAGGCCGTTGGATTCAACTTGTTCATGCCGGGAAGGGTCAATGGTTGCAACATTACTAGCCGACTTCACTGGATTCTCCAAAGGACACTCGACGCTTTCCGATTGATCTAAAAAATATACATCTAATGGCATCAACATACCGACTGTGACCTCAATATATAAAACCTTTTGGTCATGAATAGCGATGGATACATCGTCATCGTCAATAAGGGTAATGAAATCCCCATCTTCATCCTTGTACTTCAGCTGGATATTGCTGTTCGAATCCAAATTGTACAAGTTTTGGATCTTGAACACCAAGTCGTTGAAGCTTACATCGTTCTGGTGGTGAATAAGCCTCTTACGAAAATCTGTTCCATACTTCGTCTTCAGAACAGTGGATTCCACCATTTTGAAGTCTGAAAACAAAAGTAAGATTACAGTGGATAGCAAAGGAAGCACGACAATTCAAATATTTCCAGAAATCTCGAAGTGAAGCGCAAGAATTCTACATGAACTTGGATGACGATGTATAACTTCCAACTCGACATTACTCGTTTCATCGCCAATATTGATTTTCTGTTTTATGTGAACGGAATGTAAAATAATTTAGACCCACGCCGAAGATATTTATTGCTCAAAATCGCTTTAAAAGTTATTGTTAGTTACAAATATCTAAAATGGGGCGCGACTTCGAAAATTTTCAAAATTTATGTGAATCAGTGTTGCAGGACCTCAAGGTTTGATTTCATAATTTTCTTATTCCATTACTTAGAGCACGAATTGCACATGGGAAGTGATGTCCAGTCGAGCAGCAAAACTGGCCTGTCAATTAAACAACACCGTGGTGTGCCTTAGTAACTTTGTCGACTGTCTACAGATCCTCAGTGATTCTTCTAATTCTATCAATGGGGCTAGTCGAGACATTGGAGCCGCCTTAACTCGGTTTTGTCTACGCCAAAGGACGCTTCAGTCTGACATGAAACGTTTATCGAATATTATTTCTAACTTCTGCCCAACGCTAGATCGGAAAGCTGCAGAGTGGAAGCAGCTGGTTGCTGATTTGCAGAGAAGGAACCATCGTATTGTCAAAAAGAAGCGAAATAAGAAAGACCACACGAGTAGCATCACCGAAGAGCAAAAACAATATTGCACAGAACTCCTGTTCAGTCAGAGGCAGTTGTTCCTGGAATTTTTGAACTTGATAGTACCTATAATGGTGAGGGAGACGTTTTCTTCGTTATTATAGTTTTTAGAAAGGCGAGATTGCTGTTCTGGACGAAGGTGTTCACATCAAGGAAATACAAGAGTCTGTAGAAATGGATATTATGAATACGGACTCGGCCTTGATTGTTAAAGCTGCCATAGAAGACGGTTTGGCGGACGATAAGACGTACCGTGGACGCATGACGTCCCCGTCTAGGAGCACATCTTCCAGTAAAGCCAGTTTTAGGCTGACTAAACCTCATCCCAACTCTTCTCCTTCGAGCTCTGGCTCAACTTTTAATTGGGGAGATGTTGATCAACGAGGTCTTTATTCTTCAAAAGGTTCGTTGGGGAACAAAACAACGGATGGAGCCCAGAATCCGTTGTTTGGCAAACCTCCATTTCCATTGAAAAGTGGTCATGATGGTGAGAAAGTCAGGAAATTTTTATAAACTTCTTGCAGACGGTGGTCCCGAACTTCTTGTACCTGGGTTGGGGGTATCTTCTGCGCTCTCGGTGTCTGCTAGTGATATATCAATTGGAGAAGACTACGCCTTTCATCCTCCTGCGTCTAATTGGTCATCACTACACAGTGAGAACACCCCCGTTAGAAAGTATAGTACCAATTTAGATTATGAGGAATCACTTAACAAGTTTAATGCCGATCTTTCGTCATTATGTAGTTTGAGTGGGAATAGAACGATGCGTTCAAAATCTTCCCTGAACTCAAATACCTCCTTTCGGCAACGTCCTCCATCTATTAGAAATCCTCCACCCCCTCCAGAAAGACGGAACTCGGCCATTACAGCAGCCACGCCTGACGCACCGTCGATTGTCGACCTCCGCAATGGAATCTCTTCAGCTGCTCCTCCCCGAACAAATAGTGAACTTTGTGGGTCTCAAAACATTGCCAACACACCTTGGTCTCAATTACAAAGTGAAAATGATATTTACTCAAACACATAATAAATTACCCTATTGTACAGATTTGCCCGTATGTTGTTTTCCTACAATAAATTAGTTTCATCATTCAACTAAAGCCTTCAGAATGGGAAGGAGCGTCGAAAAGACCTGGTTCTGATGTTGATTTAGCCGACCAGACAGAGTCGGCGCAAGTATGTAGATCTCTGTCAGTGCTCTTTTACATGCAATATAATGCCGGATCCGTTCGTCGTCCGCGGAGGGTGTCAGGCTCAAGGTCAAGGTATCTTTGATAACATCTCCGTAATCAGTGAGCACGCCATTGATTAAATCCATCCCAAGGTTCACATAATCCCAGTTATTATGACTTAGTAGTTGTTTGACATAGATTAAGACTTTGGCGTAAAAGCCGAGTTGTAAGGTCGGGGATTGAGATCGATAAGCGTTAATCACAGCCACCAGCATATGTGCCCCTGGCATCTTTGCTGCTTCTTGAAGGGTATCTTCTAAACGAAAAGAATTCGTAAAAAATCGCCTCATTTGCATACCGATGCTCGAAATCCGACTCAGACATTGAATTCTTCTGCAGTCTTGCATCCTGGCCTTTAACTTGTCCATCGTCACAGAATGCAGTTCTATCCTTTTGACGATTTCTGCTGACTTGTTCGTCTTGCCTGTGACAGATCCCTTTTTAATCCGCGCATTGTGTTCTTTTATGGTTTCAGAACAATCGGGCATCGAACTCAAGTCAATTGAACTTTTACGATCGATCACTGAAAGTAGAAACGAAAATTTTGCTCAATCACATCAAATATGTGTAATCCCAAAAATCAGAAAACGGAAGGCTTACAGCTGCTGTGACTGTTCTCCCGGCTTCTATTTAGCGGGAGATTCCTGGCCGAGGACATCGAGGAACTCCGTGACAGAATATTTCTGAAACCTGTAATGGCGTTAGTTTCCTTGATTATGTCTGCGCCTTCATCAGTAATATGCCCGTTCAACCCAGAATCTTTTGGAATCGGGGAGAGAGCAGGCAAAGCCTCGTCCTTGTTGAATTCCTGCAAAACATAGTAAGAAACGATTAAGGAACTCTCAGCGTATCCCTAGGCAACACACGATAATGATGATAAACGAAGACTTACGGTCTCTTGAAAAGATTCCACGGCCACTTCCCTTCTCTTGGAGTCGTAGGACAGGTAGTACATCTTGTCATCACATATTTTAAAATCCAATAACACCCTATGGGCAGGCGAATTAAGATTAAGTTGCTCAATCACATCAAAAGGTTCAAAAGAAAAAGAATTGATTTGATTTTGGGAAACTGAGACCAAATACTTTCCACATGATGAAAACTCAATTGTCTGAGGCTCGATATCTAACGGTAGAGTCTGGGCAATACACTCCTTGGCGTCAATATCCCAAAACCGAACGACTTTGTCGGTGTTGATGCTCGCCAGGATGTATTCTACTGGGTTGAACTTCACTTCCGAAACCTATGAACGAAAATAAATCAAATAAGAATCATACCGCCGACGGAGAATTAATCGTAGTCAGATTCCGTGGATTTTGAAGATCCATAAGATTTATGTTGTTATCCCCACCAAAGCATAAAAATCGGCCATCTGGAGAAAACTGTATACAAGAATATCTCTTTAACCGAATCGCCATCGTCTGGGCTGGGTGTTGTCTAACATCCCACGTACGGACAGTGCTGTCCGTTCCAGCAGTAGCAAAGACGTTCGAGCTTGTGGGACTCCAACATGCAGCCTTTATAATCCCGTCATGCTCGTATATATCCCGAAGTTTTTTGCCTAAAACAAGATTCAGGAAATATAAACAAAACATACCAGAATCAATGTCAACAACTCTGTGAGATGGACCTGATAGGAGTAACAATTGATCATCTCTATTTAAAGTTAAAACAGGATCTGCTAACTCGTTCTGGAACAAGTATATTAATTACAAACTTTTTTTTACCTTCTCGGCAATTTCGAGAACTGAATCACTGGAATAATTTAATATTGCGAGGGGATAATTTAATATTATACACTGTTTAGATGGGCATAGCAAACCAGATTTGATATTCTTTGGGTACTTTTTAATATCTAAAATATGTAACACATTTGCCCAAAATATAAAAATAATAATACGATTACTTACACAAATTCATTTACGGTACAAAATATGGTTAACTTAGATTAAAAATAGTTACAACTAATTTAGTAATCCATGAAAATATATTTTTTTTTACTGCAACAGATTGCCAACCGCAGAAAGTCGCTACTAAACCAGCAAGGAAAACTCTTGACCCGTCCCAAGTCTTTCTTTACATAGGATAAGCAAAAAAAGCATAAATTTTTCTTATATTGTATAACCCAAATGGCGCCTATATTTAATAAGGCTAAGACTAGGCGTGGAAAGAAGTTTTTGGAGGACAGAGCCCCCAAAATCACGGAGAATGATAAGAATACTCTGCTTCTGAAGGGAGGAAAGACGAACGAAACTCTGCAGTCTTTTCTTACTGATATCCATGCCCTAAAAAAACCATTGGTGGAAAAATTAAAATAGTAAGGAGTTTACTTGTTTAACAATTTCTTTTAGCCGCAATCCCATCCACCTTTTCGACGAAGAATCGTTTATTTGTAAAATGTCACACAAATACGACTCTTCAATCTTCTGCATGATTGCCAACAGTAAGAAACATCCCAATATGGTATGCATAGGAAGAATGTTTGATTATGAATTGCTGGACTTGGTGGAGCTCCGTCTGTCCAACTATGTGCCACAGTCCAGTTTCAAAGTAAGGATGACCACGACAAAGCTGATATCTTGCTTATTTCAAACATGATTCTTTTTTCAGAATGGCAGTGTAGGCGCGGAGACAAAGCCTTGTATTGTTCTGAACGGTTCGCTGTTTGAGGTGGATGACTCCTTCAAGAGAGTTGGCAATATGCTTGTGGATTTCTTCAGAGGAGCTGTTGTCGACTCGATCAGATTGCAAGGTCTGGAGTTGGTTATCTCGCTTACAGCCACAGCTGACGGAAAAGTGTTGATGAGAACATACAGATCCATTCTCAAGAAAAGTTCAGGATCGTCTCCCAGGGTTGAACTTGTAGACCTAGGTCCCCATGCCGACTTTGAAATCGTTCGATCCAAATTTGCAAGTGACAGTCTCATGAAAAAGGCGACAAAGAAACCGAAGGTTGTGGTGGTAAGAATAATTTATTAGGTTAGGTTCTGTTTTTAGAATAAGATGCGAAAGAACACTAGCCTCGATCCATTTGAGACCAAGCTTGCCAGGATTCATGTTGGAAAACAGGACCTGAACTCCATTCAGACCAGGAAAGTGAAGGCACTCAAAAGGAAGAAGGAATAAACGAGAATCGTCCAATTGTTATTTGTTACTGTTAATAAATTACGCGTTTTTGTATGCTTGTGAGAAATTCCTAAGTTTGGTTTGAAGGAGTTCGCAATGTTGTTTTAAGGACTAAGATGAAAATTTTACAAGCATTTGCATCTTCACCTACATTGTTAGTGCTCATTGCTGTTCGGCGATTGTTTCCTTCCCCATATACAACTGTCTTCGGGGGTAGTACCTCTTTCGACATCACAATGCATTTGGGTCCAATAACACACCCATCAGTAACCTGAACTTTATCTCCAACCTTACTCTTAATGCAAAAAACGTTGTTGTTTCCAACGGCCACAGCGTGACATTCGGTCCCAACCTCGAATAGGTTGTCATTCCCAATGATCATGACCTTAGAAGGATCTCTAAACGATAAAATGTATGTTGATTTAGATATTACCTACTTATTTTCTATATGACACAGTTCTTCTATGATATTATTGTTGCCGAAGATTATTTTCCCTTCGCCTGCATTTATGACGGCGTAAGGATGCACCACAGTCCCTGCCCCGAAAACGATCTCGCCGGATAAAGAAGACCCCGTGTGGATGAAAGTGTCGTCGTGGATCTCCAAACGCGGCTTTGCCATACTGAATACGCCTTTTAGCTTTTATTCACATTGTTACAATAAATGGAATATTACCACAAAAAAAACACAAGACATGTTTGAAGCATTAGTTTATATAACATACAGAGCTCAAACAATCATTTCCAATTGTTTAGCGTAATAAATATTCTGAAGGGCAATGCGCTTAGTGTCAAGCGAAGCCTTCTGAGAATCTTTCTTCTCCTGATCGTTCTCGAATTGAAGCATATCCTTGTCCAAAGTCCATCCACGAGCTTGCGCGAACTGTCTCAGTTCTTCATCACTCTCAAAAAGTAACATCCTTGCAGCATCTTTCACTTGAAGTCCTTTGAAAGACTTCTCAATGCAAACAGCAATGTCACTTCTGACAGTGTTCATCAAAACACGTACAAACACCTGATAGTAAGGGGTGGGAAGAGTCTTTTCGTTGAGTATGACCTTATTGTAGGCACCTTCCATCAGAGACTGCTCCAATTTAACTGGCAAGTAAATGTAAGGATCCTTTTGTTGAACAGATTGGTCAATTTGCTCCAACAACTAAAAAGAGCAATGTAAGAAAACTATTCGTCTCTCTTACCATGTGGAAGTCGGACAATTTATTTTTGGCCAACAGATACATCAAATGGAGACCATACATCAAATATTTTGAAGAGGAGTCTTCCGCCACGCATTGATAGAAGCTGTGGACGTCAGCAATTGCCTTCTCAAAGCCATCCATGTCGGAGATCACAACGTTATAAAGTGCGCTAATCTCGAAAAAATCCTCTGGAATGACATGTAATGCATTCCATGAAATAAAAACTTACTATGAATACCAGATGATGCTTCGGCACTTAAATTGTTCAGCGTTTCGACATTCTGAAGCTCCTTCTAAAAACGGCCGATTTTCATGGATCATGGAGTTTACCTTAATTGTACCCAATATCTGGGACACCTTCTGAACATCTCCATGACTAGGCTTTTTCCATTCCGCCAGCAACGACGCGTGAAGGGATTGCAGATTCGACATCTTACACCAAGTGCAATTTTATGACAAAAAAAAAATCACAAAAAAATGGTGAAAAACGAAACGCCAATATTGATTTTATTCCACTAGTAACAGGTCACAACAACCACATAAAATTTTCGGAAAGTTATCTGGGGGGGCTTCAGACGGGGTATATAATGGTGCTTTATATTATTCCAAAAAGTTTCAAACTTGCTTCATTTTTGGCCTACATGAAAATTTTCGTTTTTTTCAACCTAGGCAAAACAAAATTTATTTTTTTTGGCATAGGTGGTTTTTTTTCATGTATCAGTCTGTCGGGAAAATAACGGTGGATCGTCGCGCCTCGGAATCGCCCATAATCGCTTTGCGACGGCGGCAACAGCTGGAGATTTGGTGCGCGATTGCGGTGAGGCGAGTCATTTTGATGCGACGACCCGCCGTTATTTTCCCGACAGACTGATATGCTAAAAAAAAATAAAAATTTTTTGGCCCACATGAAATTTTTTCACGTAGGCAGACGGCATTTTGATGTAGGCCACAAAATTTCATGTAGGCCAAAAATGAAGTAAGTTTGAAACTTTTTGGAATAATATAAAGCATCACTCTTATATCCCCCGGGCACGGGTGTATACCCAAATTCCCGCGACGTGGGAATTTTTCTTTTATTTATGGGAATTTTCAAAATGAGGAATTGGCCGAAGAAGTATAAAATTTTCACGGCTTAATCCAAAATTTTTGGATTTTTGCCATAGTAAGTAAACCTGTGGGGATCGGTCCGGTTTCGCACGCCCCTTGGCCTATAAAAGGGGGCGTACGCTACAAGGCCTATAAAAACTCATTACCCGGAGCCACTACAAAACATGAAAGAAACTGGAATATTTTTTCTGTTTATTTGCAACTGAAAATAAACCTGTTAGCTGAAAAAATTAAAAATCAAGTTACAAAAGTGGTTAATAATAAATGAGGTACAAACGACTTTATACTATATATTGCTACTATATTAGGCCAATTTTATAAATAAGATAACCGATTCTTCGGTTATTTACCGGGGCATATGTATACCCATCAGGTGAAAATACCCGAATTTTCCGAATCCTAACTACTCGACACAAAAAGTTCTGATTGTGAGGATTTCCACTATTCGTTTTTTGCGCGTCGGTGTGAAAAAAATTCTTTGCACGGTGCATTTTGACCCAATTTTTTTTGGTGCAAAGACATGTCAACACTTTTTGTCTATTTATTAATTTATTAATAAACATTTCTAGCAGGTTAAATCCATGCCATCCACCCTTCAAACATTTGGCTGAGATTGGCCCGACTAGTAGCTTCTGTTGCAAGATATTCCACTTGTTGCAGAGTTGTCATCATAGAAGGCTGGCCAGCTTCATACCCATTCAATTTTTCTGACAACCTTCTCATAATATTTTCAGGAATACGAAGGGAAGGGCATATTACCCGTTCTTGTTCCTGGTATGAATCCATTGTGATGTTACTTAGTCCAATTAGATTTGCATAGATCCTGGAAACCTCCATAATTAAAAAAGAACAAGAATTACCTCGGACTACCCTGAAGAACAACTTTTAGAAGTTCGCGTGGGATGTTTCCAGGATCATGCATCAGCCCCCGTAGGATCTTAGCCATGGGAGAAGAGAAACATAATTTGTAATTGGTGACAAAACCCTTGAAATCGAGGAAACAAGTTGATAGAATCTTCAAGAAAGGCTTCAACAACTGGATACTTTCTTGGTGGCTCTTCACTAATTCATGGAAACTGCTGACCGTATCTTGTTTAACGCCCTCTTTAAGCATGCCCTCCAACAAATTTTCAATTTTTTTCCTAAACTTTCAGAATTAGTTGTGTGGAATTTTAAGTATACCTGTATTTAAAAGCACAGACTTACCTTGAAACATCCAAAGGGCCTTTAAGCGCTGTCAACAATAGACTAAACAGATGCAGGATCATACCAATAACAACTTTGTTGTTATTACAGAAGTAGAACTTGAAGAGCCCGAACCTTGCATTAGAAATAGGATCGTTTGGGACCAGCCATTCAGTCAGTGGATCAGTTTGGAAGACGCTCAGCCAGTTGATGATCATTGTTTTGTTCTTCTTCAGAGACTCCAAGACCTGTGCACTTAATACCTTGTACTTCCCCTAAATCGAAAATAAAATAATTATTTTTTTAACTTACATTAACACCGCCCACTCCGAGAACATCTACGAAGTTCTGTGTTAACCTGAAAGGAACTTTCTCAGGTACTCGAAGGGTTTTTCGTTTGTGGAAACAGACATTAAAGTCCACATGAATCAAATCTCCAGTTGTTTGGTCGATCAGAATGTTGTCTAGATGTCTGTCCCCAAGGTCTACCACGTTCCCAACCATATTGGCGCTAGCAATGGACCTGGTATAGTTACCCACTTTGGTCACCCAGTCTATCGAATTGATACTTGATTTGAGTATGTAACTGAAATAGGAACACTACTTATTTCCTTTGTCACTCTTACTCCGATATTATCGTCTTTGGTGACATCTCTTTCAATCTTTCGAATGCTTCCACCAAAACTTCAGGAGTAAAAAAAGTACGGTCCTTGTAAGCGAAACACTTCTAAAAAAAATCAGTTTTTGTGTTTGTCAAGACATAATACCTCATTATCCGGCAAGATTTCTTTGAGCACTGCATAGAATTTCTTGACTGGTCGAAAATCTCGTTGCTCCTTAAATTCATTGTCTTCCACTGTAACATATTCAGAATGGTGTTCGTCTTCACTCGATGACTGATGAGTACCGTCATCATCTGAAGATGCACTCAGGTGATGAATCTCTTTATTCTGCGCAGCCAGACATGCTTCCAGCTGCGTCAGGTGCCAATTTTTATACACCTGATATATCGACGAAGCCCCAGAAACCCATTGAATGAGCCCGGTTCGGTCACTCAACGGGATTACAGAGTAATTCCGACATTTGAATTGGACTTCTCCTTTTCGGAAGACAGCGTTGCACAACGACAGCAGACCAGAGATCCTTTCGTCCAACCGGAGATCTTCCTGCCCCTTGCAAAGATATACATGTCTAAAAGTCTCGTTACTTCAGAATGTCCTTACCTCTCCCCTGCATTATCAACAATGGAGAGTTTCTTTGGCCTCGTTTTTGTGGGCAATACATGGACCGTATCGCCGAGCGAATGGATTCTTCGAATTTCTTTGTATATCGTTTTACCCAACCCCGGCAATGGCAACATGGACGCGTTCAGCGATGAGAGTCCGACCGAAAGGGATGACAACTTGAGATTGTGGTTATCCTGGCGTTGAATATCAATAGAAAGTAAGTGAATTAATTTCGAGAAAGGATTAAAGAACTTGTCCAGGGATGGGATTAAAGAGCATTCCTCGACGGCCCTGTTAAGTCTGTCTCCGAATACAGTTCGGAATCTGATGACGTCATCGTTCTCCTCTTCGATTTCATCCGTCGTTTCCACCAAGCCATTTATCAATTTTATAACCTATAAGTGCATCATAAAAACGAACCTTACGTAATCTTACGGTATTCCTGAAGATGTCTTCAATATCCGCTAACAATTTCATAGCTTTTGTCTTTTCTACAATCCTCTCCAACTGACAATAATAAGATTTCAGGGATTTCCTAAACGTAATGACTTCAGTATTCAGATGGGATAAGAAATGGTGCCAGCGCTCGGGGAGAGTAAGTGAGAACTCATCAAAATTGCGTAAGAAATGGACGGTTTGAAGAGACAACTCTGGATGAGCAGCTTTGAAGTAATTAACAACATCATTGAAAGTCCCAGACAACGAGTCCTAAACTTGATCTGAGAAGTCTACAAAAAATACCTCTTTCAGATCAAACACTCCAATGCCAAGACTAATGCCATCGTCATCTATATTTGGATCTGGGGAAGGGTGATATTCACCATGAACTTGATGATTGTGAACACTCAAAAGAGGATAAACAAAGTGATCCGGGTTCTCATCTATTAGTGGAAGCACAAGTTTTTTCGCTAAGGACGAGCATACTTCATTCTTATGCTTCAAAACTCCCAGAAGTTGAGGAATAGTTTCTAAAAACGGGATTAGAAGGAAGAAACAACTCACCCAACCAAGATCGGTTCTCATGAGTCGACAAAAGATCTGTTACGTGCGCATCAAACCACTCAGGATGGATCAGTAACAATTTTAGAATCTCCAAACACCAACAGACCCCATCTAGATTAATCTAAACAAGATTCAAAGACCTCAAGCGTGACTCACAGTATTCCTTTGAGTCAAAATTTTGATTAAGGTTTTGACAGATGACTGAAAAAGAGCCCTCTCCCTTTTCTTTATGTTTGAGTACAGCGACCGTAGTCTTCCATCTTCAGTAAATCTGCAAAGCAACATTACTAAGCCATTCAGACGTACTCAATTAGATCCGATTTCTGCTGTTTACATTCCAGTTCAACAAAATGTTGATAGGAATCAGAACTCTCGATCAATTTTACTGTATCCCCATTGACTGTGATGCCATCAACTGCTAATATGGTTCTCACTTCGTCGAGCTCTGCGTCTTTCAGTCGGAAAGATCCTTCTGAAGTATAATACTGTTGCGAGATCCAATCATAAAAGTCTTTGTGATATGTTGTACATTCGTCGTCAAAAGAGGTAGCCAAATTAAGGAGAGCCCCGCGCAAAACGGTATCCTGACTTGTACTCATCGAATTCACATTGGTCAGAGAATCTTGGAGCTTTCAATAATTGTAAACCCCCATTAATACAACTTACGGTTCCTGGAGTTATCTGAGTCTTTAACACAACCGACAGCCCCGGTATTCGATTAGCCAGTAACCCCAACTGATTAGAGATGTGAGCCATCAACTTGACATCAAAAGTACCACCTCCCAGAGTCTGGCAGAAAAGAGAATAAAGTTTGGCCCCATCTGATATGATGTTCTGCGGAACAGCCGTGCTGAACTTGGCCTAAAAAGCATACTGTAAACCGAGTTCTCTTACAATATCCAAACGCTCAGTCAGATAAGTCATCTGTGTTTCCGCGTACAACCTTTGCGGATTAATTTTGAAACTTTTGTCACTGTAATGATACAATAACATCTGATTTCCAGTTTTTTGAGCGAGGGAAGAAAGCCAAGTGTAAAACTTTGGAGATGGGCGAAGATTAGCGACTCCAGACCTCTCAAAGTAAGCACTCAAGGTCTGCCCGTAATCAAAAGCTTTCAGGGAGTCAGTAAGAGGCAGGTCCACGTGATCTATTGCATTATCAAACAACGACTGCTACAAACAAGCATCTTAATAAACACAATGTTTCACGTTACCCAAGGAACATCATATTCCATGACCTTAAACAACGTTTGCAAAGCATTCAAATTTGCTTTCCAAGATGGCTTCGAATCACCTCCAAGGACCAGCCCAACCAGCCCAGACAGCCTTTGTTCCATTTCATAAATACTTTTCCTTAGTCGACGATTACATTTTACAGTAACAACTTACATTGGGTTCGAATAGAATTGATCACTGGTCAGCCATGACTGAAGAAGTTGCCTAACATCTGAATGATGAATATCGATGGTCTTCTGGATGCCGCGATCGTAAGAATTCTCGATTGGAAGATTCCAATCGACCAAACCCATCAGGACATTCGAATCGAGGTTTTCGTTACATTCGGCCAAGGCATGGAATGCATTTGGAGCCAGTTGTCTCCGTATTTGCGGAATCGGAATAAATCGGAGACATTCCCGACGCTTAAATACCCTCTAAATTATGCAATCAAACGACTTACAACCCAATTAATCATTTTATAAAGCACTGGATTGGAGCCCAAGTCATTTATATCAATAATGTCAACCATATTCAAACAGATCTCGACTCTGAAGAGATGCTACAAACACTAAAACACCTACCGTCCACAAGAAAACTCCTTAAATGCCTCTAAATAATTCGGTTTTGTGTTCAATTTTGAGAAAAACACATTCTGCACATCAGAAATGGCCTCGGTATCTCCAAGCAAGACGTACCCCCAAGTCAGATAGGCCAGCATTTCTTCTAAAAGCCCATCTCCCGCAACCTCTTGTCTACAGTAATCCAACACGGTCGTGATTATAAACTCAGGACGTCCAACATCAATTGCGCAATCCAAGAGGCGGGTTACAATTTCATAAGAAAAATCGAACACTTTAAAGAATCCCTGCAAAAAAGACGACATGGCCCCGGGGAGTAAAGTCGTTACCTTCCCCTCTACGCCACTGAACCGTTTTTCCACTTGTTCAATTAATTCCATCAATGCATGGCAGACACAAAAATAACTGCCAAGATCCATTGTGTTCCGTGATGAGAGAATGGATAATATATTTACTAAAAATATGTACATTCAGCAGACAATCCTACTATTCACAAGCTTTATTATCTCATTCAAACAGCCGTGTTTGTAATCGCCATTCAGACTTGATTGATTTAACAGATCTGACACCATCTTCTGTATTAGCCTATTTAAATACCTACAAAAATTACTTTTCCTTTCTCTTTTAGACTCACAACTTCTTGCCAGAGTGAAGAGTAAACAGCTTTCTTAACTCGTCTACATCGTCAGCGGCATAATCACCAAAATCAAAACAAATGCTTCGAGCTCGCAAAGAATTACTAAACCTTTTTAATTATATAAAATAAAACACTCACAGTAGTATCACATCCAAGGGAATCTGTTTATACAACGTTGGTATCTCCGTCATTTTATTTATCAGCTTGGACATAACTCTATCCATTTCTATTGGAGAAAACCCCGAGATCATAGCAAAGACTTGCAGATCATCCACCAGTCGATTGATTCTGCTTTGTAAGGGATCAAGTCCTTAAAACACGTTTTTTCTAAGAGCCGAGAGCCGTGGCCATATGGAAATTCTGCCTCAAATGCTACAAAATTTTTAGATCCGCACATCCTGAAAAGTTTTTAGTCGGGAATGCTAAGCAGGTAGATATTCTTAAAATCCATTGATCAAAATTTTCTCAGGTCACGTTTGAGTAATTTTCTGTGATATTTTTTTTATATTTCATATGACCCTGACTGGCAGACTTTGAGGCCTCTGTTCTCCAACAGTTTCCTCTCAATTTTCAATATCTTGGGATCATTAGAATCGCAAGGCATTGCAGACAAATAATTAGAAAATTCCATGTCAATTTTAAATTTTTTCGAGATAACTGCGGATTACTGTAATTTCGCAATAATAAATTCATTTTTAAATACATATTTTCCCACCCCGTTTTTGTCTCCAGGATAGTTTTGTAGGTTGGAGTATGTATCAAAGTGTAGGAATGACGGCGGATTTTTTTAAATGGCTAGATAAAACCTGGATCGGCCATACAGTATCAGAGTAGCCGTGAAGCCTCGAAAAGAGATAGCCAAAAGGTTGGAATAGCCTATCCAAGTTTTTGGCTAGCCATTTAAAAAATTTGGCCATCATTTCGAGTCCTTGTCGAGCTGCGCAAACAATTTTCAAACAAAATATTGGGGACAAAACCGGTCTGGCGACAAAAACGGGCCCAATCAGGAAGCACAGATCAGCAAGCTTGCAGCGTTTTGGCCCACTTTCATTTTTCGTGTGGCCAGTCCTGGGCAGGACTCTCGAGCCTTAGAAAAAACGTATTTTATTTATTAACGTACCATCCAAAAAGATGTCCAGTATACTTTTCCTGAGCTCGAACATCTCTTTAGTGTCCAGCAACTCGTTTCCCACCTGATTTGAAATCAGAAAACACCATTCCAAACAAACATCCAAAACGGCCATGGGCAATATTTTGTGCATTGAAAGTACTTTCCCAAGCTTTTGTAGTTGTAATTGAAGATATCCAGAAGAAGGAGACTCAATCTTAGATTTCTGTGCAAGGTATGAGCTTGTCGCTATAAAGAAGCCGTGTCTAAATAGAGTTATTTATTTCTCCGTCTTTCCTTACGTTTTGCAAAAGTTTAACGCAAGGCAAAGGCATTGAAAATGAAAGGAACCAGCTCTGAGGACCAAGTTTTCATCATCAATTCGGATCTCACAAAGTAAAAGGTTTAACAAAGACGGGCTCAAGGTCATAATCTAAAAGGATGAATATAAATTGATCCGTAATTACTCACTAGGAATAAGTTGGTAGACATGCACAATTGATAAAGCGACGAAGTGATTAAATGGAGCTCCCGCAAATTCAAAATGGAGTCAGGATCTTGCTCAAAACGGTCAAGTAGATGTAAAATTCGATGCGACAGCAGTGTGTAAAGTTTCTGGATATTGAGGCGATCTTGGCCTTCGAATAATCCTACAATCAACTTTGAGACGAGACCCAATTTGGTGAGGTCTGCACTCTCTAACACAACTCTGATCAGATCTGACTCGAGAAGGATGCTGCCCACTTGGTATTTGGTGGAGTCGTTACACCTCCACAAGTACTCGAGTAGAGCTAATAATGACTTGCCGTCCCTTCCAGCCGCGATTAACCTTATAATCTTTTCAAAAGATTCGTGATCATCACAACAGACTTCCAGGCATTCTGGCAGTATTTCACAAAGTCTAGAAGTCATTTGGTTCGATGATTCTAACAAAGCTGTTACAGCCGTGGCCACATTAAGATCGCCTCCTTGCGGCAAAACATGATCTACATCAAATGTAAAAATCTTTTCCAAGAGTAAATTGTGCCTCTCTTCACATAAATTGACATCAGCCAGCCTATTACCAACATCAGAAGTTTCTCCCATAATGACCTGGTTAACGTATTATAAACAAGTGGTACCACAGAAAAATATAAACCGTGTAAAAACGGATGAAATACTCGCAAAAATAGAACGTCTAATTCTCAAATTTAATATTTTTTAAATTCCATCCCGTCTGGAGGTTTTACATCGACTTTATTTTTGCTGACTTCTTTCCAATTTGTGCTCAGAACGGTTCCGCCGCTTTCCTGCATAGATTTCATCATTGCTTTCTTCCCATCTTCGTCCAAGTTCTCGTAAATTTGCTAAAATCAGATATCGAAAGGAAAGAGTAGGAACTACCTTGAAAAATTTATTTACACCTTCTTCTCCTGAGCATTCAGGGTCTTCATCTACCTCTTTGGCTAACTTATCCCATTGTTTTGTGCAAAATTTCTTCAGTTCCGGTGTTCGCTCCATTTTATCGCCACAAATATCCGCCCATTTCCCAGGAATCTTCTTTTTTAAAGTTATCTCGGCCTAAATATCGTTTTCATTACGGTTCCTACTGTCTACCTTATTTGGGGATAGTTTTACATCTAAATTCTCTTGCACATCAGAATGCAAATTGATTTGGAAGATCTCTTTTTCTCCTTCTCTCATAGTTAACCTCCGTTCGGAAACCGAAAGCTGACATTGTTCTGGATTTACACTCAACCGCAGGAGAGTTATAAACACCTCATAATCATTTTGGTACCAATTCCATTTACACTGAGCCATTCTGGAGTGATGGAGTGAATTCGAAGCCACGAAATTTTAATTTTCGATTTTATGAAAAAGCGACACTTGACTCATTTGCTTTTGGGTCAAGTGCTTCAGATTCGGGCGCAAGCAGGGGTGGTCAGTGGGCCGGGCCGGCCCGTCACGGGCCGGCCCGGCCCAAACGGGCCGGCCGGGCTCAAAAATGGAAAATTACAAACGGGCCGGGCCCGTCACGGGCCGGGCCGGGCCGCGGGCCTGGGGTTTTTCCGGCCCGGCCCGGCCCGTCTAAATTACAATGCCAAACCGTTGGCATTCATTGTTTTCGCGCCGGGAAAATTAATTGATGTTGTTATAGTTGCTGTTTCTCAAGTTCTAAAACGTTTACAAGTCTATAGTTCCATTATAAAACCACAAAACTATCACATTGATCCTTTACTAGCTATATCAACGCCTTTTTTGCCTAACAAGGGAAGTACCCGAAGTGCGACGCTCAGATTTTTATAAAAATTGGCATAGATGGAGATTAGAATTTTCTTATTCGATTGCGAACATCCTAGCTCGCGCTTTGCAGAATCCGCCGAGAAAGAAGGTCCGGAACATCGAAAAAAATCTTCAAATGCCGGCGATTTTCCCTGCAAATTCTCTTGATCTTGGCATTCCGTTCTAGGAGAAAAATATTTTTTCTCGCAAGAAATTTTTTCTTGATAATGTTCAAGACTATTTTGTTGCTTTTATGTGGAATATGGTGTTATTTTCACTTTTTTACACTTGATTATAGCGCTATTAATTGGATTGTCGCCATCCGAGGGGTAAAATGTTTCGTCCTTTGACGAATTTATACAGTTTTTCCTCTGCAGATGGGCAAACCACTCTAATAGTTGCTTTAAATTTGTTTAGGAGACATGCAAACGTTCTAGGAACGTAGTCATAAGGTAAGTGTTACAAACATTTTATTTTTTCACTATTTTTCAGTTTATGCCATTTCAGAAACAAAGTAAAGGTCCCAAGGTGTTTCGTCAGTGTTCCGATGGTATACATTCGCTGTTGTTGTTGTTCAGAATTTGCTCACTGAAAAATAATAAAGTTTTTGTAACACTTACTTTAAGATTATGTTCTTACGCGACCGTAGAACGTTTGCATGTCTCCTAAACAGCTTTAAAGCAACTATTAGAGTGGTTTGCCCATCTGCAGAGGAAAAACTGTATAAATTCGTCAAAGGACGAAACATTTTACCCCTCGGATGGCGACAATCCAATTAATAGCGCTATAATCAAGTGTAAAAAAGTGAAAATAACACCATATTCCACATAAAAGCAACAAAATAGTCTTGAACATTATCAAGAAAAATTTCTTGCGAAAAAAAATATTTTTCTCTTGGAACGGAATGCCAAGATCAAGAGAATTTGCAGGGAAAATCGCCGGCATTTGAAGATTTTTTTCGATGTTCCGGCCCTTCTTTCTCGGCGGATTCTGCAAAGCGCGAGCTAGGATGTTCGCAATCGAATAAGAAAATTCTAATCTCCATCTATGCCAATTTTTATAAAAATCTGAGCGTCGCACTTCGGGTACTTCCCTTGTAAGTTTAGATCCCAAGCTTGGGCGCAGTTCGCAGAACCCTCTATAAACGGGCCTGCACGGGCCGGGCCGGGCCAGGCCCGTCACGGGCCGGGCCGGGCCTGGAAAAAGACTAGACGGGCCGGGCCGGGCCGGTAATTAGACGGGCCGGGCCGCGGGCCGAAAATCGGAAAAATAGGGTCCGCTGACCACCCCTGGGCGCAAGATGCATTTTCTTGAAAAAGTTCCTTGATAAAGGCCTTTATAAAGGTACTCCCAGGGTAAAAGGACCGAAGATGAACTGACTATATGCTTTTTGACGTTAATCGTGTTGTTTTGGTTCCTAGTACTGCTTAAAAAGGCATTTTTAACACTTGGTGCTATATACCTGGCACTATTTAGTAGGAGGTGATAAATTGGCCGCACGGCGGTAATGGTGTTGGTTTGGTGCTTAGTACAGCCAAAAAACAAATTTTTAGCACTTGGTACTATATAGTACTTGAAATATACCAAATTTGCCAAATTTCATGTTCAGTCAGCACCACAGTTCATGTTCCGTCAGGCACCCCTCAGAAGAAGTATCGTGAAATCCAACTGGGAATTTTTAAAAAATGCTCGCTAGCTAGGGCGTAGAGCAGCTAATAAAGGGTGATCCTCAACCAGTTTTTTACGCTCTTTCAAATGGTATGTTTCAAGAAAAAACCAGGGGACGAGGTTTTGCTGAATCCTTGTAAGTCTTCCCTGACCAATCGATGTGGCGTTTCGTCACAAATAGAATTTTTGAGAGGCTCTTTGGCTGCATGGCTGTTTTTTCTCTTGTCTAGCTGGGGCAAAATCTTGTCAGTCTGTCGGGAAAATATCGGCGGGTCGTCGCGGCAAAATGTTTCGTCTCGTCGAAAAAGGGGTGCAGTCGCGCACCACATCCCCAACCGCGGCTTGCCGTCGCAAAGCGATGATGGGTGATTCCAAGGCGCCCGCCGTTATTTTCCCGACAGGCTGATGTCCTCTGGTCGGAAACTAATGTTTTAAAATTTTCTTTATTTTTTGAGACAGATTTCGTCCACCGAAAATTCTTCTAAAATAATTTTGATATCTAAAGTCTTGTCGTGAGTCGATAGTGTGTGGACGAAACTTCTATACGGGTCAGGAAATGCGCTGGGTTGACAGAATTTCCGTCTAACATGTTTTACGCGTAAACTTTACCTTGAACTTTCTGTTCGTTATGCTGTCCTAACCTTTTTCTTTCAGGATGGTGCGGGTTGTTATAAAGGGAGGTGTTTGGAAAAACACCGAGGATGAAATTCTTAAAGCTGCTATTATGAAATATGGAAAGAATCAGTGGAGTCGTATAGCATCTCTGTTACACAGAAAATCAGCTAAACAATGCAAAGCTAGATGGTACGAATGGTTGGATCCTAAAATTAAGAAGACAGAATGGAGTCGGGAAGAGGACGAGAAATTGTTGAACTTGGCGAAGATTATGCCAACTCAATGGAGAACAATTGCTCCAATCGTGGGGCGAACAGCAGCACAATGTCTCGAACGGTATTTATTCACGGTGCTTCTTAAAATGTTTTTTCAGGTATGAACAGTTATTAGATGAAGCCCAGAGAAGGGCCGAGGGATTGGATGTAGATGAATCCTTGAGTGAAGCAAAAAAACTTAAGCCGGGTGATGTTGATCCAACTCCCGAAACTAAACCAGCAAGGCCAGATCCCATTGATATGGATGAGGATGGTAAGAATTTGTTGGTGTTTTGATCGTGTTTTTAGAGTTGGAAATGTTATCAGAAGCTCGGGCAAGGCTGGCGAACACTCAAGGAAAGAAAGCGAAAAGGAAGGCCAGGGAAAAGCAACTGGCTGAGGCTAGAAGGCTGGCAACATTACAGAAAAAAAGGGAATTGAAGGCGGCCGGAATTGTCTTGGTTAACAACTTTAAAAACAAAAAGAAGCCTGAAGTTGATTACAATGCGGAGGTACGGTTTCTTGATTTTTTTATTTCCTAATTTTTAGATTCCGTTCGAAAAACATGTGCCAGCTGGATTCCATGATCCAAGTGAAGATAGATTCGACAAGAAACCAGTTAATTCGATAGAGGAAAAGAGGAGAGATGCTGTCGAGTTCGAAGAACGCAAAAAAGATCGAGAAAAGCTCAAGAGGAAGAAGTGGGTACCTATTCCATGTTTTAAATTATTGTTTTAGGGAAGAAGATGCCCCTACATCCATCTTCGATTCTAAGAAGCCAAAACTTCGGTCGAAACTCACGTTGCCACAACCCCAAGTATCAGAGAATGATCTTGAGAGTATTGTGAAGATGGGACAAATGACGGAATCTGTTCGGTCTATTGTTGATGAAAATCCCAGCAGGTAATTATGTGTGCCTGGTCGAACTCAGAATGGTTAAATCCTTGAACTCATAAATGAGTAAAAATACTAAGCAAAGACCGTCGGATTTCTTAATGAAAGGCCTCTGCTTCGTTCCGTTATGCAACCTCCAAATTTTTAATGGTTTAATCATTTGGGTGTTCTGTCGTATTTATAGCTTAAAAGAAGATCTAAACTTGAGTTGTTAGATTTTATATTAATGTTTTCAGTGCTCTGCTACATGATATTTCGAAAACCGAGGATGCCTTTGCTCCTAAGTCCACAAGAACAATGACTACAAATGTGGACACCGTTGCGCGTGTAAGGATTTTGTTTGAAATTGTTTATTTTTTGGTTCTTAATTATTACGCAACTCACGATTTCTTTAGGCGGCGGACGACTTATTGGCAATTATGACTGCGGACACTCCATTAAAAGGCGGATTTAACACTCCATTGCACTCAGCGAATACGACCGAGGGACTTACTGGTAAATCTTAATAATATGGTACCATGTTTACTTATAATTTAGATAAAAGATATATTGAGACTCCGAGGACAGAACGGCGTGTTGGTGGAACGTTGGAAGAAGGTCATGGAATGTCCACAAAACTTCGGAATCTGCCCAATCCAACGAATGACTTCGAATTAGTTTTGCCTGAAGAAGAGGAGGAAGAAGAAGGGAAACTGGAAGACGTAAGGACAGGCTTCGTTATAAGCTATTCTTCAGGAGTGGATCGAAGATGCTGAGAATCGGGATGCGCGAGCTCAAGCATTGGAAGGAAAGCGGAAAGAGAGAGAACGGCAGCGGAGAAGTGAGCCTTTCAAAAGAGAATTACCATTGCCCGAGAAGATTAATGCACATTACAGAAAGAAGAATGTGGCCAATACTGATCTGGCAAGAGTAAGTTACGCACCTTTTTGGTTGTTGCAATTTAACATTAAGGCTGATAATTTGATAAAAGATGAAATCCACAGAATGATGGAGTGGGATGTCTTGGGAAAGGCTCCTTCTGATGTGTATGATCCCGAAATGATGGCTCAGGCAAGTGCTCTGATTAAAATGGAGATGGAAGAGGGACCTAAACTTGATCTCGGCATGTGGAACATAATCAAAGAATGCGCGGACGAACTAATTTGTTATGACGGAAGGTACACTCGGCTCAGTAGTTTGGGGCGGCGAGAACAAGTCGAGGCCTTGACAGCCAAATTTAATGTAAGTTGAAATGATAAATTATGCAAATCATGTCCCCAAGGCAATTGAATTTGGCCAAGTTCTTGTGGTTTTCTTTCCGGAGGGGACGGGACTCATTTAATCCCGGCTGAGCCAGCCTCTTTTATTGGCCATCTCACTTCTCCTCTTACACATTTGAACCGGAACCCATTCAAAAGAAGTCCGCAGGCTAATTTCCTGTTATGTTCATACGATACCTTTTTTGTTTTCAGGTTCATCGAGAATGGATGGGCCTTCTTTCGAAGAAGACGGCCAAGATTGAGAAGAAGGTTAGTGTTTTGGTCGGAGGATATTTGGTAAGTTGGGAGAACGAGGATGGTTACCTGTCATTCCAGGGCATTCAAAAGAATTTGTTGGACAAGATTCATCGAAGTCAAAAGCAGAAGGAAAAGTTATTGTTGGAATTAAAAACTTTCCAAAGACTGGAGGAGAATGAAGACCGGGCGATGGTTAAGCGCGTTCACACTCTCAACGAGGAGGTACACCTTTTTATTGCATAATACCCGATTTTCTCAGATTACTTATGTCCCTTAATTAATCGCATGTTTTAGTTGAGTTCCGTGGAATCATATCAAAGAGAACTTCAAGAGACCTACTCCAAACTCCAGCAGAAGAAATGGGCATTGGAGCAGTTCGAGATCAAACAAAAGGCTAGCGAATCGATGCCCCCTGTCAGTTACAATCGCCCCTGATCATCTTATTTATTATTATTTACGGGACCATGTTATTTTACGAGTTCCATAAACCTTTTTTTAAGAACAAAAGAGGGCATGGATTGAAGAGCTAGCAGCGACCTGATCTAATCCGATCTTATTTAGCGCTTCCATTTCTTTGTCCCTTACAACAAGTGCCCACTCTCGAATGCGAAAGGTCGAGACCGAGGAATCCAAGGTTACGGTCGAGAGGGGATTTAATTTATGTGATTGACAGTCCGGATGGTTTGTCCAGGAATGGGCGAGCGAGTCATGCCGCAGGTGGCTGTATCGGCACTTGGCGCCCCCCACTGTTAGCTGTCCATGGCAGGACACAAAATGTCATTCAGCCGGCGATTGGGCCCAGTCTTTATTCTCTGTCCATTTTTGAGTCGTAATTCATCCTGACCCGTGCCGTTTCTCTCCTCCGATCAACGCCCATTATAATGGAACAAAACATTTATTTTAATTTCAACAAAATCTAATGATGTCGTTTTGTGGCAATAAAGACTTAAATGAATATAATAGAAAGTATCACAGGGAGCGAGGATCAACGTACAAAAAAAATCTGGTTTGAATCGCGACTGTTCGGCTGTCAAAGACCCGTTTACTGCTGCGTCACACTGTACAGAATCTTGGCCAGGTTTGTTGTCGGCGGAAAACTACCAAAATACAGTAACCGACTCAAACAGAACCACAAAAATAACGAAAAGACTTATCATTCTTGTGACTTGGCCAATATAATGGAGAAAATGCGAAGGAGGATAAAACTTTACACATTAGTACTGGTAACCGTCACTGTGTTCTAGATGAGTGGGAAGATGTGTTGTTCCCGAAGAGGGACACTGATTGGAAAGACTCGAATTACTCACATTCTGGCCATATCCGGACATAGCCACCACCGCAGATTGAAGAACAAGATCAGATCCTGGATAGGGCTGGGGCGTCGTCATTCTCTTTTCCTTTTGTCGGCGGTTACAAAACCATACTCGGACCACCTCCTTCTCCAGTTGAAGATCATTGGCCACACTTGTTATCTCCTGAGCATTCGGCTTCGGATTCTTTTGGAAGTGGAATTCTAGGCGGCTCTTGATCTGAACTTCGATCGACGTCCTCTTTTTCCGTCGACGTCCAGCAGCACCACCAAGGCCCACCTTGTCCATGCCCGATCCCATTGAAAGAGATGAAGACTGGTTACTGGCTGCATCGGCTTCTTCCAACCATTTGAACAGGAGTGGTTTTAGCTTGCACATGTTCTTGAAGGAAAGCTGTAGAGCCTCGAATCGACAGATAGTGGTCTGCGAAAAAACGTTTCCATAGAGGTTTCCCAGCGCCAGTCCAACATCAGCCTGGGTAAATCCCATTTTGATTCTTTTCTGTTTGAATGTCTTGGCAAAAGCTTCTAGATCTTCCGAACTAGCTTCTTCTTCCGGGCATCCCGGAATGTTGAGTCCAGCCGAGTCAGGGCGGGCCAATGAGTTGAGTTCTTCATTGGTCATGCATCCATAGAATTGAGGCCATTGTTGTTCGATCGCAACGGCCGAAGGCAACTTCTGTATTACGCCTTGATTTTGTTCCGTTTTCACCTCCTGAAGAAAGAAACATGTTACGTAATAGCGCACAAGGGAAAAATTAAAAATCTTTTTATTTATTTTCTAGCTTCAACGAACGAGGATGATTACCATATTCGATTCGAGAAGCTAACAAACAAGGAAGATGATTCAAAAATGACTCATATCCGGACTTACCTGAAGATTTGGCAAAACATTGGAAGAGGAAGCCTGATTGTGAATATTGTAGAAGGGAGTCATGCATTGAGCATTACTGGTCACCAAAGAACTTGTATCTTGAAATGCCAGATCTTGTTGAACGAGCAGTGGCTGAGATTGAAATTGAGGAGGATAAGAAGCCATCCAGTCTTGTTGGAATATAAAGGGATGATAGGCCTGGGTGATGTGGGCAGCACTCGATTGGGATGACATCCAATATCGAGGATCTGTCATCGTCGCCGTCATGTCGAGCGGCAGTTGTTGTTGGAGGGAGAGATGATGGAGAGCGGAGTTGTTGTCGTCCTGATGGGGCAACGAGGTTTGAACATCCACTCCACTGTCAATGGTGCCGGTCTCTTCAGGTCGGGAGGCACAAGGACTGCTCTTGATCAAGGGCTGCAGAGTGTCGTTGTAGCATTCCTCAAACTGATTGGTGGCGGAAGAAACTCTCTGCATGGGGCATATCATCTAAAAACACGAGAGGAAGGCGGCCAAAATTTTTTCGACGGTTAATGTGAAGGCCTTTTCGTGGAGCACAGTGTTGGCAGGAGTTGGAGTATTAGTGGTAGAGAGTCTTCCCGTTACCAGACCAGCGACCAGGTCCCGCCCCTTTGGACCCTCCTTTTTGTGGCTGAGGGAGAGGAAAGGGGGGGGGCGACAACCACTCCTCGCCCTCAACTCTTTCAAACAGCGCTCTCTGATTGGCGGAGGATTCTCGGTCGAGACTGTCAAGTTCCCTTCCTGTGGCGACGCCTGACAATACCTGTGGCGATCAGCCGATCAATCTCTGCCTTGAGGCCCTTTTTGGAGATTGTTTTTGGGAAGAGCCAGGGAAGAGAACAGGAAGGCCCTGGCGATTATGCAAATGAGGTGGGGAGAGGGAGAGTTGTTGGCGGCAGTCGGCCTGGTGAGGAGAAGCGTCGTCCGACCTGGCCGAACCTCTTCCGATGTCGAAGAATGCATGACTTCAAAAAAGGGAAATTCCTTCGGAGACATTTTATGAAATTACTTACAAATACCGTATCACGCTGATATATACGGAAGCAGAGTTCCTTAAAAATTATAAGGCGATGACTCAAACACTCCCTTTGTTACAGAAATATTTTTGGCTTCGAAGAGGCCGTGCGACATGGATGGGACTTTATGTTGCCTTTAAGCCTAAAACTTTTTTGGTTCTGTGGAAACCCGGCTTTATTTGTCTTGGAAACAGTGAATGTATTAAAATCAGGGTTTTATTCATGGAAGCGAAGGATAATGCCATAGGATTTGCAAATGTGGTTTGGGAAGGCTTGAACCCGGTAATTGAATAAACGAACAACTTCTTGCCGCAATCTGGCCACCTGTTCGCGCTTCCCGCAAGCGGCGCTAAGCCGAGGACCCGCCTATTAAGCACATCTCTATAATCGCTATTAAGTTGTTTATGGCCGGAGAAAGTAATTTCATTTAGTCTACCGTACAGTCGGCCAAACGATTCCCACATTAGTTGGGTCGTTGTCACGGCCTCGCCTTCCCCGTGGACCACCTAGGCCGCACAAAGGGAGAGCGACATGGGACAACTCATCACACCCGGGACTCTCGATTCGATGCCATCTCCTGAATTATTCATGAGATGGCTATGGCTGGAGATGGCGCGCAAAGGTGGTCCTCCTTCTATTAGTCAGGTGCGAACAACTGATATGTCCGGATTCGAAAAATAAAGTTATTTACTTCTTTTTGTGGACATAGATACGGTAGGCAGACCGAATAAGTAATGGTTGCAGCAAATATCAGATTTAAAGAAAAATCCGCACAAAATAAACTCGGAGCATAAATAGCAACATATGCCTAGACTTAATTGTAAGGTCATTCAGAACCTACAGAATCGACTGGAGAGACAACCCTTCTTATATCATCCCGAGTGCATCGACTGAAAAATTCTGGAGAGAAGGCAGGTCCAGCCAATAAATATTTAAAACTCGGGAAGAATATTTTAATTGATTATACATGGAGCCGCAATGTAAACGTATGCAAATTCGATCAGCGGAGGGACGAGAATATAGAGAACGGAATTTATTTCAAAGTCAAACAAAAACAGTGGAAACGGATGAATGGGACGCAACGAGTAATCTTTTAGAATACCTCCTTCTTCTTCCTCTTCTTGTCTCGCTTTGACTCTTCCTGTTCTTCCACGAGTTCTTCTTCTTCATGCTCTTCTTTTATTTTTCTTTTATTCTTTTTCTTCTTCTTTCTTTTCTCCTCATTATCAGATTCTGTAATCACTTCTTCGACCACTTCCTCATCAGACCGTTTCTTAAAGAGATTTCCCCATTTCTTCATCTTTTCAGCATAATAATCAGAAGCGGAAATGCTTTTCTCGGTGAAATGTTCTTTGTTTACAGTAATCTCCTCATCATTTTCGACGTCTTTCTTTTGTTTCCTGGACATTTCTTCGGTAGACTTGTCCTTTCTGTTTCCAAAGATTGCATTCTTATCACGTTCGGACGCCAGAGAGAGATCTTTTCCACGAGTGAACTTGTAACTGCAACGAGACTGTATGGTCTTTCTCTGTGACTTACTGTATTCTTTTCTTGGAAGACTTGGAAACTGATTGGATGGAGATGGTTTCCCCCTTCTCTGGCTGCTCTTCTTCATTCCCGGAACCACTCTTCCCTTGATTCAATTGTTTTAACAAAGCAGCAAAGTCATCATGACAAGCAATCCATTGATCATGTTGTCGTGTTTTGTGATCGGCGCCAAGTCCTAACGAGCAAGTTAAGAAGAAAGAGGCGCACTCACCGGCACTTCTGTAATTTGGCTTCAGCTTGATGTTTTCGGAAGCTCCTTGTTCGTTGCGACCAATGCCTTTACCATCAGTCCATCCCATTTTGGACAATAACTTTTTCCCAATCGTATCTCCATTCCTCCAGCGCACATTCTGGGGATCTACGCTTATTTTTTGCTTCCTTCGAGGCTCGGCCAACATATTTAACCCTTCAAACGAATTACAGAATGAAAAATACCAATCGTAAAATCAAAGGTATCCGATGAAACAAATCACACAGGAAACCAACCCTTCATTGGAAAATAATTTTAATACCCGAAATAAATAAAACTACCAAGATCTAGCTATTTAAGAGTCAAGACCCATATCTGGGACATGCCCAACATTTTCATGGGGGCTGTTTGATAAAGGGTACCAGCGGAAACAAGGAGCTTGCTCGGTCCCACATCATATACTCCATACCAAAAAGGAAGGGCCCAATACACATACGGAACGAGAACATAAAATTGGCCGGCATGGGTGTGGCCTGGAATGACGTCGTAAACACGCATATGTGTTGTTCTTACCGGAGACAATCAAATCGACCGTCCTGTTGTACTCTCTCGAAGCATTTACAATCTTGGGAGCCGCTGCTGGATTGTGTTCAAGAACCACAATATTGTGGTCTGACTTACACTCGGATATCGCTTTCAAATCCATAAAATGGTTCGAAATCCTAAAAGGTATACTTCTAAAGGACCCCGCTTACCCGCTCTTGTTGCTAGAAATGTCATTCAAACCAACAAAACACGTGCTTCCAACAACCACAATTCTAAAAAAATAAATTAGTCAATACAAGGACGACCTTACCCGTTCTGCAACACATTTATACCCATCTCTCCAAAATGAACAACCCAATCACCCCAATTTCCATAGTAATATTCGTGGTTTCCAGTGACAAGAAACGTTCCCAGTCGACTTCGCAGATGTCTCAAAGGTTCAACTCGGTCTTTTATCTGCTCCACAGGAGCATCTACTGTGTCCCCGACCAAGAAGATGAGGTCGGGATCAAGTTCATTTACCCGATCGACTACACTTGCGATCTGATCCGTATAAACTGATGCCCCTGAATGAAGGTCGCTCAACACAAGTACTCTGATCGAATCGTTCAAAGGATGATTGAGTTGAAAAGAAGTTTTGTGAACGGTGAGCTTATCACTTGATACCCATTGAACAAAGCAAAGCACAACAGTGAAAGTAATGGTGACCACAACTTGGAATTGATGGTCGTTGATAAATAAATGCAGGAGATCACAACGCCACAGCCGACCGGAGTAAACCTTTCCCCAATTAAACAACTGTAAATAGCCATTAAGACAACTGAACTACCTACCTTCAAAATGTTGAAAACATAATTAGAATAATAAAACATAACCGAACAGAAAAAGAGGTGCATCCACAGGCCGCAAAAGATATTAAACAGCTCAAACAATGGCCATGGAATGTAAGGAAACAAGTAAAACACGTAGGCCATATGGGAACCGGTCATCACGAACAAAAATAAATACAAACACTTCCGTTTAGCGCGTTTCAATTCCTAAAATGAGAAATCAAAAACATTTTGTATAACACTTACAGTTCTCGATTTGAATGAAACTAAAGTGAATGGTGGATTGAAGAACGAAAACATGTGCAAGTAGATAACCCAACTAAGGTTGGCCATCAACGAAACTAGTTGGAAGATGGAAAACATCCGCTTGGCGTTTCCATATTCATAGCCAGTGATACCGGACAACTAAAAATAATCAATAGAAGAATAGTGTAATCTTACGTAATAAAAACTGATCCGGTTAAGTATAAAACGAAAGGTGAAAATCAGAGCAACGATGATAAGCGTAAATTTGATTGTCTTGCAGATCTCAACGCCTGTACTCATACCCTAAAATAATGAGCGACATCAAAAAGACTAAGGTAATTATAATCTGCGAATCCACACATAAAATAACTCCGCCATTATGATGGTAACTGTTTTATCAGAGGTAAAAACAAACAATCTTATAAAGATATATTTTACTTTCACAGTCCAAGAAGTAGGTAAAGTCAGACCAATTTAACAAACGTGCGAATACTTACACGCAATCATAACTTGCATCAGGGCGCCCGTAATCTGATCAAAGGAATTTCGCACAACTGCCACATTTTAACTGGGGGACCCCAGTAATTGACACCGGCGGACACGAATACTTGAGTCTTCGTGAGTACGTCTTGATAAAGGCCATGAAGGAAACTGTTCCCGAGATAGGCAACTGGCCAAAGGACATAGAGTTGGCCAGCATGCGTATGACCTAAACTACGATGACTTTTTGGTGTGAGACAACGCACCTGAGAGGATCAGATCTGCCTTATTCGGCAAGAGTTTCATAATCTGAATAGCAGCATTGGGTTGATGTGCAAGGACCACTAAAGTGTGATTGTCGGGACACTCTTTAAATGCCTTTCCCGGGTCCATCGAATGACCTAAAACCATTCAAACTCAAACGATTTCTCCAACATTACCTTCAATAAACAGTTTTCGTGTATGGTAGTCATCGACCCCAGCAATGCAGAGTCCTTCCTTCACTACTCTGTTCTCATTATGCAAAACATTAAAACTCAAATTCTTTCTGAAGAAGTTTAACCAATTGTCAACATCGTCGTGATAATATTCGTGATTCCCTGTTGCGTAATACACTCCGTATTTCGTCTTTAAATTTGCCAATTCCACGGCAACATCATCTAAATTATATACAAATCCATCCACAAGGTCCCCGGAAATAGCCACTGCATCCACAGCAAGGCTGTTGACAATGTCCACTATTTGTTTCACACGGTGTTTATGAACTGTGGGGCCGATGTGGACATCCGTTATTAATGCAATTGTAAAACCATCCGCACTTTTGGGTAATGTTTTGAGTTGGACCTCTACTTCGTAAACCTATAAAAATTATAAATACTTGAGAAGGGTTTACATTAATGTCGCTTCGAGTCGACAACACTCCATAAAAAGTCAGCAGGACAGACAAGCAGACAGCAATCCCTGTATGAAGACTTTTTGAAGTTAAAATTGGATGCTGAAGTCGATGAGGTAGAATCCAGTAAACGATGTGCTCCCCCAAAGTAAACCCAATCGAAAATATCATGAGATGGATGAAGAAGGCGACAGAAAGGAAGCTGAACCAGCTTGGATTAACACAAACGTTATTCTCACCATAATAAAGCAATCCCTGGGATCTCTTCTGTCCTCACGTAGTGCCCAATATAAGCCAAGTGAGCGCACCCAATTATAAAAAAATAGATAAACTTCAGAATAGTATCATTGGTTTGACAAAACTTTTGCAAGAATCTGAAAGGAGTGACTTTAATGCCATGGAACCTACAACTTATATCTGTAATGAAAGAAAAGATACGAAGCCAATGCCATGAAGAACTGAATATTCAGCAATTCGTAGATGCGGAACACTTGAGCATGTTTACTTCCTGTGGCTATACACCTCAAGACCAGAAAAAGGGCTTGGAAAAGCAAAAAGAATATAAACCAACGCCCAAGGAAACCCATCGCTTCTAAACGACGTCAATACATATAGTAGGATCACACAGTTCAAGTAGATCCGGAAAACAAATCCGTTTCCGAAATATCGCAATCAGACAACCATTAGTTTATTGTAAATATGTAACATTAGACATCTGAAATGTTATCATTTCCCGAGATACTGCCAATTGCCAGAAACATGGCATTCTTGAAGTTGCTCAGACTTTCCTCAAACAGTCTAAAAGTATGAGTGTTCATTCAAACAAGCAAACACTCACTCTTTATCCAATACAATTTTATGAGGTGCTCTGACATCGTTTAAGTCCTTTCTAAAAACTTAATTAACCATCCGCACCTACCGCCATACCTTAAATCGTCATCAATATAAGAATCAAACGCCTCTTCAATTGCTGTGGCATCTATAACGATTTGGGTGGCATGCTCATCACTGCGAGTGATCACAGTCTTCAGGACTTTTACCAATTGTTTTGTCACAATCCTAACAGCCGATTGAATAACCTAAGGCAACTCAAGAAATAGACATACAACATACTTTTGCAGACATAACGGGAATAACAAGATTCAACTCGGCCTTAACAAAGATCATGCCCATAACAAGTTCCTTGATATAGGAGGAGACATCTGCAAGAAAAATTAAATTTTACTCAACAACCAACCGTCTTCTTCTGGGAGATGATCGTATGAAATACAGTCAACTAGTGAAAGCAAGGGTCCAGTTTTCAGTTCCAAATATTTGGAGACCAACTCAGCACGGAGTACTGTCAGTTCCCCTTTGGTCTTCTGTAAAAACCATTAACCGCACACGTATGGTCACCCACCTCCAGAATAAGATCGCTATACTTCATCCCGTTGTCCGCTAACTTTCTACAAATATGCGGCAAAGAGGTCTGCAAAATGTAATCAAGATTTGAGATAGCCGTTAGAAGACGGCGACCATTAACTTCACTCGCAGGCTTACTCCGATCTACAAGTGTAATAATTTTAGAACAATTTTATCAGAAAAACCCTACCTTCCACTGCACTGTTGATTGACCCACTATCAGATTCATTCACCAAATACAATCGATGAGGTCGTTTTCTCAACTTTATAGCCAATAATTGCTCTAGGCAGTCTTTAATGGAGCCAACCACCAGCATGTATCTATCCACAATCATCTGCCGAATTGCATCATTTACAAATAAATCATCTTCAAAAACCCCTCCAGGAGTCAAAAGGGAATTCGTGGAATCCAACATCTCGTTAATCTAAAGCCAATAAAAACAACAAGCCAAGGTTACCTTGGCCTCATAGAGATCGGGAAGTAATGTTTTAAAGTTTTGCGCTGCATAGTCAATCTTCCAGTTTTCTTTTGATGATAAACCCATAATACCTAAAAAACAAGGTGTAAGAGTCGACGAATCTCAATGTTAGATACCCACCGTTTATTACAGTTGTTGTTAATATTTCGATTCCCTTGATTTTTAAGGTTTTTGAGAGCTCTACCAAAGGATGAACTTGGGTCCTGTCAAACTGGGAGTCCAATAAAGTTTTGAGCGCATTCCTATAATAAAAAAAACAACAACAAAAATATGACATACCTCAGGGCTTTTATCGCTTGTATCAAGAGTTCGACCTGTCCGTACCCGTCAACCAGTGTCTCCGAGAAAGTTGCGAACTTATTTCCGTAATCGTCTTTGACTCGTTGAGGGATCGCTTCGGGCGCAATGGCATTCAGAACCAGCCAAGACCCGAGATTAATAGTGTTAGACGCCATTTGCTAGAATTTAAATATGGAATTATTTTTTGTTGTCCGCAACGACTTCTCACTGTCCGTAAATGATAACCTTTTCGTGTATACCTCAATGTTTAGCAGCAAATTTGATGAGAAAGTTTGGGATATTACTCTTAAACGTCTTTTTCTCTTACTCCCGAGTAATTCACGCGATAGACAAGCACTCTGGATAGAAAATATGATAATATTGCACATTATATCGGTGATTATTAAAGCAAAAACAAGTACATCTTCTATACATCTATTTTTCTAGTATACAGGGTGTTTCAAGAAATTTGACAGAAACTAATTGCGAATATCTTTGAGCTCTTGCTAGTTATCGCAGAAATTCTTTTTGTTTCTAAAACTTGATATCGGGCGGTTTTGTACTGAACAAAAAAAAATTTTTTTCGTCGGCGGAGAGGCCAGTTCTCGGCGGAGGCGTTTGGGGACTTTTTTAAAAATCACACCATATTACATGGTGGAAACTCTGTTACAATGGCCAAAATCATGTTTACGTTAAACCTCCGTGGATTTTACGGTATGCTTTTTTTCGTTTTCGATTTTCGCTCATCCGCGGAGGCACGGCGGAGACCTCAGGTTTCGGCGGACGTCGTTTTGAGCCTTTGGATCATTCAATTCAGGTTGGAAAAAAGTGTGGGGTGATTTTTTGTTGTCACCCGATGCACAGATGCAAAAATTTCGCACTTTTTTTCCCCGGCGGAGGATTCGGCGGAGGCTT
This sequence comes from Bursaphelenchus xylophilus, assembly GCA_904066235.2. Lineage (NCBI taxonomy): Eukaryota > Metazoa > Nematoda > Chromadorea > Rhabditida > Aphelenchoididae > Bursaphelenchus > Bursaphelenchus xylophilus. The sequence goes on from CAJFCV020000001.1 coordinate 7,122,781, forward strand.
TACCAAAGGGTCAGAACAGTCTTAGGAGTCCGGGAAAAAACTCAGCTACAAGAATCCATCACAGCAACACCATTTTTCTTATTTTTTGATCCTGCGGACACATCGGCGGAGGATTCGGCGGAGGCTTTATCAAAAGAGTCAAAATTTTGTTTTGACCCTTTGATAAAGCCTCCGCCGAATCCTCCGCCGGGATAAAAAAGTACAAAATTTTTGCCCTGTGTGCATCGGATGACAACAAAAAATCGCCTCAACCTTTTTTCCAACATGGATTTGCAAAAACCGAGGGCCCAAAACAAAGTCCGCCGAAATCTGAGGTCTCCGCCGCGCCTCCGCGGATGTTGCGTAAAATCGAAAACGCAAAAAAAGCATACCGCAAAATCCACGGAGGTTTAACGTAAACATGAATTTGGCCACTGTAACAGAGTTTCCACCATGCAATAAGGTGTGATTTTTAAAAAAGGCCCCAAATGTCTCCGCCGAGAACTGGCCCCTCCGCCGACAAAAAAAATTTTTTTTTGCTCAGTACAAAACCGCCCGATATCAAGTTTTAGAAACAAAAAGAATTTCTGCGATAACTCCCAAGAGCTCAAAGATATTCGCAATTAGTTTCTGTCATACTTCTTGAAACACCCTGTATTAGAGGAATGCTTGTTACTTTAAACACCAATTGGATTTCTCCTTGGGCACCTTTCTGAAACTTTTTTCATAACTTTTCATCCCAAACTTCGCTAAAAAGAGTCCCATTTTTTCAAAATTTCGATCAAAAAATCTCAGTGGTTTCTGCAAAGCGCGAGCTTAGAAGTCTCGCATGCCTTTTAAACAATTTTTCTCAATTTGTGATAAACTTCATCAAAATCTGAGCGTCGGAATCGGAGTACTTCCCTTGTTAATATACATATATTGTCATACACGACGTACCTTTACACCATCAATGTTGTTGATTTCTTTATTCGAATTCGAGTAAATGGAAGCCAATTTCATGAAAGACATCAATTTGTCGCATAGAAGATTCAATAGTTCGGCCACGAACGAGTTCGTGTAGCTTCGTTTATCATTACCTAAAACATTGATTTTACTTATTATAAAAGAGAGCGTACCCGTGTTTTCGTACAATTTCGCATCAGCCATAATCGTATATTTAGTCTGTAAATCCCACAACTGATCTTCCAGCCAACAATGATAGGTGGTCACACAATTCCAGCCAGGGTTTGAGTCCGGATCCAGAATCATTAAGTATTTAATCAACTTGCTCTGCTCCTCCAAGGATGTTGGGATTCCTATTAGACGCTGTTGCAAGGTTTCTTTAAACTTGATAATCTGCTGGTTTAATCGTTCCATAACTAAATTATAGACCAATATTTAAAAACTATTTACACTTGTACCACCATTACAAACAGACATACCTTCCTTAAAGAGCGTTATCTCAGTGCCCTTGAACAGCGACTTTGCTCTCGAATAGTCGCTCAAAATGGCCGCATAATCACCCTGTAAGCTCAATTCAACTTATTACAAGCTGAAATACACCTACAGCATTCATATTCTCCTCGATACTCTCCACCAAGAAAAAGATGAATCTGAATCTTGTCAGAACGGAGAGGGCATTTCTTGTGGCATCAGCCTTATCTTTCCGACTAAGGACATCCGAAAACAACTTATCAGACGTTTCTCGCGCTGCGCCAATCTAAAAATTAATAGACACTTCGCGAGAAGTTGAACCAGCCGGCAGCGACGGTGCGCGGTAGAATTTTACTACGGCATCTTTTGAGTAGAAATAATACAGTGAGTCATCATGAGAAAAACGGTTTACAATGTCCATACTTTTGTAAATTTGTCATAAATTCGTCACCATGACATTTTTTCAAAATTGTTTTACGGATTAGGGTTGTTAATTTGACATTTCAAAATGACGTCAAGTTGTGTCAAATTACCGTCATTTTGGCAGAATTGGGAATTTTGTTATACAAAGCTTTCACACGCGAGTTTAACATAGACTATGATGAATACCGTTAATATTAGTGGTAACTAGTTATATTGCTCATTTCATCGTTTTGACCAGAAGGAGCAATCTAGTTCCGAAATTTTTAAAATTCTTACAACTTCTTAGCCAAAATTAAAAAAATTTTCCAAAAAAAGTTCAATCTGACAATCAAAATGACACAGCAATTTGACATGAAGAAAATCACGGCAATCTACAACGTCACTGACGCGTCAAGTTGACGACTTAACAACCCTACTCGCAATATTATTTCAACTCAAAAAATGGCTTAGAAAAATTCTACTGCCACCGCCGATTCAAATTCTGGCGTATCTTTTTTAAGCAATTAACGTGACAAAAGCCGCAATTCATGAACATTGCAATAAATTTACCCTCTCGGCTACAGCTGTCGTTAAAGGCCACCCGTGAGCTTCGCAATCACTCTCGATCGTCTTATGAAGAGAATCCAGAGCATCCACACAGTGAATAAGGGAATATAGGTTGCTTTTATGAACATCTTTAGAAGATTCCTTCTCCTTCGTAATCTCTTTCTTCAAATTTGAGATACCCACAACTATCTCCGGCAATCTATAAAAATCTAGGCTATTTAAAGTCTACAAAGCCGTACCTGGAAGATTTATAATTTTCTAACATATACCATGCGGGATTAAAATTGTTCATACGAAGATTTCCGGACGAATCGGGAAACGCTTTTTGCAGAATCGTTGCATCTGTAACTTCTCGCCTAAAAGCAAGAAATAGTAACCAAAAGTGATACTTACGTAGATATTCCAAGGATATCTTTGCTGGGATGGCTTTCATTCACATTCCTGACCGTGTTTCTAACTGGAAGTGTCCTTGTCTCATCCACCCAAACTGAGCTCTCAACCAAAGGACCAATTTGCTCGAAAAACACCCGAAACTGAACGTTGGAAACCCCTCTTCCACCACTTCTGGTAACCAGAATAATATCGCCTAGTCCTCTTTTGGCTTGCCCTACTCGAGCTACGATTTTAGACGGACTTTTCCATTTGGCTGTCAACAGACAATCAGTTCCACATATAATGAGTGCGACAAGATCGGAAGGGCCATTTCCCAAATTCTCGCCTCGGATGGTGACCTGAGTGCCTGGGATCCCGTCTTTTGGCGACACCCCAGTAACCACAGGGGAGTTTAGTCGAACCTCCATGAGATCTTCTAAAGCGGAAAAAAACATTAATTCTACATCACGGAAACCTCGTCATTATGACACCTACTATTTTTATGAAACCTACACCTATGAAAAATTTTTAAAATTTTCCTCCGAAAAGTTTACCGTCACATGATCAGCAATCTTCAAGATCTTACAGAATTTAAATATTTATTGTGCCAACATAAATTGGTTTTGTCGGAATGACTGGTTTTATAGACGTGTGGGATATTTTATACGATGAAACGTACAAAAAAAGCAAATATTTTATTATGCGAGGTTAGCTGCGGGATTAATAACATTTTAGTGTGTTAGCTGTATAACTTCCGTTATTTTCGAGACATCAAGGATCTGAAAACAGTATTTTTAATTAAGTGAACACAGTGTTTATACTGATAATATGGAATACATTTACAATTTAAGTGAAAAAACCATCTGTAGGAATTCTTCGTAATGTACAGTGATAAATCCATCCCGGTCCGCGTCTTTATCACGGAATGAAGCGGTCAGGGTCTGTAGAACAACACATAATTGAATAAAGTCATCAAAGATGATTCGATTACTATGGGTACGGTCGAATTTCTTTAGCAGTAGATCATAGAATTGATCAGATAAACGGTATCCTGAATAAAGTAAAAACAAAGCTGTGAATACATACCAAATTGTGTCAATGCTGCGATGAGTTCTCCTTTATCGATGTTTCCCGAATTGTCTCGGTCGAAACTTCGAAAGCACCGGGTCCAGTCGTTGATATAATTCCATAGTGCAGTGAACTCGTTAAAGTTTATAGCTCCATCCCCGTCCTTGTCGAACATGCCTGGAAGGAAGTTATCTTCGTCCATAAGGCTTACCGATCATTAATCTGCACGTTTCAGCGTTGAATGGAAGGTAGGTCCCATTAGACAGCGCTTTTTGGAGTTCTTCTCCACTGATTTGGCCAGAACGGTCCTTATCAACGGACTGGAAAATTTGCCAGAGATCTGGTTGAGCATTCATGTTGAGATATGTTAGGAAACGTAGTCCTTACTCCCCGTTGCTGAAATAATGAATCACATCAAGAGCGTTGGCATTCCGTTTTAAAGAAGAATGTCAGGGAATGCAAGAGCGAGTGATGCAAAAATCAACAACACATTGTTTGAATCACAACGGTGATTCCAAGGGAAGTCACATTGTTCGCAGATCGATCCATACAGCTGAGCGCAGAGTTATGGCTCGTCAAAGTTTACGCAAAAATACCCACCGAAAAGGCCTTCCAAAAACGGATTTCACAAAGTGAGCTTTGATAGTAGAGTGGATATCACGTTTTGGGAAGGATCCGGGTTCAATTACTTCTCCTGTCAATAACTCAAAAATCGTTTTGTATGAATAGCATAAAGTTAAAAAAAAAATTTTGTTTGAAAAATTAAACACTTTTTTGTTGTTTCTGATAGTTGAAACGATCATCAAATTGCGCACACGCGCGCATATTTGCTAATTTTTTTATGGTTTTGTCTAGCATTTTCTGCTGGTATTGTCGCATCAGGACATTTCCGGAATTTGGACACTTCCGCAATGGCGGAATAGTGACACTTCCGGAACCGGGGAAAAATCGAAGATGAGGCTTAGACCTGCCATCTGAACCATCTGACTGGATTTATTGTTATTAATCTCAAAAATTTTGTTATTTTTTTCTGATTTTTACTTTTTTCTTAAGTAGTATACTACTATAGTAGTGTTAAAAAGTAATTTTTTGAAATTTTTCTAAAAATACTGGATTTAGGGGTTTTCAAGGTTGCTTATTTCGAAAATCATGTTAATTTTTTTAGTTTTTTGACGGTTTTTATATGTTTGTTCGATATTATCCATGACGACTTTATCTTAACTAGGACGAATTCGGCGCCGTAAAAACTTTTGAGACGTGAAAGACATAAGTACTGAAGCGGCCATCGGATTTTGACGATCAGGCACTTCTGGCAGCCGTGGAAGACGACGAAAAAAGCTTGACAAAACACGACACGAATGCTGGCTGACCCTTTCGCAATGAAAACGATTTTCGTAATCAGTACCCTCGATCGAGTATTTTTAGAAAAAATTCGAAAAATTACTTTTTAACACTACTAGTTAAGAAAAAAAAGTCAAAACCATAAAAAACGAGCATCATTTTCGAAATCAGCACCCTCGCCCCTAAATCGAATATTTTTGGAAAATTTTCAAAAAATTACTTTTTAACATTACTACATAAGATAAAACTAACAACCCGAAAAAAATGAACCCGATATTCGAAATCAGCAACCTCGAAAACCCCTAAATCGAGTATTTTTAGAAAAAAAAAATCGAAAAATTACTTTTTAACATTACTACATAAGAAAAAAGTAACAATCAGAAAAAAATAACAAAATTTTTGAGATTAATAACAATAAATCCAGTCAGATGGTTCAGATGGCAGGTCTAAGCCTCATCTTTGATTTTTCCCCGGTTCCGGAAGTGTCACTATTCCGCCATTCCGGAAGTGTCCAAATTCCGGAAATGTCGTGGTGCCGGTATTGTATGCCCTCCAAAATTTCGTCGCCAAGCCTTGGCACAAGTTTAGCAATCGAGGAACCACTTGGTGCACCAGAAAACAACACAGTATTCTCCGCTTAAATTTCTTTTTGCCCTACTGTTTCAAACATCCGCACGGTGCGCTCCGACTTTATTGGTGTTGCAGCGACTGCCAGTCGCTAAATATGATCGCAAAGCGTTGTAGCCGGCCTTCTGATCCATTTTGCAAAAAATTGAAGGCTCTCCGGATGTTTCAGTGTCGCAATAAAGCGTTGTAAAGAACGCTCTTTTAAGATGCTAAATTAAATTGTTTTCCTTCTTGTAAGAAGTCCCACATCTTATTTTTATTTTTCAAGATGAATGCGAAGGGATCGGGGATTCCTGCTGGCTCGTCAACTCTGAAATCCCGTTGAAATTAGCGCTGTTTATAAGACGTCTCAGGTTTATTGGAAAGAATTGAGCCCAATGATTCAGCTGATTAGACGGATGCTTGAAGACCGTAATAAGCAACGAAGGAAGAAACTCGAGAGTCGAGAGATTTGCGCTCCCCGAAAACTGCAGCGAAGAGAGGGGGATCGCCGTTAAGAAGAACAACCCTGAGAGGAGTGTATTTTGGTCTTCTGCCTGCGAAATCAGTGTGAAAAATCGTGATCTAAATGCGCGCGTAACTTTCCTCTGCGCTTCGAAGTCCTGTCCGTGGTAAGGAAAAGAAGACTAAACGCACTTTGTTTTCACCTTCGTTCTGTCGCCATCGTCCGTTTTCTGACTGATTTGGGTCATGCACTAAGTATGGGTAACTGTCTCGGCAAGAAGCCGTCCACGGCGAGATCTCCGACGGCTCTGCTCACTTCGGCCAAGCCCATTCCTTACAACAACAGTGTGGAAAAGAGCAGCATAGTGTCATCTGCATTGCCCGCTTATCCCGCTGATTCCCTCAAGGCCGGAAACAAATCTCTCCCCGAATGTCGGAAAACTTCGGTAACCGGGAATATTTATTTGGCTTTGTACGATTATGAAGCCCGGACCGATGATGATTTAAGTTTCAAAAGAAATGACCTACTCGAAGTGCTTAATGACAGCCTCGGAGATTGGTGGTATGCTCGAAGTTTGGCAACTTCCAAGGTTGGATACATTCCGTCCAATTATGTGGCCAAACATCAATCCATCAGTGCTCAACCGTAGGTGTGTGTCGTCTTTTTGATGTCTTTTTTCAGTTGGTACTTTGGGAAAGTACGAAGGATGGAAGCAGAGAAATTGCTTTTATTGTCTTGCAATGAGCACGGCGCCTTCCTGGTGCGTGATTCGGAATCGAGGCAAAATGAATACTCTCTCTCAGGTTAGCCCCAACATTTTTCTTTTGGGAGACTTATTTTTTTAGTTCGGGATGGCGTTTCAATAAAACATTACCGTATCCGTCCTTTGGATCAGGGCGGGTATTTCATTGCCAGACGAGTCGTGTTCAATACACTACAGGAGCTAATCGAGCATTACACAAAGGATGCCGATGGCCTTTGCGTGAAATTGTCCAAACCTCCATCTCGGATCGAATCTCCCCAAACGTCTACGTTTACGTACGATGACCAATGGGAGATTGACCGAAGGTCTCTTCGACTTATCTGCCAAATCGGGTCAGGCCAATTTGGAGAGGTATGTACTTCAAAATAACCTTCGTATTTCGTACTGATATAATATTCTTTTACGACAATCGGTTACACCAATTGTAAATTTAGGTTTGGGAGGGTCGATGGAATGGAACAACACCGGTCGCTGTTAAAAAGTTGAAACCCGGAACTGCCGATATTGAAGACTTCTTGGCCGAGGCACAAATAATGAAGAGGATGAGGCATCCAAAACTGTTGCAACTTTATGCCGTATGTAGTAAGGAGGAACCTATTCTGATTGTGACTGAGCTCATGCAAGAAAATCTTTTACATTTCCTCCAAGGAAGAGGAAAGAGTTCGCCGATGGTATCTCTGGTCGATGTGGCTGCTCAAATTGCCAGTGGAATGAGATATTTGGAAGAAAAAAATTTCATTCACAGAGATCTGGCTGCTAGGAACATTTTGGTTTCCAACTCATGTTCAGTAAAAATAGCCGACTTCGGATTGACCAGGCTGATCAAGGAAAATGAATATGAAGCACGGATCGGCGCCAGGTTTCCCATCAAGGTACGTTTTGAAACAAAACAAACACCAGGCAAGCAAAGACATTTTTTTGCAGTATAAAGAAGATGGGCGATTTTTTGTCTGAAATTTTTTTTCTTCGCTGGCGCGGAAAGTAGTGTATTCCGCGGAGAATTTTCGCTTTTTTGTCATCAAACCGATCTTAAACGCTTTATTGTGATGCAGAAACTAAATTTTATTTGCAAAATGGATCAGAAGGCCGGCTACAACGCTTTGCGATCATATTTAGCGACTGTACGGTGAAATGCAGTCGCTGCAACACCGATAAAGTAGGAGCGCACCGTGCGGATGTTTGAAACACTAGGGCAAAGAGAAATTTAAAAGACGATTTTTGGCTCGCTGCGTCAGCGGTGGACATAGGAAAAAATCGATTTTGAGTTTTTTGCATAAAAATGACCGTCGACATGTGCTAAGGAAAAGCGAACAACAGTTTTTCTTAATTCTGCCCGGAAGGCATAAATTTGCTTAAATTTGTCTTTTTTGGAATTTTCGACCTGGTGACGTCATAGAAAGAGCAAATCACCCAAAATTTTTCTTGTTTACGTTTTCGACCATTGGGAATTCATTTTTTTGGAAATTAAGTCTCTCAGAGTACTGTAACATAGGCATATTGTAATCCGGTCGATAAAAATCGACCGTAACTCCTTCATATCAAAAATCCCACACAATTTTATTTCAGATTTGGAATCAGCATAAAATTCTTCATATTATAATATACACATAATGTGAGGTCATAACTCCAGGGGGGAGATCGCGTAGTATATTGGATTTTGGCAAAAAGTACGTTTGAAAGGTCGCGGGTTCGATCCCCGCTTGGTGCAAATATTGAAAACACGGCGGAAATCGCGTTTAATGGACACCTAAGGGTTATATGAGATACACTAAGCAATTTTAAACATTAATGCATATCTAATTGCGATTAAAACTGATTTTATATAATTTTTGGAGACTGAATATGCAAAAAATGAAATTGCTTCAAACCGCTTGAAATTGGCAACACTTATTCTAGGGTCAGTTGTAAGAAACTTTTGTGTTAACTTTTTTGGCTGATCACCGTACCATGGATTACTGTAGCATTAAACCTGATTTGGTTTTTCGTTTACCACATGGTGCATAGAAGTCGGATTGTCGTCATTGTACTCAGAATGGTTAAGAAAGGGTTTTCTTGTGTACAAAAAAATTTTTATGGCTGTACCGTTTGGAATGGCCGAGTTATTTGACGCACTTTCACCAATTGATTATGACATCAAGACGCGTTGCAATTAAGGTCGAATTTTCTTTCATATATCGAAAGTGGATCTTTTCGCTGTCTTAAACGACTAATTAAAACGATTTAATATTTTATGCAAGAATTTTGAAGAAAATTGGAAAGAGTTATGACCTCACATTATGTGTATAATATGCAGAATTTTATGCTGATTCTGAATCTGAAATAAAATCCTGTGGGATTTTTGATATGAAAGAGTTACGGTCGATTTTTATCGACCTGATTATAACATGCCTATGTTACAGTAATCTGAGAGACTTAATTTAAAAAAAAATGAATTCCCAATGGTCGAAAACGTAAACAAGCAAAATTTTGGGTGATTTGCTCTTTCTATGACGTCACCAGGTCGAAAATTCCAAAAAAGACAAATTTAAGCAAATTTATGCCTTCCGGGCAGAATTAAGAAAAACTGTTGTTCGCTTTTCCTTAGCACATGTCGACGGTCATTTTTATGCAAAAAACTCGAAATCAATTTTTTCCTATGTCCCGGGTCCATTACGGGCTGACGCAGCGAGCCAAAAATCGTCTTTTAAGCGGAGAATACTGTGTTGTTTTCTGGTGCACGAAGTGGTTCCTCGATTGCTAAACTTGTGCCAAGGCTTGGCGACGAAATTGTGGAGGGCATATGATACCAGCAGAAAGTGCTAGCCAACCCATAATAATTGTGTTGGGAAAATTGTCCGCAGCTGAGTCATGGCCTCCGCCGATACGGCGAGCCCGCCATACCCTCGCCAAACGCTTCATAAACAAGAAAAATAAGTAAATATCCTCTTTTCAACCACCAGAAATCAAAAAAGCGTCTAAGATTTGTGTGATGACCAAAAAAGCGATTAAAAGTCTCCGCCGAATACACTACTTTCCGCGTCGGCGGAGAAAAAAAACTTTTTTCAGGCAAAAAATCGCCATCTTCTTCTTTCCACTGCAAAACAATTTTTTGGATATCTTTGCTGAGCGCCAAGAACGGGACAAAAACTTTCCGTGAAATTCCTTGAGACACCCTGTATTATAAGCTACAGGTTCAAGTCACATCGCGTCATATTTACATAAAAATTGCACGATTTGCTAAAGAATAATCCAAATAGTTTTTTTTTAGTGGACAGCCCCAGAAGCTGCTAATTACAATAAGTTTACCATCAAGTCAGATGTATGGTCGTTCGGAATTCTATTGACGGAATTGGTCACCTTCGGAAGAATTCCATACCCTGGGATGACCAATGCCGAAGTTTTGCAAAAAGTGGAAAACGGCTACCGAATGCCGTGCCCTCCCGGATGTCCTCCAGCTTTATATGAAATCATGTTGCAATGTTGGCACAAAGAACCTGAGAAAAGGCCGACTTTTGAGACATTGCAATGGAAACTGGAAGATCTGTTCTCAAATCAGGGGTCCGAATACAAAGAAGCATCTATCTCATACTAAGCTCTCCCCGTCCACTGCTCAATGCCATCGATGAAAACTAAAGTTATTTGCTTTACCTCAACAATAAACAAACGTAAAACAAAAAAATTGAAATTGATTAGCCAAATATGGAGTCGAGCAACTGACTTTCTTCTTTGGGCTTCAGAGATTTATTGTTCTTTTTCTTCTTTATTGTCTTCTTTACCCTTATTTCCCGACTTTGTTTAGTTGTCCAATTGCCTCCCTTGTCGGCGACCTGAAACAGTCAGTATGTTTTTAAGGCTACTAATTCAACCCAACTTTGCTTTAGCCATCATTTAGTACATTTACGAAAAATTTTCTCTTCATTTTTTTCACAAGGAAAGTACTTTTATGGGGGCTCCTACTTTTTGACGGGACATATCTCAAAAAATCAGAAAAAATGTGCTGATCAAGGATATATAAATCTTAGCTGCCCATTTTAGGTTTTTAGGGGTGAAAACTCAATCGGAAGTTGACTTAAAGTCCTGTATGAACCCCTTTTCGCTTCATTTTTCACAGGTTTACAATTTTTATTTTGGCTTAAAATGATGTTTATTGAGTTTCTAAGACGTAATAAATCAGTCTTGGCCCAAAAATTTATTTTTCCGACCTTCAACTTCAAAAAAAGTTGATTCAGCCCAAAAGGGAAATCGAACCCGTGCGGCGTCCTCCCTCTTGATTCCCGGACTACGGCACTAACCACTCGGCCACACCGCTCTCTTCTGAAGGAAGAGACCGAATGCGCTTTTTATCGTTTCGAATGCCTGTGCCTTTTGTAGGGAAATTAAGCCAGTTTTTGGGCATTTTCACCCATAAAAACCTAAAATGGGCAGCTAAGATTTATATATCCTTGATCAGCACATTTTTTCTGATTTTTTGAGATATGTCCCGTCAAAAAGTAGGAGCCCCCATAAAAGTACTTTCCTTGTCAAAAAATCAGAAAAAAATGTTCTGATCAAGGATATATAAATCTTAGCTGCCCATTTTAGGTTTTTAGGGATGAAAACTCAATCGGAAGTTGACTTAAAGTCCTATATGAACCCCTTTTCGCTTAATTTTTCACAGGTTTACAATTTTTATTTTGACTTAACATGATGTTTATTGAGTTTCTAAGACGTAATAAAACAGTCTTGGCACAAAAATTTATTTTTCCGACCTTCATCTTCAAAAAAAGTTGATTCAGTCCAAAAGGGAAATCGAACCCGTGGGGCGCTCCCCCTCTTGATTCCCAGACTACCGCGCTAGCCACTCAGCCACACCGCTCTCTTCCGAAGGAAGAGACCGACTGCGCTTTTTATCGTTTCGAATGCCTGCGCCTTTTGTAGGGAAATTAAGCCAGTTTTTGAGCATTTTCACCCCTAAAAACCTAAAATGGGCAGCTAGGATTTATATATCCTTGATCAGCACATTTTTTCTGATTTTTTGAGATATGTCCCGTCAAAAAGTAGGAGCCCCCATAAAAGTACTTTCCTTGTCAGCTCAATTCGCCGGGCCGAAGGTGTTCGGCCTGTCGCGTCTCAAACTTGGTTCGGCCCAGCCCTGGAGCCATGTATATCGGTGACAGTCCGGGTCAACGACAGGGTATTTCACATTTTTTTACAGCTATTATAATATACCGAAAAAACTTATGGATGTTCGCGTTTGGAGCAGCTTTGTCGTACAGCAACTAAGAGTCAAGAAAACAAGGCAACTATAGCGAAAATTCAAAAAAAGGCGCCTGCTACGACCTTTTCCTGTGTCTTCGCCTGCCCTACGCCGCGTATCCATCAATTTTGTTGACCCAAACTGCCGCCGGCCCGAAAAGTCGGGAACGTAGAATACTTACGGTTTTCTCCAGATTCCTAATACGTCCGCTCTTTTCGACTTGTTCAACGAAATGCTTTCCCTCATTTCTGGCTTGGGCAAGCTCTATTCGCAGACGTTGGTCTTCGATATTTCTTTCGTAATTAAGTTGCTCAACCAGATTGGACCATTTAAAACTAAAAGAATATTTTTTTGAAAAGTACAAATTACACGCTCACCCATGGAGATACTTTATCGTCCACAGACAGTCGAATGCTGGACTTCTATGTTTCCCGCCGACTTGCTGTTTGTTCAACATGAGAGCAGCTTTTTTTGCAATCTTTTTCTTTTTGAACTCTACCCATCCTTCAGTATATTTCCGCACTTTTGTCGACTTTCTATCTATCTAAAACTGAGATACGAAAATCACAAATAATCTTACTTGAAGGTAAATCCTGCCAACTTGTCCGAAATTAGAAAAATACTCATTTATCCTCCTTTTCGTAAACCGGGGTGGTATTGAAGCCAAGTATATGACCCCCGTAGCCCTTTCTGGGTCTTCTGCCAAAATTGGAGTTTTATCCTCCGCGCTGTCTACCGTGGCCTCCTCCACAACGTTTAATTCCGTCATCTGACGTAAATTATCAGATTTTAAACTGCACAAAAATCAAAATTTCTAGGCGTATGAAAATATTTACACGGCGACAACGCTGGTACGCCAAAACCAAGGTAATATCACGAATTTATCAAAACAGCCATAGCACAAATAAATAAATAGAATTAATTATCCCAGGAAATTGACAACAACAAGGTGAAGAATAATATGGGCGAAGATGAAGTCGCCAAAAGCTCTTTCGACGCCAACTTGGCTAAACTCATGCTGATTCTCCGGATTGACTTGGATTCGAAGACAGGCTATAAGAAAAAGTTTAAACAAGAAATGAAAACATACCAGCCAAAACAAAAGAAGCGACGGTGGAAATAAAACCTCCCAAAAAGGCGTTGAAGGGGAAGGTGCCAAATACAACTCCGTAGACAAACTGAGCAATTCCAGTGATCAAGATATAGAACAAATATGCGTCGACCAGCTTCAGACGACTCGGAGTAGACTTTTGGTATTGGGAGTAAAGAGTTTGAAGAACAACAAAGGCGTTGTTCGAGCCAGTTGAGGCTCCTGGGTTGGCCATCAAAAAACAACCTAACAATCACCTATAGCTAGTATCAAGGACACGTCCACGTCAAAAAATATATTTCGCTTGGCATAGTGCACCTAAGCAATCTATTCGTGACAAAGAATTAATGCTAAAATAAATTGTAGACAACGGTATATTGCTTTAAACGTATCACATTACAACGTTTAAAGAAGTGTAAGGAATAAAAAACACCAACGGAAGATTCTGTAAGCAGATCAAGCACACAAATCTGCACAACTAGGTTTACTGGGTCCTGCAGCGAAAGATTTGGTGATTTGAATTGTATTTGAAATTTTGCGATTTCTCCGAAAAATTTCGCCAGAAAACGTTTGTTTTTCGAAGTTCAGGAATATTACAACAATGACAAACGCTAGCGATTTCTACTATTCTGATAAATACGAAGACGAGGAATTTGAGTACCGGTAAGATTTCATACGTTTGAGTCACGGCAGTTTTAGTCATGTCCATGTTCCGAAAGAAGTCGTCCGTCTGGTGCCAAAAAATCGTCTTCTGAGTGAAAGTGAGTGGCGAAGTCTGGGAATTCAACAAAGTCCGGGGTGGATCCACTATATGATACATTCTCCTGAAAGGCATATCCTGCTTTTCCGCCGTCCGAAGACAGCCTCCAAAGATTCAAACATTCCAGCGGCTAACAAGGTTGGAGTTCATTAGATTAATCCCCCACTGTTTTTTATTTAATTGTATATTCATTCCACATTATAATTTCATTACTGATTATAAAATATTGACGCTTGTGTACAGGAAAGACGGTATGGATTCATTCATATACTGATTATTCTAAAGCTTTGATCAGAGACTGGACGGCAAGACTTGGACAAGGATATTTGATGTCTTTCAGACCACTGTATAACTGACGTTGACACTGCAATTCATTAAGTGATGGTTTCGTTTTTGCTTTTACTTTTAGAGGAGTGCCACTGACCTTGGTATCAAGGATGGCCGCGGCGAGACTTCTCAAATGATTTGAAAGGGAACCCATTGTATGGTGATGTTTTTCATGGAAATCCCTAACGACTTTCTCGTCGCTGGCATAATCACAGATATCACAACGATACAGCTGGCCAGACCCGTGATATTCTGCATGATGTTCCAGTGGCTCGTTTCCTTCTGTACGAAATTCACAAACGTTACAGAACTGAATCTTGGGGTTGGGACCGGCCAGAGTGCTGACAGGCTCTTCCGGCTGATTGGAATTGTTATTAGACCGCTTGATGATGCTGACTAATCGTTGCCGTTGGCTCTGAATTAGAATAGCTGTTAACTATAAAGATTTTCTTACTTGAACATGATCAAGTCTATGTTGCCGGAAACGCTCCAGATGAACAGTTCGGAATGTGCATTGGGAACACCTTATCACATTGGGTGTGTTACAAGCGATGTATTCAATCTCCTTCTTTTTGATTACTCTTCTTTTTTCCCCCGACGATTCATCGTTGGGTAGATGAAGATCCAAATGGGAATATAAACTTTCCGGAGAAAAGCAGCTAAAGCTACAAGCGGAGCATTTGTTGGGCCGTTCCCCCGTGTGCATCGCTCTGTGTATACGGAATAAGGTGTCGTCGGCTGACTTGTACGGGCATTCGCAACAATAAAACTCTTTGCTTTTAGCACCTAACAAAAATAGGGTATCGTCTAAAGTGCTTACCGGGAAGAGGTTTGAGCAATGGAGGAGGCAAGGCAGGCAAATTAAACTTTTTAAGGGCTAAGATGTCAATCGATTGGACCGATTCGGGAAGTTCAGAAAAGGGTCTCCAGTTGTTATTCTTTGATTTCTTTGATGGAGATGGATCAAAAGGATCCCCTTCGGGTTTAAGCAAAGGCATCGTCTCATTATCTTCTTTACCGGCATTAATCTTAAACTCTCGAGTTTGATTAAATTTCTGAAATAAGCGTTGAAATTATCACCAATTATAAATTCCTAAAAGAACAATGCAAATAAGTTGAACGGGGCTTACTATTAACGAGTTGTCTGAAGTGTGTCTCTCTGATCCAATCTTCTTCCGTTTTTTCCGCTTACTACTTAGACCAGTATCACAGCTTAAAAATTATTATTGCTGCCTATATAGACCTACTACTTTGAATGGCTAATTAAACCGGACTTTGACTTCAGAGTCACTCCACATTTTGAGCAAGCGAAAGTCAAATGAACCCCATGTTTTAAGGGAATATTTTCCACTTTAATGCCGTCTAACGAATTGATATCTTGCAATCCGTCAACCGAGAGGCCTCCTTTAACTGCCCTCTCGTCAGCAGTAATCTCGGGAGGTTCAGTGGTCACTGGGTGCATGGCCACCTTCGATTTCTGTGGGATAGGAATCTTCTCTGAAGGCTCGAGTAATTCCTTCTCAATATCTGAAAGAATACGTTTAAGATCACTCAACTTACTTTCTTCATTCTGCTCGGTATCAACGAATGAAACATCAGATGGGGAAGGCTCAACACTACTGCTTTTCATCAAATTCCTGGTGCTGGAGACCGCATGGTTAGCTTCTTTACTAACGTATTTGGCATCCAAAGTAGTTCGACGTCTATCCGGATTAGACGAACCCGAGAAGACCGCCGCGACGTCAAGGTGGAATTTGTTTCTTTTGGACCGTCTGAGAGCCGTGAGTGTATCGTGAGGACTCTCAGACATCCTGGAATCATAACAAGATAAATTAAGCAACACAATGACGACATCTAACGAAAGACTCGACCGGTATTGGAGTAGTGTTATTGGGAGAGATGAACGGTAAGCGCAGAACCCCGGCCTCAGAACGAAAGGGAAAAAGAATTGGGAGGAGGACGGAAGGACAGCTGAGAGAAGAGAGCAGCAATAAGGTCTCTTCTCCGGTAAACCAGGACTACACTGAACTACAGGGAGACTACAACTTAGTAGTTTCAAGTTCCTAGATTGTGATAGCAGTCCCACTCTATATAACGAACACAATTCAGTTAATTAAAAAAAAATAAAAAATAACGGACTAATCAAATGGTTGGTGGCCCCAAAGACGGTACCAAGCAATTGCGGGAATGTTTTAAAATTCGTAATTGGAGAAAAAAACCAATTCGTAAAAGATGTAATCGATAGAGAGAAATCACACCGCTTTACGAAGTGCATTTTCATAAAGACTCAGACTTAGGTGAACACATCAAATCGGCGAGATAATTTTCAATTATAGATTTTAAAGGTTCGATTCTTATTCTTAAAACGCAAGCTCATTACTCAAATCCGAAAGCCGTTTTAACTACCTTAAATCTTAAATCAGCAAAGATTGTATTACATTAGCTGTCAGGCTTTCCATTCGTATCATCGAGTTACCCTAGGTCTTCTAAGTCAGTAAGATAAAAAGAAGAACGACTCGCTCTAACAGTTCGCATCTAAAAGTTCACACGATTGCTTTGAATGGAGGAGTTTAACAACTCATGGTGTTGCCTATGTCACCAATTCATCGTAGCGTTGGTTCCAACAACTGCATATCCCTTTCGATGACACTTTGTAAAAAAAAACTTGTGGTCGTGTCTACACTTCACGTACACTCTTAACTACCATGAAGAGGAACTTGTCATGTCCATCAGTTCACGGGGAGACAGAATGCCTTACCGTGTACGATGGTTCTTTATCGTTATCTGTTTTATTTCTTTAATATTACTAATTTTTGATAAATGGTGTTACACGTTATAACATCTCATTTGCATTACTTATATTTTTAAGGGAAGGGGGTTCATGTAGTAAGATATGTATACTCTGTAGCATGTGTACAACACGATAATGTTTCGATTCCATACAAGATGTTCTTTTCGAGACTCAAATGTAAATTTTGGCATTTTGCTTCAATTTACTCTTATTATGTATTATGTTTGTATCCGCTATGCAGTAAGGCTTGAAAGGCAAATTTTAAATTTAGTCTGATTATTACTATTTCCCGCTTTTGGTTAATTTTTTTATTGCAGATGTCGCAGACTCCATATCTTGGTAGTAAAATTAGTCTGATATCTAAATTGGACATTCGATATGAAGGTATCTTGTACACGGTGGACAGCAACGAATCGACGATTGCTTTGGCTAAAGGTACGTAATTGTGTCACATAATTATTTTAAATTTAGTTCGGTCTTTTGGGACGGAAGACCGGCATACTGACCATCCGGTGAAGGCACGAGATGAAGTGTATGAATTCATTATATTCAAGGCGTCCGACATCAAGGATTTGGTAGTTTGTGAAGCTGCAAAGGAAGAGAGCAATTTAGGCGGCTTGGATTATGACCCCGCTATTGTATCAGTTCAGGCAGCACCCGCTGCTTCGGAAAATTCGAAACCATCTTCTTCCTCTGCGATTAAACGTAAGCCTTTTCCTAGTAAGCTACTGACCTATAATGTTCTTGTCTCCTACACCGCTGTCGTTTAGCTCGCCATAAACTTGAATCAGAAGTTCCATCCGGGCTTCCTGCACAATCTTCGCGTCCAAGAGCTAACGAAACTGGTCGCTACAACCAAAAGAGTGAGTATCTATGTATCGAGTTTATGTTGTTTAGTTGGATCAGGGTCTCACCGTCCAAGTTATAATCCGCGTGGAAACGGTTTTCATCGGTTTAATAAAAATGTCACTCCCAAAGAGAAGCTGAAGTTTGACAGTGATTATGACTTTGAGCGAGCCAACGAACGGTTCAAAGCTCAAATGGATAGTCTTACAGCCGATATGGGTAATAAGATAGTGTTTGATGGTAAGTCAAGATTGTTTTTAAACTTTTCTTGTTTAGCCGACGTTGAAGAACGAAAGGAGAAAGAAAACACCGTGGAGTTAAGCCCATGTTATGACAAGACTACTTCATTCTTTGATAACATTTCTTGTGAGTCTCAAGAAAAGGCCGACGGCAAGAACAAACGGCCAGATTGGAGGAAAGAAAGGCAGACCAATCAGGAAACGTTTGGTCAGTATGCCGTTAGGAACTACAACAATCGACCCGGGGGCTACCGCGGTGGCTATCGTGGCGGCCGCTATCCGAATAACAACCACAATCAGCGCCGCGGTGGTAGTAGAAATCCTGCCAATCCTGTGCAAACCAAGAGATCTGATGTCTAATTGCTGGTTCCATTTTAAGATTCTTAATTATTATTTTTTTATTGTATGGACTCTTTTAAATGTGAAAATTTTCTTTAAATCCGTGAATAAACGCGTTTTCTTTATCGTGTTCTGTGGTTGGCGTAAAGGCGATACCCTTAGTCCTGGGGTCGAATTCGGCAATGAGATCTTGTCCCTCTCTGAGTTCTGATCGAACTTTGACAAGGAAAGACAATAGGAAGTTGAGGCATACAGCAGGATCCCAACCAGTGGGATGTCTAGCCAGATCGTTTACCTTGACAGCCTTTATTTCTTTGATAATCCCGTTGTCATCCCGCAAGCCAGCCACAATCGTATCAATGCCGACCAGAAACGATTGAAGCCACCATTTCATCTCCTTCTGATACCAATAGCGTCCGACTCCAATCTGATTGAACTGTGTCTTCAATTCAATAAATTCTCCTTCTGAAAAAGGCTTATTTCCACAAGAAATCTTTTACTTTCGTTTAAGCAGTCCATCTCCGCCCCAGTAAATATTCTGATCTTTGTGTTATCAATTCGATTACCCATATCAAATCTGAACACTGCGCTATAATTACTCATCGTGGATACAGGAACATTGGTATTTGGAACCTCCTAGAACGACGAGGCGTTAAACTAAACAATAACATACATTTTCATGATCAACTGTCGTGTATTGTTCGAACTTGTAACCCCAATATGTCATCCTCTTTTCCCGGGCGGTCTTTTTGCCATTATTGGATAATTTTTGAGACGTACTTAGCTCGCAGAGGAAAACAACATCATTGAATTTACTACATAAAACCCGCCATCCATCTGAATTGAGCGCGTCAAAAGGCGAGGCACCAATTCTGGTTAAGGTTCCCCTCCAGGAGACTACATCAGCGCCATGTAAGACCTTTTTAAGATGTGCTTTTGGTTCTGATATCGTCATAATGTACCTAAGCAACCCATCCAGATGCTCGTCTTCATCCGGCTTTGGATCAAAAACATCGAGTCCGCGGTTCAGATCCAAGTGCAAATCCGTTTTGTTCACATATTTTTCATATAAATACCGTACTCTAGAGCGTCCGGGGTGCACTTTCTTTTCTCTGAAGTCCGTCCCAAAGTCACCGATGTAATTCGGACGTGATAGATGAGGGAATTTCCCAGGTATGTGATCAGGATTTGCATTCATTCCATTACTTCTGTACCGATAACAAACCCAAACACCCAAGTTGCGGAACAAATAGGTTTGACATCGAACAAACTGAGATCGGGCACATCCTTGTTTTTCAGTCAATTTTATGAAACCAATAAAGCTTTAAATACAGTAAGGAACACATCTACAAAGTCGTACAGCTTTTAGAAAGACGATGGCGATAATAATTATAAAAAAGTCATCTAGATGTATAGAATTAGAACTAGATTCCAAAAATTTGTGTCTTAAACCGCAGGCCGAATACTAAATTACAACGTTTTACAAAGACACTTGCGGCCTTACTTTTTGTTGGGACTTTTAATTTTTCGAGATCGGTTTGCATTGCAAGATCTGGAAATGGCAGTATTCTTCTTCCCTGATGCTTCGTACTCTTCAACGATATGAAGAAGGCAGTCCTTTATGGCCTCATTGTTCACTTCATGACGCATATACTTTACTGAACAATGTGAAAGAAATTGGAGAACTCCGCGACTACTCAAGAGTTCAGAAGAATGCTGTCTCGTGAACGCTCTCTAAAAAATTATAAATAAGAAAATTCAAATATATTACCATTAATTGGCTCCCTGTTTTTTCCGACACCACACGATTCTCTCTTTTGTTGACGAATGCATTCCATTTCATCATCATATCCTTCTCTTCAGCATTCACGTCTCCAAATTCGGTTATCCTTCTGGCATTTAGAGTATTCAAATACTGCGTTGGAGTTTCGACGCCGTACAAATCTCCAGGTAAGCAATGATAAGACGGCATATTAAATGGCAAATTATATTTTGTTACTGTATTGAAATTCTTTCTTTTCCTGGATTTTTTCATGTCAAGTCCCACTTTTGCAAAGAACCTGGATCTTTCAGCAACGACATTTTTCCTGTAAAAAAATTCTTGCAAAATGATTTTAGCTCTTACCTTGAAAGGTTCACAGTTTCCCCAGCTGTTGAATCTGTAATTCGCGAAGGGTTCAGCTTAATTGTGACTTCGGAGGGGTTCAGATGATCGTATCCGAATGATAACTTAGGGTATCTGAAACACCTCCAATAACAAAACATCTCTCAACATACCTAAATTCGAGGTGGAAGAAGAGATCAGTTGCTGATGGAAAGACAGCACCACATATGACACAAGAATTCTTCACATCACATTCTACTGTTAGCGATGCTCTGTCGTTGCAGGCGGACGAATCGGACAAAGAACTATATCCGCTGGAAGCTGAACTTGAAGATGGGGAGACTTCTTTTTGGCCGGAGAAAAAAAAGTATCTAAATGAGTCAATGTAGCAATCCGCCACCTCCTACCTGGACACTGCAACTTTATTCACGGCATTGATAGACTTGACCTGATCTACTCTCCCCCGTGACAACTTGAAAACAATGTGATCTTCGTTACTCAATTCCATTACCAGATAATTAAGGGCTTCGCCCCTCCGATCACGCTAAACAAAAACCCATCAATACTCTCGCATATCCAGTGCTAAATAATATTCCCTGGGGAAGACTCGACCGCGTCAAGTCTGGCCCCGAGAATGGACTATAACACTCAAACCCACAGCATTCCATTTTTGCCCGCATTCCAATATTTCCGTCGGAGATAATTTAGTTGTATCCATACACTTCACACCTTCTTCAAGGCTAAAATTATGGATTTAAAAGCTACCCTAAATATCAAACCTTACTTAATTATAATCGATCTTGGAAGAGTTACCAGTTTAAGATTACAATTACTTCCCGCCGGATTGAGCTCAGCCAGTTTTCTTAGTCCATTAACATGAAACGTCTTTTCCATGTTAAACGCAACTCCCTTAAGAACCAAAAACATATCGCCCCCGCAGGGTTTGGATCTCACAAACAATTCTTGACTGTACATTTGACATTCCCTTTTCTGATTTGTCCATCGAAAGAACGACGGAAGTCTTGTCTGGAATAAGTAAAATTTAGAACAGGTATGGAGACTGAACCCCCAAATTACTAAACCAACAAGTTTAGACTTAGCAGGAGCTTAGGTAAATCTGACAGTCTTATTCGCGGTTTTACTGCATTTGAAAAGTTGGGAGACTGGACTTTTTAGGTAATCGCCTTTTTTGAAAATTACACCTTGTTACAAAGCCCAGACATGTTAACTACGGATGAAATTAGGATTGCTACATCTGGTAGGATGTTATCTGTTAGTCTCGATAGGTTGGCGGATGTTTCACACATTGGCGAAGGCCCGGCGGAGACTTTTTTTTACCGACTGACGCCTTTTGGGGACTTGACTTTTGCAAATCAGATTGGAAGAAAGCTGAGGAATTTTTTGCTAGTCACTTCAAAGTCCATTTATCTTGCCTTAATTTTTCTTTCTATCATGTTGAAAGGCCGGAGGAGGATTCGGCGGAGGCCTCTCCGCGGAGGTATTTTAAAAATTAATATCAAAAATATGGAAATTGGACAAAAGCACTGCTAAATTCAATCTTTTATGAAAGACGACAGATTTTTTAGGTCCGATTTGCTTCCCTTGCTCCGGGGGAGCAATGAGTGCAAGATAAACCAAAAAAGTTTATCTGACGAAAGCACATTTTTTTATCTGATTCGCAAAAGACAACCCCCAAAACGGCCTTCGTCGGTAAAAGTCTCTGCCGAGCCTTCGCCAATATGTGAAACATCCGCCAAGCTATCGAAACTAACAGGTTACATCCTACCAAATGTAGCAACCCCGATGTCATCCGTAATTAAGATGTCTGGGCTTTGTAACGAGATGTAATTTTCAAAAAAGGCGACAAATGTCGCGCCGAATAATCGTCTCTCCGCCTACCCGACAAAAAAAAATGTTAAGAGCATAAAGATATTCGCAAATGCTTTCTGCAATATCCCTTGAAACACTCTGTATACTCGTTCCGACTTTTCGGGTCAACACAAAACTGATCGATACGGGGCGTAGGGTGAGTGGATACCCAAAAATAACTTTTATCTAGTTATTATCATTGTGAAAACATGTAAAATACCTCAAAATAGATGATAAGCTATCCTAGAACCAGACAAATCTTGTTATTTCTAATAACTAAGCCTTCTCCTAGCTCCCCCATGAATACAACGACAAACCGACGCGTTCCATAGTATTGTTGACCCGGACTGCCGCTGACCCGAAAAGTCGTAGCGCCCCTGTTTAATACTTTCAAAAAATTAAACAACTTACCACTTCGTATGTACCGTCTTTGAAAACGCAAACCGTGAAAGGACAGAACTCCATATATAAATGATCAGGAATCAACGGGAGAATCGGTTCGAAGATATCCAGATAAAAGTATTCACCCGTCTCTTGAACCTTGTCTTCATGAACCAGAAACTTTTCTTTATACTGGTGCCGCAGTTGATCTTTGCAGTCCTGTGCCCATGCGTCAATTCCAATATGGTTTGCTTTCCTTTTTTGGCCGAATCTTCTCCTCACAAAAGCCGGATAAGGGATGCCGCCCGCATAAAGCTTACAGTAAAGGTCTCCTTAAAATAAATACAAAAGTAATAAAACCATACTTAGTTGCAGGAGTGAAGAACAGTCCAACACCAGCGACTTCTCCCGTTTCAACAAGAGAGATTCCTGAATCAAAATAATTATAATATTAATTTATAAAGGTCATTTGGAAAAATCCACAAGCATTTCAAGTCTTACAACATATTCTGATGACATCTCTAAAGAAAAAGGGCAAGTAACCTATTTAAACGGTTGACCTTCACTTGAGGCAGATCTGGTATTGACCCCATATGTATAGCCAATATTGCAAATTCGTTTGACCAGCTAGCCAACAAGTTGACATGATGGCCCAAAAAAATTCTCTTGTTTGGTCAACCAAAAACCGGGAGCGGCCAGTCAGTGTCAAAATGGGCTTTCAAAAGGTTTGAATGGGCGCCAAAGAGTAGGAATGAATTTTTTAATGGCTAGCCAAAACATCTGGATTGGTTAGCCAGTGTCAGAATGGCCGAAAATGCACTATGGCCAATTCTTTCCAAACGGGAAAAAATTTGGCTGTCATGTAAACTAGCTAGTCAAAAAATCTTGCAACATTAGCTATGCATATTGGGCCAATAGCCGATTTTCCCCAAATCAAAGGTTGCGATTTAAACATACAGTTTCGCAATTACATTTTTGCTACGAAAAGATAACTGATATTTTTTACCCTTTTTCTATCTTGTTATGGATTGGGATCATAATAATGAACTCACTTCATTTTTGTTTGAAAGGACTGTGGTTCGAAGTACTGTCGTTTTGGATGGCTTAGATTTGATCCTCATTCCTCCCTTCTTCTTACGCCTTGAAACCTCAAAAATTATATAAAAAGATACGGAGCAAGCTGAGAAGTAAAACTCTTGACAAAATAAAATTTTATTAGCTCGCTTTTTGTTGAACTCGTTGCAACGAAACCAACAAATAAACAAGAACGGACAACGGTCGCGGCCGTGCTTCGTTGGTTAGGTTACATTTTATACGACGAACTATTTTACAAAAGTAAAAGCAATTTTTTGCCATATTTGATGAGCCATTCTTACTCATGCAAGGCGCTGTAGTTAAGAACAACGTTTATCAGTTTTCCGCAGAGTTTTGCCTGTGCAACGCGTCTATTAACATCAGAACAGACAAACCCTGCCACGAAAACATAAGTGCCAATGTATTTTGGCATCCTGTGACTGCTATCACAGCTATTACTTTGACGGAATTGCAGAGTTCTTTGTATTTATATTTTTTGCCGCCACTTTCCGCGAACCGCGATAGGCTGGGCGCAGTTTGTGAGGAGAAGTTATATTTTTTCGGCCGCGGTTTCTCCATTGGTTTACAAAAATCGATCGTTTCGTATTTCAAAAATCAAATTCAGAAAGCTTTTCGAAAGAGGATTTATCGTTATTTATTCTTGTTTTTTAACCGTTATTTTATGTTTTCTCCACACGTTGAGCGGTCATGACCGTCAAAAACCTTCAACTATTTTTAGATTGAGACTGCACGTGCGCAGTCTCATCTTCTTAGGAAAACTAAAAACTAACAGTGTGTCTGTCGGGAAAATAACGGCGGATCGTCGCGTTTCGGAATCGCCCACCATCGCTTTGCGACGGCTGCCGAAGATGGAGATTTGGTGCGCGACTGCACCCTTTTTTCGACGAGGCGAAACATTTTGCTACGACGACCCGCCGTTATTCCCGACAGACTGATATATCTGCATGGAAATTCAAACTGGGAAAATTCGCGCGACTTTAATATTTTCCGCAGGGAAAAAATTAGCCCAATTTTACCGTGCCCAATGTCCATGCAGCCAAAATTATTTAGATGTCAGTTTAATTCCTTTTACTTTGTTCAGGAGTCATGTCCTACGAGCTTCGAAGTTTGTCGAATGATGAAGAAATAAATTACGATTTAAGTGAGGTAAGTAGACAAGTCTTGATTTTGACATTTTTAGGAGACGGTAGAGACTGCGTATGGTCCAATTAGAGTCGTCATTTACGGAGACAAGACCAAGAAGCCAATCATTTCTTTTCATGATATTGGATTAGATGGTGAGTTAAGATCGGTTTTAAGTAGACAAATTATGCTGACTTGTTTCTCTTAAGCAGTACTATTGAATAATATCAGTGCTTGATTCAGGGGTTTTCGAAGGTACTGGTTACGAGAATCGTGTTAACTTTTCCTCTTTATAGTACTATACAATACTACCTGATACTATGCAGTACGAGGTGAAAATTTTGGCCTTTAGGCGTTGGTGACGTTGTTCTTGTGCCTAGTACTCTTATCTTCACCTGGTACTATATAGTATCAGATAGTATACTAAATAGTACCAAGTCGTTAAAACGTGTTTTTGATTAGTACTAAGCACCAAAACAACACCATTAACGCCTAAAGGCCAAATTTTCACCACGTACTACATAGTATCAGGATTGGGCCCGGTTTTGTCCCCAAGGCGTTTTTGTCCCAAAGCAGGATAGTACAATTAAAAATTATGCATTCAGATGTTAAGGTTGTTGGTTTGGTGCACTGTACTGCTCAAAAAACATGTTCTTAGCGCGTGGTACTGTATAGTACGAGGTGGTACTGTATAGCACGAGGTAAAAATTAAGCTTGAATGCCGTTTTTTGGTATGCAGTACTGATCAAAAGTTCATTTTGTGCAAAATAAATTCGTGCTATATAGTAACAAATGCTAAAACACATTTTTGAGAAGTACTGGGCTTCAAACCTATAGCATTGACGTGTTATGGCTTAATTTTTACCTCGTGCTATATAGTACCACCTTGTACTATACAGTACCAAGAGTTAAATATATATGTCGCACTGCAGGATGAGCCAAGTCTTTCTCCTTGGATGGTCAACTCTTCCTCTCAAAATTCTTTATTGTCAAGATTAATATAAACTTCTTTATGTTTTAATCTGCATATTTCGACAGGACAATAACCCCATAAGTAAGTTAAATTATCCCTCTTTCTGACTCTGCAACAATTTTTTGCATTACATAAGTTTATCCTTGCGTATTTAGACATTGTAGTAGGTATATAAATTTAGCTGAATGCGGTTCGTTCTTGCGATTCCATGAACGAAATTTGAAAGTCTTCCCCACAAAAGAACCGGCGTCGAGCCTTCTTGGTGCCAGAATTGTTTCAGCATGAAAGGACTTACAGTTTTTTTGTTGATTCGATTTTCGATATTACACTAGGTACTTTTATCAAGTTGCAGGCAGAATCTAATGTTTTTGAAGTTTAAACCCGGAAAACTACAACGCTGAGCCATTACTAAACCGTCCCCAACATAAATATTCTTTCAAACCCGGGTTTGAGATGTCTTAGGGTCTAAGTGATCAAGTACAACGTGGATCTAAAAAAGTCTCAAATACCTCTCATTCTGTTCTAAACATGTTTTAGATCGACCAGGGACCTTTTAAATATGGTTTGCGAAGTATAAATACGCATCTATGGCCGCGGATACATCAAAATTGTTCCATACCTAAAATCTGAAAAAAAATTAAAAAAGACAATAAAAGGGGGGGAAATCACTGTTACGACGTTAAGAATGCTAAAATAAAGTTTTATTGTCCATGTAGACCTTACATGACGTAAAACGTGACCTAATCTCGCCTTAAACTTACAAAAGTACCTAGTGTAATATCGAAAATCGAATCAACAAAAAAACTGTAAGTCCTTTCACGCTGAAACAATTCTGGCACCAAGAAGGCTCGACGCCGGTTCTTTTGTGGGGAAGACTTTCAAATTTCGTTCATGGAATCGCAAGAACGAACAGCATTCAGCTAAATTTGTATACCTACAACAATGGCTAAATGCGCAAGGATAAACTTACGTAATGCAAGAAATCATTGCATATATAGAAAGAGGGTTAATTTAACTTACTTTTCGAGTTATTGTCCTGTCGATGTATGTAGATTGAAACATAAAGAAATTTATATTAATCTTGACAAAAACAAAATTTTGGGAGGAAGAGTTGACCACCCAAGGGGAAAGACTTGGCTCATCCTGCAGTGTGTCGGCTTGGGTTAGTTATATTAGGTTTATTTATATATTATAACCTAAACCCAGAGATATGGGCTCGGACGCGACCGTCCGGCATTCTCACTTATTGAATTCTCCTTTGATCCGATCCTCGATCTTGCCAGATCGAGGTGGGCGGAGTTTAGACTTGGGATTACAATGGTAGATAGATATTGTACATTCATATGAGACTGTTAGAGAATCTCACACTAGCGCTGAGAACATGTTGTTTGAGCAGTACCGTGCACCAAACCAACAGCATTAACATCTGAATGCATAATTTTTAATTGAACTATCCAGCTTGGGGACAAAAACGTCCTGGGGACAAAACCGGTGTGGGCTCAAAATAATAAAAGGTGGGGACAAAAACTTCCTGGGGACAGAACCGGCCTGGGGACAAAAAGGCTCGAAAAAAGTGGGGACAAAAACGTCCACTGCGTTTCAGGTAGTTCTATATGCCCCCAATCGACTATTTGTAGAAAAAATACAAAAAATTACATTTTTACAAAAATAGGTCTTTTTTTCTCCGGTCATCAATTTCTCTCTTTGTAAAAAATCTGCCTTTCTCTTCGCCTCCTCTTTTTTTGTTATCTTTTCTTACAGTCAAGATCCGGCACTTTTTTTACGATTGGTCGCGCGAATATTATGTCTTATATGACTGATCGATGTTCATTAATATCGCGAAACTCTTGTTTTTAATATTTTTTCCTTTCAGCAAATGGAAATTTCCAAAACTTCTTTCAATTTGGAACTGCTACCGAATTAAATGATAGTTTTTGTGTGTTTAATATCAACGCCCCAGGACAAGAAGCGGATGCTAAACCTTTTCCTCTAGAGTAAGTTTGATTGATTGTGAGTCTTTACAAGTGCTTGTGTCGGTTTTATGAAATTATTTTTAGGTATGAGTTTCCTTCGATGGAAGGCTTGGTTGATGTTATCGATTCTGTGGTCAGACACTTTAACATAAAATATTTTATCGGATTTGGAGTTGGAGCTGGCGCTAATGTTCTTCTGAGATATACGGTGTGGAATTGGGTTGAGAGTGTTTTTTTGAAGGGATTCAAATAATAATTTGATCTCTTTCAGCTAAAAAATCAATCGAAGGTTGAAGCTCTGGTCTTGATCAATGCTGTTATTTCTCGGGCTGGATGGATTGAATGGGGCTACGAAAAGGTTAGTTTACGAATATTTTGGATATTGTGGTTGATTTAGTTGAACATTAAGTCGCTCCGTTCAACGGGAATGAATAACTTTGTTGTTGAATACCTTCTGTGGCATTACCTTGGAAAGCGTTTTGATGAAGTCAACCCGGAAGTGATTAGTCAATACAGAACCATGATTTATACTCACCCTAATCCCGGAAACCTCGCTATGTATATGGAAGCTTATTTGAAGTCAGTTTTGTCGGATCCAATTATTTAATTTTTCTTTGGTTACAGTCGTACGGAGATTATTGTCCAACAGCCGGCGAACGGATCTGTTTCGTCTCCCAATCACCCGATCTTGAAAGTGCCCGTACTCCAGCTCGTTGGTTCGAGGTCCGCTTTCATCGAGGAAACAGTTGATTTGCATTCGAAATTAGATCCCGCCCGATCAGAATGGATCAAGATATCAGACTGCAGTGGACTGGTTTTGGATGACAAACCCGAGAAGGTGACAGAATCTTTGTTACTGTTCCTTCAAGGTCTCGGTTACTGTATGTTTGTTTTTGCCAACGTGAATATTAATTATATCAATTCTAGTCACTCAGCTGAATGTTCGTAAGGTGGTTGACAAGTTGTCTGAAAGTTACGAATACGGTCGCTCCAATGTTTGTGGAATTGAAGCCGTCAATGAACACAACCATTCTGCGTTTTGAGATCTTTACCCTTGCTTTACCAATACTAGAAATCTCAGTAATTCAAGTATAACCGAAGTCAATTGTAATTACTCATATAACACAAATACAAAATGTCTTGAGCAGTTGGTCTTTATTAAGAATTACCCAAAATGTGGGCAACTTCTGTGAAAAATGTAAAGTTGTTGGTTGGTTGATTGAAATCTGGTGCTGAACTAGCACTGAACCCAGGATCGAACCCATTTGGATCACAGTAACGGACTGCATTTGCACCTACAAAAGAGGACTCCGTGGAGGCCGTGGTTTCATAAGTTTTGGCTAATTGGGAAGGATTGGGTAGGAGGTGAGGGTGGGGATGGTAATATTCGTGAACCCCGCTGAGGTCTTGTTGTGATGACGGATCCATATATGCTTAAAATAAAACAATTTAAATGGTCAATAAGACAAGAAGAAGTAAACGCAACGAATTGACAAGAAGAAGTAAACGCAACGAATTGACAAGAAGAAGTAAACGTACCATGGGGATAATAACAACTTGGAGCGATCTCACTGTAGGCCGCGTCTAATGAAGGTTTTAAAGCTTGCTGCCACAGCAAGTCATTTTCTTGTACGGGGTTCGGAATCATGGCTGCTAATCCATTGAAATCCTGCTGCGGTCCTCCATCAATCTAAATTTTTTCATATTGTTTTTGAAAAAAATATTCTGTAGTCCTTTTA
This sequence comes from Bursaphelenchus xylophilus, assembly GCA_904066235.2. Classification (NCBI taxonomy): domain Eukaryota; kingdom Metazoa; phylum Nematoda; class Chromadorea; order Rhabditida; family Aphelenchoididae; genus Bursaphelenchus; species Bursaphelenchus xylophilus. The sequence goes on from CAJFCV020000001.1 coordinate 7,152,624, forward strand.
ACCTTTCCCACTTACAGTAATTGGCAGAAGAGGTTGATGGAAAAAGACGGAGTTCTCCGCCAGATGAGTTGGATTGATACTTAACATGGGCAGATGAACTGGCGGAAGTTCTGACTGATGATTTGCTCCATTTATTGTTCCCGGTTTTGAAATCTTGAGTTCTCTCGGCGGTGCGGATCTGGAGCATGGGTTGAGCGATGCTATGCAGCTGATTTGTCTCGGCGATTGTAACAAAGTGTCGTCAAAGGTTAGATATGTGGACTTCATGGTTGCTCTTTTCTCCAATAAGGCGACGCCGTCGACCTCACTGAAATGGCTTACGGTAACTTGGGGAGGAAGAAAGCCGACCTTAATGTTCGATGTGTTCCCCCAATAGATTCTGCCTTGTTTGTTTTGAAGAAAGTCCTCAGACTGCTCTGTACATATACTATTCTCCCAGTCACCTGACCCATTAGTCTGTATATCATCAGTCCGGACGAAGTGTTTTTCACAACTAAAAATTGATTGAGTTTGCAATTTCAAACCAGATGTAACAACATACCGGCTCGATGTGCATCACTCACATACTGTGCATCTTCAGGATGCACGTAGTTGTAGAAACTCTGATTGGCAACACCATTATCTCCAATCTCTAGTAAAGAAGACAACTTTGAATCAAGGCAGATAACTGTCAAATCCAATGAATGTTTTGATTTGAGAATCGGATCTTCGGTAGGCAATTCGGTCTGAATTGGAGGGACAAATGGAGTGCAAACGGCCAGAAAAGCGTTCACTGAATGGGCACTGGACGTGCCTGCTGAATGGAGTTCAGTGAATCGACCTCTCAATTCCACTCTCTGAACAAACATTTTTTCTTTAGGAATAACCTACAATGAAGCCGCAAGTATTGTCCAGCAAACTTCTAAACCGAGCAACCATCACTTTCTCGAGGCTCTCTCCACTTAACGCGATGTCCTTCTTGAGTCCTTCCTTTATGTCATCACGGTCTTCAGAATGAATCATTTCAAATACTGGCTGATGAAGGATGTCGGATTGTAAGAGTCCAAGGAAGAGTTCAATGTTCTCACTTGCATACAGAATTTCGCCTTGGATGCTCATTACAATCACAAACCCACCCAATGCCTAAATTCGGTCTCTACTTTGCGGCAGATCTTTACATACCCTGAGAGCAATCTGGCTGAATGACGGTTCCAGTGGATCGACGAAGATGGATCCAGTTCGGGTCTCAATAATAGATGGGATCGGGCCAAGTTGAATCCGAGGGAATCCATAGGGATGGAACGGACAAGTTTGATGTGGAAAATTGGCCGAACATACTGCAAAACCATTTTTAACAGCATCCACCTAGCTTAAAATTTCAGCATTTTTAAAACGCACCCTGAAAGTGGGCCTTTATCTGTAGATAACTGACAGCCAATCGCAAGACACTCAGTTTGTCCAGACGCTGAAGTGTGTTCTCATCGAAGGGCAACAATGCAGCCACCGTCTCCAACTCCCCATTGAGTCGTTCTCGATGTCTCTTGCTTGGATTGGTAGGCCCATCTTGCTTCCCAGCTTCGCGAACCCTAAACGAGCATATTAAATAACCCCTCAATTAGGACAGGAGGATATTATATAATGTCACACTTTGTTTAATGACGCGGATATTTAATTTCCTTCACAGGTGAGAGATATCTGCATGCGCGAAAACATGGACAAGATGGCTGAGAGGCCATTATCGCGCTGCAATTACCGTAACAGAGGGTGACACGGCTCGAGAGGATTTGAATACAAACATGTCTTGGACTAGTTCGTGACCTTGATCGGGCTTGTCCCTAAGTGAATAATAAAAAAGCGGACTCGATCATCTCCAAAAGCAGCCGACTGGTCCATATTGCGGCAGTTGGCGAATTTATAAGAGGAGGATTTGCAGGCACGAACGCTGTTTCGTGACGTCCAATCATTCGGGGGATCAGCACGAAAGGAGGATAAACCGTGTTCCCTCAGGACATGTCGCCATTAATAGAACGACTCCGATCTCACGGAATTCCCGCACGCAACTTTCAATTTTTATCCGCCGGAGGGTCTGCGTGCGGATGCCATCGCATGATTGAAGGATGGACCACCGGGATAAGCCAACCAATTAGCCCTAAACGGACTCACCTCTTGAAGTTGCGTTGACGCCGCTTGCTTGCATACATTACAGACCATCAGCCGATTACTAATTATAATCTCGGGACCACTGTAGGATTTTCGAAAGTACAACGCCACAGAATCGTGGCTAGACGTACAACAAGAAGTACGCACGCGATATTTCAATTTTCTTCTGGATTCGAAGCCGACTTCTTGAGGAGAGATTGCGTGACGAACAGAATGTCCTCAACAATTCCGAGTACCGGATCTGCCAGTTTTAAAGCGAAGGGAATGGGCAGCCAATAATGCTTGCCTTTTAATCGAGCTGCTTTTAAAATGCATTTGGGCGGGATTACGGTAGGATATAAGACCGCGGCATGAGGGGGTCAACGTTTATTCCTTTCAATAACAGACAACAGTAACGGAACTAACGACCGTAATTTAGGAATATTCAATGTCACGATGTTTACATTTAAGACAAGTGTAGAAAACTGTCTGCCCTTCATCGGCCGATCGTGTTTGTTGGGTAGTGTAAGTGGCCACAAGATGACCACACTTAGTGCAGGTGTGATCTACAGTAGCTAGATGTTCATCCTGATCCTCCCATTGGATTATCTGGCGTTCCAGATTGAATTCAACCCTGTTCACGAGTCGTGTACTCTCTAAAACGAGTTTATGTTACACTTAAGAACGTTACCCTTTATCGTCCTTTCATTTTTGCAAACGATGCATTGTAAAATGCATGGTGCTGACTGAGGAACTGGTAAAATGGAACCGCAATGTGAACAGAAATCCGAATCCGGGCTAACCAACGACATTCTAAATATAAGTTTACGAATTCAGTGAAGATGTGTGAAATCAAACAAATTCAAGCCATGACAAAGAAGATACCAACCGGTATTAAACCGAGTAAAACAAGATAAGAATTATATCATAATTTATTGACACGTGTTCTGAACCGTTTTAATAATAATATCCAAGAAACGTTTTTTTCTTTTCCTGATCTCGTGCAACTTGATCTGTTTCATATTCGCCCTGTTAGCCGACCTTGTTGGTGTTAACCGTATCTGAAAACATAAATTAACGTAACAATATCCGATCAATTTCTTACCATTTGTGACAAATAATGCAAGTACCCAAGCTTTTCGAAATGCGCTAAAAATTTATAATATATTCTTAACGCCAAAATTTACCTGTCAGACTTTCAAAAAGTTTCGTGTCATAAAGAAACTTGAAGTAGACGGCGCCGGCATCGTGCGTTTTATTGACCTCGGATGCAATCTGAGGCAAGAATATGAAATGCCTGGCCAAATCTCGCCTCATTTGTCCGGACAAGCATGCCATAACGAACATCTTCTTCGTATAAAAACAATGGGTCATTTTGGAGATCATCTGAAAAAACGATCAAGGCACTACACCCTACACCTACCGCATCATTCACCGACTCTCGACGATGTCTAGAAGTCATCTTGTTTTGGAAAAGAAGGAAAACTTCTGCGTATTGGAGCATCGCTTTGTCATACTCTCGAACGGCTGAAAAAAAAATTCAATCTAAGGACTCTCAACTTACCGTAATGGACATCACCCAACTGTCGCCGTAGATACGGGTCTTTTGGAGCAGAGAAGATAGCGTTGTCGAGTAGGCGTTTGATGACCCCCAGCAGATACGTACAGTCCACTTGTTCCATGCTGCAACGGTTAACATCAAATACTAAGTAACCTACTTGTATTCTTCAGGAACAGGTCTTCTTTTATTATCTCTGATTGTTTTGTCCACAAACGCCCAAGAATTGCGAAGTCTAATATCCGCATAAGGCAGGCGTTGTCGTTCTAATCTTACAACAATCTTGTTGTAGAAGGCCAAAAGATAGGTTAGTATATGTTTGATCACTTTCTCGTGTCTGAGTTTACAAGTCACATCCCAAAATTCGTTCTTGGACATTGCACTGGCTGGATCTCTCACATTGTCATTAAGAAGAACGCTATGCAAAAACTTCCATGCCAAACCGCTCATACTTTCGTTGGCTATAACTGTAGATATTATTCTGACAAAGTTGGCCTGAGGAGGTGTATTCCGCAAGATATTGGGAACAACCATGATCACATTGGACATATTCATATTGAGAAGGAACGTGCAGTAGATGGAGGCAATCTTTCCGATGCCCCAATCAATTGTCGGAACCACTTCATGGTTCAAGATAGAGTTTGTTACCATGGTATTTAGTCCTGTTGTAAACAACTTCAGCGAGAGACCGTTCCATGGCCTACCAAAAAGGGTATCCCAAATAGACATCTGTTCAGTAAACCTAGTGTATTTCTTTACTTACTCTGATCCTGAAGACTTCGAAACAAAGGTTATACAAGAAATCTTTCAGCCTATGTTGTGCCCGGTCAACGGCGGTTGTAAATATGTTCATCGACGACATCCAGGTGACAATGTCCTGCAGAAACAAATATAAACCATGACCGTCCCTACCACATTACTGACGATATACTCTAATTGCATAAATAAAAATATAGAAACATTGTAATTGAAGGGCGTCCTTTCCAAGAGTTCGCAAAGGATTGGGGACATCGCGATCTAAAAGTTAAAAAACGACAAGACAAAAACTCACATTTTTTGGGCTTTTAAATTCTTTTTCATAAATCGCAGAAAACTGCTCTGATAGACCAAGAAGATCATTGTAATTTATGGAATTGATGAGATCCCAAAGAACCGGTCCACAAGTAACAAACCTGGATAGACTAATTTGGGATGGCATTATTGGTTGCGGGAGAGGAGAGGGAACAACAACTTCCTCCTTCCTCAGCCGATCTACCATATCACCAAATGTAATCTTCCTGTTTATCCCTTTCGTTACATTGAACTCCTTTGAATTCTATTTGATGATTATTCGAATATCCGATTCTTACATTTGCCTGGCTTTTAGCTTTAGCCAGTACCTTTCCTATCGCTTTCAACTCATCCGTGTTGACAACAAACGTCTTATGGAAACATTTGTCTGGAATATTGTTCATCGCATTGATACGGGAAAGATCTCGGATCTAAATTCAATGAAATTTTTAAAATTGCAGAAAACACCAACCTTGTTATAATACACGATCGACGATTTAATATGAACCGCCTTAAAATGGGCAAACAGGAGATCACATTGTATTCTTGTCCTCACGATATCAAAGCTCAGTGTTTTTGAATCCAAATTAAGATCGATTGGTTTTTTGACATTTAACTAAACGAAGATACATCTAGATTGTAAGGCTCCCCTCCCTCTTCTCACACGGCCCTGTAAGGCTTACCTTCTCGACCGCAAAAGCCCCAGGCATCGGGATTCTAGTCTCTGAGATCTTCATGTTGCAAATAGTTTCCATCAATTTAACCACATCAGCCATGGATTTTCGAACATTTCGAGTGAAACTGTTGATTTTGGAAGCCTCGATCAAAGCAGGGTCTGGCTGGTTATTTCTAAAACGATATGATCTATACCTTTAAACTCACGGATTGCTGACAGTTTGTTTCACAGGGGGTTTCGGAACTCGTGACCTTATATCCACAAGCAAAACAAGTCGAAGACACATCCAAACAAAGAAGGCATTATTCGAATCCAATGCCCCCATAACTTTTGACAGTGAAGATATAAGATCCTTTTCAATCTTGACACGAAAAAATGTCTCGAAAAAACGGCAAAACATATTATACACCTTGGAGACGGTCGACCTAAACGAGATACCAAATCAACAACCAAACTTACACTTCCAACAATCCTTCCAGATCCCAGCCAAAAGCGGCAAAACACGCCCAAGCACATCTCCACAGATCTTCCCTCTTCTTCTCCGTCCGCTGAATGTCTTCTAAATCAACACTCATAACAGAAGAGCCAACCTACCAGATTCGAATCTCCTTCTTTTGGCATGTTTTATCTCATTGTATGTTGCAAGGGCTTGGTCAATAAATTGGTCACATAATGTTATAAGTTTTCTTGCATCTAAACCGTGAACTATAAAGAAAAAAAGCTACCTGTGTTTGGATCCTGCAGGTAACGCGACAAACGGGATCTATCTACTAAAAAATCGTACCAATTCTGCTCAGGTGGAATTTTCAAGAAATTTAACATCAACATTGCACCGTTTGAGACAAAGCATAAACTTTTATTAGCCGCCACAAAAAAATTTTCACAATTTTATTTTTTTAGTTTTTATAAAGTAAGACTTGACGCTTGATTTCTGGGTCGAGTCTTGGTTTCCTGCCTTTTAAAAATGAACTGATAGCCGGCTAGCCCTAGATAATATTAAAAGGTCGAGTGGCGAGACGCTAATTTAGTATTGTTAATTCCGTAGCTTTATTTTAGAGATTTTAAGTTTAGAATATTTACTTTACAGCTACTTTGGGGAGGTGGTTTTATGAAGTGGAATATTACTGATAAGAATCGGTTAATCATGCGTGCTGACCTAATTCGTTTTATCATAACAAAAATATGGGTTAGAATAAATAGTCGTCTGCATAAAAAATCGTTTCAGATAATTTACAGTGGCTTGTCATGCCTTTTTTTGACCGTAAATACCTGTCAGAACAACAACTTAAAGGCTTCGACAAATATAAAGTAAGTAATTCCTGAATAGTTATAAAACCCATGACGATTATAATAACTGAGTGTTGTAGTATTCATGTATCGACAGTTCTCCAATCGCTGTATACATTTCGCATCCGTTTTGGAATTGGTTTGTAAATGTAAGTGAAGAAATCACTAAATACATAGTACTACTAAATAAGACTATTGTAGTTCTATCCTGAATGGCTAGCTCCGAATGTTCTTACTTTGGCAGGAGCTCTCCTCGTCATGGGCTGTTACTGGTTGGTGGCCTACTTTGATTATTATTTCGAGGTTAACTCTTCCCATAAGGCTGAGCAGTTTCCTTCGTGGATCTGGGTTGTTTGTGGAGTATCCACTTTTTTAGCCCATACATTAGACGGAACGGACGGGAAACAAGCTCGTCGAACGGGTGCCTCAGGGCCCACTGGAGAACTCTGTAGGTGTCAATCATCATTTCCATTCTTTCAGTTGATCATGGACTGGACTCGTGGTCGACTGTCCCGTTTACACTAACCATCTTCTCTTTATTTGGGCAAGGGGAGTACAGTATTACTCCAGTCCGGTTACTATGTGTTCTCATCTCTGTGCAGCTAGTTTTTATCGTTACTCATTGGGAAAAGTATAACACCGGGGTCATGTTTCTTTCATGGGCTTATGATGCTAGTCAATATGTAAGTGAAGGCGGGCATGTTTTTGAAGAATTCACTTCAGGGACTGTCATTGTTTTATCTATTCGCATATGTGAAGGGGCCTGACTATTTCAAATATTATGTATTCCCTGGATATACCTTTGCTCATTGTTTCGAGATTTCTTTTTATGGTAAGTTTGAACGTATCTTTAACCGCATTTGGCAGTATGTTGTGTATTCTCATTCCTAATGTCCTTCTACAATATGTATCTTGCTTATTTTGTGGACAAAACTGGGAAACAAGTAAGATCGGCTTCCGTAAAATTATGTTTTAGTCGAATGTATTTGAGGCATTTTTGCCAATGATTTCCCCATCTATTTTGTTTGGCTCGTCACTTTTATGGGCCATTTACTCGCCTCAGGGTCTAATCAATCAGAATCCTAGACTTTTCTTCTGGACGATGGGTGTCGTATTCTCTAATATTGCGGTATGTGGATAATCATCCATGAAAAGGATAGTTTTAGGTAAGACTCATTATTGCTCAGATGTCTTGCAATCGAGCAGAAATCATGAATCCTTTATTGGGATTCTACATTTTGATTGTTTTTGGAGCCGTTGGTGGATTTTTCGACTCGTTCGAAATGACAGTTCTTCAAGTTTCTTCTTGGGTTTTGACCTTAGCCCATATTCATTATGGAGTATGTGTGGTAAGCGCCTCTTTGAATGGCAAATACTCGACCGTTTAGGTAAAACAACTCTGTGATCACTTCAACATTTATGCTTTCAACCTATCCTATTTACAAAAACCGACAAAACACGAATAATTTTTGTAAAATATTACGATAAAATTAAAATTGTAATTGAGTTATTATTTTTTACTTTTTATGCTAATTTTGATCTCGTCATTATTGGCAATTCGTCGCATTAGATTAGTTGTTCTGTGGACAAGATTAACTGAAAACTTTGGTTGAAAAAATCCTCTTCAAGCATGAAATCGGTAAGATTTTGGTCTACCTCTTTCCATGGCCTTCTACTACGTCTTGGTAACAACTTTGACCATGAAATTTCGATGGCAAGGTTACTCGGTTTTACATTGTTCGAATAGGAGCAATTATAATATATTTAGGCTGAGGATTTCGTTGGTGGAAGAAGATCTGTCTTCCTTATGGATGGAGCTCAGGCCATGGCCCAGTTTTCTGTCCGCATAGAGTCCCAACCTCATCCCGATGATGCCACGCAGTTCTATTCCAGGAAGGATCTTCTCGACATTCTTTCTTCCATGTCTGCTGTTGAACTTGCTCGGAAGATGGAAAATATATCTGAATTGCGTAACGCTGAAGATGATTAGCAAAATAAACTATTGAACTTGTGCCATCCTTGCAAGATCTAGACGTGGAATCTCGGGCTTTCCCGGTAAAAGAGCCGGACCGAAGCCAGTTTGAAACTGTCCGGGCCGAGCCTTATCGGCCCGCGGACCGATGTCTAGTAAAATCTTTTTGTACAGTTATGTGGTATGCGTGTGGCTGCGCAAGGGTAAACAAGCTTCGGATAATTGCAGGATGCTTATCACAAACAATAGTCAGTGATATCGGGGGATCTACAGAAGGTCATGGATTTGATGTCCTTAAAACTGGTTTTGATTCGATACGGGGATGATACGATGCGCTACGTTTAACGAATTGTGCGAATGATTGGAGGTGCAATTTCTAGGTCATAAACACGCTGTATAATAATTGCTCTGTGGAGGAACGACATTCTCTTCAAGGCCGAGACAGTTTTTATTTTCTCACCTGTTATATAACGCTGTTCTCACGGCTGCTTTGCAGGTATCCCACAGTTTCAACCTCAACCCACGCCCCCACCTACTTTTCTTTTGCATGGTGACATTTAAAGGGGAAACGGAGCGACGAGATCCGACAACGGATCGGTTTAAACGAAAAAACGGCTTCAGAGATGATTTTCTCGGATTTCGGGGGGAACGGCGGCTTAGCAGCTCGAGGTGGAAGCGCTGCCCGCTACCACCTCGAGGGGGTCTTCTCCGACGACAAAAATTTTCATAGTAGATGCACAGCCCCATTCTGGAAGTGGAGAGTGAGTGACATTACGTCGTCTCTCTTCAATTCCTTTACTTTTGTGAATTGAGAAGCTATTCCGCGCAAAGACGCCCCCAATACCGACATTACCCATAGGGACGATCCATCCCTTAGACGGTATTGACCTTGTTCTTGCCACCCTTCCTCTTCCGACACATAATTCGTTATTTAACCTGCTCGTTACATATCGTAAGTGGTTAGATTTCAGAACTCGGCATGATAATTAGTCGATTTGTCGTCCTGGGAGTCTTGTTGTTTGTGGCGGTATCAGCCTTCGAACGACAGTTTTGCCACTTCTCGTCGCCCAATTATAGTCTGGAATGGGCTTACGAATCAACCAGCAAGACTATTGTATTTGTCCTGAAAGTCAACAGTACCTTAAATCGCTATTGGACAGGTGTTGGGTTCAATGGGAAGAAGGTAAGAGCACTGGGAACTGGCCTTTCAGCGATGAATTTACTTTCGTGACGTTATTTTAGTGGTGACTTTCTTAGAAAAAATTTCTCTTTTTCTTGATCCGGTCGCTGTATAAAGCGGTCATTATATTTTTCTTTATGATGACCGCGGAATTTCATGTCAGTGAAACTGGAGAGAGTCGTTAAAAATGTAGGCTTTCAGTGTCGTTATTCACTTTTACATGATTTTAGGGGCCGATAGACTTTGTCGGCGTCTTGGTTCGAGATCAGCAAGTAGTATTAGCAGATGCTTATTTGAATGAGACAGGAGTTTTGTATACGGATGTTGTCGGGAACGTCCAAACTATTGGCTACGATTATGATGGCCACCAGCTTGTTGCCAAGTTTGCCAGGCCGATCCTCTCTGACGACGTAAAGAATGATCAGCAGCTTGATGAATGCACGGTATGATATATTCTCTTATTTGATACAAAAATTATATAGAGCTTTCTCCTACCTCAAAAGCCAGGCCTTATTCCTCCTACTGGGATCAAGCCCAACTTGAATGAATTTAACAAAGTCGAGATCTGCGACATCCAGGAACATTGTTCTATTTCAATAGACACAAAACAGCCAAAGGCTTTCAAAGCAGATGCTAAAGAAGATGTAAGATTCGCTAAATCGGTGGACATAAGTGGCGCAGGAGACCCATGTGGTTTTACTGGACACGACTACACAGCCAACTGGACTTATGACAAAACGGATGACAAAATACATTTTGTATACAGATTCCCTTCAAAGGAAGGGAAATACTGGTCAGCGATTGGCATTGGAGACAACATGTCGGTATGTCTTTAGTGTAAAAATAAATGTTCTTGTTGTAGGATATGGATATTGCGGTCATGTTCCTAGAAAACGGTGATGTAAAGAAGATGGGCGACTATTTCTCCAGTGGTTATGGGGTCCCCGATGAAGATTCAAACCAGGACTGGTCTCTCGATAGCTCAAAGAAAGTCGACTCTGAGGTGGAAATTCATTTCTCTCGAAAGGTTGTCACCGACGACTCGGAAAAGGTAATTTCATAAGAACTAGTTACGTGACTGTAATTATCCTCAATCGACCTTCAACCCCCCTCTTCTCACCCTGACTCAACATTTTTAGGACCGCCCTATGGATGACTGCGTGCTTTTCCAGTTTGGAATTAATAGTGGTCACTATGGGGACGGTTACAAGATACGTAAGCATGATGGATGGCCCGATCTTTACAAAGCTTGCAATCTACGAGACAATTGTGCTGCTATTCAAATAGAGAAGCGCAAAAATAAAAATAAGCAGCATAAAGAAAAGAACGACGAAGAAAGTGAGACAAGCACCCCCGTTGTTGATGAGAGCAACGACCAGCAAGAAACTGTCCTCGAGAACGGTAGATCTCTCTGCGATTTTTAATAACTCATTTCAGACCAAAAACCGAAAAAGGGTAAAAACAAGAACAAAAACAAGGGAAAAGGCAAAGGAAAGGGAAAGAATAAGAAACAGGACAATGAGGAGCAGGTTGACGGTTCAGGACAAGAATTCGAGGGCTCCGGACAAGAGGAGCCAGAACCAGTTCCCGAGCACACTACAGAGGTTGCAACCGAACCAGAAACAACGTCTAACTCAGTATCTCCTTCCAAACAGCCTGAGCCAACCACTTTGTCAGCAGAAGCGACTACTGTTGCGCAAGAGGCAACTACACAAAAAGATTCTCTTTCGGAGTCAACAACTGTCAACGATAACGAGGAAGCGGCGACCGCGTCAACGAAGATAGAAACTACCGCGGAACCCAAATCAGATGATAAAACAACGACAGTGAAAGACAAATGCGACCATAAGAAACCTGACCTCAACGTTTGCGAGGGATATATGAATAATTACCTCGCACAGGTCAAAGAATGGGCAGAACGTCATGATGAGACTATAGAACAACAGTATGGGAAAGCTTGTGCCCTTCTAAATGCAGTACCCCATGTGCCCAGTCTTTGTTGCCACATCTTCCAAAAAGTTTGTGCTAATCAGATCTCTCAGTAATCTGCTGTAACTTAACGTGTGGACTACGAATTTCAGTGTCACCGTCATTGTATTAATTGTAACCTTCCGTGCTTTATATGCATATTTCTTACAGAGGTTTCTTTATCATGGTCGATAATTCGGATGCCACTCGCCATATTTCTTTCCGTTAAATATGTTGTCATTTATTATCTCAAATTAAAGTCGGCCAACAATAGAAAAAATCTGAGCAGAATGATGGGATTTATCTGTCCTATCCCAACATTATGCTTTGCATTTTTCCCACAAAGTGTGAGCAAAGGTTGAACAAAAAGTTGAGTTCTCACAGTTCACAACCAATGTCCAACAATCCCTTTGCTGCAATGAGAAAAGAACAATGGTCTTTCTCGTGACGGTCTGTGAAGCAAATGAAAGCTTAAAAGTAAAAAGTAAGGAAACGACAAATTGAGACGTACCGGAATTCCTTCCACTTGTTTGGTTGCGACCAGGGACAATAACTTGTTGATGTCCACTTCAAAGCCTGATGAGAACGACTTCTCAATCTCGTGCAGTCCCGACAACCTTTTTCTTTCTAATTCGAACTGGTTTACATTAATTTCTATAGCTTCTACAAGATCCAACGGGGTCGGAACAACCTCAACTTTCAAAAGTTTTGCCTCAAATCTAGCCGTCCAAACGGCTCTTCGGCAATGATCATCAAAGTCGATACCCACACAAACTGTTCTCTCCTCTCCCGACGACAATCCAAATATGTTTATATCGCCGCTGCATTTAACTCCTTCTGATGACTCCTGAAAAACCAAAATTAGCATCAAACGCAATATTGAACAAATCAGAACCCACTTTATCAAAAACGAAACAAATGTCCGCTTTCTTTATGTCCTCTGAGTTTAGCCAAATGATCCATTGATTGTTTACCATCGAGCTACTAGTTACTGACAGAACCCGATTGAAGCAAGTTTTAACGCCTATACCGGCCGAGAATGTCGGATCAAGAGCTAATGTATAGTCATCGGATTGTTTTGATGAAACTCTTGAGTATTGAGACGTGTGGATTGAAGTCTCAAAGTTCAGATCCAACAACAGATCCATGTCATTAGAAGGGTTATCCTTGGAAAATTGTTTCCCAAGCTTGCTGTTTGTAATTACTGGAGCCTCCTCTACGCAATATTGCTCCTCTGACTCATCTTCTGAATCTTCTTCTTCCTCTGAATCTTCTTCTTCCTCGTCATCCGCTTCTTCCTCCTCATCCTCCGCATCTACATTGCTTTCCTCATTACTTTCTTCTTTACTTTCACTATCTTCATCATCATCTTCTTCACTTTCACTGTACTCACTTAGTCCTTGTTCTTTGAGAGTAGCATTCGTCATTTCAGCTGGCAAAGGCCTGGCCGTTCGTCGGATTGTTGGATCTGGAGCAACCTCTGGGAACTCGGGGAGGTCAGAGTAATCCACACATTTCTGATTTAACAGATGAGACAAAGTTCCCAGCTGATAATGTTCTCGATCTCCAAACTGACTGTGCATGGATGGCGCTGGCTTGTTCTGAAGGAAACATTCAATCGGGAAAACGCCATTCCGGAAAATGCAATTTCTGATGAATCTGCATCTATCTCTGATATCGTATGACCTATCGTAACGTGCCAATTGAAGCACATATTTGATCAGTAATTCACAGCGTTGTCTGTCGTTGGCCCAAAGACGGACGGCCAGATTTAATGCTTGCAACTTCACTTCGTCAGACTCGTCGCAAAAGTTTTTGGCTATTATTCTCAACACATCTGGAGCCATTGAGGCCATCTACAAAAAAAGTTTTGAAACCTATCTCCACTTACCTTATCTATGTGGGTACAGACCAACCAGACCACGCAAGCTTTGGCAGCAGAATTCTTTATACTAGGAATCAATTTAACCACCCTTTTCAAGAGCGATTCAGAAGCTTCAGTGTGCAATAATCTTTTTAGCACCACCACAGAAGAACAAACAATGTTCTCCTTTTGACTTGAAATCATGTTGACCAGCAAAGAGAGGCAGCTTCCTTCAGCTGAATGAACCTTCAAAGCGCATCTTCCAATTGCTTCTATTGCCAATCCAGCCAATTCGTTCATTTGGAGATACGCCTAGCAATAAACTTAAGCGCAAACTTTACTTACTTGTAGTTCTTTGACGACTATCTGTACGTTTGTTTCGGTCACCAAACATGTCAATATTTGAAGTTTTAATTGCTTTATCAACTTGGAATCCGAACTTTGAATAAAAAAACTTTTGAGATATGGCTCGAACATCCCCTAAAGAGAGGTAATCTTTGGCTAAGTAACATACCTTGATCGTAAAGAAAAGAGATTCTTCTTCGTCCTCCCTCGCTGCACAGATGGTAGCGATATTGACTAAAACAACATATTGTACCTCGTTGGGCCCCCTCAAAAGTCGGATTAAGGCGCGAGGAATCAACGACAATTGAGTTCTCGGAGCAGTATAGAAGTACAATTGGGCAACAGCCATAACAACAGCACAATTCCGACTTTGCAAAAGACTTCTGACGGATGAAATCAACAAAGCATAATCCGGGTCGAGCCTCTTTTCGCCTTCTTCCGGCTTTGTAAACTGAGTTCTAGCATATCTCGTAAGCAAGCCAATCATAACCACTTGTCCCCATTCATCCACATCCACAAGAGCCTGGCATAACGAACGGTAATGTTTATGGAGAAGATCCAAACGATCAGGACAAGTCTGCTCAAATGCATGAACCGCGCTTCCAAGAACAAGAGTCCGCTTATCTCCTAAACGCTTTAACCTTAATATTCACTTCCTTACCCAATAAAAAGTCGATGCTCTCAATCAATGGCTCTTGTAGATCAGGGTCCAACGAATAAAGTTTGGGAATGGCGTGAGCGGCCACCTTTCTCACATAGGCACTCATGTCCCTAACCGAATCCTTTATAGCCAACAACATAACGGGAGCGATCATTTGAACACGAATCGAGGATAATACCCTCAGGGCACTTGCTCTTATTAACTGATTTGGATCCTGACTTTTAAATATAAAGCTTCTACACTGCGACACATACCTTCAATGCACGTTGGAAAGTGCTTATTGACAATAGGGCAAGATCTTGTTGTTCTTCGGCGTAGCGAACAAGATATACATACACCAACTTCTTGAGCTGAAATCGGGAACGGTTAGTAAAAAGATCGAGAACATACCTCCAAATGCTTGACTGCCACATTTTTAACCACGGCAGGAAACAACTCAGAAGCGTCCTTTCCTTTGGCTACCATCTAAAACATTGTTTAAAAATTAAGTTTTTTTACATTTATTATTCTTTTCATTGCTTCCATCTTCACGGTCTCTTTGTTATTGTCCAGCATGACCTTTAAGTCAGCAAATTTCCTAAAAATTATAATATTTGACTTTATGAAGTAACAACCTACGTTTTGTTCTCCAGCATCGTGCCACCCTCAGCCATCTCAATATCTGGCGTTAGACCATCCGGATATGATAACCGCATTTTTAACAAATCTGTCCTAAGAATTTACAATGACTATATATATATTTCTTCTTTTATGAAGCTTCTGCCTTTAAAGCTATATAAAAGTTATTTATGTTATCAAGAATTGCGCGTAGGAAATCGTATTTATCGAATTTCTCCTGCAGACCTCAGAAACAAGGGCCCAGCTCGCAACGGAAAAAAAAATTATTTTACCCAAATGCACTTTGCAAATGGTTGTAAAGAAACTGTGGAATAAGTTTGGTGGAGAGGCTAAAACGGCGATTTATCAGAAGAAGTCCATTGAGAAGTTTGAAAAATTGGCTGCTGGGGAAAAAGTTGCAGCTCCAAAGCATCCAACTGATCAAAAATATTTTGATTTAGCATTGAGAGACGAGAAAATTGCAGAAGTACGTTTGTTCCAGCGAACTTTAATTTAAGTATTATGAATAATCTGCAAGAGTAAAACTTTCAGGAAGTTAAGCGAAAAAATGAAGATCTCATCGATAAAGTCAACAAAATTAAGATCAATTCAACGGAGGTCCAACAGGACAGGTCTTCTCGGTAATTTGTTTAGTTCCATTATTCCTTTTTAGACCTCTACCTTCAAGAGAATCGGAATGGCAATACCGAGACACTCCAGACTACAAATTTGGATTCCATGAGATTCCTTCCGAAAAAATGGAATCAAACACGATTAGTGCAAGAGAGATGTATGAGGTAAGGCTGACACTGATGTAAAAGTGTTGTAAATTTAAGTTACTGAGCATTCAAGCCAAAGTAGAAAAGGATGGACGGCAGGTGGATCTCATGGCTCATGAAGTAAGTATTCGTTCGGCGTAAATTTTGTAATTTTTTAGGGATATCGTCGTCTTTCGCCAGAAAGAAGAGAAAACTTATTCAAATATTTTGGTCTGTTTGTAACAAGCGAACAACAGTCTGTTGTGGATCGAAGTGAGGTGGAATTACTTGTGGATTACATGAATAACAGAACTGGGGAGATAGATAAGAATCGACTGGCTATACAAGTCAAAAGGGAAGCTCTAGCGCGTGTAAGAAAAGAAAGAAATAAAGAGATCGACCATGAAAAGAGGGAAGAAGAGCAACAACGGTTGCTTGAAATGGAGAAACGAAGGGATCGAGAATTTGAACGATTGACGCAGAAACTAAAAGAGGTTGAACAAGACACCTTGAAATAGATCTGTTGATGCCCTTATTTTGTTGTTTTAGGCTGAATAAACCGTCGTTAGCTCAGAACATTCATAACTGTGAATTCAAAGTTTGGTTCATGCAATTCCACGTTTCTGCTACATTCCGAGTGTGTTTTTGTAACGCAATTAATTTCTTTAGCCATAATTGGGGTAAGAATAATGATACAACGGGTGGTATGCGCAATATCCGGAGGAGTGGACAGTGCTGTTAGTGCTGCGATTCTTAAAAAAAAGGGGTTCGAAGTCATTGGTGTGTATATGGTGAGTTAACTTCGCTCTAAATAATACGGTAACAGAACAATTGGGACTTTGTGGAGGAAGGGGAAAATCATTGTCCGAGAACCTTGGATGAGACGGATGCCCAACGGATATGTACAGCATTGGATATAAAATATTATCGTGTCGATTTTGTTAAGGAGTATTGGAATGGAGTGTTTGAGTAAGTAACAGAGATTCCCACTTACTTCGAGTCAGCAGCTCTTGTTCAAACAATAGGTATACCTTACTGACGGTCCGTGGGATCCCCAAATGAGACTAAGTAAGATATTCTGAACGAGCATACAAAAGCCGGGGCCCGGTTTCGAATCAACCCACATTCAACGAGTTGTGCAGGGTGCGGCAATTTTGTAGCCCGATTCGAATTCGCTATAACTTTTTTATTTGTCGGCCAAATTTTACGATTCTTTTTTTCCATCAATCCCCAGAGTTTGCGTTTTTGTCGGTTACCAGGTATGTTATGCAGCGGGTAAAAAAATTTTTTCTTTGATCGGCGGATACTTCGGTAATCCTCCTTGAATTCGGCGGAGTGTTTTTTTTCACAAATGAGGCTGTAAATTGTTGTATGTGTGATGAAAATGGGCGGAAAAGGATTCAGAAGATACAACATGACATTTATTTCAAATTTTTGTCATTTGGCGGAGACATTTTTTAACCGCGGCGGACGATTTTTCTTCGACTTTGGAGAGCCAAATCTGGCTAAAACCTAAACGTATGGTTAAAGATATTATTTACAGCCTCATTTGTGAAAAAAAACACTCCGCCGAATTCAAGGCGGATTACGGAAGTCTTCGTTGCGTTTAATAGATCGGGAAACCTCCGATCTATTATAGCTCCTGTATATAATTTAATTTCCCATTTTTGACAGCATTTGATTCATATTGCCTATAAAGACTTTTCAGTGATGCCAAAGAAAAAATAGTTACTACACGTCTTATATGTCGACCGCTCCGGCAGTGAGCCAAAAATCATCTTTTAATTTTTGTTCATGTTCATTATTTTCTATGCGGAAAAATGGTCCAAGTTTTGTTTTCAATTTTTTGAGCAAAAATCGAGTCTTTAGGATACTTATTAGCTGACTAAATCCAAAAAAATTAAACTATGATACTATTACTCAGTAAGGTGTCCTCTTGTTTGAACCCGAGGCTCTCGGCTTGCTCGGAAAGGGTTAACAGTTCGGGTGGAAATATGTCTGCTGATTTTAAAAAGTTTAGAAGGTTTTTGGACGGATATCGAGCAGGAAAAACGTTGGTGGCAGATGTAGAATGTAATGCCCTCATAAAATTCGAAGCTCTTCACCGCTTTTCTATTGACTCGCTGGGGGTTGATGCCGTTGCTACAGGACATTATGCTCAAAATTCCCTTGGTAATTTTCTGGAAAACACTAAAAAAGGTATTTTGTATACTTAATTTTACTGATAACAGATGCACGGCATTCTGTAATTTTGGGACACAACCCCAGTTGTGAGTTACTGGTATATTAGAATGGGTAGGTCAAGATTTTAATTTCTGACTTGCTGTAGGTGTACTGCAACATTTGAAGATTTTGCATTTCTTCTCGATTAGTAGTCCGGTTGACTCGGGATTATAGAAAAGGTGTTTCTAAGAAACTTATGTATTGACACCTCTTTTCCTAGGACTTCTGGAAGTATGTGAAAAATTTGCATAATTAGTAAAAAAATTTAACTTCCCAAATTTTCTCAAAAATTTTGGATACTTGTACATCCTTTTTAATGCTCTAAATAACGCGCTATAATGTAAGGATTCCAACGGTATCAAAATCATCGCTGGTCCGTGTGCCATACCCGCACACGAGACCTGTAAACATTCTGTCATCATGGTTTTTTTTGATTTACAAGTCATATTTTCCGAATTGCAATTTTTATAAAGATAAATATACAGGGTGTTTCAAGAAATGTTCCACAAAGTGTTGGCGAATATCTTTGTGCTCCTTGCAACTACCTATGAATTGATTTTAAAATTTGAAGTTGGGCGATTTTAAAATATGCTTTATGGGAATTTTCAAAACACTTTTTTATTCAAAAAATGTAAAAAAAGTGGAATCTGGTCATAAAAAATCAGTGAATGGTTGACATTTTGTCCTGATTTGTTTTTTTGCCGTTCAAGACTTGGTTTTGAGGTTGAAAACTAGTTGGCCAGTTGCCGGAATTGGTAGATGAAAAGGAAAAAAATTCCAAATCTGACTGCGAAATATTGGATTGTTAAATCATTGTTCAAGTACTTGTTTTGTTCGTAGGTGGGAAAACAAAGAATATCACTCCGAACGTGATTAATTTAATGAAAAACCTACAAACGACTACATTTAAAAAATTACATCTCGTTACAAAGCCCAGACATCTTAATTACGGATGAAATTTATCTTGCACAGATTGCTCCGCTGGAGCAAGAAAAGCCAATCCAACCTAAAAAATCTGTGTTCTTTGATAAAAGATTGGGTTTAGCAGCTTTTGTCCCATTCCCGTAATTTTCAAAATTAAAAGAACGGGAAATGCGACTTTGAAGTGACTGGAATATCAAAAAATTCCCTGACAAGGGATCGGCAAATAGTTGTACCCTGCTTTCTTAACGAAATATGTATCATTTGAAAGAGCATTAAAAATATACTCCCGGACATAAATTTCTGACCACCCATATCTCAAGTCAATATAACGCAATCGCTTTGAAACTTGGCATGTATACTAGTCATGACAGACAGAATGTGCCACATAAAATTGTTTTTCGTGTCTCTGTCCTTAGGCGAGTTATGCAGGTTTTTTCAAAAATTGGTGGACAAAACTTTCTGATCACCTAAAATAACTAAAGTTTTCTCAGTCTCCTTGAGTAAGCGACATGGTTCAGTTATCTTTGAACACTATTAAGGGACCTACAATGACGATGGGTATGATTTTTACCACCAAATTCGGCGTGTGCCCTCAAGCAACTCGTATTCTTGCAGCGCTCTTTTTCTCGTTAAAATCACGCCCTATGCGGCAAGGACGACTTTTTAGTTTCAGAAAAAGTAATAAGAAACTCATTGGAGGTAGTGATGCAAGATCTTACTACCCTGCAATGTGAAATATACTCCCCGCCATAAGTTTTGACCCCCCTTCTAACTCGGTCCAAAGTGTACCAATTTGGACCAAATTTGGTACGTAGTCTACTGATAACCTAGTAGTAAAAAATATCATATCAGGGCAAACCACATAGCTGTATTTCAAAATCCAGAGACAATTTTTTAAAATCACCCCCAAAAAAAGAGGACAAAAGTTTTGACCCCCCTTTAAAAAAAGTTAAATATCGCCACCGGATGTAGCCCGCACCTTTCGCAATCGACGTGCCTTACCTGAATACAGGTTAATAAACGCTTTTCCGTTGAATGTTTCGTTGCATCTGAGGACGCAACGCGTTAAACCGAGTTTGATGTAGAGCTGCCCACAATGGTTAATATCTCGCTCTAGCGCTTTCCAAATGTTTTAAATTGTGTTTATATCATTTGGTTTTGACTTGTAATCACCTGCATTGACCTTCTTCTTTTGAAAAAAGTCCACGATGGCCTAGCAGGGTCGATTCGGCCGATATCCAGTTGTCATGCCCAGCCTTGGTGAGCCATTTGCTCTTTGGCTGAAGGTCTAGATGTGGTCGTTAGGTCCTCAGTCTAATCCTGAGACCCATATTTACACTCAGTATTGTAAAATTTCTCGATTTGACCCGTTTTGTAATGGGTTTCATTCACCTTAATCTTGAGTTCGCCGTAACTGTAAATGCCCCCAAGGTTGATCAGAACCCCGCAGGCGATTTGGCGTTCGATACGTCTCAGACGTAGACGGCGGGTGCCGTAGCTTCTTAAATTACGCGGGCCATCTAATGCAAGCCATTTTTCTTCGGTAAAAATCTATTTGAAAAACTCGGTTTTTTGGTTAAGGTGCAGATCGGGGAAGTTGCGGCGGCAAACCATTTGAGATCGTGTCAGCGGGAGTTTATTCTTGGACTAAGTGTAGATGTGAGTCTCAGGATGAGATTGAGGACCTAACGACCACATCTAGACCTTCAGCCAAAGAGCAAATGGCTCACCAAGGCTGGGCATGACAACTGGATATCGGCCGAATCGACACCACTTGGCCATCGTGGACTTTTTTCAAAAGAAGAAGGTCAATGCAGGTGATTACAAGTCAAAACCAAATGATATAGACACAATTTAGAACATTTGGAAAGCGCTAGAGCGAGATATTAACCATTGTGGGCAGCTCTACATCAAACTCGGTTTAACGCGTTGCGTCCTCAGATGCAACGAAACATTCAACGGAAAAGCGTTTATTAACCTGTATTCAGGTAAGGCACGTCGATTGCGAAAGGTTCGGGCTACATCCGGTGGCGATATTTAACTTTTTTTAAAGGGGGGTCAAAACTTTTGTCCTCTTTTTTTGGGGGTGATTTTAAAAAATTGTCTCTGGATTTTGAAATACAGCTATGTGGTTTGCCCTGATATGATATTTTTTACTACTAGGTTATCAGTAGACTACGTACCAAATTTGGTCCAAATTGGTACACTTTGGACCGAGTTAGAAGGGGGGTCAAAACTTATGGCGGGGAGTATATGCCATTAACGCCTTAAGCAAACCACCTAGGAGTAGCCGATCTCTGAATAATTGATCATAACCGCAGGCGTTTTTATTAAATCAGTCTAGAAATCCCCTACAATACTCTTTGGTGAATACTGAAGAACGTGGGATAGCAATCTCCCGTTATCTTCGCATTTCGTGCGCGCACTAACGCAAAAGTCCAAAAAAACGCAACTTTTCCGATTTTGTAATTACAAAATGGTCAGAATTTGCCAAAAAATCCTCAAGTTTGCGTTATCGCGTAATTTCACCCCGAAATTTCATGAGTCCGGGTCAGCACTAATACAACTTTATTTTTCATTGTGTAGGGCTAAGCCATGTTTAATTTCAACCAGTTTGGGCTGATTCTGAAAAAGTTACAGGCCGCTAAAGTCCGGCCGGCTGGTCAGTTTTGTAATGATTTTGCACATGCTTGATGAAATCCTTAACATCCCTCGGTATGATGGACGGAGATTGACCATGTGTGATCAATGACATAATCTTGCCCTTAAAGTGCAAGGATGGAAAATTCCGTTTTACCAAATGTTTTGCAGCTCTTCTTGATAGGGCAGTTAAAATTTGGAACATGTAGCTCAATTAACAACCCAGCTAAAGGGTGGTCTGAGAGATATGTCCGGGAGTATAGTGCACATCGCAAAAAAAATTAGCTGCCTAAATTACCTTACTAGGGAAGTGTACAAACGAACCCTCACCAAATGGCAAGTGTTATACACCATTGGAAAGCCCTTGAAAAATGGTGAAAGGTACCATTTTCATTTTTTGCAGAATGCCTCAGGGCAAAAAATTATAAACGGTTGATTTGTCCCTTAAGTAGTTACAATATCTTCTATTAGGCAAAATAAATGTTATTTCAAAACGCTAAATGGTACGTATTACCATTAGGTTGGCCTAAGAATCATTATGAAGCTTGGCGCTTGCGAGTAAAACCATTTTACATATGACATTTACTGGTTTTAAACACCCATAAGGTGAAAAAACACTTTTCACTTTTTTTAATCTTGAAAAACATGTAAGTTTGATGGTTTTTACCGTAATCGATCGTCTCCCAGAAAAATTAAAACCTTTGTAAAAGTTTAACGCAAATATTTACCTAACTGTAAGAACGCAAAAATGATTTTGCCCAAGCTGGGAACCGAACCCGGCTTGCTTTGGCTTATCAGCCTGCTCCGCAACCACTGCACTATTGAAGCAACCCTCTCCGAGGATTTTTTCCTGCCCAAGAGAAAGAAAGATTTTTGTTGCAGAATGACCTAAAAATAATATAATTTACAGTATGTTGTCGCGGAAAGTCATTCTGCAAAAAATGAAAATGGTGTCTTCTACCATTTTTCAAGGGCTCTTCAATGACGTATGTCACTTATCATTTGGTGAGGGTTCGTTTGTACACTTCTCTAGTTAGGGCATAGATACGACCGCTTTTTGAAAGGGGTTATATGCGGCCAAAACGCCGGTTCCTTATATTACAGTAATACTGGCGGTTTGAAATCGTCTTTATTAATTTCCTGGTATCCAAAGACGTCTATCACGGTCGTTTTATGGCTTTACCGATCCTCGGTTATATGTTATTAGACATTACTGCTAGTTACTGTAAATTGTAAATAAAACTAGGTTAAAGGGAAAATTGGAGCAAAAAGCTTTGGAAATACATTTATATGATCGTCGTGGTTATTCACAAACGAAAATTTCAAAATCGAAAATTTCTTATGTCCTAGCCTTACCAATGGTTGGTCCACTGTGTCAGCAATAGTGTCTTTGGCCGATTTTACAATTTTATCTTCGTATTTTTTCGAAAAAATGTATATTTATAGGCCCTTGTAAATTGAATTATCCTCCAGTAATTATAATCGGTCAGGTTACTGGCACAACACCCTTGTAATTATACGATAGTGACATACCCACTCTCATCACCATCAAATTTGTGGTCGTTTCAAAAAAATTCAAAAACTCAGAAAAATTGCATAACCATGGATTTTGTCTGCGGAGGAACAAAAATTATTAAAAAATGTCAACATACCATGGTTTTGTGGCATATAAGAGATGAAACGCAAAACATTCACAGAGACCGGATTCGAAACCAGGACTCGCTGCGCCGGAAGTGGGCTCACCACCAATCGGCCAACTGGACACAACTCTGTTGCCGTTCCGAGAGCTTATAAAGCGAGGCGGAAATTAGGCTAAAATCTGTATTTTGGCCATAACTTTGTTCAAAGTGAATTTAGGCAGCTAATTCTTTTTGCGCTGTGAACTATTTTTAATGCTCTTTCAAATGATATAGGTTTCGTTAAGAAAGCAGGGTACAACTATTTGCCGATCCCTTGTGAGCTTTTTTCATCTTATTCGTAAAAGCCAAACCCAAATACGGCCTCCGTCGGTAAAAAAGTCTCCTCCGAGCCTTCGCCAATGTGTACGACATCCGCCAATCTGCCGAGACTAACAGATTACATCGTACCAGGTGTAACAACCTAATTTCGTCTTTAGTTAAATGTCTGGGCTTTGTAACGAGATGTAATTTTTTATTCTTTTGCATTTTCTAAATCGCCCAACTTCACATTTTAAGGTCAATTTTAACTTTTTGGATAGCTGCAAAGAGCACAAAGAATTTGGACACTTTCTGAATGGCGAAATCCGGAACCGGGAAAAAAACAAAAGATAAGGCTTAGAACTGCCACTTGATCTTAATATGTTATTAATCTCGAAACTTTGTTATTTTTTTGATTGTTACTTTTTTTCTTACGGTAGTACTGTTAAATAGTAATCATTTGAAAAAATAGAAAAAATTTGGGAGACCGGTTATTTCCCAAAAGTACAGAATTCCGCGAGACCGAACCTTTCATTTGGGGCAGATCGGGTATCGGCCCAATATTGCAAAACTGTTTGAATTGCTAGCCAATGTAGGTTAGGGTACTTTGTGTTCACACCGTAGGGTAGGTCCCCTGCGACCCATTTCCCCACCTAGGTCGCGACCAAGGTCAAGGTGGTTGCCTAAAATCACTCGAAAATGGTGTCAATGTTTGACTAGGATGGTCAAGACGCCTTCTTTAGGTCCGTAACCGAGGTCAGGTGGTTGTCCAAAATATTCTCAAAACGGCCAAACAAAATGACTAGGGTGCGAGAGTCACTTTGGTTGAGCTTGGTCGTGACCTAGCTCGTGAGCTATGATGACATCCATGTTTTTCAAGAAAAAAAGCAGGATCATGGGTCATGAATAAGACCAACTTTTTCCTCCAAAAATTCTTTCGAAAGAATTTTGATGTGTAAAATCTTTTGGTAAATTCATATTGCGTGGACGAAACGTCCAAACGGTTCAGGAAATGCGCTGGATTGACGCTGCCGTAATTTTCGCCCACAGTTAGGTCAGGTCACAACCACCCTGACTATACCCCGGGACTAAAGTTTGGAACAGGCTAGATTTACTTTGTGGCTTGAGATCGCAGTTTCATTTCTTTTCTATGAGAATCGGAATGTATTGAAACCCTGAATAGATGCATAGCCGTAAAAATCCGAAAGCTCATATCAGCAAACCACAAAATTTTTAAAAATGGGTGGGACAAAAGTTTGGAACAGGGTAGGAATGCGACCATAAATTTCGAGGTATAGTCAAAAACTCCTAGCCTTTGGTATTTTTAGATGCTACAAGGAGTCAGGATCTCAACGACATGCTGATTTTCATCGATAAACTCAAAATGAAAAAAATTCTTATTGAGCCAAAAATGACGGTCAAATTTGCGAAAAAAAATTATTTTTGGGTTGGGTTCTCTATGTTATTGGGTGTGTAAGCATTCTAAAATATTTAATATAGTCGTATGACCGTAAAAAGACACTCAGATCTTCGCATAGCGACCTTATCCGCACAGTATAATTTATGAAAATCTTGGATTGCGCTTCGAATCTTGGTCTAATGAACTTTAGACTTTTTGTAAGGCGGCTTGATGGCTAATTGGTCTTTTCATAGTTTTTGTGGGATGAAAAGGTTTCTTCACAAAGCAAAACATGACCGCAATTTGCAATATCCCAAGTAAGACGTTTCAAAAATTAAAAAAATTTTTCGATCACCAAAATCAATGTCTATATCGACCTGGATTCCTAGTTTAATACATTGTAGAGTTGGCTAACAAAACTTTATCAGTGTGAAAAGGATAAAGGCATTTAGTTTTGCGCCATACGGCGACCTAAAATTAAAGTAAAAAATATGGGTCATCTTAACATCTCATATATATGGGTTTTTCGAAGTTGTGGCCTTTCGTGTTGCAAATAGCGGTTGGTTTTTGCCTCTTGGAGATACCTTTTTGTCCCACAAAAACTATGAAAAGACCAATTAGCCATCAAGCCGCCTTACAAAAAGTCTAAAATTCATTAGACCAAGATTCGAAGCGAAATCCAAAATTTTCATAAATTATACTGTGCGGATAAGGTCGCTATGCGAAGATCTGAGTGTCTTTTTACGGTCATACGACTATATTAAATATTTTAGAATGCTTACACACCCAATAACATAGAGAACCCAACGCAAAAAATAATTTTTTTCGCAAATTTGATCGTCATTCTTGGCTCAATAAGAATTTTTTTCATTTTTAGTTTATCGATGAAAATCTGTATCTCGATGAAGTCCTGACTCCTCGCAGCATCTAAAAAAACCGAAGCCTAGGCGTTTTTGACTATACCTCGAAATTTATGGTCGCATCCCTACCCTGTTCCAAACTTTTGTCCCACCCATTTTTAAAAATTTTGTTTTTTTGCTCATATGAGCTTTCTGATTTCTACGGTTATGCATCCATTCTGGGGTTTTAATACATTCCGGTTCTAATAGAAAAGAAATAAAACTCCGATCTCAAGCCGCAAAGAAAATCTAGCCTGTTCCAAACTTTAGTCCCGGGGTATATGCTCACAACCTAGGTCGTGAGCTTGGTGACGACCTGACATAGAGAAAGTGTCTTGACCAGCCTAGTTAAGCATTGCGACCATTTTCGGGGAATTTTAGGCAACCATCTTGACCTTCCTCACGACCAGGTCGCGAGCTTTGTCATGGGTGATCTCTCCTCTGGTATGAACACCCCGTTGGTTAGCTAGTAAATAAATTTTGCAATGTTTGGTATAAGTATTGAGGCGATACCCGATCCCTCAACTAAAGGGTAGCTATAACACAGTTCTGTAAATATTATACTATGTATGGAATTATTATTTAGGGGCGATTCCTCATCTGTTAACTGCGGTAGATCCACTGAAAGATCAGACGTATTTCCTTTCACGGATATCCGAAAATCAACTTCGAAGGTCCATGTTTCCGATCGGAGATCAAATTAAATCTAACGTTAAGAAAATGGCGGTAGAAATGGGACTTAATGAAGTGGCCGAGAAAAAAGAAAGCATGGGATTATGTTATGTTGGGAAACGTCGGAAATTCAGTGAATTCCTCGAAAAGGTATCATTTTTATAACCCTTCAAGAGAATTTGTAATTCTAAACTCTTTGTTTAGTATATACCAGACAAGAAAGGCAATCTGGTGGACATTGAAACAGCAGAAGTCATAGGAGAGCACAATGGAATCCATCACTTTACAATTGGAAAAAGGGTTGCCATTAATACAAATTATCCTACCCATTACGGATTTTACGTCTGCAAGATTGATTCCTGTTCGAATATTGTGTACCTGGTAAGAATACAGAAACGTTAAGTGTTTCTGGGCAAACAGTGCACCTCGAAGAAAATTTTTTTGTAAAAAATTGAACAAGCTTTTGAATTTTTTTTCGCCAAAATAACAAGGTTTATAGCGAGTTACAATCGAAAGGGTTTTCGAAATACCCCCATTATGGCATCGTCCTATTGTGGTTTCCGCCTAAGTATTGTAGACGATTGCCAATCCGGGGAGCGACAATTGGCCAATTGCAATTGGGGAAAAAGACAATCGGGGAAACTGAAAAGTATTATTTTTCTTGCCTGTAAGTTTTGTTGATTTCAAAAATCATGTTCACTTTTTGATTGTTATTTTTTTAAGTAGTACTGTAAAGTAGTATTTTTTAGAATTTTTATCACAAATACTCGATATAGCGGTTTTCGATGGTGCTGATTTCGAAAATGATATTCAATCTTTCTTATTTGAAATCAGCACCATCGAAAACCCCCAAATCGATTATTTGTGGAATAAGGTAAAAAAAATTAAATCGAGTATTTGTGACAAAAAATGCAATTAACTGCGTTAAAAATGGTTTAACGTCTTTTTCCCCAATATTCAACTTACCCAAGTGTCTTGTTCCCCAATTGAGGACGTTCCTGCCAAACAAGTTTAAATTGTAGTGTCGGGGATCGTTTAATCCATTGTTATATTCAAAGAAAATTCAATTGGAAAGGCCTCATTGGATTAACGGATCTCCCATCGAAGGTGATCTCGAATTCAGATGTCAGAGACAACATCCGACCTTACAATGCTCACTCGAGGATGACATCTTGACCTCAAAGACACCTTTAAGAGCTGCTGCTCCTGGTCAGGTACGCGATTTACCACTTTATTGAAAATATGCATTTTTTCAGAATTGTGTTTTTTACCGAGAAAATGTTTGTCTGGGATCTGCCGAGATTACTGATATCCTGGAGCCGATCAAATAAATCCCTTCAAAGATTGCCGGACTCTTTTTTTCTTTGGGATCCATTTCGATATCGAAAATTCCTTTTCATCCACAGCACTCGACGGGAGCATACGGTAACTGTTTATATACATCTCGTAGTCCACAAAGTCTTTGGCCAGCTTGTCTCTCCGATAACGTTGTTTGAGGATCTACATACAGGGTACAGAATGGGCCACTCGAAACTCCCTTCCTCCTTTTGGTCAATATCTCCGTCAATACTGAATGAATCCTTCCAAAATTTTGAATTGTTAAAATTGAGACCCGCCATTTTTACTGTGCTAAATTTGAAGGTTTTAGATCACGAATGCACTTTACAGTAATCTTCGACTTTTGGGGGAGAAAATTGTCCCCGAAATCCGCGATTTTTTCATTTTCTTTCGGAATGCGCTTGCTTTCTCTCTCCATTTCTCGCCCAATCGACCATTTCCCCAATCGTCCCAGTTCCGTTTGAGAATAGCCGTTGATGATTAAAATTTTGGTAGGATTCGTTCGGTATTGATGGAGATGTTGACATGAAGGGAGTTTAAGGCGGCCCACTCGGTATCTTTACAGAATCTTACTTGGAATTGATGGTTATATTGTTTTTTGACTGGGAGGATCAAAGGTATTCGGAAAATTTTCAAGTTCTCCGAAGTTTGTAATCGAGGAATCGCGGCTAATGGATAGAATGCTTGACCTCCCAAATCATTATGACTGAACACATCTTGATCCAATATGGATATACACAACGAAGCGCCGTGCAAAAAGAAGAGATCTTCTCGTAGTAGACTGAGAAATTTTTTATAAATTTATAAACTTACAATTGGCAAGACTCGGTCCATACGGGGTTCAGAGTCTTGTATCTGGTAGCGGTAGTGCAAGGGGGATGGTCTTGGAGGTTAAAAAGGCATCGTGGATATAATTCGACTCTTAAATATGGATCTGAAGACTTGGAAAGAGTGTCGAGAACTGGTAGATTTGAGGCCGAGACGATCTCCAGGCTTAACAAGATGTATCTGTTGGTTGTTTGCACATATCCCATCTTCAATGTTGCATAAGGAGTGTTCTCCTTGATCAAGGTGTTAAGAGTAATGTCACCCAGATTGGCACAATACTGGAGAATCAGGTCGACGGTGGGGGTTCTGTTCATGAATAAGGTCGACCGCAGGAAGTCGGTCTTTTCTCGTTTCCAATCGACGCTCAAAAGGTCGGCCACGGCCTCGCAGGATCTCTGAATCGATCATCACCATTGACGTTATCTTACGTATATTATGTCATAATATCCATTGTTTTGGCCATCTATCAAATAGTTCTCAAATGTATGGATAATCTCTTTCCACAATAAATCAACGGCTACGTAATATAACCTGGGCAAGAGCGTTCCCTTAAGGCAATTGCGGAGTCTTTCCACAGTATTTAACAAGGAATCCACTTGATCTCCGTTCCTCATCTGGAACGTTTAATTTCTCGGGATAGACTTACAATTTTCCTTTGAGGTGAGGCAATCTGTTCACACTGTTTCCTCAGAGCATCGTACTTGTAAACACATATATTCTTTATGAGATCGCTGGAGAGGTCTTTGCATCGCCGTTCAGTTACTCTCAACAACTTCTGAACACTTCCAATTATCTGATCCTTTTCTTCCGGATTTAATCTAGTGATTAAATTTTTGAGATTAAGGAATCGTTCAAAATTGGAGATGAGATGATCACAAGCATGTTCAATCCCATTGGCCGCTTCGGCTAGCTATTAATCTTAGATTAGATTGGAATAGGACCTACCTCGAAGTAAGTAAGACGACAGTTGAGGGTCTGTTGGTGAATCTTCGTACTGTAGATAACAACGCTGTCCGCCAAGATCTGCAAAAGATTTTATTCGTTTCGTTAGATGTAGAATTTAGAATTACAATTTACACTTTTTAACATCATTTGGTACGCTACCATGCTTTTTCAAAAGTGCGTAGATATTTTTTGCAAGGCTTTTTCGCACTGAACAATTGCACAGTGTACAAAAATATAAAAAAAGATGGTTGCGCAATTTGTGCAATGTCCTGTCAATTATTTTTTTTCTCCACCAAATACGACGGACGCAAGTTCACGGAGGCGGTCGTACTGACCTTTGACATTTTCGTTCCAAATTTTGGAGCCAGAAATCGGTGAAACTTAGAAAATTTTTACAATGATTTTCAAATGAGTTTCTCGTACTTAATACAAAATTTTTGGATTCCAAGTTAAAAAAAAGTCGCTGAATTCGTTCAAAAAATTTAAAAAAGTAAATTTTGGTAGAATGAAGTCGCCCTTTTGGGGGTCGCCCTTCCGGGGTGGGCCCTTTCGGGGTCACGGCAAATACTGTGGTTTTCGGGTTCCGGAGCCTAAATAAGTCAAAATTAAAGAGACAGGAACTTTTAAAACGAATTTGTTTTATCATTTTTTTTCAAAAATTTTACAACATAGCTATGAGATCGGTTGTGTCCCAAAAGTACAGAATGCCGTGCATAGTGATTGTATATCTACAGTTATTGGATTTATTCTTGGAGTTCATTTTTTCGGTCGTTTTTCGGTTGTTTTTTCGGTCTTTCCCGGTGTGTCCGAAAATGGAGTACGGTGTGGAAGAAAGAGCTTGGTCTGTGGTTTGGTACGGAAATTACGGTTCGGCGATACATGTTCAAAGGGAATACCGCATGAAATACGTACGTAATTCCCAACTTCCAAATCGCAAGACAATCGAAAAAACAACCGAAAAACGACCGAAAAAATGAACTCCGAGAGTAAATCCAATAACTGTAGATATGCACTTACTATGTATAACATATTTGGTATTAAAGAAAATGGGGTTGTCAGAGGATTCAGGGAAAAAAAGAATTTTAAGATTTGGCCAAAAACTAAAGAAGTTATAGCCAATTCAAATCGGGCCACAAAGATGCCCCACCCTGTATAATTAACATTTTCAGGCACTGTGAGGTCCATATTATACTTTTAGCAAAAAATAGCCGCCGTGTCTATCATTTTGAAACACCCAAAACTTGGAAAATCTTTTGTGCAAAGTGCAGTTATAGTGCAACGACGAAAAATGTTTTTTAGCGTCAAGTGAACCCAGACACTTTGCATAGGCGTGTCTATCATTTCGAAGTGTCCCTAAAGACAATTCGCCCGAACTTGAATAGGCGGTGGCGGTAGAATTTTACCACACCATTTTTTTGAGTTGGTGTTTGGCTAGCCACTTTCTGTTGAAACAGACTTGTTTCGACTTTTTGTCATAATCGCCTACATTCAATTCCCAGACTTCATTTTCCGGTATATTTAAATCGTAAAGCATACGGAAATAGCCTGTATGTAACACAACAGCGCCATCCCATCGTCCTGGATATCCAAACAAACCACATCATCACAAAACGCTTTGCAGAATGCTAAACATAAGATGGCACTCTCATGGATA
Source organism: Bursaphelenchus xylophilus (assembly GCA_904066235.2). Classification (NCBI taxonomy): domain Eukaryota; kingdom Metazoa; phylum Nematoda; class Chromadorea; order Rhabditida; family Aphelenchoididae; genus Bursaphelenchus; species Bursaphelenchus xylophilus. The sequence goes on from CAJFCV020000001.1 coordinate 7,184,117, forward strand.
TCTACATTATGTTTCTTGTAATCATTTATTTGGAATGGATTTTCGGGAAGCTGATCTTCGAGGTCTCTAGAGTCTTCCACGCACTGAAATTGTTTTATAAAGCAAGATATAAACGGTACCGTTCCCTCCCAACTCTGCCCGGTCTTCTAAAAAGCCAGATTGGTTACCTTTTTGATGAAACCAATGTGAATTCCCCTCCATCCATGGGTCCAGAATACACAAGCGTTGTAGAAATACTTCTCGAATCCACCCAAATTAAGTATTCCTCTGCAAACCTTCATACTTGGTCACCTTTCTTACGTCTCTTGTTTCATAAAATTGGAGAGCTGCCTCAGGGAATCAAATAACTGCATGGTTCCTTCTGTAAATTCCTTTAGTTGTTGCCCGTTTCGTGAATCTAGAGCCCTCAATGCCTTGGAAAGTTGTCTGTCTGTGAGTTGAAATACCTAAATTTAAACAGTTTTTATTAAAAATGTTTTTTTAACCTTTTCCTCAACATTCTCTGAAACTATTTGTAGATAGCATAAATCGAATGATCGGAAGAGCTTGGAATAAATAACATTGCACTTCTTCATGTCCATATGGAGTTTATCCACGATCTCGCTGAGTTCCGCGACATTGGAGACCTCTAGAGAACTGACAACCTTGGATACCGCCACTTCTACTTTGGCCTTGAGCTTCTTGGATAAAACCTCGATCACGTTTGGATGGTTCAAATAATTTAGGACTTTGACGATAGGCCTGTAATTTGTGGTGGTCGTTGGCGGAAAAAAATTGTCAACGTCCAATTCTTGTCTGAACAGAGAAAAAAAGGAGAAAATCTCCACAGGGAGGGAGCAGAAATTTGCGCAATGTAACGCAATTTGAGGCAAGAATTACGCATTTCTTGTCTAGAAGCCTAACAGACAAGAAATGGCGGTTTCTGGCCACGAAACCCGATTTGATTTGTATGTCACCATCCTTGTATTGTAACATTCAGATCGATTTTCCAAAAAATTCTTTTTTCCTAGTCCCGAAGCGAAAACATTAAACGGTATCGTTGACCCGAACTGTCGCGACCCGAGCTTCAGTCAGATTTGGAATGGGGTATTTGGGTATATACCACGTTGGAACCCTAGTTAAATCATCCTGGGAACACAAAAATAAAAAGTGGGGACAAAAACGGGCCCAATTATTCCTATTATGTATGACTATGACCAGGAAAGCTTACTTGAAGAACCTTAAGATACGCGAAATGTCAGAAAAATTGAAATCCAAAGAAAAGAAAGCCGAATCCCCCAAAGTGCTCAAGTAATTGTCGACTCTCTTAACCAGATTCTTGGCAACGTCATCCATCAATTTGGGCCTTCCTTCCTTATAATCCTCCACATGATTCATTTTATAATTGTAATCATTCGTTTCCTTGTCGTCCAATTCTAAATGTAAAAGACGATCCACCAACCTAAACTACCAATAACTGAGAGCGATCTTACAATAACTCGCAAGTACTCCATTCGATCTTATAAAAGTCGCAGACGATCTTAAGCACGGCTACAGTGGTCTCGAAAAGGATCTCGGATTTGAGACTCTTGGATAACATGGAGAGGACACAGCTCAAATCTGCTAATTCCAGTCTCTCCCCGTTCTCGTAGTCTCTCTGAGAGTTCAAATAAGTGTTGAGCTGAATGAATTACCTTGAGTTTACACTTGAGAATGGCGTCGTTGATCCCATTGATCTTAAATCTGGTTTCTTTGTCAACGTCCAAATGTTTTGTCTTTACAACCAGCACTACATTATTTTTCTCGAACCATTTTTTGAACATGGAATGACTCTTGTTTATCTTAAATTTGCACTTCATATCTGATGGCACCCTGATCACCTTGAGCACCGACTTTTGACCATGGCGTAGTGTTCTATAAAATACCAAGAACTGTAATATATTCTTACATTGATATCTGTTTGTTTGATTTCAGAATCATGTTCGATGTGGCACAACTTCCTTCATCACATCTGTTCATGGAAATTTATATTAAAAGTTATTTATACCTGTCCAATTGTAACATAAACTCAATTTGATCTGCTCCTCCACAAGTCTGAATTTCTATGTCAAGAAGATATTCAATCTGAATGGATAAGATAGTATAATCTATATTTTAATTACCGAAGTTTCTTCTTGTTTGACGAGCAATTCAAAAGATTCTTCATCATAATGGAGAACCTGTAAGAGGGCATTAAAAGTAGAGTTATTGCGGGCATCTGTCTAAATAAGATTGGCCCACCTGTCTTATATGTTCCAGCAATCCGAGTCTCTGACTGTAATCAACCACTTCCGGATGATGGACAAGTGCCCGGATACAACCTTCCAACAAACTTTTCCCCATTTAAAGAACCCAACTGATGAGTTATTTGTCTGATAAGCATGCTCTTAATGGATTACGTCATCGTCGAGAGGGTGAACACAAGCCGCCCCCTCCTAGAAATGTCGCAGTAATTAAATCGGAGCTCAGCCGGCCATCCATTCAGGCGTCACTGCTTTCACACTGTTATTACCGTAGTAATTATCGGAGAGGGGCACCCCGACCATCGTCTTGACCATTGTCTCCTTCTCCCTTTCTTCTGCTCTTAAAGAGGCGGACAGTCATGGATTACACGTTTTTTTGTGTTTTATTCCTCTTCCTTCTTCATCACGGAGATATGGCCAAACTCTTGGACACAAGTGTCTCATGTGATCAGGTACCCATTAGAGTGTTTTGGTAATCGATATCAACATTAATATCATCCAATTTCAGAAGGATTTCGTCTTGTCCTTGAGTTTTGATTCTGACTTCCGGGGCATTGTTTATTCAGAAGATGATTTCCCAAACTGTGTCTACGTCAACGGGACCATGTTGCCTCAACGGAATTATCAATTAAAGATCCCTTTGATTGGATGTGAGACCAGAACAAACGAAGATGGCAACTTCGAGAACGCAATCATTGTTCAGGAAAACGCGGCTTTTGTCCAGAGTACTGACAAAAAGTACTTGTTAACTTGTATTCCAAGTGCCGTTCCTATTGGTCCCCAAAGGTTGGTTCGAATATAGTTTTATTAGGTTGGACGGAAAGTTTGTACGATTTTTTACTGCTGCTATTTTTTCTTGCGCTGATGGAAAAAGACAAACACAAATATATGGTGTCGGTAGGGGACAGGCATCCCTATCTAGCAGTACAACCTTCAGCCATCTTAAGCATTTACGAACTGAGAACTTAATTTAGACATTTACCCATCTTTGGTCCAAAATTACAAATCCTTGGCTGGTTTGTTTAATAAGGCCTACCAGGAAATTGTTTTGGCACTGCTAAAAAGCCTTCTTCTGTAGCTCTTAATATGCGTAAAGTCGCCGGGGACTAAATCAAAACATAGCCATAAAATTTGACTTTTGCAGGACCACCCCAAGTTTGAATATAACTGCAACCGCCGCTTTGCCGGTGCATTTCTATGTGTAAAACTATGATATGCAGAAACTAAGGACAATCCCTTACACTCAGCTACCCCGCAATAGCCAACTGTTTTGCCGTACGACATAATAGAACTAAATTACTTTTCTCAAAAAATCGTTGGTGAACTGTTGGATCATCCCGTACAATTCTAAAAAGAGCTCATAACATCTTTCCACTCCTCCCTTTCTTGGGTGCAAAATAGAGCCGCTTTATTGCTCTACTACCTCGTGAAACAATGGGCTACCATTGTTGACTGTCACAAAATTACGCGCATTGCTCTACAGCTATAATTTTTGGCAATTTTGTCTCTTTGCGGATAACCCGAGGCATCTGTGATCCGGTTTACTCATGTTGCACGTAAAGGACTCTCTATGTGCCTTACTGCACCCTATTACAGAGACAGACAATAAGAAATACGCGGAATAATAAGAAAAAGTTTTCATAGGGGGCCTTTGCTGAAGACTTGGTTGAAAGTGTTGCTATTATTTTATCCGACACGCTTTTTTATGATTTCTAATTGTGTTTAACGTAGTCAGAAAGACCACTGGACATTGCCTAAAAAGTTTCAGAGCTTCATCGAAAGCGATCTGGAAACTAGAGTTTGCGTTCTGGACCCTACCCGAAATAGCCGCAAAGCGGAAAACCTCTTATAATTAAGCTCGTTTTGGCGGAGCTAACGATTGGCACGTAGCATATAAATCTTCACACTGTACTCTTGTATATGCTAGGTATTTACGGTGGGCAATCGGTCTTGGCGCGAAAAAAATTAAATTGAAATTTGGGTAAAAAATCGTACGAACTTTCCGTCCAACCTAATATTTTATTTTTTCTTTACTTTCAGAGAGTCTCTGATTACGGTAGATTTTGGAGGGGTGACGATTGATAACAGCCACACAACTCCCGAGGTGATCAGTGCTTCATTGCCTCCGGGCTCGGCCAAACCTCCACTCAAATATACGGTTGAAATCAGGGCTGGGCATTCTCTGACTTCTCCAACTTCATTTAATGCATTGAATATAGGAGATCCGATTGTAAGATTTGATGAGAATACAGTAAACTTTTCAGAGTTATGTTGTGAGAATTCAAAAGCCAGTTTCTGATACCCAAATTGGCCGTTGTTGGGCGACGGATGCCAAGTCTAACCTGGAACTGAGCGATGAGAATGGATGCACTTTACAACCGCGAGCTAGCATCTGGAATGCTTTTGAGAGGCTAAACAGTGATGACGAAGTTATTTTTGTGAACAAGATTAAAGCCTGGGCATTCCCAACCAGGTAAACAAAAAATATTCTGATTGACCATATTTCGACTTTAATTTAATTTTGTTGTCCAGCGATGAAGTAAATATCTTCTGCAATCTGAGGGTGTGCATGAGTCGAGCCTGTGAATTGAGTAATTGTTCGAGTACCACCAGAAGAATGAGGAGGCATTTTTCTCATCCAGTGGGGGCCATCTCGTCAGTGGAGAGGATCCATGCTCAACTCCGTCTTCGGAGACAAGCCTTATCTTCAGTCTCGTCTACAGTAAGTTCCGTTTAAAGCTCTACATTCATGTTGCAGGATCTGTTGACTCAATCTTTTGTCGATCAGGACAAGATTGTATGCTTGACGACCTCCCATTTGGCCTTACTGGCCAGCTGCATTCTGGTGTTGTTGATCTTGGTCGTGGTGTTTATTTTTATCGTGACCCCCAACAGATTCTTGAACAATCTGAAACTTTAATACTGATCTGATCTCCACGGTTGTTGTATCTCTCGTATTGTATCATAAATAATTACTCTTTTTTTGTGCGGCATTCATCAACAAAAGCACAGGGAAACTGGTCGATGAAAGAAAGAAAGAAAGAAAGAGTGCACTAGAATTAGGGAAAATAAACCGGCTTACGGAAATTCCCTCGCAATAGTCGAGAAGGGAGGGAGAGGGGCGGGGAAAGGAGGGGAGGGATGGCTAGACAATCGGCTGGTGGCTAGTCGCTCTTTTAACATTCGATCATCCCCCCGCAGGCCACAACTGGACTTGCGCACCTTTCATTTGAGGTATTTACCTTTTTTTTCTTACGCAATCAGCCGGATGTTGAGTTATTCGGAAGATAAGGTCATGATTACTTTCCCTTTTGTCATCATGTATCAACTTTCCTTACCATAGTTTTGATTTATCCTGCCATGCCTATCTGACTCGGATCGACAGGTTTCCCTTTTACCTTGAACCTGTTTCCCACGTTCTTGAGCTCGTCTGATTCAACTGCCTGAGGCTATTTGTTGTCGGCATGCTCTGTTTCTTCGCTTCAAGTTCACTTTTCCCTTTTAATCAAACCCCCTTCCCTCCGATGCCGGATCAATCGCTCGTCGCTGTTCCGTTTTCAGACGGTCTTTTCAGATGCGGAGCTGAACGGAGCTGGAGCCTTCAGAATGATACTCAGATGGGTGCTGGGATGGGTGCTAATAGGGACAATGGTGATGGCCAAGTAGGTGCTAATAACAGAGAACCTTATTTCTAGGAAATATACAGTATTACGAGTTACTGTGAGTAACGATACCCAGTTGAAATTACTCTCAAAATTGGTCGAAAAATCTAACGAAGTAAGTGTTCAAAGTTGAGTACAAATAAGTATTGTTTTTTTACTTTGCAGTACAATTTCTGGAAAGAAGCAAGAGCAATTGGAGACAGGGCCGATATTATGGTCAGGGATGTATTGATTGATGACTTTATCCATAAAATGGATACTTTTAACATGACTCACTCAGTTATCATCGAGGACGTCGAAAAGTGAGTGATCTCCCTTTTTCTCAATCACTCACTTTGTCATGAAAATTTGATGACAACAAAGAACTTTAGATTAATTAAGAAACAATTTAACGAAACTTCTCCGAGGAGGAGGGAGCGGGAGCGAGTACAATATGATCCATCGTTCCGACGGGTAAATTTCAATCTGGCCAAATACCATTCATTCGGGGACATGATCAATTATCTCAACTCCTTGGCCATCAACTACCCCCACCTTGTAAGAGTACAACCCATTGGGACTACCCATGAGGGACGGCAGATCGCGTTGATCAAGATCGGTGCCTCTAAAAGCAATGTTCAGAAGCCCGGCATCTGGATTGACGGGGGAATCCATGCACGCGAATGGGTCTCCCCTGCCGCCGTCTTGTACTTTATTGATCAGGTATGGACGGGCAAAATCATTTTTTGAAAATCATTTGCAGCTGGTCACTTCTTATGAAGAAAGTGCGCAGATCAGACAGCTTGTTGATAACCTTGATTGGTATATAGTCCCTTTATTAAACCCAGACGGATATGAGTACAGCAGAAGCAGTTTCGATCCCGAGATCAGACTTTGGAGAAAGAACCGATCACCCACGCAGTGCACAACGCAAAGCACTGGCAAGGCAAAATGTATTCTAATCGGAATTCCGAGATTCGATTTCAGGAGTTTTCTCACTCCCCCGTACCCAATGTTGCCAAGGAGTAGACCTGAATAGAAACTTTGACTGGTTCTTCGGCCAAGTCGGCTCTTCGACCGATCCTTGTTCAGAGATATATGCGGTAGGTTATAATAATATTTCACCTATTATTATTGCTTTGCAGGGTCGCTTTGCGTTTAGTGAGCCGGAAACACGAGCAGTCCGAGATTTTGTGGCCGGTCTTAACGGCCAAATCAAGACTTTTATGACTTTCCACAGTTACTCGCAGATCTTAATGTATCCATTTGGTCATGCCCTCAGGACGTATCCCAATGATGTCGACGATCTCAGCACGACCGCATTAAAGGCGGCGCAAGCCCTGCAGTCTCAATACGGGATAAAATATACAGTAGGAACTGGAGCGGACACTTTGTGTAAGTTGTTCAGAACGACCAACGAACGGTTCTTTAGACCCGGCTTCTGGCGGATCCGAAGATTGGGCCAAGGGTCGGATGGGTGTCAAATACTCGTTCTTGTTCGAGTTAAGGCCCGATGACAGTGTCGCCGAGGGTTTTCTGTTGGCCGAAAGAGAGGTAATTGTAATCTTTTTACTCTCCAAATTGATTCACAGATCATCCCTACAGCACGTGAGACTTGGGAAGCTGTGAAAGTGATCGCCTTGGACACGATCGGGTACTCTTCCCCTGGGACAAGAGCTGTCCAGAAGAGAGAATGTCTCGATTTTGACAACTTCTGTCCTTATTGGGCGGAGAACGGCGCTTGTGGGGCCTGGCCCAGCATGAAAGACCGCTGTGCCAAGAGCTGCAATTTATGTTAATCTCGAAGAATCTCCTCCAAATCTCAGCAAACGACTGGTATCTTACTGAAGCGAAGCTTTACATGTAATAAATAATTGTGAAGAATCATTCGAAGTGTTTTTTATTATTATAAGGGGTTTAGAGAGAAGGGATCTTGTCATTTCCGTCCGCACCGCCTTCCAGTCGAATCCGATTTTTGAGTTGTTATTATTTCTCTGATCCAGCCATCATCAGACGGGTGTTCTTTTAATGCTTTTCTGGTTCCTAATTTTGCTTTATCCCACTGTTCTTGCTCAGAAGTCCACCTTCAAAGTTCTCCGAGTTGTTCCCCGTTCCATTCCAGACCTTCATTTCCTTGAAAATCTCGAACTAAATGCTACTGATAACCAGGTGAGTCCGGTGCGTCTTCCTTTTCATTCCTTAGATCAATTTCTGGACATCGCCGACCAGACTGGGAGGTTCTGTGGACATCATGACCCCTGAGGATCAAGTCGATCACATCTCCGACCTCTTTGAAAGCCATGGAATCTCTTCTCAAATCATCATCGATAATGTTGAAAGGTGTTGTCCAATTATTTTTAAAATAAGTATTTATCTGTAGACTAATCATCGAACGAGAGAAGAAGGCTTTGAGACCGGGGTATGAGAAACGCCTGAGGGATGAGGGGGGAGAAGAACCTTTGTATGACTTCCAGCAGTACGGATCTTACTCTCAGATCACTTCTTGGATGAGGAAATTGGCAAGGAAGTATCCAGATATCCTTCAATTCATATCGATTGGGAAGACACACGAAGGCCGGTCGATCGAGGGGTTAGAGGTAAACAATTACAGTGCTTACTTACTTTATGTTGCAGATTGGAACCAAGAGGCCGAACAAAAGGGTCTTCTGGATCGATGGCGGGATCCATGCCCGGGAATGGGCTGCCTCTCATACTGCATTACACTTTATACACCAGGTAACCCATCTCATTTTATGCGCATTCTTCAGTTGGTCAGCAAATACGGAAGAGATGCCAACACCACCAAGTATTTGGAGGATCTGACTTGGGTAATTATCCCTTTGCTAAATCCAGATGGTTATGAATTCACCCGTAGCTCCACGAACCCGAACGTAAGTAATTAATTACTCACTTTGACGCTCCTCTCCCCGAAAATATTAGTTTTTAAAATGATGATTTGGAGAAATTGTGTTATACAATTGAAGATGCAAAAGTAGCTTACACAAATTCTTTAAAAATTCTTGGCTTCAAAAATTGTTAGACCACGTTTAAGAACCTTTGTTCTAGCGAAATAATACTTGTGTTTATGAACTTGACCTAATTCAGGTGCGCTTATGGCGTAAGAATCGGAGTCCATTGCATTGTTCGCATGACCAATGGGGCCGAAAGAGATGTTGTAAAGGCGTCGATTTGAATAGAAACTTCGACTTCCATTTCAAAGGTACCATCTTCTAGATTTTTTATAAATTTTTGATTATTTATGAGGTCAGGTGACACAATTTTTTGTTTTTTATGGGATATGCAATATCCATGGGGAAATGACAAGTTGCTTTAGAAACCGGTTCGAGCGACGACCCCTGCTCCGAGATATATCAAGGAACCGAGGCTTTCAGCGAGCCCGAGGCCAGGTAATTTAGATCAGCGATTCTTCAGCGAACTACTAGTTAAGGGCTGTTCGCGATGCCGTTCTCTCCAATCGCTATCGAGGACGCATTGATGGATTTGTGACCCTGCACACCTATTCCCAGATATGGATCCATCCATATGGTCATCGTAAAGACAGCTATCCGGGTGATGTACAAGATCTGGTGGGTGTTTTAAGGGCTCCGAGTAACTACGTTTGAATCTCGCTTTTCACGGCTTGGAAGACTGAAATGTACCAGGATTTTCTTCGTCGTGAAAACGGTTCTGTAATACATTGAAACGATGAAAAAGATTGCAAAATGTATCCTGGACGCTTTACAATATTTTCTTTCTATAAATTTTTTTCATGACGAGAAAAACATACCGTCACATTTCGCCTTCCAAGCCGTAAAAGGCGGCATTCAAATGACCGAACCCTTTAAGTGGAATTAAAAAAACATTACAGTATAACATCGGCAAGAAAGCAACCTCTGCGTTGAACAAACTCTATGGAACAAAATATGTGGTCGGCAGTGGGGCTGATACGTTATGTAAGACCCCAAATCCCTCTCATTATTCCGTTTTTATAGATCCCGCATCTGGAGGATCCGAAGATTGGGCTAAACAGTACGCAAATGTAAAATACGTATATCTGTTGGAATTACGACCCGATGAGAAAAGTAAATTTGGATATAATATACTAGTAGTCGTTCAGATTGGGATGGGTTTATTCTCGATGAGCAACAGCTCATTCCGACGGCGTTGGAAACCTGGGCTGGAGTCAAGGTTGTGGCCGACGCCATCATTCAAAGGGATCAGGAACGAATCACAAAACTCCCAGAAAGAACTAATCCGAGCAAGGGATACAAATTCGGAGACGGCTCCCCGGGAAGTTGCTACGACATCAGACATGCCTGCAAAAGATGGATCCAGGAGAATGAAGGCCTCTGCAAAACTGTACCCATCTTCATGCGGGAGCAATGTGCATACTCTTGTGGTTATTGTTAATCCCGAAATAAGACCCCAATTAAACCTGAAGAATAATTTAAACTCGGAATACGGACAATTAAACTTGACTCCTCGGGAAAATCCCGCCCCGAATTGAACTCCATAAGAAGACCCCATTCCTTTGAATCCGACCTTGATCCTCAGATTCATTTCAAGGAACATAACCGGGTCATACGCCACCATGCGCATCCTTCACATGGCCCTACTTTTGTTTCTCTTCGTGCTTTTAATTAACGGAGTTCAGGCTTTGCTTAACAATTATATAATAGGTAAGCGAGGCTGTATGTAATTTTGTCAAGAGACCCATCCAAACACTATTCCCTATTCCTGCAGGAACACCCAGAGTTAACTGCGAAGAAGACAACGTATCCTTGGACATCATCACGGCCAAGCCCTTTGAGGGAAATATTTTTGTCAAAGGAAGGGCCAAGGACTCCGAATGTAAACATTCCTATCACTCCAATTCTTCCAAGCCCTTCTCTCTGGCGTTGGGAAAATGTGGAATGCAAAGATTAAGATCGGTAATTATTATTTAGCTCTATATTCCAGTCGAATCACACAACCCAACTATTTTTTTGAACAGGCCAATCCTCGAGGAGTCAGTTTTGGAGTAACAGTAATCGTTTCGTTCCATCCTAACGGCTTCATTACCAAAAATGACCGTGCTTTCCATGTTAAATGCTTTTATATGGAGCCGGATGAAATTGTGACCAACACGATCCATGTCAGGTACCTTTAATGTAGCAAACTATCACCGTTTTTAGCTCTCTTCCCACTTACGAGCTGCAAGACGAGATGGGGATGCCTCAATGTAGATATTCTGTTCATCTAGAAGACGTAGACGGCCCCTTGCTCAGCTATGGAAATGTTGGGGATACTGTAGGTTACTGTACTTAGATGGGAATTCTTCAGGTATATCATGTATGGGAATGTACAGGACCGTTGATGGGAATGTTGGTAAAGAAATGTTATGTGACTGATGGTGATGGGGAAGAGCATCTGGTTATCGATGAGAATGGGTAATGAATAATGTTATACTTATTTGTTTTAGTTGTCCCTCTGATCATTTGTTACTCGAAGACGTCCATTATGACAAGAACAGGATGAGAGCGCACGCCCAAAGTCAAGTATTCAAATATGCAGACTCCAATCAAATATTTTTTACCTGCCAAATTCGACTGTGCCAACTTCAGATGGACATGTGCAATAAGATCACCGTAAATAAAGAATTTTTGCACTCGCTACAAATATTTTAGCCCCCCGTATGCCATGGAAGAGAGGACGAACCCGAAGATATTCTGGACCGAATAGATCTAGATTCATTGAGCACGGATGGTAATAATACAGTAACCCGATTCCGAAGAAATGTGGATGAATTCGTCGACTTGGATGTAACTACTGGAGAAATGGTGGTAATGGACAAAGAGACCCAAGAGGAGATCGAAGACATGTGTGCGACAAATAAGTTCGCCAACTTGGTGATACCAGGATTCATATTTACTGTTATCACTACTTCTTTACTCACTTTGATGACGTCAAAACATCTGACCGCAAGGTCGCGAAAATATTGAATGTAAAATAATAATAAAGCAATTGCTAATAACATAAAACATTCCAATCGACGACCGTATTTTTTGTGTGGGAATGGGGTCTCCCCAACCTCCCACCATTCTTGCGCGCGAATTTTAAAATCGGGATTTTCTGGGAATTCGCGCCGAAAACAAAAAAGGCAGCGCTCAAGCTGGACGCTCCTTTTATGTTATGGTCCACTCGCGACCCTATATGGCGTCGTATAACACCAAGATGCTAAGGAATAACTTTTCGTCTTTTCTCGCACCCAAGTAATTTACATTCTGTCTTTTTTGTGGAGTTTCGCACCTTTTATGTTATGGTTCCGTGTTTTTATTGTTTTACGATTGTTTTGGCAGATATAAAACTGTCTTAGTCCCGGTTAATTGGGAAGCAACTTTATTTAAGCTCAATCTCCTTATTTTAGACAACTCTTGATGTGATGAAAGAATCGGAAGAAGATTTTCTGAACACTTCTTTTGACAAATCCACTTCCTTCAAGTCAGGGGTCATCCGGCGAATCCAAAGCTCAACCTCCTTCTTGAGTTTGTCAAAATACAATGTCGCCATTCAACTTCTAGATGACAGTGAAATAATATCCAATGAATTTGGGGTATGATATATTCACCAGTGATTACCTAATTTCAAATATCATTCAGAAGAACACAACAGGTAAAGACATTTTGAATCTGGTGTGCGACAAGCTAGAAATTGTGGAAAAGGAATATTTCGGATTACGTTACAGCTCTGAATTCAAGCACCGGGTGAGCCGACTCTCGATATCTTATGTTTTTTTTAGTTTTGGTTTGATCTCAACAAAAGTCTGCATCGTGAGTTCCATCGTAAGTTTTTAATTTCAGCATTGTTATATATTATTTTAGATGAAAACCTGGGATTATGTTTTCGATTCCGTTTTTATCCAATAGAACCAGTAGATTTGAATGATGCTGTTGTCAAGTAAGTAGTGTTTATGAATTCACTTTTGGTTTAGAGATCTTTTATGTGTTCAGCTACAAAGAGATCTTCTTCATGGTCGATTACAATGCACACATGATACAGCCGCGCAATTGGGTGCATTAATTTTGCAAGGCATGCTTAATTTAAATCCGCTTGACGTTATTTTAATTTTAGGTAACATTGGGGATTACAACGAAGAGACATGTCAAAAAGGTTATGTTTCTGGCTACAAATTGATTTTAAAACAGTCCGAGAAGCTGGAGGAGCGAATTGAGGAGTTTCACAAATCTTATAAGTAAGTTGTAACTTGAAGAATAATCCGCTGGCAGGGACTGGTCAAAGGATGTTGTTTTTGACCAATTTCTTCGCATTGCTTCTCGTCTTGACACGTATGGTTTCGATCCTTACACTGTAAAGGTAAAGTTTTTGATCTGTATTTTACTGTTTAGACACAGAAGAATGACATTAATGTAGTTATCGGTGGGACACCAAAGTTTTTGGTTGGATTTGTTTTCAATCAAATTGTTTACAGGATTCCATGGTGAGTTCAACAATAGAAGGTTGAACTTTGCTTCCAGGAAATACATTAATGACGTTGACTTCTCGGGAAAGAACGTTATAGTTTCTTTATTCGATTCGTATTTTACGGAGTTCTTGCAACTGGAAGACAGTGTTAATCCTGAGAAGGTTCTAAATGGAATTCCGGGCCCAATTGCTTTAAAGGTAAAGAAATTCCTTACTGCTAAGTTTCAAATGTTTAGTAACCTTTTTAACAATGTTTCTTTAAGGAATCCCTGGTTCCTCTCAGGAGTAAAAAGAGTCTGAAGTTCACTTGTCCCAAATCAACATTTGCAAAGCATTTATGGAAGCATCTCTTATCACAGAAAGTTTTTTACACAGCGTCCTCAGCCAAGGAAATCAAGCCCAAATTCTCCAAATCCAGACTTCCGTTGATAAGGGGATCCCTCTTCAGATGTCCAACAGCAAGAACGATGCAAGAAATGAAGACAGGGGAGGGGGTGGTCCGAATAGAGAAGTCCTACTCTTGCCATACGTAAGCTGTTTATGTCATTTCCCATCCTTTAGATTGCCAAGGCAAAAGCCAAGAGCGCTCGTGAACCCTTCCTGCGATTCGATTGCTATCACTGAGGAGGGTGACCATCCAAGCGTCGAGGAAAAGGGCGAAACCCTCATCGATGAGGTTATCAATGAGGACGAGGAAGAATTGGAAGTGGAGGCAGTAGGCAGAACTCATGTAATGAATGTGTTTTAGATGGAAGAAATTGATGAACCAACGAAAGTGAAACAAACGTCAAATATTCAGAAGGTGGTCAAGGAAACCCCGAATGGTCAAGTTGTGAAAGAAAGGGCAGCAGAGACCAAAACCATTACAACTCACCATTTGAAGGCTAATGGAACCAATAACAATGTTGTCATCAATAAAGTCCAAAGACAGAAGAAGTCTACCTTCGTGACCGTAATTTCTTCCCTTTTGACACTATTACTAATGCTGTTACTCATCTCTGTACTAATTTATGCTGTGTTTGAAGTAAGTCTTAACTTGGTTTCGGATTTATTTTTTCAGGCCCCTGCCTCGGTAACCACCAAAATCCCGTACTATGGTCATCTTCGCTATAACCACTATCTGCCCTTGAAGACCAAGATCATAAAAATGTTTAACTTTTAATGCAGCTTATTTTAATTTAATATTATAGTCTGTAGTAATTTAAAAGACGATTTATGAGTCAGTTCATCAGCCGTCAGTTAGGCAAGAAATCTATTTTGAGTTTTTTTACATTAAAATTACTGTTGGAAGGCGCTCAGAAAAAAAGCGAACAGTATTTGTCGCCTACGGGCTATTGTAAGCAACTTTCTTTTTAACTTGTTTTGGTAGCTAGCTGTACTGTAAGGTAAAGTACGACAGCTGGAGGCGATTACTTCTAAAACAGTAAATTGGAAAAAATATACCTCGGCGAATGTTTTGGGAAAAAATATTGTTCGCTTTTGCTTAGCACCTTCCAACAGTCATTTTAATGTAAAAACCCCAATCGATTTTTTTTTCTGTGTCTACGGTTGGTTCACTGAGTCAGAAATCGTCTTTTAATAAACTTAAGAAAGCTCGTGTATGTACATACATATATCTCTATACCGGGCTGTTATGCGTAGCTCGTCTTAAGCTTAGAACACATGCATTGTGGACGGCAGGTACCGCCTCGTCGTCGGCGAGGCGTTACTTTTGTGTCGGGGGACGATTCACTGGTTGAATAATGGACTGTGATCAGATTCTCGAGACTTTCCAGAATCTCCTCCAACTCTGGGATATAAGGTGTGGCGAGTGGAGAGGAAGGTCCGTCCGCTTGAGGGAATGTTTTCTCTAACGCTTCGCATCTTTTCATTTCGTTGACACAAGCAGAAACACAGCCAATGAACTGCGAAGCATATTTGTTAAATTCGGTACCTAAAACAAAACCAAACTGATAAAAATATATTTATTACCTTCATGTTTCAGTTGAGGCAACACACAACTTTTAGTCGCCTCATACGTTTTCATACAAGTCTTGATGCTGATATCCACTTCTTTCCTGAGATTTGAGCTGTCAGAAGGAGTTCCAATCCCCTGAATGACGCTCCGAAAACCCGCCAAATTCACGTTGCAATCATGCACCAGCTGAAACATCCGGTAACATTACTCCGGCAGCTCTCGCGAGACCTTTTTAACAAATAAAAAGCAGTCGGGAGATCACTAATCAACGAACATGGCCAAGGTGAATTTATTAACTTACATTGGAAAGAGAATGTTGCCGAAGTTTGGCCGTCATTATGGGCCTGAAAGCCCCAAAGACGAAAACCAAAAAATACTAAAATGAGGGAATGCAGGATGCAAGTGGATCTTTGTGTCTAGTCCCTTGCTGTCCTTACTCTCTCGTCCGGTCTCACGTACGGAGAGAGCCTTCTCTCGGCCTATTCCCTGCCCAATCCCCTCTCCCCTCCCCCCTTCCATTTCAAATTCAGACGTGTTCGTTTTAATGAAATAATTTAGTTGGCTCCATAACGGAAAATAAATCCTTTCTGGACGTGCTTATACAACTCCAATGAAATAGTATTACTTCTTGGCATTTTGTAGCTGACTCCGTAGAATTTTATCTTCAATTCTTTTCGCTTTTTTCGAAGGTCTTTTCTTTTGTTGTCCGTAGTGAACTCGCCGGCTCGACGAGTATGTTGTCTGACGCCATTTACATCTTCTACTTCATCGCCGCTTCCTTCATTCGAGGAAAGATAACCGTGATCCATCAAAAATTCGTCGTTTTGATATTCTTCTCCTTTCTGAAACAGACGTAGACATGAGGTTTTAATCGAAATATAATAAAGACAATACTTACAGCACTTTCTTTCTCGGATTTACAGTCTTCTCCCTCAGATGGCTCAGGCTCCCATTCGTTCTCAGAATCACGATCATAATCCACTTGCTAAAAAATCTTAATGCCACGCATCAGCTAACCTACATTTACAGCTTTAAACCACGGCCTCCGTCCTGTAATCAAGGAACTTCTATGTCTCCATGTTCCATAATAAGGGGGTCTCTCACTTTCACAGAATTGGAATAACTTGGCCCTCAATGGATCCTTGACAATGTTTTCGCGTCTGGGAAGATTATTTAGATAATTTACATTCTGAAACAGCCTTCAATTACATTTAACACTCGTAAAGACAAATATACTGCCGGACATACATTTTTCACCACCCATCAAGCGATCAGGTTATCTCCAGTGAAGATAACCTGATCGCTTTGAAATTTGGCACGTAAAGTCATTACAACTTTATGCCCCGCGAGTAGGGTTCGGACGGGGCATATACCCCGGGTATATACCCAAATTCCCGTGAAGTGGGACTTTTCCGGGTATGTACAGGGTGGGCCACTTGAAACTAACAACTTTTTTCTTCGGATTTCTCCGCAAAGACTCCGCCGATTTTCCTAACAAGGAAAGTACTTCTATGGGGTGTGGAATTACCGGTCGAGATATATATCAAAAAATTCGCAAAAATTTTCTGATTCAGAATATATAAAAATTAGCTGCCTAATTTTGGTCTAATGACATGTTTTTGTCCTCAGAAGTTTTCTCGCGATACCATGCAAGTGTCTTTTTGACCGTGTTTTTACCAATAAAAAAATTTTGTTTTGTGCTAAACTAAATTCTGAGGCCTTGACAAGCCTTAACATATCAAATTGGATTACAACTACACTTTAAAAGTAGTTCCAATGTAAAAAATGGGATCTAGTGTGGCAAAAAGAATCGAACCCGTTTCCCGCGGATTTCCAACCCAGCGCTCTAACCACTCGGCCACACCGCTCTCTTCCGAAGGAAGAGACCGAGCGCGCTTTTGTTGCCGCAGATTTTTTTCCTCGAGAAAAACATTTATTGAAAAAACTCGCTGATAGACCAAAATTAGGCAGCTAATTTATATATATTCTGAATCAGAAAATTTTTGCGAATTTTTTGATATATATCTCGGCCGGTAATTCCACACCCCATAGAAGTACTTTCCTTGTAAAATTTATATTTTTCTGGAGCTGAGACCCGCCATTTTTAATCGATGGAATTTCAAAAAAATATTAGGTTGGAACGAAAGTTTTCCCTTTTTTTGTTTTTTTTTTCAAACAAATTTATTTAGACAGTTGTAACGGGAAACCAAACATAGTATCCACCGTCGGTATCCGCTACGTATTGCAACGTTCCGACAAGGATTCAATTGGCGAGCTTAAAAACTAGGGTATTTATAATCAAAAATGTCAGAAAGGCCCGTTTTGAGGTCCCCCAAACAATCGAACCGCACATCTCCCAAACGGTAGCTTAGCGATCTGAGCAAATGGTAATCATAAGGTGCCAAGGCTGGGGTGTAGTGTGGGTAGAGCAGTAAAGTCCATACATTCTCCCTGAATTTTTTGCGCGCGATTTTTGCAATGTGGTAGCAGGCGCTGTTGTGAAGGAGGAACATTTGTTCCATTTTTCTCTAACATTTTCGGCAACGCGGTCCAACAGGCGATAATACAGTTATTTAGTGAGTTTTACCACCAGGGAGCAATTCCTAATAAATACCTCCCATACAAGTCCACCAATCGCACAACATTATCCTTTTTGGGTGAATTTAGGTTTTGGGGTTGGTTCAATGTGATGGTAGGATTCAAGCTACTGAAGCGTGCGGGTATGGTTTACATACATCACTCAGTAACGCAAATTTTTCAAAAATCGGACTTTTTAATCATTTTTAAATTACTAAAGTTTTCTATGTCACTCTTAAGAGTAAGCGAAATGGTTCAGTTATCTTAAAATACTCTTTATGGGCCTGCAAGGACGTGAGCATTATTTTTTAACAATTTCGGCGTGTGACAACTCATATTGTCTACATGGTAAATGATACCCGAGACGACAACAACGACTTTCCTGTTCTAGAAACACTATTAAGTTGTTCATTGGAGTTGGTGATACAAGATCTTGAAACCTTGCAATGTGCATGCCGCTCAATTAAACTCCTACGCCAAAGGGGTCAAGGGGGTGGTCAAAAATATTTGCCCAGGACTATACATTCGATAAGACATACTTCGTCTTCCATTTTCAACAAATTTTCATATACATCTGGACTTAATGGAGGTCGTCGCAGAATTGGCGCTAAAACAAAGCCTTCCTTGATTTCATAAGGTTTAAACTTGTCCGTTCCCCATTCCAATGTCCTCCGTTCTTTAGTAACTTTAACAAAGAAGCCGCAGAACATTTGAGACTGTTTCCTCTTCCTCTCTTCTTCTTTCTGCAAATGTAATCCAGAATTAGAGCTATGGGACTGTTTACCTCTTTCTTCCTACGCTTCTCTTCATCTTCTTTCGCCTTGTTCATCCTCTTAATCAACCTCGCTTCTTCATCCGCTTTCTTCTTGGCTTCTTTCAACCGTTTAGCTTCTTGTTCGGCGTGTTTCTTGGCTTCATCTATCTTTCTCTTTGCTTCTTTATCGGCTTCTTTTTGTCTTCTGATAGTTTCAAGTCGTTGTCGTTTCTCTTCTTTTTGCCGTTCCCTTTCTTCTTCTTTCTTTCTTCGCTCCTCTTCTTTCTGCCGTTCCTTTTCTTGCTTTAGCAATTCACGTTCCCTAAAATCAAATTACTAAAATAACTTAAACTTACAATTTCAATCTTTCCCTTTCAGCCTTTCTCTGAGCAGACAACAGTAGTGCTTCCTCTCGTTTCCTTTGAATAGCAGTTGGAGTTGCCTTAAACCTTAACGTTACGTTTAAATAAACCTTGACATACAAATTTTGGTTTCTTCGATGTTGAAGTTGTAAAATCATCTTGTTCTGAGTCCGTTAAAACAATCGGCGACCTATCGCCTCTCTTGAGGTTCTCTTTATCCATGACTGAAACCGAAACGAAATAAAAAGAAGACAGATTGCATTAAATATAAATAAATTTAATATGGGATATATGTCGGTACTGAACGGTACGAAAGTTCAGGTAAGCAAAAAACTAACACATCCCCACTCATATAAATAGGCTGGCGTTAAAAATTGCTAGCAGACTAAAGTGATGCGAGAAAAACATGAAACATTTGGAGTATGGCAGGTCGGGTATCCTGCATGATACCGCAGATGCACCATTGGTTTTCAGACAGCGTTTCAAGATTTTTTTTGCAGTTTTTTGAAGACAAAAAATGCATTCCGCGCCAAATTTCACCTTGGCATTCCGCTTTATTCGCAAATCAAAAAATTCAAAAAATGAAAGTTCGTCTGTAATATGATTGCTTGTAAGAATATTGTAATCTATAAAATGAGAAGAAATTGGTCATTCAGTTCAAGACTAAAATGCAGGCGTCGGTCGGATTACTCTACGTTCAGGCAATCTGCTGCCTTCTGCAATGTCTACTGGTATATCTGACTGATCAGACCTGCACCACCTTGTCTTCCCCAAGCTGTGTCTTCGGCCCTATCAATGGAGGCGCTTCAGAGTTTCGTGTTGAAGTCCATAATTGCTTTCAGGTATCTTTCGCTCACCTAATTCCTGCGTTTCCTTTGCCAGGATTACTATAGATTTATGTATTTACATTAGATGGATCTTCATGACGGGTGGGATTGTGTTCTGAATGAGTGCGGCCGTCCTCAACGGTTGAATCAGTGGCTTTTGCTTAATTTGATGTTCAATTTGGTCTGGTTCTTGCTGTATATTGGTCTCCCCTCGTTCAATTTGGTATGAAGGTTGATCCCCATCTAATCCTTATTGCAGTACACAAGTCTTATTCAATTGTTCTGCGATGTCATCTGCCGCGGATGGTTAATTCTGGGTGTGTGGGGCCTGTACAACGATTGGTATCTCCCGTGGAATCTGGAATTCCATCCCGTTTTCCCCCACTCGTGCATTTACATGGCCGTAAGAACTCTTTTACTATTAATTATGCAACATTAATGTAATGGCTTTCTGCATTCACGGCTGTTTTTCAGTGGATTCATTTGATGTCTTGTCTGACCGTAGCTCTGTTGTTCTACTCTGAGCAGAGCAACATCTACATCTTGAGCTCGGCCAATTTCGGAGTTTATCAGATTAAGGATGATGATCGAAGTGCTGCGCAGTTTGACCACAAGAAAACCAACATGCATCTCCCGGATGTGGATGTCAGTCACGTATAAGAATCGGGTTGAGACTACGTTTTGGAGACGAGTAAAGTACTGCTTTGTGCAATTGTAACTATTTTTGAGAAAAGGGATATATCAGAACCAGGGCCTCATCCATTCCTAATCGGATTAGCAATGTCGGCGTTGTGGGGGATTCAGATCCGGATTTGGGCAAGGCCAAGTCCCATGATTATCATTCAGACGGGAGTCGAGAGTTTCAATTGTTTTTACGGGAAGTGTTTGGCTGATGGAGAAGAGCGAATAAGACCACGGGACCAGAGTCCGGTGTTTACTCTAGCCGACCGAGATGGACAGTCATGTGTGTGTTGTATTGGAGGGACGATCGGGATTTGTGACCGGAGGGGAGAAAGGGGGGGGGGGGCGCAGTCGAGAAACACTTCCTGAAACCGGGCCTCGGGGCTTTGCGTCAAATTGCCGCGGCCTAGAGAACGGAGCCTTGCTGCGTGGATGACGTTGGTGATGACTCTCGGTGACTGCCCTTTGAGCGTTTAATTTCAATCACGCATTTATTTCTCCGTGTTCAGTGACTTCTCTTCTCTCAATATTTTCACGTTCTCCGGCTGTGACAAGAGCCGGTCGTCTCTCTCTGCTTCCACGTTCATCTCTCCAGTCGGGTGGACGGACTGTTTGGGCCCCGAGGGGTTATTTTTTCACGCTTTTGCCTTTCGGTTTTTTGTCCTTTTTCCGCTCGCCCTCCCGCTCTTGCCCTCTGGCATGCGGGTCCCCTTGGCTTTCGGAGATGGCATGGAAGGGAGAAAGAACGGTGAGATACGGCCAGAGAAGCGAAGACACGGAGAGAGGGTGTCCGACTATTTGTGTGCATGTGTTTGTGAACTTGTCGGATCATTCATTCCCGTCCATTTTTGCCGTTTCTATGCCCTCGACTTTTTATCCCGAGGCGTTTCGTAAGTAGGTCCCTGGCAAACGAGGGCTGGCCTAGTCCAAACGTGAGGGCCGTGAGCCCCCCTCGCCCCGTCCTTCCCCTCGCCCGCTCTCGCAGATTGACGTCATGCGAATGCCCTCAGGCAGGGCATGCCATTGGTCGCGTGTTCCGTGAATATGTCGATTTTCTCTTTTCCATTGGCCCGAACGGGGGGCGGCAGGGGGAAGCCGAAGGGTAAGGACCGCCCCATCGCTCGGCCGTCCTCCCAAGTGCGTACTTTAACAGTGTTCCCGGTTTTATTTTTGGCGACGAATCGCTATTTTTGGGTTTTCTGTTGACGTTCCACATTTCTGGTGATAAATGCGGGGATGGCGACCAAAAAAACCTGATCATGTCAGCTCTCTGGGGTCTTTGTGATCACAGTGAATGACGTTCTTATCATTCCCGGTTTTCCTTTGTCGTTTGTTACTCTCGTCGGTTACGTAATCTCCAGCCTGACGATTATTCGTCAATAATTAACTTCGCTATGCATATGTGCCTCTGATATGTGTCCTCTTAGAGAGAGAATTGTAGTAATCCCAAGAAGAGGCGCCTACCTGACTTTGTCTAATGGCAACTTTTTTACAGCTTCCTCTTTCGGATCTTATACCTTCGTTTTTTCCATGCCGTCATTGATACATGTACCGGCTGTTTTTTTTATTAAAATTTATCTTTTTTTGTAGAGGCGAAATAAAGTCGTTCAGAGGTTCGGTGTGTTTATACAAAATTATCCATCCACACCCCGGAATTTGTATTTGATTTTGTTTTATCCATTGGGACAATCAGAAGTCTGCGAATCGCAGTCAAATGGGTCGCAAAAAGATTCAAATTACCCGAATTCAAGATGAGAGGAATCGTCAGGTGAGTGAACTAATTTTTATCGATATTAGGTTTCACAGAAAACGACAATGTTGAATTTATAAATTGAAACGACAAAATTGTTAAATATCAGTATTCTTGTCTTTGGGTTGGAAGCTGTTTCAATATAAGACTTAACAGAAAGTAATTAAGAAGGGTAACGCAGGTCACATTTATAAGCTACAGTAACCCTTACTTTTCGGTAGACCCCAACTCAGTAGCACCTGGTAAAGACAAATGAATTAGCAACGCCTATGACGTATTATGAGGCTACGAAAACACATCGGGGACCACTGTTTTGAGGAGTTTTGTCGTAATCGACCTTTTCCTTTTAGGTTACCTTCACAAAGAGAAAGTTTGGATTGATGAAAAAGGCTTATGAACTCTCGGTTTTGTGTGATTGCGAGATCGCCTTGATCATCTTCAACTCCAGTAATCGATTATTTCAATATGCATCCACTGATATGGACAAAGTTCTGCTCAAATATACGGAATACAACGATCCTCACGAAAGCCGTACCAACCACGATATCATGGAAATGTTGCAGCGAAAGGAAGGGAAGCCCTGCAACGGAAACGACTCCGACGACGACTCTCCTGGACCCTCCACTCCACATCAGGCTATCCCTTCGTCAGGAGGTGAGTGTTTTATTACATCATTTGATTATCCTTTACAGTTTCTTATCCATCTAATGGGGTGCCAAGTCAAAGTTTGCCAAACCGACAACCACAACTTGACTTCAACGGGGTTACAAACATAGCTCAAATCTTCAACAACCCAAACGTTTTTCTGAATAATCCATACAATCAGATGCGACAGAATCTCCCGAATGCTGTAGCTTCTACATTGGCTGCAGCAGCAACGGGGAACAACAACCGGACGCCCATCGACTCGATGATTAATAAGGAACACCACCAGGTATGCAGTAATCTTTGGCTATTCAACCAATTTCAGGACTTTCCAACGACATCGGCTAACTTCTCGCTACAAAACAGTTATCACAATGTCTCCAGCCTGGACTGTTTACCAAATGGACACCATCAACAACAACGTCCTGCATCTACAGCGGGTATAATGCAGCATAACGGGAACGGGCTGATGCTGCCGCCCGTTCTGCCACCCCAGTCATTAACTCCTCAACCCATGCCCAGTCATATGATGGAGAACAATCAGCAGCATGATGTGGGTGGGAATCCGCTTCAGCCGAGTCATAATTGGATACCCGACAAATACATGAAACTGGAGCCAGTGGGATCGCCTGTCGAGAAGCGAGCGCGTCTAGATGATTGGCGAGCCCAGTCCATCACCTAGGACGGCCGGGACACATCCAGCTCGGGCATTTCCATCCACAATCTCACCGTTAGCTCCCTGAGATAATTAAAATTATAGTCATTTATTAAAAACTCCTAACCTAAAGTCAGCCCCATGACCAGAAAAAATAAACCGAAGTTCCATATGACATACAACGTCGTTCAACTCATAGATGAGAGTTGATTGAAGGGCCCGGCC
This sequence comes from Bursaphelenchus xylophilus, assembly GCA_904066235.2. Lineage (NCBI taxonomy): Eukaryota > Metazoa > Nematoda > Chromadorea > Rhabditida > Aphelenchoididae > Bursaphelenchus > Bursaphelenchus xylophilus. The sequence goes on from CAJFCV020000001.1 coordinate 7,207,913, forward strand.
CCTCATGGGCCGTAGTATATTCCGTTAGTACTCCTCCCGCACCTTCTCTTACCCGTAAATCCTATTATGTTTTGTTCCAACGAGCCGGTATCTTTGTTTCTGCAGGCAAAATCGCAATTTGCTTCTGTGGAGTTGCAACGCTATGACTGCCTGAATTGGCATTGCCATTGCAAGTGATGTAAGTAAATGTCTCGGTGATTCTTTGGCGCATTATTTTATACACATAATGTTGTCTCTAGTCTTCCATTTACTATTAAGTCAAACTTTACAAATTATTTTTTGTTAGAGTTGAATAAAAAATAAAGAAAACGTGATTTAAAAGGAAATCTTAAGGTCAACGGGTCGTCTCTTCCAGACCAATTCCCACATCAGATACGATTAAAGTCAATTTCACAATGCTGAAGTTTTTGGAGGAACGAAACAAGCTCCAAACTGATATCAGCCATCGCTTGGTTCGACAACAAGGAAGTGGGCAACGAATCCTTAATAAGCTCGCCAGAGAAAGGTCTGTGATTCCCAGCTTGATTTCCTCCAAATAACGACGTATCCAAAGAATTGGAATTCTGAAATTTAAATGTTAAATGTAAGATTAGAAAGAAGTTTTCAATACAGTATCAATAACTCAAAATAAAAAATGCATTTTAATAAATATAAAGAACAACACAACAAGAAAACTAGCAAAGAAGGGTTGAATTACTAACCTGGGGCTGGGCAGGTTTGGATGAAGATGAATTTGGTGCTGGATCCTTGGGTGCATTCTCGGTAGCACTGTCATCATCACTAAGATAAATAACAGAAGACCCTCCGCTTGTGTTCTTGTCTATTACATTCTGTTCCCCAGCAACTTTTTGCGTTGAAGCAGAAGGCGGTTGCTGATCTCCCGTCTTCTGGGGCTCTGCAGGAGCAGGTGTTGGAGGTACTTGTTCATCTTCCTCATCTGAGTCGTCTAACGTAATAATGTCTTGATTCTGGGCTGCCCTTCCCGTCTCCACGGTTTTTTGTGTCGTCGGTGTTGGTTCCACACGGCTCCTTTTTGGACTGGACGGTCTCGAATCCTCATCATCGGCTTCCTTTATCATCTTCCAGGATCCATCCCTCAACAGCTCAACCTCACTGCTCTGTCCATTGATTTTGTTGATTATTTCGACAAAATAGCTAAAGAAATAAAAAATAAATAAATGGGTGACTTACTAATCTACCACCAATTCGGAAGGAAGAGTTTGCCTGTTACACACCGGGCACTTCCAATTAGCTCTTTTCTCGTTCATCATAATATAATTTGTCAAATCAAAACATTGGAGATGTGTGCAACTCTTCCCTCTTGCTGGAGTTTTCATCAGAATTCGAGCCAGCTAAAAATATCGACATTCAATATGTATTCTTACCGGACACAACAACGAAATTCGGCAAACATCCATGGCAATATCATCTTCCTCGCCTCCCCCAAGTAACTTCTTGATCATATTTCTAGTCTCGTCATAGTACTTTGGACAACAACCCTCTATCTTCTCAGTCAACGCTTTAGCCGTCAGATGGTAAACGACCCATATGCCAAAAACATACTGATGACGGTCAGGCTGATACTCCATAATCATTGAAAACTCATTCGCTCTGGATGCGATGCAATTCTGGGTGATATCTACAGATCTAGAACTCCGTTTCTGGATTTGACCAACTCCTTGACCCGGCGGTGCTTGAACATTCATCAGAGGCTAAATAAGGAGAATAAATTGCCCTAATTATTACACTTACAGGATACTGAACACTCGACTGGTTAATGTAAGTTCTGATAACATTCGGAAAAGCATCGCTTTGGGGTTTGGAAGCGTCCGCCACGCACATTCTTAATTGAACTTCGTAACGAGGGAGATCGGCGCCAACACGGAACTCGTTGAAAAACTTTCTGGGCAAACAAAACTTAAAACTATGTTGAACCATCCCATTATCGATCTTAGGGTATTGCGGCAAAAGAGTGTGAGGCATTACCACTTCTTTCTGCTCATAAAACGGCAACACCGTAAAATGAACGTTCTTTGGATCTAGAAGATATAAAATTAAAGAGGAATAACCTACCGACTACAGAGGGGCACATGAATAGATTTGGGTTGTAATTCACCTGGTTTCTCATCATCGGGTTTGAACTGCTGAAGCCCTGTCTGCTGTTGGTTGTAAGTGGAGGGACAGCTCTATTCTGCATCGGAATACGAGGCTGCGGCCATCCCGCCTGTGGTAGGCCTGGCCGAGCATACGGTTGCTGCATCATTACTCCCGCTCTTTGAGGTTGTGGAGCTGGAGGAGCCGCAACTTGAACACTTCTCTGGCGATTAATGGCTTGGACATATTCCACAACCGCATTTCGAGTGTTAGTCGATGTTAAGAGATCTCGAACTCGCTTTTGCAAATCAGCTTTTCTTGTGCTTCCTCTAAGAGGGGTGCTGCTGAATCTGGTTAAGACTGCTTGCAAGTCTTGGATACGAAAGTTTTCTATCATCCGCTGTAATATATCTTTATATAAATGGGAGACGTTAACTCACCAAACTACTTTGAAACTCGTAATCCCATGAACCAGACGCCATGGCCTAGAGAAAATGTGTGTGACTTAAACCTCAAGGTAAGAAATACAATGGGTTAAAACCAACATTATTAAAACGTGAAACGAAAGCAAAAAATATTCCTTTTATTTTAAGAAAATTCAGCCTAATGAGTTATCGACGGTACCAAAGCTGGGCATTTCGACGTCGTTTAATCTTCTTCTGGAGCTGGAGAACACCATATAAGAGAGCCTCCGCCGTCGGGGGACATCCAGGAACGTAAATATCGACTGGGATTACCCGATCACATCCTCGCAAAACTGAGTAGGCATAGTGATAATAACCACCTCCATTTGCACACGATCCCATACTGATCACCCACTTGTTTTCTGGCATTTGATCATAAACCCTTCTTAAAGCGGGTGCCATCTTGTTGGTCACAGTGCCGGCCACGAAAATCAGATCGGCCTGTAATAAATTCCCGTGATAATTATCTAAAGAAAAGACAACAAAAAAACCCTCATACCTGTCTGGGTGACGCACGGAACACTACACCATATCTATCCATATCGTATCTGGGGGCAGCAAAATGCATCATTTCCACGGCGCAGCAAGCTAGGCCAAAAGTAAGTGGCCACAAAGACCCCCTTTGAGCAAAGTTGATGACATCATCGATTCTTGCCAATGCATATTCTGCAGCGTTTTCAGTTTCGGTAAACGGGGTGCCTGTCTTCGCGATTCCCTTTGGCACCTCCGATCTTATTGGACGCGCCTGAGAAACAGGGACATTGGTCACGCTTGAGGCCAGACCGCGTTGGCACAATACCGCCAACGGCTTACATCGCAACATCTTTAAAATGGCGTACTTTAATAAACAAACAGATACCCCGGTAAACACGCAATATAGTTAACGTGAACGGATTTAGATAGCTCGAATTTGTAGACAACAGCCCCAGCCAAATTTTTGTAGTTCCAGATTCGAAGTAAAATTAATCACGTGAATAGCAACTTGAAATCAGAAATGCAAAATTGCTCGATATAGCACGGCGGCTGTTCGAACAGAACAAAAGTGGGTCCTTCGTTTTTTTTTTGAAGCGGGGGCGCAACTCGCGGAGGCCGAAAAAATACTGTTTTCTACTGTAACTTCTAAACTAACAGTCGAAATAAAAAGGGCCCAGACGATGACAAACTGCATGTTGTCTTTGACCAATGAAAACCTCAAGATCAAAAATTTGTTCCTTACCAACGGTTGGTCCACCGTCTCGGCAACAGTGTTTTGGCCAATTTTGCAATTTTCTCTTCGTATTTTTTCGAAAAAATGTATACGGTCACTACCACTCGGCCAACTGGACAAAACTCTGATGCAATTTCCAGGAGCTATAAAGTGACGCGGAACTTAGGCTAAAATCTGTATTTTGGCCATAACTTTGCCCAAACATGTACTGTACACTATTTTTAATGCTATTTCAAATTTTTCGTTGAGAAAGCAGGGTGCAACTATAATATTTGCCGATCCCTTGTTAGGTTGTGCTCTTTCTGTTCCTACATTATTACAAACTGGCTTCATCGGGTATGGTACTATACAACATTCGTTTTAGAATGTTTTTGTTGGTGCTACAGGCATAACGCTTCCTCTACATCTTCGAACGGTTTGCTTCTTTTTAATTCATTGCGGGACGGCCGAATGGCTGTTATGACACTTATTTAGGCAAGCAAACTGTTACTTCATTTGATGTTTTCAAAAAAAAAAAATTATTGTGAATTCTGAGATAAGTGCTGGCCTGAAAAAAAAATTGTTCTTTTAGTATCGATTAGGTCACACTTCTGACGATACGGTACGGTTCATTCATTTCTGAGCATGTTCCATCGTATAACTTCCTCTGCAAGCAGGGTATTCTGTTTGTTGTTTCTCACCACGAAAGTGACTTTTGAAACCGCCCTGGAGCTGGGAAAATATTTTTGGCGTTGTATATCTCCTTCGGTCTCATCACGAAAACTGTAAACCCTTATTTTTTATAATGTGAAGGAGACAGAGGAGAACGTGTGGCGAAAACACAAGAAGAGAAGGAGAAATCTTTTTTTTTGTTTTCTTCTGGTTATACGAGATATGTTACATGGTTATGCATTCGATTATCTTGAAGAATATTTTTTTCTCAAGGGTTTTCATATTTTTGCAGCGAAACTGAATGATTATCAAAACAATTTCTTATTCTTGATTTTATCGGTGATTTCACGTGTATGATAACAGCTAACAGTTTTTCAGAACTGCGGACACAAATGACTGGTCCCAGACCTTACATGACTTCTGAGTTTACTCAGTAAGTGGCTAATTTGGTTTCTTTTAATCGGTTTGATTTAGGATTATGTCCCCTATCTCGTCGCACCTGGGATTCCTGTATCCGGACGTAGAGAGCCCTAGCGATTCGGGAGTTCCTTCGGCGCCTTGGATGAAATCTCCAGTCTATGAACAAAGTTTGACTGGACTTCATGATGAACTCGTGGATCTCGCAGATTGGCTGCAACCGACGTATGAGGAGAAACTAATGAGACAGATTGCATTCGATCGGGCCAAGGCCTATCTTTTCAACATTTACCCTAATTCTGTTGTTGATTTATATGGAAGCGTAGCCACTGGTGTGTATCTATCCGACTCGGATGTCGATGTCAGCGTCAGATTCAAAGGAAGGACTGAAGTTGATTACTACCGGGTTGCGGAATATTTCAGGTATATTTTTGCGTTTATTTTTATATGTGTTTAGGCAAAATGGCTCATACCGGGATATTCATGTTCGTGTAAAGTCTTCAATACCGCTTGTTAAGTTAGTGGATGGAATCTCTAACTTTTCCATGGATATCACCTTTAACATGGCTTCGAATTCGGCTGCGGAGTGGGTAAAGCGGCAAATGGCCATCTACCCTGATCTCGATAGGTTGATTTTGATCGTCAAGAAAATGATGGTAGTGTATCACTTGAACGAACCTTTTAGCGGTGGATTGTCTTCCTATGCCTTGGTTATTCTTTTGACTCATTATCTGAATGTATGTTTTGATTTTCCTGTTTTAATTCTGTTTAGTATAACAGCCATTTCTATCAGAGACACAAGCCATTGGGGTTGATTTTGATGAAATTTTTGTGTTTTTACGGTGAGGAGTTTGACTATTTGAACAAAGCCGTGATGTTTGATGGAAACCAGGCTGTGTTCATCGATAAGGTAGTCCTCCAACAACAAAATGAGGCGTTTGTCGGATCGTCGATGCTCACTATCATTGATCCTGTAGATCCAAGTAAGAGGCTTTTCTTTTCTTGATTTTATGTTGTTTTTATGCTTATTAAATTTTTGGTTTTAGTGAATGATGTTGGCAGAGGAGCCCACAGAATGGTTGTTGTTAGAAGTACTTTCTTGATGTTGAAGAGGATTTTATTGCTATCCTTGCATGAGAAGTCAGTTGTTCATCATGGCTCCGTGATGTCTCTTGTTATCCCCATCGCTTCTGCTGAGTTGGCTACCCGCAGGGGCGTTGTTCGAGCCTTTAGGGTACGTTCGAAATTCGTATTTTATTCTTTTAATTTAGCATCTTCAAAACTTAACCGCAAATCCACATTGTGTTGACAGTTCCCAACTTGTTCCCTTTCTGATGAATTATATTCCAAATTGGGTTGTGCAATATCCATGCGCATTTACTCTTCCTCTGGGCTTTCAAATCCCATACTATACCTCCAACAAATTGGGTGAAGCTGTTTACACTACGGCTGGCAGTCCTCCAGTTGTGAATCCACTTCCATCTCAATATTCTCTGGCCGAACCGATGGTTTCTTCTTCAGTTGCTTCCTCGACTCTGCCCTCAATTTCAAGTAGGGATTTGGTTTATTTTATAGTTGTTTAGATGGGGAGATGGTGAACAGTTTTATGCCACCGATCACCTTCAATGCATTCAGACCAAGCATCACCATGCCCAATAGATTGATGCTGAATTACATCCCAATGGCAAACGCCGGAATTCAGCCTGGAATACCCTTTCAAAATGGGAATTTACCCGATGCTCCTCCGCAGAATATGAGTAGAACATCTGATAGCTCTGAAGATTCGGCTGTCGAAGTGGACCAGCCTTTGTACAATTGGGAGAAGGAAAGGGTGCCTAAAAATAGCAGCAATAACTTGACCCCTGAAGATGGTGTGAGTGATGTCTCGGAGGAGATGAGCAACGTCAGTTTGAGTGAAAAAAAGGGGGGCCATGGGGGACCCAAACTGAATATGAGAAAGAATAAGCTTTATGGTTGAACTGGTTCTTCCTGATCTCTGGCTGGTGAAAGCCACATCCCGGATAGTCTATATGTTCTGTCTTAAACTGATGCCTTTTTTATTTTTGGGTACCCGGACATATCGCTGTCTATTAGCATTACCTTTTGTTCGTTCCTCAACGATAACATTAACTTTATTTGTCATAACAGATTTTACTTTGTCATTCTCGTTATAACAGGAGCCCTTTATCTTCTTTTAGACGTTTATAACGGGGCTTCTTGTTTTATGCGCAGACACGGGCCTTAAAACATACGTCGGTTCTTTCTAATAATCGGGTTCCCTTGGTCTCCTGACAGTGAAAAGAAGAGTTTTATGTCATTCAGATATTTTTGTTGTGTTCTCTCAATCTCGCGTCATTTCACGGTCAGCTTTGTGTAAATAGTTACTGGCTAGATATTTGTTTTGGTTGTTACTTAGCCTTCGTTGGCCGGTTAATTCAAGCGCCGCACTCAAAGTGTTTCCCTTTTCTGACCGCGATTTCAAAAATGTGCTTCCATTTATTGTTGACTCATTTACCTAATAAATTTATTGTTTATTTTTCGCAATCGATGTGTAATTTCGACGTTATTTGCGTTCCTATACCTCGGTCTTTACCACTTTTATAAATGATTTTAGTTGGATGGAACCGTCGAGTGCGGATATAAATACCAATGTAAATGCTACCGATGTGGTCGCGGCTAGTACTCACATGACAAATGCATCTCAGACCGAGATCAGAGTCGAATATTTAAAGCACAAATGGACGGTAAAGAACTTTTCGCATTGTTATCAGGAATACTTGGAGAACTTTGTGCATTTGCAAAGGAATAACGACGAAACATTGACATGGTCCATCAAGATTTACCCGAAGGGTAATGGCGAAAACAACAAGGATTTTGTTTTCTTGTGTTTGAACAGGGTAAATGGATGCAGTAAAAATAAAGCCGGCTTCAGGTAGGAGTTGATGGTCTTATATCCAACTTTTAGGTCACGGTTCTTCTTGAAGAACAGCGAAGGAAAGGACATCGAAATGCGGATTCATCCCAATCCGTCCCATTCTGATTATGTTTCTTACATAAAGCGAGACGTACTGTTTCCCCAGATCTCGCCAGCCGACAGTATCACCGTTTTCGTCGAGATCGATGTTGCTGTGGAGACAATCACAACGTATACTGAAGACCAACTGGCTTCGAAAGCGGTGAGTAAATTGCCGATCGACAATCAGGACCTAAAGTTACAGGTTTGTGAATGTGAACGGACGTTGGGGGAAGATTATCTAAAACTTCTGAGCGACGATCTACATACCGACTTCCTGATCCGGGTTGACGGCCAAGATATCTCTGTACATAAAGCAGTTTTGGCTGCGAGGTCCCCAGTCTTTGCTGCCATGCTACAACATCGCGATACGAACGAAGCACAGACTGTAAGGCGTAAATATATAATTTGTATTTTCTTCAGGGGGTTTTATGCATAGAAGACGTCGAATATAATGTCATGAAAGAAATGCTGCACTTTATTTATAGTGGAAGGTGCACATCCGACGTGAATGAAATGGCATCTGATTTGTTAATTGCCGCGGATAAATACAGGTAGTCATTTTCTTGAATAATTTTGATGTTTTTTTCAGACTTGATGAACTAAAGAATCACTGTGAGCGAATCTTAATCCAAGTTCTGTCTCAAGATAACTGTTGTCAACTTCTCATCATATCGGATATGTATCATGCCAACGCTTTGAGGAGAAAGTCGATTCAGTTTGTACTGAAGCACCCCGTAGACATAACTTCTACAGCCGGATGGGAAGCCGTCTTGAAGGATCACCCGCATCTAGTCACGGACATAGTCAGGAGTTTTGATCGGACCACGGACAGCGAGTCGTGCACAGTTCTGTCAGGCTTGTTGCCCGGTCACTGAGTCACATTGTCCTTCCCAGTGTAATTATATTCCAGAATAATATGTAAATAAAAGTGTTTTTGATTTCCTGGGTTTGTGGGTCATCGGCTCGACGAATTGTTTTAAGTTGGACAAGAAATCAAACAGACACGGGACAGCAAAGTAGCCAAACAGATGACCAGTTGTTTGTTTCTCCTTCGTTATGTAGGCCTGTTCGCGCGTCTCTCCACATTCCTCATGTTGTCTCCGAGCCCAGAGACCAGCATCTCCACCTGAAACTCAAATAATCGCTCCCTCGGCGTCGTCCTAAGTATCGTCACGGGCTCTCATTGATGGGCGTTCCTCATTCCGGTCCGACAGGCGACGTCATTATTCTTAATCAAATTAAAACAAGGTCCATTTAAAGTCCTGTCCCAAATTCTCCTCCAATCAATCCCAGAATGAGTTCGTCGATCTGTGTTTTCTTGTTTTTGGGACTCAGTTCAACATTGAGGGCGGAAGAGTCGAGCAGGAAGGAGCGCGAAGCGGGATACGGTACGTTTTCGAAGCATTAATTCTTCTCCGGATGAACGCTACCATTTTTATTTTTTATACCATCATGAATTTGGCAACTTTTCTTAAATCTTCCCATATTTTTTGAAGGGAACACTGATGGTCAGTTAAATGCCTTTAAAGGAGATGCCCAAAAAACTGGATCGAGCGCTTTTGGGCCGGAAACTGGAGGATTTGGATCACTTTCAAACGGATTTTGGAGCGCTTATGGCCAAGAAGGACAGCCAGACATGCAAATGTGGCAAGGACCGATAGGATCCGCTACTCCTAATCAACCAAACGTCCAAGAACCAGGATACGGACAGAGTTACGGATCCATCCCAGGCACGGGAGCAGTCGGAACACCAAACTCACCATATGCTGGATACTTGGAAAAGCAAATCAGCAGCTATCCGGTCATGATCTACACATTGAATGAGTGCATTCCCTGTCAGCGGGCCAAGCATCTTCTCGCCGTTCATTACCCTGATGTCCGAGCGCATTTCCTGGAGCTCTCCGGAAACGAGGCCTGGCAGCAACAACTCCAAGTCGATCTACAGTATCTCACTGGAGCCATTACATTCCCATACATCTTTGTCTGTGGCCAATATATTGGTGGGGCTTCGGACCTCTTCGAAATGCATGAAAACGGCCAGTTGAGAAGAATGGTGAACCAATGCATCAAAACCGCCACGCCCAAACCATAACGAGACGGATGTAAATTTAGTTGTTGAACTACGTGTATCATAAAACTGTCCAGTTTTATTATAAATTACATTTTTATAACTTATGAACAAACAAGAAAAAATCCCGGCCCGTAAGAAATTACTGAAATCAGTCCTCGTTCTCGGAGGCGGATCCTTCGGTGTAATCATCGGACGTCTCAAGGACTTCTTCCCGCTCTTCTTCCTCTTCAGAACTACCATATACAATCACATTTGGTTCCCGCGCGTTTTGTACCTCCATCTGAAAACGGATTTTCGTCTTCTGAAAAAGATCATGTTCTCACCTTAACATCCTGGGAATAATCAAAATCCAAATAAGAATCCGACTTTATGTGTAGGGTAAAGTTGTAAACGCCTTTCTCCGGGGGAGCTGAGATCCGCATTTCAAGCTGAAAAAATTTACAAAACATGAAAAACAATTTTACCGTTTTCTCCGTGTTCAATGTTTTGCATGGAATGATGAGAGAAGCGAGATTCTTTGTCCTCTTCTCAATTAAATACAGATACCACCATTCGTGTTTCTCTTGTGGAAAAAGTGGACAATGGACCTCGTGATGATCAGTGGGTTCAGATTCTAGCAATGCCTCTTTCTTCAAAGGCACCTCATCGTCTCCCCAATCGTCGTCGCTTTCACTTTCATCAGGCAACAAACTCTTATCAGAATCGTAACTTTCATTAGATTCAGAGCCGCTGTCAGAATACTCCGAGCCCTCGTCTGACTCATTAGGTCGGTTATTTTTTTGTTTTTTGTCAACCTCTTCTTTGTTATCTTCTTTCTTTGTTTCTTCGGTCCCTTCCTCATTAGTGAATCTTTTCTTGTTGGCCTAAAATTCAAGGGTGTAAAGTCCGCTTAGGAAATCCCTAATAAGAAACGGTTACTTACCTTTCCAATCCTTTTTACTTTCCCGGGTTTCTTCTTAGGCTTTTGCTTTTCCCATGGTTTTTTCTTTGGCTGTTCTGGCTGAAGCGATGTCTCCAAAGCCATTTTCTCTTTCTTGATAGCGCCTTCTTCAATCTCTCTTAAACGATTATCCAGATCCAATAAAGGTAACCTCGTGAGGTGGATCTTAATGGTAACCACTGATCCAACCGTCACTGTATCACAATCATCTTCGCCTTGTACTAAAACAAAGTTCACCGCGAATCCCCATCACAGCTTACCTTCAATTCTAGTTTCCACTAAAAGTTTTGGCATCATGTGAAGAACAGTTATGATGTCATTGTAATCGCACTCTTCCATGTGATTAAGAAGAGCTCGTCTTTTCAATTCGTTTAGCTGAGCCAAGTCCTGAGGGGTATAAACACGGTTCTAAAATATGTTATACTTAGACATGGATCCCTACTCTTCGAAGATATGCAATGTTTTGTTCGGTGAGATGAGGAAGTTGCATTAATGGACTGTTCTTTTGCCACAACGCTTGAACGAACATAGGATACAGCTTGAGAACATTCTCAATGGTATTGATAGTGGGAGTGTGGCGAGTCCATCCATTAAACGTAAATTGGATAACAAGCCGCATAAATTCATCGAGCAATGGCAATACTCGAGATACCATGTATGTTTGATCTGACAGAGTTTAGAGGGTAAGGACGTTAACTTACCCCTTTCCAACCTAGCCGAATTTAAATCCAATCGGGAGAGATATGCATACAACAAGATACGACACTTCACAGAGTAAGGCTGACTGAACGGTATTTCTTTTTTGTTTTCCCCAAGATTCTTGAATTCTTTCATCAACACAGGCAGCTCAACGTCATCCTCTTCACTCTCGACGATCTCGTTGTTAAATTTTCTCCAAAATTCGCAAGACGCCGTTAAAACCATCAAAACTCCTGAAAGGTTTTCATAATTATGCGCATGGATCAGAGCCCCACAAATCCCAAAAACACAGTTCAAGCTCAGGTTAAAGTTGAAGAATTCATTCGCTTTTCATTGAGAAAAAAGCAGGTGAAACGCAAACTTTTTTCCTCCTGGGTGGTTCATTTGTACGCCCAAAAATAATAAAAAAAAAAAAAAAATTTCAAAAAAAGACTATTAAAAGCAGTTTTTTAGAGGAGAAAAAATGTATCAAATAAATATAACCCTTTGCCAAACAACATACAATCCTTGTAAAACAAAGCAATAAAAAAAGTGAACGAACTTACTGCACAACCCAATATAATAGTGTGAACCTAAGGACTACACCAGAAAAACACAAAACCTACTTGTAACCTCCATATTCGGCGTCTTGGAGATGAAATGTGCAAATGTCTTTGTGGTTTCAAGAAGTACTTTGTCGGCACTGTATTTTATAGAATTATACCACCAATATCCCTAAAGAATAAAAATTACGTCATAAAACTCTTACCACAGCCGAAGGCATTAATATCATGAAAACAAGTCCATAGAACGCGAGTACCCAGTTGCCATAATTTTCGCTTACAATCCATTTGGGCAAGGCAATTCCGAAAGTTGTGGCTAAAGGAGCGATATAAAGGTAAGAACAAGTAGGCGTAGCTAGGGGCCGGAAGGGGGGAGGGGCAAGGGCATCTTCGCCAAAATATTTTACCGAGAAATGTGCCAGGAAGTTCGATTTCTTGGCAGTTAAGATATCCGAAAAATTCTTTTTGCATAATAAACAAGAATATTGGCGGTTTTTTGCCCAAGAAAACTATTTTCTCCGCCAATGCGGAAAGCAGAGTATTCGGCGGAGTTTTACGCACTTTTTTGGTCATCACACCAATCTTAAACGCTTGACTATGAATTTTGATAGTTGAAAGGAGGAAATTTGTTTATTTTTATGTTTATCAAACAATCGGCGAAGGCATGGGGGGACGCTTGCCATATTGGCGGACGCCATAACTCAGCTTTGGATAACGATGCAAAACTAAGAATAGCTCAACGCAATTCTTATAGCATTTCTGCTGGCGTCTTGTGCCCTCCAAAATGTCGTCGCCAAGCCTTGGCAGAAGTTTAGCCATCGGCGAACCACTTGGTGCACCAGAAAACAACAAAGTTCAAATTTTTCTTTGCCATGCTGTTTCAAACTCCCACACGGTGCGGCCAGACTTTATTGGTGTCGCAGCGACAAGCTGCACCCTGCAGTCGCTAAATGCGATCAATAGCACTGCCGCCGACCTTCTGATAGATTATGCTTAAAATTTGACTATTTTCCGGAAGTTTCAGCGTCATATTAAAGTGTTAATAATTGATGCGATGACCAAAAAAGTTCCAAAAAGTCTCCGCCGAAAACACTACTTTCCGCGTTGGCGAAGAAAATAATTTTCTTGGACAAAAACCAAAACTTTCCGGCGCATTTCTCGGAACACCCCGTACATTGTAAAAATATCACACTTACCCCGAGGTCCGTCTGGATTGCCATACTTTTCCCAATTCTCTCTTGATTCTTCATTTGTAAGAGCTTGATAAGCTTTTGCGAGATGGTTAAACTGTTCCTCGTCTCCGCCTCGATCGGGGTGATATTGCTTACTCAATTTATGGTAAGCTTTCTTTATTTCAGACACTCCAGCACCCTAAAAGCGTATTTCCACAAGGAGTTCCAATACAAACGGCCACGTCACAAACTGAATAATTAACCCACCTGATCCAACCCAAGAACTTTGTAAGGGTCATATTCCTCATGAGTCACCTCAATCTGCGAGACTTTATTGCCCAAGTAGAATAAAAATCCCCAAGCCATCAACAGAATGATAGATTTCAGAATTCGCTTCCTTGTTTGCTTTGGCTGAGAATCCAGTAGATTCTTTCGTTTGATACGATCACCCTCACACTGACATCCAGTAGTTTTGCTTTCAACTTTTACTAAACAAAAAATAATTATAATTCATGAGATCTTACCTGCTGAAGGCCATAGGAAATGAGTCAAAGGAAGAAGCAGAACAGTGTAAAATGCAATCAGAACATAATAAAATGTGTTTCCCACCTCATCGTACTCGAATTGAGCCCGGCCCATAGTTTGAAGACAGCTGAAAATATAAACTATGTTAAAAAAAACCCCCCATAAGACATGATAAGCCAAACAATGCTGTAATAAGGAACAAGTGATATCAAAAATCTTATAAAATAAAAATGCAACGAAGAATTATGTGGAGAATCAGATCCTCGTGGTGAGACCAAAGTGTTCCGTTTCTTCCGTGACTTCTTTTCGCGAAATGGTTTTTGTTTCTACAGAGTAAAAATTTATTTGGTAGATTGTTTTTTATTGTCTGATCTATCCCGTGTAATATCTGTACGGAGATTGACAATTCGGAAGCTGAAGAATACGGAACGATCCATAATGGGCAGATTCCGAGAATCAGTTCGAATGTCATAGATACCAAACATCTTTGTAAAAAAGTGTAATTCGGAAAAAAACTATGAATTGTAAGTGTAAATTTTTCAAAAGAGTGTAACTGAAAACAGTACTAATTTCGATGCAACACTGTTGCAAGTGATAAAAGACCTGTGCGTTAGTAATTCGCGCGAGCGAATAAAAAAAACAAGATTATGAAAAAAACTTTTGCGATTACTAACGCACACGCCTTGTACAGGTGGTTCAGTGGGAGATTCCAACGTTATTTCAAGTACTTCTCCGCCAATAATGTACCAATTTCTATAAAATTTTATATGAATCTCTTCCACCCCGTTTTCTGTCCACCAAGTATGATGACTCTTTGGTCACGGAGGCACCCATGCTGACCTTTCACATTTTCATTCCAAATTTTGAAGTCCGATATCGGTGAAACGTAGAATTTTTTTTAATGATTTTCTCGGACTTGAAAATATGCGAGTGAAAAATTAAACTTTTATAAGTAGCTGAAAAACTTGACGGCAGTCAACGGGATACTTGTAATTATTCTTCAAGGTATTACTCTTGCTTTTTGGGGTAACTGGCTTAATTAATCAAAAAATGCGAACAAGCAGACTGCCTAAATGCATGAAGACATTCACATGCATGACAAGTTCCAGGCCTAGATTATCTAACAATAAGAAAAACAGCTTCTCTTCGTTCGTCCGACAAAGCATATTTCATTCGGAGAGGTGGACTAAAATATGCTTTTTAGGCACTTGGTACTTCCGCGACCTTTACATTTTTAAAATTTTTTCATCGCATTTTGCGACTTTGTTTTAACCAGAAATCCAAAAAATTTTCAAGTCCGAGAAACTCAATTGACGATCGTTTCAAAAATTTTCTAACAATAAGTTTTACCGTTTCCGGACTCCAAAATTGAGAATGAAAATGTCAGCGGTCAGTACGGGTGCCTCCGTGAACGTAGATACGTTATACTCGGTGGACAAAAAATGGGGTGGAAGAGCTTCAATTTGGTATAAATTTTCTAGAAATTGGTGCATCTTTGGCGGAGAAATACTTGACAAGGAAAGGATATACTTTTATGGGGGCTTCTGCTTTTAGACGGGACACGCCTCAAAAAATCCGGAAAATCGTGCTGGTCAAGGATATGTAAAAATTAGTGTAAGATTGGAAGCTCCGGTTGAAGTATTATTATATCGAAAAATTAGTTGGAAGTAAAAAATGTAAGTGTCGACATTAAAGTTTAAAAATTTTTACGTTTACACTTACATCAATTTCCCTACATAATTTCCAACAGTGTTCTAAAACTTCTTCAACGTTTTTGAAAAGTTTGCACCTACGATTCATACTTTTTTAGATCCCACTTTTTTCACAAAGATGTAATGGTATCTGTGACATTCGAACGGATTCTGGGAAATTGCCCATTATGGAATCTGCCCATTAAAAAGAACCGTTGTTCTTGACTTTTATTTTTGCTACTTTTTGCCCATAACTTTGCGAGTTTCGTGCGGAAAAAATCCATTTTTTTTTGTGGAAACATTAACTTACGGTAGATATAGGGGTGCAACTTTTCATGCCTAAATTCGACAAAAGAGTCTCAAATAAGTGAAGATTTAGTCCGAAATAGTAATTCCCCATTATTTTTATAGAATGCCAAACGATGTTCTGCTGTGTCGTTTTCGTATTGGACACGAAACTGAACTCTTAGACAAGCCGACATCCAGCGGCCACACCCACAGGTGGAAGGTGTTCGTTAGAAGTCCCGAGAACTGCCCCGAATTGGTCGACCGCTCTTATGTGAGGAAGGTCACCTTTGTTCTCCATGACAGCTTTTCGAATCCGAAGAGAACCGTTCGTAATCCACCGTTTGAGATCACGGAAACTGGTTATGGAGGATTTGATATGGTTATAATACTCCATTTGCAGAATTGCCAAAAGTCTTTCTCCATTAGTTATGAGATTTCTTTGCCTATGGGTAAGTGGCTGTCTATCAACAAACCAAGGTAACGGCCTTACAGAAAAACACTCAACGAAATTTCTGGATCACCGAGTAGAGATTAAAAACCCGGAGAAAGAATTGGTTGATTTGAGTCTAAAGTACGGTGCAAAGCTGTCTAAGAGGAAGGAGAAGTCCGAAAAACCAGAAAAACAGAAGGAAAAGTCTGGTGATGACAAGAAAAGGAAAACGAAACCCGAGAAGGATAAGGTACCGGCTTGTTCTACCCCAACTGGAAGCCAAAAAGTTAATAAGCCTGAGGGAAAAATCAAGATTGAAACGCTTGAAGTCAACAAAGAAAAGGCAGAAAAGAAGAATGACAAATTGGAAATCAAAGTACAAAAGGAAGACACTATTGGAGAACCTAAGTCTAAAAAGCCGAAGAAGAGTAAGAGTGATCCAGAGAAGACCATGCTCTCAGTCGATGATTTATTTAATCCAGCACCGCTTGTTGAGAAATCAAAAGGATCGAGTAAGATTTTAAATTAGCAATCTAAAAACAATTTTAAAGCATATAATGGTGGTCACTGAAGTTTTTTGACTTTTATATTGGCTGTTGGGTCGAATTTCGGTGCAAAAATGGGTTGAGGTTGTTAAGTCGGCAACTTGACGCGCCAGTCACGTTGTGAAATTGCCGTCATTTCAAAATTGTTCTATCATTGTGATTTTCAAATTGAAATTTTTTGGAAAATTTTTGTGGATTTTGCTAAAAAATCGTATGAATTTAATATTTTTAAGAACTAGAAATTGTCCCTTCTTTTCAAGACGGCCGACGAAATCAGTAGTAAAACTATTTGCGACTAATATTAACGGTATTCATCATAGTCTACGTTAAACTCGCATTTGAAAGCTTCGTATATCAGAATTTTCAATTCAGCCAAAATAACGGCAATTTGACGTCATTTTGAAAAATCCTTTCAAATTAAGAACCCTAGTTGACATTGATTTTTAAAAATCTTTTATTTTATCCGCGCAACGAGTTTCCAAAATCTGCACTGGGTTTTCGCAAATTTTCGAGCTTTTTTCGTACTGATTTTTCAAAATAATGTCAACCCATTTTTGCACCGAAATTCGACCCAACAGCTAAAATAAAAGTCGAGAACTTCTGTGACCACCTTTATAAAAGGGGAGCGCGCGGTACTCCATTTCGCGAATTTCGGGCCTCGTCGCAGAAAACCGCGATTTCTTGTCTGCGTTGCCCTCTTCCGAACTCTCTCCAAAAAACTCCGAACTCTCAACCTTTCCTCATTTTCACCAAAAACTCCGGACTCTACCCCTTGTACGAACACTCCCGCTTTTGTGAAAATTGAAAAATAGTGTGTGACATCTGTTATGGTGAAAATTGAAAAAAATAAAAAATCTCGAAAATTGGTCTTATCTTTCGACTGGTCGGTCTGAGGCTCATGGAAATGGGGTTTAAAGGTCTTAGAATTTTAGAGATTATAATGAAACTAAACTTTGCCCCGATATCTCACGTATCTGTCTTCGAAACAAAAGTTTTTTATGATGACTTAGCGTTTAGAGGCCTCGTTCTCAGAGTTGATAGGCCATGATTTTGTCACCGTTGGAATCCCCACATCATAGAGCGTTATTTACAGAAATAAAAAGGATGTATGTACAAGTATGCAAATTTTTCGAGCAAATTCAAGAATTTTGAGCCACTCTGAAAAATACTTTTCAAAAGTATGTCATCATGACCGATTTATGACAGATTTACTGTTATTTTTCCGAATTCCCGGCAAACCAAGGAAAAAGTCATGTTACAGTAACTCTGAATCTGATTTCATGTGCAACGTTCCAAAATCACCGGGCTACAGTAATCCTTCCATACGTTTCAGTAAGATCGGAGAAAACAAAGCCAGTAAAGACGGAGTTGAAGAAGGAATTAATGGCTCCCAATGATAACCAGCAGGTTGGGTCATCGAAGATGCAAATTATCGATGTTCAGTCTAAGGTAGGCACAGTGAAAGTATTATGTAATGTTGAAGGAGAGCATAGAGATGATGGATAAAGTGAGCGAACTCAGCTCTTTACCGAATATTCTGTCACCAGTAAACAGGAATATGGTAGACTCACTTGAGCAGAGTGCCCATCTGAAGGACGTAATTCGAAGATTGTACGTGAAGTTTGATCCCGAAAAGTATCGTCTTCCAATGTTAAAGAAGTTGAATACGACTGCAGATGTAATTCGAAGATACGAACGTCCGATCCCATTATTAACCTTCGAAGATCAGTTGTCTGTCACTGTAGAAGGGACCGACTAACGCAAAGGTTTTGTTATTGTCTGATTACAATAAATTTGCTCAAAACGGTGAACTTCCTGGTCTTTCTTTGCCCGAAACACTGCAATTGTATTTGAGGAGTAGTAGATATTGAAACTTGGGATATAAATGTCCTACCTTGGCCCTCGAATTGTTGAGAGTGGAATGAATGGGCAGTGGCGATTACCTGTCCGCCCTTTGTGGTTTACAAGAACACTTCCGGTTTGCAATAAAATTGCTTTTAAAAATGGCTATGGCCTTCCTTACCACGAAAATATTGGGAGTGCAAACGGCCAAAATAGCCTTCAACCTTTTTATTTTGGAGTGACCAGATGCTTAAAATTACATGTTAACGCCGGACGAAGAAAGTATCAGACGACGGGGAGTTATCGGTTCTGCTTTGACTAGACTCAACTCTTCAGGTAAATACTCCTTTTCCTCTTTTTGTCATCATTAAGCAATTCTAACACCGTAGATAACTTGTTGAAGGTTCGAAGGGAGGCTCCGTTCCTTTAATATTATCCTTCGATGCTGAAAGACCGCAAACCTCTTCCGATGAAGATTATCGAGGAGGAATTCTGGGGTCCGAGCTTGGAAAACGAAAATTGGGATGGAGAAACTCCGAAAACTTCAAGAATTCGTCGACTTCCTCAGATTCCTTGGACTTCAGCTCTGGGATTTTGGGCCGAGCATTGGCTGAAGAAGGACGGAGAGTCCAACAGATCAGCGAAGAAGAAAAGAAGAGACTTCCAACACCTGATTTCAGAAGGGCTTTCCTCGCAAATAAGACAAGACATTCGCTCAACACTCCCAGAACTCCCGAAAACGAAGAAGTTCACAATAATGAAATTTCCTTACTTGAAACCTATTACAAAATGGACAAAAAATATGGATTACTGTATTTTGCGAAGAAAAAAGATTGGCCTATGGTTCAGAAAATTCTAAATTCGCAGGCGATCCATGAACTCAGTTTGGTCGATGATGTAGGTTTTACATTCAGACTTTGAGAAACAGAATTTAGGAGGGATATACGGTCCTTTATTTGGCCATCATAGCTTCAAAGACTGAGATTGTTAAAGAACTCTTGGAACAAGGAGCGGATCTGTATTATGAAACAAAGGAAAGGATGAATGGAACTCATATTTGTGCAAAATACGGGAACGTCGAGACGACTAAACTCTTGGCAGATTCCAAAGCCGACTTTTCGATTCCAGGAGTACGTTTTAAAAGTTTTTTGAAGGATGACCCGGACATTTCCAAAAAACGACCAACTCAGAATCTTTTAATATTTTGCCTAGTTGCTGTACCATGATAGCTGAATGTCGGCACGAATTTTTAGTTTTGGAAATTACCGGGTTACGGTAGGTAGAATTTGCAGAAAGATTGCGTTCGTATTTAAAAACACCAAGGAGTAAAAGGGAAAACCCTCGCCGTTTTACGTTTTCGACCATGGGGAACATTTTTATAATTGACACTTCTGTTCTAGGATGTAGTCTTCAACTACTTTGAAAAATACCAAGGTACCATGTTCAGTCTAACTTTTTGGCATATAACTTGTCTCAACTTTTGAAACCTTTTGAATACACTTTTACATAGGCTTACCAACATATAAAAAATGCAGAAAAATAAAAATGGGGGGAAGGTTTGGAGTTACGGCACTTTTTATGTTGGACATACACCTCGACTTAATTTTGGTTACGTATGTAGATTGTTTTAAATACAAAATGTAATGCCTTGTGTATGTTGTACGACCATCGCGAACTATTTTAACTTCGAGATTCGTAATATTTGGGCTCACGCATACTGTAGCATGTACAACACCGGTGTGCAGATAATTGGTTACTGTAACAGCAAGATCAGCAATTTCTTAAATTTTTACACCCACTTTTTACATCTGTTCCACACCGATTTAAGAAAAATTAAGGAGTTTTTTCCTTTTGCTCCTTGGTGTTTTTATACACGAACCCAATCTTTCTGAAAATTGTACCTACCGTAACCCCCGTACACGGTAACTTCCAAAACTAAAAATTCGTGCTGACATTCAGCTATCATAGTACAACAAATATGCAAAATTTCAAAGGATTCTGAGTTGGTCGTTTTTTGGAAATGTCCAGCCCTTATGAGAAGCCTAAATCTTTAAAAGCTCTCTTTTAAAATGTTGTTTTACGTGGTTTAGAAGAACAATATGTTACCCATTCATTTTGCCTGTACTAGAACTTCGATGAACTCTTATGGAGTAGCCGAAACCATCCTGAAGACTTATCCGACTTGTCGATTAATCAAGGATTCCGAAGGTCGTCTTCCTGTCCACGTGGCCATTCAAGTGGGGAATATTCCGCTAGTACAACTTTGCTTATTTCGGGAGAGTACGGCCCAAATTAAAGCAACAAATGTGAAGGGAGACACGTGTCTGCATATGGCAGCTCATAAAGGTAATAAAATTATTTAAAGATTTCGTCCTACAGCACGCCAATTTGTCTACACACAAAAAATGGAAAAAAAATAATTCGTTAAAATCGGGGTTTTGTCAAAATCAGAGTTTTTAAACGTAGGATCTTCCTAATTTTAGGAACCATTACACTTTGAAGTATGGGCTTTCATAAATGGGATCCTTTGAGGGCAACGGTCCATTATGGGAACATTTCTGAAATCTTTGCGAATATCCTCAAGACCTTTGTATCTCTGTGAAAAATGTGTATTTTATGTGATTTTAAAATTTTTTGTAAAGATATAATTTTTGGAATTTTTTAAGAGTACTCGATTTAGTGGTTTTCGGTAGAGCTGATTACAAAAATCATGTTAAATTTTTTTATAAAGTGTTCTTTGAGTGTAACTTCACTCAGACTCAACAGAATTTGATGAGTCTCGGCGACAGAGAAAGGCAGAAATTCTTACAAAGATTGAAATTGCGAAATGTTATGTCAGATTGTGCAACTTTTAACCTTGTACTATATTTGCAGAGTTCGGATGGACTCTTGCGGAGAGATTTAGAAGTCCCGAGCCATATATCCTTCACCAGCACAATTTTTCGGATTTTTTGAGGTCCTTTAACGACAGGGCGAGTTAAAAAATTACAGCTTAAGGGTTAAACTTGCTCCTTTTTACCTTAATTATGTTAACCATGGCCTTTCAAACTGCTGGCCAGAGTATCAAAAGTATCGCGCATGAAGATTGTTGGAGCAACATTTATATTTGAGAACAAACTACACTAAAAGGCGAATATTCATTGCCCTTGATATGACCAGCTCTCAAAAAAGTAAATAATACGTCGAATAAAAAATTTTTACAAGGCTGCAGGGTCGCTGAGGATATCTGCAATGATTTCAGAAATCTGCCCGTATGTAATGGACGGACACTTTTTTTAGATATCAACATGTTTCGGGCCATTTCTGCTTTGTGTGGAGAAGAAGAAGTTAACGCTCCAAATGAACTGGGCAGAACACCATTGCATGAAGTGGCTCAATTTGGAGACGAGGCCATGTTGAGAATTCTGTGGAAAATGAATGCGGACGTCAAACTGTTCGATCACGTATGTCCTTGCATTAGGTTCGGAATTTTTACGCGTCAGATCAAATCTTACATGATCGTCAATATAGGGACAGAAGACGCTCGGCCGAGGGTTGACTTCCAGAAAAAAAACAAAAAATTCTCGGGTCGCGATAGTTCGGGTCAACGATACCATTTTATAGGTAATCGAGAGATTAGGTCTGAACAGTGCACCTGACGAATTTTGAAATGTTTTCGTTTCGGGACAGGAAAAGAAACATTTTTTTGCACAGAATTGAACGAAATTTGAAATGTTTTCGTGGACGGGAAAAAAAAAAAAAAATGGAATGATTTACTTGTTATTTGCATACAATCATTACGACTATCTTCTTACTCAACCCTCTGTTACAAATAATGAGTAAACCCTTCCATTTCTTACCCCGTCCCGAAACGAAAGCGTTTCAAATTTTTTTCGAATTCTCCAAAATACAGGGTGGTTCAGCCGAAGCTTCCATCCTTATTTCAAGTATTTCTCCGCCGATAATGCACCAATTTTTATAAAATTTATATCAAATTGGAGCTGAGGTTCCCCATTTTTTGTCCACCAAATATGACAGGCCCCAGTTCAAGAATACCCCCGTACTGACCTTTGACATTTTCATTCCAAATTTTGGGGCCCGAAATCGGTGAAACTTAGAAAATTTTTGGAATGATTTTCAATCGAGTTTCTCGGACTTGGAAAATATTCGAGTCTTTGGCTAAATAAGACATTTAGATGTAGGTGAAAAAATTGACGGCAGTCAACGGAATACTCCTAATTAATCTGAAAGCATCGCTCTTGTGTTCTGGGGTAATAGGCTTCGTTAATCGAAATTTTAAAAAATACGAACAAATGGGCGAAACTGTCTATGTGGATGACGAAATCCACCCTGAAGATAAATAACGAGTTGTAAGTCCTGGATTGCCCGAGAAAAGAGCTTTCGTTTTCAATCGCTCGATTTGGTGCCGCGCCGGATTGAAATATGCTTTTTAGGCACTTGCTACTTCTGTAAACCTTACCTTTTTTTAAAAATTTTCATCGAATTTGGCGACTTTGTTTTTGCCGGAAATCCTAAAATTTTCCAAGTCCGAGAAACTCAATTGAAAATCATTCCAAAAATTTGCTATGTTTCACCGATTTCGGGCTCCAAAATTTGGAATAAAAATGTCAAAGGTCAGTACGGGGGTATCCTTGAACTTGGGCCTGTCATATTTGGTGGACAAAAAATGGGGAACATCAGCTTCAATTTGGTATAAATTTTATAAAAATTGGTGCATTATCGGCGGAGAAATACTTGAAATAAGGATGGAAACTTCGGCTGAACCACCCTGTAAATTACAGGGTCTTTCAAGAAATGTGCAGGAAAGTAGGAGGCTATAACTTTCGGCGGAGGCGGCGCAGAGAGTTCGTTTTTTGGAATATGTATTTTTCAGTGACATTATTTTTTGCCTACGAAATAACAAGATTTTTAAGTGCAAACTGAGGTCGCTACAACCTTTTGAAAAAGGGGTCTTTTACCCCGAAAACCAGGGTTTTTCGGTTGAAAATGATCGAGAAATTTCAGAGTTTTTCGGTCGAAAATCACCGAGAAATGTCGGGTTTTTTGGGGGGTTTCGATAGAGCTGACGTTGAAAACAGGGAAGGAAATTGCCAACACGTTGAAAATTAAGCAAAAATTCGGCTAGCCTCAACTTGGGGCAGATTTCGAGTTTATTTTCAGTGTTCCGTTTGTGGATTTGGGGGACCTGGAATTGGCTAGACAAGGCACCTGAATGTCTGTGAAGTCTTTAAAAAACTAGTCAAAGGGGTGTAATGGGCGTCAAAGGGCAGGAATGACAACCAAACTTTTAAACTGCTAGCAAAAACTGGTTGGCTAGCAGTAAAGTGTCGAAATAAAGAGTAGCCGAATATTTGCTTAATTTTCAACGTGTTGGCAATTTCCTTCCCTGTTTTCAACGTCAGCTCTATCGAAACCCCCCAAAAAACCCGACATTTCTCGGTGATTTTCGACCGAAAAACTCTGAAATTTCTCGATCATTTTCAACCGAAAAACCCTGGTTTTCGGGGTAAAAGACCCCTTTTTCAAAAGGTTGTAGCGACCTCAGTTTGCACTTAAAAATCTTGTTATTTCGTAGGCAAAAAATAATGTCACTGAAAAATACATATTCCAAAAAACGAACTCTCTGCGCCGCCTCCGCCGAAAGTTATAGCCTCCTACTTTCCTGCACATTTCTTGAAAGACCCTGTAAAAGAGACTTCGCCAGTTGTGGAAGGAGGGTCTGCCCTAGAATTTGACCCCCACTTTTTTCTGTCTCAACTGATGACATATAGGCTGTTAAACAACTTGGTGAATTTTTTTCGAAAAATTCGTCATCACGACCGAGATATGACATATTTATTGAATTTCGTTTAATGTGATATATTGTGCTAATATATCGCCGAAACATCGCAGAACTGAGTACACATACGTTATAGGCCATGCTGAACAACTTTGCAATTGACCCCAAGTTTGTCAGGTTACTGTAACATACCGTAACGCCCATGCTCAATCAATAAATCTCGATTTTCTCGATTTTTTTCAATAATTTTCTCGGAATTTTTTCGCATTTTTGGAATCAGCATCAAATTCTGCATCGGATAGACTATATGCGCGTCTCCAGATAGGTGTACAAAAATGTCGTGGCGCAACCGGTAGTGGGTCGGACTACCATTCAAAAGGTCCCGGGTTCGAGTCCGGGTGTAAGCAAAAATGCTCAAACGCGCTGGAAATTGTACCAAAACAGTTTTAATCTATTGGAACTGTGTTAAAAATAAATAATAATTAACATTGTTCCCTAAAAAGGCTAAATTTTGGATTTTACGAAATTTTTGAAAATCATGATTTTTGTGGGCCCAAATCTGCCGAAGGAATGAAAATTTTTTGTAAGCGATTTTTTTGTTTAGAAACAACGCATGGCACGTAGAAAGACTATTCCTCAAAGGATTTCGTTCAATTTTGCACAAAACACCACAAAATTTTCGTATTTTGGCATATGACAAAAAATTGAAATAATGACTTTCAGGAGTGCTTACGCGGAATCGTTTCCAGTTTTATAGAGCAGTATTTTGCGCTGCTTTCAAATATCTTTCTAATAGCCGCGAAAAATTTCCACAACAAAATTTTACATTTGATAATTTGTAGATATTCACATATTTCATGATGTTACAGTATTCAATCTTGTAAAATTTGCTAAAAATTCGACTCCCCACAGTGTAAAACATGTGTATCCACGTTTGAATGACGTCACTTCTGCTTACTGGGTTCTGGCGGTGCTCTCCGATTAAAACGAAAAAGTTCAACTTTTTGGTGTTTTGGGCAAAACTGAACGAAATCCTTTGAGGAATAGTCTTTCTACGTGCCATGCGTTGTTTCTAAACAAAAAAATCGCTTACAAAAAATTTTCATTTCTTCGGCAGATTTGAGCCCACAAAAATCATGATTTTCAAAAATCTCGTAAAATCCAAAATTTAGCCTTTTTAGGGAACAATGTTAATTATCATTTATTTTTAACACAGTTCCAATAGATTAAAACTGTTTTGGTACAATTTCCAGCGCGTTTGAGCATTTTTGCTTCCACCCGGACTCGAACCCGGGACCTTTTGAATGGTAGTCCGACCCACTACCGGTTGCGCCACGACATTTTTGTACACCTATCTGGAGATGCGCATATAGTCTATCCGATGCAGAATTTGATGCTGATTCCAAAAATGGAAAAAAATTCCGAGAAAATTATTGAAAAAAATTGAGAAAATCGAGATTTATTGATTGAGCATGGGCGTTACGGTATGTTACAGTAACCCGACAAACTTGTGGTCAATTACAAAGTTGTTCAGCATGGCCTATAACGTATGTGTACTCAGTTCTGCGATGTTTCGGCGATAAATTAGCACAATATATCACATTAAACGAAATTCAATGAATATGTCATATCTCGGTCATGATGACGAATTTTTCGAAAAAAATTCACCAAGTTGTTTAGCAGCCTATATGTCATCAGTTGAGACAGAAAAAAGTGGGGGTCAAATTCTAGGGCAGACCCCCATTTGAGCCTGCTTCAGCAACTCGCGAAGTGTCTTTTAAAACATTGCGCAAATTTCTGCTCCCTCCCTGTGGAGATTTTTTTCTTTTTCCTCTGACAAGAATTACGCATTTCTTGTCTAGAAGCCTAACAGACAAGAAATGGCGGTTTCTGGCCACGACACCCGATTTGATGCGTATGTCACCATCCTTATATGTTACAATAACTCAGGATAAAGAAAAATAACGTTAGCAATAACAAAATTAGAAAATTTGCACACATTACAAGTCTTCGCCAAGTCTCTGCCAAGCCTTCGCCGAGAATCCGCCGAGCATCCAACGGCTTTGCCAGGCTTCGTAGGCACCTCTACAACCTTTTTTTGGGTCCACTGCTCTACGCCTTGTCGATTTTGTGTTGACCTGAATTGTCGTCGACCCGAAAAGTCGGGAAATTTTACGCTTAATGTCGCACTTTAAATTTGTAGTCGCCTAGCGAAAAAGTGCATGTCGCGTGGGTCAAACCGGGGAATCACGGCGACAAACGCGAAAAAAATGGGAAAAACGCATAGTGAAAATACTACGGACTTTAGAGGGTTTTCCTCGAGAGGAACCCCTCGTCGAGAGGAACCCCTCGCGAGGGGTTCCTCTCGATTTTTCCGAATATGGAGGAAATTTGTCGATGTATGGGGTTTTCGAGGGTGCTGATTTCGAAAATCATGGTAGTTTTCCTCTTTATAGTACTATCTGGTACTATACAGTATGAGGTGAAAATATGGGCTTTTGGCGTTAATGGTGTTGTTTTGATGCTTAGTACTCCTCAAAAACACGTTTTAAATAACTGGTACTGTTTAGTACTGTCTGGTACTATGTAGTACAAAGTGAAAATAGGGGTACTAAGCAACAGAACAACACCACTAACGCCTAAAGGCCAAATTTTTACCTTGTACTACATAGTACCAGACAGTACTAAACAGTACCAGTTATTTAAAACGTGTTTTTGAGGAGTACTAAGAATCAAGACAACATCATTAACGCCAAAAGCCATATTATCACCTCATACTGTATAGTACCAGATAGTACTATAAAGGGGAAAGCTAACATGATTTTCGAAATCAGCACCCTCGAAAACCCCTAAATCGAGTATTTTTAGAAAAAATTCCAAAAATTACTTTTTAATACTACTACTTAAGAAAAAAGTAACAATCAGAAAAAATTTACATCATTTTCGAAATCCCCGTCATCGATTACCTCTATATCCAACATTTCCTACTCGGGGGTTCCTCTCAACGAGGGGTTCCTCCCAACAAGGGGTTCCTCTCGACGAGGGGTTCCTTTCGATGGCATTCACTTTAGAGGATATTTGCAAGGATTTCAAAAATCTGCCCATAATGCTTTCGGCCCATAATGGACGTTAAAACAACTTGGCTCTAAACATTTTGTGAAGAAATATGTGCTTGACCTAAGTATACCGCATTTACCTAATATTACAATATTCAGAAATGAAATTAAGGCGGCTGTTTAGGAAGAGAAAACTCCATTACATGTTGCGGCGGAGAATGGTCGAACGGAGATTGTAGAGGCTCTGATAGACAAGTTCCATGCTTCCATCAACGCCCGCACCAAGGACGGGAGCACCATGCTCCATGTGGCTGCTCAAGCAGGACATTCTAGTACAGCTTTGACATTTCTGAAGAGAGGGGTCCCTCTGCATATGCCTAACAAAACAGGAGCTCTTGGCATTCACGCTGCTGCAGCTGCTGGGTTCAATGATGTTGTGAAGATGTTGATTTCCCGGGGCACAAACGCAGATTGCAAGACTAAAGTAAATCATTCAAATGCGGGATGGTCAGTTTTTAGGACAATTACACAGCTCTTCATGTGGCCGTCCAATCAGGCCAAGCAGCAGTTGTGGAGACTCTTCTCGGCTTTGGTGCTGATGTTCATGTTCATGGGGGCCAGATTGGAGAAACCGCTTTACATGTGGCTGCCGCAACACCTGGGAGCAACACCGATTGTGCACAGATGCTTCTGAAAAGTGGAGCTCAGCCAAATGTCAGACAAAATGACAATCAGACCCCGTTACATATTGCCGCCAAGAGCGGGAACACGGCCATGGTGAAGTTGTTGTTGAACGAAGGGGCCGATCCAACGCTCATTTCTAATGTAAGACCGTCTTTATCGAGCCTAGTCTTCTTAGAATGGCGAAACTCCATTGCATGTGTCCGCTAAGAATTGTCATTGTGAGATTGTTAAATTGATTCTGAGCGAGTTGGCTAAACAACGGAGCAAGGAAATGGTCAAGGAGTACATTAATATACGCACGGAGGTCGGTTAGAATTCCCTGGATATTTTTTTGCAGGAGGGGAAAACAGCGCTGCATAATGCTGGTGAGATTTTACCTGGCTCTGCTCACTTTGAGAACGAAGATGCCAAGTTAATCAGCACTTTGATTGACAACGGAGGACTGGTCGAATTACAGACATACAATGTAAGGAAGGCTTTTCTTAATGCGATCATTCCTTAAGGATAACGAAACTCCTATGCATCTGGCAGCACGATGTGGGAACGAAGCCGTTCTCCTGGCTATTGTAAATAAAATTGGAGCTGGGTTGGTCCAAATTGTTCAGAACAAAAAGTCCAAGGTAACATACTTAACAGAAACCTCCAGTTTTAGAACGGCTGGTCCCCCTTGTTGGAAGCCTGTGCCAAAGGGCATGTTGGAGTCTCCAGGATCCTTTTGTTGCATCATGCCCGCATCGATGTCTTCGATGATTATGGCCGCACAGCCCTTCATCTGGCTGCTTCTAATGGACATCTCGAATTGTGTAAACTCTTGTTACAGTACAAAGCATTTGTGAACAGCAAGTCCAAGAACGGGGAAGCCCCTCTTCATCTGGCTGCCCAGAATGGTCATGTCGGAGTTGTCAATCTGCTCGTTCAAGAGCATGGTGCCAGTGTTGAAGCAATCACGTTAAACAACCAGACGGCTCTCCATTTCTCTGCCAAATATGGACAACTGGGTGTCAGTCAGAAATTGTTAACCCTCGGTGCCAATCCAAATGCTCGGGATGACAAAGGACAAACTCCTTTACATCTGGCTGCCGAGAATGACTATCCGGATGTAGTGAAATTGTTTCTGAAGATGAAGCACAACAACAACGCCGTGCTTACAGCCATTGACCAGAACGGATTTACTTGCGCTCATATCGCTGCAATGAAGGGGAGTTTGGCCGTAGTCAGGGAATTGATGATGATCGATAAAGCGATGGTGATTCATGCGAAAACTAAGGTAAATATGGCTTATTATTTCCAACATCTTTAGACAATGGAAGCCACTACTCTTCACATGGCTGCTGGAGGAGGACATGCAAAGATTGTCAAGATCTTGATCGAAAATGGAGCCAATCCTGAAGATGAGAATAGTGTAAGTTTGGCTCATATCTCTTAATCGGATGCTCAGCATGGAATGACTGCATTACATTTGGGTGCCCGGAACGGCCATGTCTCCATTCTGGATGCTTTTGATAAAACTCTCTGGAGGAGGTGCTCTAGGAAAGTAAGTCCCACAATTAAGTTAAAACTGAAGCTTGTCAGACTGGACTGAACGCCTTGCATATCGCTGCCTATTATGGCAACTCCGACTTCATCAATGAAATGTTAAGACATGTTCCTGCCTCGATTAGAAGCGAGCCCCCCATCTACAATCATTTGGTTGTGAAGGAGTTTGCCACCGAATATGGGCTGACTCCATTACATCTGGCTGCCCAATCTGGGCACGATGCTTTGGTCAGAATGCTCCTTAATCAGGGTGTGCAAGTAGATGCCACGTCCACGACCATGGTATGTTGTCTATTAGACTAATCACTTGAGTCTAGAATGTAATTCCCTTGCATTTGGCTGCTCAACAAGGACACATAGCTGTGGTGGGGATGCTTCTTTCGAGATCCACTCAACAACAGCATGCAAAGGATTGGAGAGGACGGACTCCTTTACACTTGGCTGCCATGAATGGCCATTATGAGATGGTCTCTCTTCTGATCGCACAAGGCTCCAATATCAATGTGATGGATCAAAATGGATGGACTGGAATGCATTTTGCTACGAAGGCCGGGCATACGAATGTTGTTAAACTGTTTGTGAATAGCTCGGCCGATGCTCAAGCCGAAACCAAGGAGGGGAAGGTGCCCTTGTGCTTTGCCGCAGCTCATAACCACATAGATTGTCTAAAGTTCTTGCTAAAACAAAAGCATGACACACATCAATTGATGGAAGATCGCAAAGTAATCTTGTCATCTTTTGAAAACGTTCCAAAATACGCAGATGCCATAATGGGCGTATATCGAAAACCCTTTTGAAGCATTGGATGTTATAGGTGGGTATTAGATATATGAAAAGTAATTTTTCAATCCCGCGAGCCTCTCCGAAGCAAAGAGTCGTAAAATCCAATTGGGAATTTTTGAATAACGCCTGCTAGCTAGGACGTAGAGCGAAAATAGCAGCTAATAAAAGGTGATCCTAGACCAGTTTTGACGCTCTTTCAAATGGTACATGTCTCAATAAAAAACCGGGATGCGCGGCTCCGACCCTTTGTGAGACAAAGTGCTCATTTTGATATGTCACTGTTAACTGTAAGTGTAAATTTTTTCAAAGTGTAATTTTGAAAAAAAAAGTCTAAACTCTGGTCAAAGATGTAAGGGTATCAATCGAAAGGGTTTTCGAAAAGCGCCCATTATGGCATCTCCCCATTCTGGTTTCTGCCCATCATGGACGTGCACGCGTCTTTTATCATTCTTCTTTCAGTTTATTTTTGATCTGATGGTGTGTGGAAAAGGCAATGGGAACGAACCACTTCAAGATTTTATTCTCCAAAGTCCTGCACCGATCGACACTGCCGTTAAATTGTCGAGTGTTTACAGGGAGATGTCAGAGAAAGAGAAGGAGCGCGCCAAAGATCTCACCAATGTGGCGCAATTTGCCGAGAATCTGGCAGTGGAGTTGTTGAGTATCACTGCCTCTGAATATAATGCGGCGTTATTATTGAAAGCAAAGGATAACCGAGGTCGTCCGTTATTGGATGTCCTTATTGAAAACGAACAGGTGTGTTTAGAAACCTACATTAATATAATATTTAAAATTTCAGAAAGAAGTGGTTTCTTATGCTTCAGTCCAACGTTACCTGACCGAAATCTGGACTGGCCGAGTGGACTGGTCCTTCGGCAAGACCCTGACCTTTGCCGTTTTCGTCTTCTTTTGTCCCCCAGCATGGTTTTACTTTTCGTTACCTTTGAACAGCAGAATTGGTAAGGTCTGAGTCATCTCTTGCCGTGTGCATTGCTATATAGGGGCTGTAATTGGCCAGACAAAAATGTGTTACGAAAGAAGTAAACTTTTTTGGAAACGGTTGTTGCGCGACGTTGTGTCAGATTTCGCAACTACAGTAACCAAACAAGAAACCATGTTTTTGTTTGACCAAGTGACGATCTGAACTACATACGCCGTATATATATTCAAATAACGGGATGATTTTAGGAAGAGCGCCAATTATTAAATTTGTGTGTCATGTGGTCTCCCATGTGTATTTCACCTTGTTATTGACGATAGTTGTTCTAAATGTAACTCATAAAATGTATGAGGTAACCTCGGTGATACCGAATCCAGTGGAATGGCTACTTCTCCTCTGGCTTTCGGGAAATTTGGTTTCAGAATTGTCGAACATTGGAAGTGGATCTGGCCTCGGGATTGTTAAAGTATGTGTAACGAGAGAGAAGCCCCAATTCAGGTCTTAATCCTAATCTTGGCAGCGATCGCTATCGCTATTCACATACTGGCTTTTCTCTTACCGGTTATTTACATGTCTCATCTGGACAATGACGACAAATTACACTTTGCTCGAACCATGTTATACTTGAAGAACCAGTTGCTCGCCTTTGCTTTGCTGTTTGCTTTTGTGGAATACTTGGACTTCCTGACAGTACATCATTTATTTGGACCTTGGGCTATCATCATCAGGGATCTGATGTATGATCTGACTCGGTTCCTCGTCATCCTGATGTTATTTGTTTGTGGCTTCACCCTTCATGTTACTTCCATCTTTCAGGTCTGTTTTAACATGTTTTTTATGACCCAGAAGACATTTTTTAGCCCGCTTATCAACCAGTAGATGAAGACTCTGCGGAATTGATGAGACTAGCTTCCCCTGGCCAAACTTTGGAGATGCTTTTCTTCTCTCTGTTTGGATTGGTCGAGCCTGATAACATGCCTCCTTTACATCTGGTCCCTCCCTTTGGCAAGATGGTTCTGAAACTTTTATTCGGGATCTACTTGATGGTGACTTTGGTTGTTTTAATTAACTTGTTGATTGCTATGATGAGTGACACTTATCAGAGGATCCAGGCGCAGTCAGATAAAGAATGGAAGTTCGGCCGAGCCATCCTAATCCGGGCCATGAATAAGAGATCGGCCACGCCCTCCCCCATCAACATGCTCACCAAGCTGTATACTGTTCTTAAAGTGGCTTATCGGAATAGATGTAGGTTTTTTGGAAGTCAAATACAATATGTTTTCAACTGGTTTCAGTACGCATCTGCACGCAAAGGGCTCAGCAAGACCTCAGATACGAGGAGAACATCGACGCGTTCTCCATGAATGGACAGAACGGCCGAGCTTCTCCCACGTTTAAATTGGGCGGGAATGATAACGGTGAGTTTACAGAACATTCTCATTAATAATAATTATTAGAAGTCGCAAATGAAGAAGCTGCCAACTCCCACAACATGAACCTGGACACTGTGATCGATTGGAAGAGGATAGTTGGAATGTATTATCAGTTGAGTGGGAAGCAAAACCCCGCCGAGATGGATTCCGAACGAAGTTAAGGGGGATTATGCCCGAGAATGCATAAATTGTCATAAACCAATAAAGTTGAACGCACCTAGAGTTGGCGAGAGCCGGGATCTCTCGGCAGATCTCTCTCCTTCGATGCCCTGAATTAGCGTAGGCGCCACTTTCTCCACTGATTTCCCCTTTCGAATCGACTGACCGCACTGTAGTCGCCCTTCCTTTGGCATTGATTTCGTTCATTCGGTTGCTTTCCCGTTCTTTGGATGGAAAGTCGCCGTCGATCACATTCCGCCTCGAGAACGCTGGACCAGACCGTGAATCTGGTGGGCAGAATCGGGGCCAGTCTTCGGATATCTGGTCGGAGAAAGAACAAGGAAGAGAAGGACCGGGATCGGGTCGTCTCCCCCACCAAGGATCTTCTGACTTTGGCTTCGGCCAAGCTTGATTCTCCCTCTCTGATCCCCAGAAATCTCCGTCTCTCTCATTCGCGCAGTGTCACCAACAGTCCTCGCCCTTCTCGGTTTAGGCCCTTAGGTGATCAACTCAGTTGTCCTCCAACTCCAGAGCCCCAACGGAGGGTTTTCTTGAAAGATGGGGCCACTCAATTGACCTCTCTATCCACTTTGATGACACATCATCGTCATTTCTTTCTGTTTGATGACGTTTTACTGGTTTCTAAGCAGAAGTAAGTTCGACAAACTCATTTGCGAGCCTTCTGTTTTCTATTCGCGTTAATGGTTTGCCAACCTAGAGGCCCCAACAGCTACAAATTCAAGGAGAAGATCCCTCTGAGCAAGCTCTGGACGGCTTCAAACAACTGCAGCCATTCTTTTCTGATTGGGTGGCCCCATTACAACTATGTAGCTCATTTCAGGTACGTATAAACGTAAGGTTTCTGACTCTTCTTCCAGCTCTGAGAGGGAAAAGGATGAATGGTTGGGCGCACTCTCCAACAATATCAAAAATAAATTAATCCGCTCATTTACAACCATCAGTGTGGCCGTGAAAGTTGATGGCAGGAATCAAGTGAGTGAGCCGCCGATCACAATGAATGCTTTAGATAATCCGCCATGAAATTGAGAATGGAGCCACGGCTTCGGAGATTCTCAGCCAGTTGGTCTCCAAATTAAATCTGGGTTCCGACACGAATATGTTCGAATTATTCATAGAAATCAATGGTTCTCCTAGCCTATTGCATGGGATAGAGAACATATATGCCATCCTGAGGGACTATGTGGAGAAGATGAGACTGAATATCTCTCAACTCAAACATCTCGACACGTGTCCTTTAGTCCAATGCCGGCTTTTAATCCAACCAAGTCAATCCCCTCTGCCTGTTAATAGTATTGTAAATCAGATGAAAAAAGTAATCTTAAGTAAAATGGAGTCAAAGAAGCTGTTCGGGAGGAAGTTGGAAGGCTCCATGCCACCTCAACCAGTTCTCACAATGATCGATTATTTGACGATGCATGCCCAGAATACAGAAGGCATCTTCAGAAAATCGCCAAAGCAATCCACGGTTAGGAAATTGAAGGAGCTTTTGGATCATGGCCAAGTCCCCAACTTCCACGAATTCAGTCCACACGTGACCGCTTCTTTGTTGAAGGTACTGCTCTCTCAGGTTTCAAGCGGAATCATTTCTAGGATTATTTGCGATCGATCCCCGGCCAATTACTCCTTTCTGGAAATTATGAAATGTGGATGGAGATTTGCTCTCAATCAGAGCAAAAAGTGCAGATTGAGAAGTGCAAGAATCTACTGCAATTCCTGCCTCCCAGTAATACCATTCTGTTAAAATGTATTCTCCGATTACTCCGGATCATTTCCAATCAGCCCCAGAGCAAGATGAACACAAAATCTCTGGCTGTTTGTATTGCGCCAAGTTTATTAGAGAATCCTGGCAAGTTTTGAAAGGACAATTCTCCTAATTAATATCATTCCAGTGGCGTCAATCGAAGATTCCGTTAAGAAGGTACCGGAATTGGCCGAGTTTTTGATTGTAAATGCTCCATTTCTGTTTGATAACTTTGAAGAAGACCATGCTCTCCTTCCCAATAATCAACTCTACGATTCGACAGACTCTGGTCTCAGTTGCGACTTGACCAATGATCCCATCAAGGAGTCTGTGGACGTTTCTCCGAGTCCAGATTCTGTTCATTTCGATTCCTCATATTCTGATGACTCGAATTTGGACACGGAAAACGACAGAAGATATACGGTAGGAAAATGTTTAGGCTCGAAAAAGTTTCTCATTTTTGATTATGCCACTTTTTTGAAAGCAATAAGAACATTAATTATTTTCTAGAGGCCTACTAATTTTACACGAATGGAATCTTCGAACCTCGATACCACCCCTGAAGTGAGCCCTCAATCTTCACCTTGGTTACCAAGAGCAGGAAATAAGGGAGCGGAGAAGTCGACAAATAAATTACTGTATTCAACAAACACCTTCTGTAAAGAAGTTGCCCATCGGAAGGATTATTCGTCTGACAGCACCGCCACTCTGATCCCGTCCGAAGCCGGGGATTCAAAGGAAATTGGGATCTCAGATATCCAAAGTCCGAGACTTTCTAACAGGATTGAGCGATCACCCTATATCTCATCAAGGTCACCAACATTCCTTCCCAAGTTCTCTCCGTCGCTGCCCAGCTCCCCGTTAATCTCCAGGAATTCTTCGAGTAATGTTTCGCCCTCAATCTCCAGAAACCTTGTCCAATATCCGACCTTTGTTTCTCGAGCTTCATGTGTATCTCCCGTTCTAAATCGAGTTCCTCGTCCTTTTTCGAGCAATCAGAAAATATTGAATCAAGGACCGCAAAACACAACGGCGGCGAAACCTCCAATCCCCAATCGACCTGCCTGGAAACCGCCGCGGAAGACCGCAGAAGAAATTATTCTGGGGAATCTGGAGGTGAATTGGTCAGTTCCAACGATCCGATCTATGTTCCAAAAACAAGATTTAAAGCCGGCTCACATCGACACAGTTTATGCCAGACTGGATTTGATTAAACAGAACAAGTTGTAATAATAAATACAAAATTTTTGCGAGGGATCCGGCTACAAGGACTGACGGGAGAATTGTAATCGTAGCCTACAGATCAACTTGAGTAATTTTACTGGTGAACGGAGAGTGACTGGGCTGACTAACTGGCCTTGACTCATTCATATTCGGGGTCTTGTACATCATCCGCGCGCTTTCCGAACCTCATCCATTTTCCTTGAGGGGCCCTTTTCCCGAATCGCATCCATTTGCCCTGAGGGGATCTCTTCCCGAATCTCATCCACTTCATCGCCGGTGCTCGGGCTTCGCGATACAAGTTATCCTTTAAAGTTATTCTCCGTTTGTTTACAGCTGTCTACTTACCTGATAGATGTCTGATCCCGAAACGACCTGTGCCTGGCCGAGGAAATGACCCACGACGAGCAGAAATGCGAACAACAGGCTCATCGGCGCCACCATTATCCAAACTCGACCTGTAAATATTGTAATGAAATTGTAATATTAAATCCGGGAATGCTGAGGAGCAATTTATACGGTAGCCTAAAGAAAGAGGCTGGCTCCACAGGCGATCCATATTCACGGCTTTATGAACTTAGGATTCTCAAGAAATCGCATGACCAGCTTTAATCAAATTTTCAAAAATGACGAAGCGGAGATACGGTAATTAGGAATAAAAAGGTTGAGAAAGATGGCTAAAAGACCTCACCCAACTACAACTCCCATAATGGGGCCAAGGAAAACTAATTATACGAAACGAGCTCGTTCAACTTCTTGGGGACACTAACTTTTAAGTAGCCATAGACAGCGACACCAAGCAAGATCTCTCGATAAATGCGGACACCGCGAATGGGCACGCTTTTATATTTCCCAAATGACTAATGCGGCCGAATCACCTGAGACCCCACGAATGCCCTTGCCGAATCCAGAAAACAGAATTCCGGGCACAAAAGCCGTAAAAAACAAAAATCTTTTGTTGTGCCTGAGGGGCTGGGCATAACGCGAAAGTAGTGTCAAGATCGTATCCTCCTTCTCTTCTCACCTCAATAGGCAAGTAGACAATCAGGCAGGAAATCAAATTTGGACATGACAAAGGCCTGCCCACTCTCCCCCTTGCATTAAGGCCTCGAAAACGGAATCTTGTTCCCATTTAATGTCATCAAACAAGCAAAAGAATAGTATAAATGAGCATGATTAAATAAAGTTAAAGCATTTTGAAATTAGTTCCATCAGTCTTGGACTCAAGCGCTTCCTTGCTCAATCTCTTCGTCTTCTTCTGGAGGTGCAAATCCCTCTTCGGTTTCATAAAGGATTTCAAAAATCTTATCGATGGTAATCTTAACCTCGGTCTCGTTGTCCTGACATAAAATCTCAATCTTTCGGAGTTTGGTAAAATAAAAGTCGCGTTCCTTTTCTATTCCAGCAATAATATCGTCCGATTCACGGATTTGTTGTAGAGCCTCTTCGTATTTACTTTTGACATCTTCATATTCCTAAAATCCATTATCCGTAGTTTTCACCATGGTTTAACCACTTACTTGACGACTAACCCCATTTTCCTTAGCAATAGTTGATGGTTGTGGTCGATTTGCCGCACTTCCCACTTTGTTTGGAGTCTTCAAGGCCGCTGTCCGCGTGCCAGAATGTACATTTCTAAGGGTTGATGGTTTAGAACCTGAAGCGCTGTTTACCGAAGCAGTAGAACCCCCAGTCTGACGGTTGGTTGTAGTCGATTTCAAAGGCATCCTGGAGCTGCTGTTTCCTTCTATTCCAGAAGGGAGATTCTCAAAGTTCCGAGCTGCCGCAGGGTTGTATTCTCTCCCATCATAATTGGCATCGAAGAACTTTTTAAACCATTGCAAAAACTCAAAGTTATCCTAAACCAAGTTTATCCATCAAGCGCGCACTTACTTGAAACTTTCCTTTGATTAATTTCTCAACTGGAACAACCTTATCAATACCCAATTGTTTCCAGCTAACCTGAACCAGCTTCCAATTGGCTAACCAGTCCAATTCGAGGCGGCTATTCCACTTAACGCGCTTCAAGGGAAGAGAGTCGGGGAAGAGGAAGTCGGTGAACAGACAATACCCTGCTCCAGAATGAAGCTGTTCGATCTTCGTGAAGTTGGACTGGAGACAATCGTTGACCCAGGCCAAGAGTTCGTTGCGGGATAAGTTGTCGGTGGTGGCAGAAGTGGCATAAACGTTAACAACCATCTCGCCTAACACATAGGGTAAAAAACAAAATCTTAAGATAAGCATTGCGATTAAACGCTACATATTTCTCTACATCACTCCGATTTAAATAAATTTATATTACTAATAAAAGTTTGAACATGATGGAAGGCACTCGATTAATTCAAAAACCTAGCTATAAAGATTTAAATAATACAAAACTATACTATTGTTAGCTGCTTCCATCACCGACTATGAACAACAGCATATGCTACCGGAGATGGCAAGACACGTAATTAATTGCGGCGACGCCAAGGACACCAGATCCGTTTGAAGAGACCGCGAGACCGAGTGTTATTATCGCCAGCACTTGGCTGCTCTTCTACTGATTTCTTTTCTGGAAGCAAGCACTGATTAGGATCAGGAGACTCCTCAACTTGTGGGCCACCCCAATTTTGAGGCTGATCTTCTGCTTCTTGATGGCCATACTGAATCATCTCGTCCAACTTCTAAAATTGATGCTCGGTCTATGAAAAGGAGAACGGTTTCATTTATAAAAGCTGACATACCACTTGGAATTCTCTTTTGAACCATTTCCCAGCCCTAGCTGTTACGGTATTCCATCGATTGTCTGGATCTTTCTCGAGCATTCCTTTCAAAAGGCTCAGAAGATCCGGCTTCGAGGTAATGTCTTCTGGCCAAGTAATGTCACATTGAGAAATGTTCTCGAAGAGTTTCATCAAGCCGTCTCCATTGAATGGATAATCCCCACTGATCATGTTGTATAGTGTTACTCCGCACGCCCATATATCCACAGGACGCCCCCTAAAAATTATTTAGGTATATTAATATATATCCGCAAAACAAATCATGTCCGTTGATAAGAGACAGACTTTAGAAAGTGTATGCGTACTCACAGCATTTTTTACCGCAGTTTTGCGCAGTTTCCTTTTCAGAATAAGGAATTTGCATGCATATTTTTTCCTACAAAGATTCTGCAGATATTTTCAAGGTTTTTCGAATCAGTCCATATTCTCCCAAAAAATTACCATCAAACAAGGAAACAAAACCTTACCTGAATCGCAGAACAGTTCCTGAGACAATCTCTGGAGGTTGAAACTTTGGAGTTCCCTGCGAAAGAGAGCACCAATCATCGACAAGGGGATCGGCGGATTCCAAGAGCTCCGCCACACCCATATCACAAATTTTCAGGCATCCATCCGACGAAAGCAACAAGTTTCCAGGCTTTATGTCCTTGTGAATGACGCCCTTCAAATGTAGATAATCCACACCCTCAAGCAACTGAACCAGATATCCGTGAGCCTTTAACAAAATTATTAAAACTTCCGTCATCTTACTTGGAATTCTGGAAGTTTTTTCTCATTTGAAGAGTCGAGAAGTTGCTGCAACGAACATGTGCAGTACTCCATTACCAAGTACAACTTCTCTTTTTCTTCAACTCTGAACGTGTCTAATAGGCGAATCACATTTTCATGTCGAACTTGTTTAAGGATATGAAGTTCATGCTGCACATTTTTCTCTCCAAAAGGAATCTTCCTCAACCGTTTGTCCTAAACTGTAAAAATAAAGTATAACACACCAACCTTAATGATCTTGATAGAACGACGCACCAGTGTCCGGCAATCAATGACTTCTTTCACTTTGCTGTAAGCACCCTCGCCCAACAATTCTCCAAACAAATACCCGTTTATGACCTTAGGAGGTTTATGCACAACCGGTTCTTCCAGATCACCATCATGTAGAGGATTAAACTCTTGGCTTAATAAATCATGGACAGCATTAAGCGGAACTTGTGATGTGGAAGGCAGAATGACTTCGCTATCTTCGACGAAAAGAGCAACCGGCTGATCTTCTGCCATTGCCATGGCCCTAAATCGTTCCCTCAGATCAATCTCTTCTTCTTCCGAGTCTCCATCTGGATTGCCAACTGTGACACTCTGTAAACAAAGATATTTGGTTGGTGTTTAAAAAGTTACCATCGTCTTCGATCTTTCAAAGGGCTCATTTTCGGAAGTCATCCCGCCTAAATACGAGTCAGTCATGCCATAAACGACCATCCAAAATAGATTGATGAAAACAACTATGGTCCGTCTTCTCAATTAAGGCACATAATTTAATGAACTATTTAAAAATCTACGAAATATCACAGTAACAAGATAAAGGCAGTAAATCAATCCAAATCTTCGTCAAGGAACCCGTTGATTGTCTTACAATCTTTCTGAAGCGCTGCATCGATGGTAATTTCGTTTTGGACCCAATCTATCATAGCAGCCTCTTCCATATTAGTAGAAATCAGATTTTGTGTAATAACTTCTTTTGTATCAACTGACTGTGAGGTAAAAAAAGACGTTTCTAAACAAAACACATATAAATTTAGTACTAACTTACCATACAAATCGTCCATCTGAAACACACGCGCTGATTCTTTGTGCATAGCATCTCTGCTGCTCTCCATGGACAAATACCCTTTACCTAAAATGCAATAGACATTACAATTCTCCTCACCACCGTTGTCATCAATCAGAAACTCGACTAAAATGAAATGAGAGCTTTCCGGAGCTATCCATGGGTGCCTGGCTATAACAGTAGCGTGTTTACCATAATGTTCTTGGAAATGCCGCGAACAATAGCTAGAGAAATCACAAATGGGACATCCAAATTTCGCTGAGAGCCCGGGATGCCGATTCCTGACCAAAATTTTTGTTGTCTTATTCACTTACGCGACATGTTGCTGATAACTGGCAGGTTCCATAAAAGATTCCACACAATGAGGGCACTGATACCCCCATTCTGACCGGGGAACATGATTTCTTAATTTATGTCTTCTGAGAGTCATTTGGCTGGCTAAAATATTCACATAGAAAACAACATGTAATTCGGTATTAAATGAACGTACCTGCCGCAAAGTCGCACTCGTCGCAAGAAAAAGGCCGAACGTCGTTATGCACATTCATATGCTCGTCGTATGAACGCTTCGATGATAAAAATTTAGAGCAAATCTTACATCGCCACCTGGACTTTGCTTTTATTATATGATCCGTATTCCTTATCCTCATTGTCGTGTCCTTCGCCGCGGTCATAATGAAACTAAAAAGCGACAGTCTATCGATAGGGGTATGAAAAAAACCGCGCAAAATTATAAAAGGTACGCTAAAGTAAAGTTCATTCTAAGAAGCCGGGACACAGCCTTTTATAAAAATTTAGACTTCAGTGGTAAAAAAAATAATATATTATCTAAATTTGAGACTACAACTAAAATTTCTACATTACCAAGAAAGAAAAGGAAGAATGCCATCACAACAAGCGCAAAAAGCTTGATGAATAAAACGAGGGCGCAGCTCGCGGTCGAAATTACACACGTTTTGGTAAAGGATAATAACAAGGGTCAACTTGACGCGTCAGTCACGTCGTCAAATTGCCGTCATTTTCGTCATGTCAAATTGTTCTGTCATTTTGATTGTCAAGTAGAACTTTTTTGGAAAATTTTTGCTGCTTTTTTCTATATAAAAAGCGTAAGAATTTAGAATTATTGGGAACTAAATTGTCCCATTTTTGTCAAAACGACCGATTAAATAAGCAGTAAAAACATTTACGACTGATATTAACGGTATTCATCGTTTTCGAAGTTAAACTCGCGTTTGAAAGCGAAAAGAGTCGTATATCATAAGTTTCAATTTACATTAGTCAAAATGACGTCAAGTTGATGTCACATTGAAAAAATCCGGGTCCACTAATGTAAGGAACTATTTTTTGTCGTCCGCAAAAAAAACTTCACTGTCCGCAAAAAAACTTCACTGTCCGCAAAAAAACTTTTCACTGTCCGCAAAAAAACTTTTCGCTGTCCGCAAAAAAACTTTTCGCTGTCCGCAAAAAACTTTTCGCTGTCCGCAAAAAAACTTTTCGCTGTGCGCAAAAAAACTTTTCGCTGTCCGCAAAAAAACTTTTCGCTGTCCGCAAAAAAACTTTTCGCTGTCCGCAAAAAAACTTTTCGCTGTCCGCAAAAAAACTTTTCGCTGTCCGCAAAAAAACTTTTCGCTGTCCGCAAAAAAACTTTTCGCTGTCCGCAAAAAAACTTTTCGCTGTCCGCAAAAAAACTTTTCGCTGTCCGCAAAAAAACTTTTCGCTGTCCGCAAAAAAACTTTTCGCTGTCCGCAAAAAAACTTTTCGCTGTCCGCAAAAAAACTTTTCGCTGTCCGCAAAAAAACTTTTCGCTGTCCGCAAAAAAACTTTTCGCTGTCCGCAAAAAAACTTTTCGCTGTCCGCAAAAAAACTTTTCGCTGTCCGCAAAAAAACTTTTCGCTGTCAATTGTGCATTTTTTCACCGTGGAATTATTTTGTTATTAAATGATGTTATATAGGCTGGAGACTTGTTCATTTTATTTTAGGATGATTGCTGATACGGATCCCCGACTCCAGGCCCTCCTGGCCTCACTTTTTACGTGGGGAGTGACTGCACTTGGAGCAGCTCTTGTTTTTGTCTTGCCAGCACAGAATAACACATTTCTAGGTCGGTTATGTTTCTCTTAACCCTTGCTTAGATGTCAGTTTGGGATTCGCAGCTGGAGTGATGACGGCCGCCTCATTTTGGTCACTTCTGGCTCCAGCTATCGAGATCTCCGAGGCTACGAGGGGCTCGTGGGCATTTGTTCCAGTGGCCCTTGGATTCGGATTGGGTGCTCTTTTTGTGCATCTTTCTGATAAACTTATTCCTTCGTAAGGGAGTTTCAATGGTTTCCCTCAAAGTTTTACAGATGTGTTGTAGCCGAGATGTCTGTGATCAGTGTTCTGACCAATGAGTGCGCCGAGAGCGATGGAATCACACTGGAACCGACGAGTTCCCAAGAAATTAACCGGTATAATGAATTGAGACAACGAAAGGTCCCTTCCAGAATCTTGCCAGATCCTCAAACAAAGATGTTGCCTGAGCAGCACCGTGAAGAAAAGGAGAAGACTCAGAAGGAAAGAGTCCTCTCATGGAGGCGGATATTGTTGTTGATTATGGCCGTCACTGTCCACAATATTCCAGAAGGCCTTGCTGTTGGGGTTGGATTCGCATCGGTTGGTAAAACGCCAGCCGCCACATTCGAAAAGGCCTTCAACCTGGCCTTGGGTATTGGATTACAGAATTTCCCCGAGGGGCTAGCCGTGTCTCTGCCCTTGGCTGGATTTGGAGTTGGCAAGTTTAAGGCCTTCTTGTGTGGCCAATTCTCTGGAATGGTGGAACCGATTGCTGCCGTTCTTGGGGC
Source organism: Bursaphelenchus xylophilus (assembly GCA_904066235.2). NCBI lineage: Eukaryota > Metazoa > Nematoda > Chromadorea > Rhabditida > Aphelenchoididae > Bursaphelenchus > Bursaphelenchus xylophilus. The sequence goes on from CAJFCV020000001.1 coordinate 7,251,284, forward strand.
GTTTGCTCTTATTTTAATGGAGCCAGCGTTGCCTTATGCTCTCAGTTTCGCTGCAGGTGCAATGATTTACGTCGTGTTCGATGACATCATTCCAGAAGCACAGAGGAATGGAAATGGCAAATTGGCTTCCTGTGGAGCGATCATCGGGTTCCTGGTCATGATGTGCATGGATGTCGGGCTCGGATGACATTCTCATTGAATTTAATTTATCACGGATTTTATTGTTTACAGGTATATATTAAGTTCTAAACTTTCAGAAGTTATGGTTCCATAATATGCATTCACATAATAAACCATTAGAGGAATACATTGTTCTTTGAACCTGGATTAGCGCCTAGGACCACAGCTGATGTTTTTATTAGGTTATCCAATTAGTAATGTCGTTTTCGAGAGGGGCAGTTTTCAAGGTCGATTTTCCATAGCTGATACGGAATTTTATGGAATATTTTACCTTCTAAACTAAGTTACCAGAAAATAATATTAAAATCTCGTAACATACAGTAGTTGTCCAAAAAACTGTTAACTTTTTTTCCTTTTGCGTAACTCTGTTCAATGTTGATGGATTTGAACGAAACAAATACCATTTTGAAGAGAATTAATACTGTTAACTGACCATCAAATGGAGCCAAGAATTAATTTAATAGACCTTTTGGTGTCATCCAGGTCGATATCCCACAGCATGATGTTTAAGAAAAAATCACTTCTTTTCTTGGGCTTATCAGGAAGTCAAAACCGGTCCACAAAAACGTCCCTTACGAATAGAAAGGAATCGTCATGGATTTCCTTGCTGTCCATCTGTTCCGCTATATTTCTCTGTCTACCCTTTATTTGGGGCAAATTTCATTGGGGTAGATTGGATATTGCCCATTCCAATGTTGCAAAATTCTTGAAAGCTGGCCAAAAAGTTGAAATTACAGGCAAATTTTTAATGGTAGCCAAAACCTGTATCGGCTAGCCAAACAGCTTGAATGACTTCACAGACAATGGATTAAAACGGAAATTTGAAAAACGGGCCTGGGCAGGGGTGGTCAGCGGACCGTTTTTTTCCGATTTTCGGCCCGCGGCCCGGCGGTCTAGTCTTTTTCCAGGCCGAAAAAGGATTAGACGGGCCGCGGGCCGAAAATCGGGAAAAACCTCATCAGGCTTCGTGGAAATTGGACAGAGTGAAACTCGACATAATTTTTTTCACTGCAAAAAATGGTTTCGTGGAAATTGGACAGAGTGAAATTGGACAGAAATAATTGCAGTGAAAAAAATCTGTCGAGTTTCACTCTGTCCAATTTCCGCGCTCTGTCCAAATTCACTCTGTCCAATTTCCACGAAGCCCCTCATCACCCTTGGTAAAAACCAGGGGTGGCCACCGGGCCGGCCCGGCGAAGCCCGGCACGATCGGGCCTAAACGGGCCGGGCCTGGCAAATTTTGAAACGGGCCGGGCCTGCTTTTTACCGGGCCTGAGCCAGGGGTGGTCAGTGGGCCGGGCCGGCCCGTGACGGGCCGGCCGGGCTCAAAAATGGAAAATTACAAACGGGCCGGGCCCGTCACGGGCCGGGCCGCGGGCCTGGGGTTTTTTCCGGCCCGGCCCGTCTAAATTACAATGCCAAACCGTTGGCATTCATTGTTTTCGCGCCGGGAAAATTAATTGATGTTGTTATAGTTGCTGTTTCTCAAGTTCTAAAACGTTTACAAGTCTATAGTTCCATTATAAAACCACAAAACTATCACATTGATCCTTTACTAGCTATATCAACGCCTTTTTTGCCTAACAAGGGATCGGCAAATAGTTGCAACCTTTAATCTTGACGAAACATATATCATTTGAAAGAGCATTAAAAATAGTGCACAACGCAAGAAAAATTAGCTGCCTAATTTATGTTTGGACAAAGTTATGGCCGTTTTATGAAAGTGGTTATATGCGGCCAAAACGCCAGTTTTGTATGTTACAGTAATCCTGGCGGCTTGATATCGTCTCCATTGATTTTCTAGTATCTAAAAACGTCCATCACGGTCGTTTTATGGCTCTACCAATCCTCGGTTATGAGTTATTAGACATTACTGCTAGTTCCAAAAAATTGTAAATAAAACTAGGTTAATGAGAAAATTGGAGCAAAAAGCGTTGGAAATACATTTATATGACCGTCATGGTCGTTCACAAACTAAAATCTCAAAATTAAAAATTTCTTATGTCCTAGCCCTACCAACGGTTGGTCCACTGTGTCAGCTATAGTCTTTTGCCCAATTATAATACAATTTTCTCCTCGTATTCTTTCGAAAAAATGTATATTTACAGGTCCTTGTAAATTTAATCAGGCTACTGGAATGACACCCTTGTAATTATATGATAGTGGCATCCCCACTCTCATCACCATCAAATTTGTGGTCGTTTCAAAAAACCCCAGAATTTCAGAAAAATCCCGTAAAAACAAATTTTGCCTGCGAAAAAAAACAAAAATTGTTTGAAAACATTTACATACCATGGTTTTGTGGCATATGAGATACGAAATGCAAAAAATTTGCTGAGGCCAGGTTCGAAACCAGGTCTTGTTGCGCCGGAAGTGCCGTCACTACCACTCGGCCAACTGGACACAACTTCGTTGCGGTTCCAAGTGCTTATAAAGTGGCGCATGAAATTAGGCTAAAATCCGTATTTTGGCCATAACTTTGTCCAAGCATAAATTAGGCAGCTAATTTTTTCTTCCTTATACACAACTTTCCACGCTCTTTCAAATGATACATGTTTCGTTAAGATTAAAGGTTGCAACTATTTGCCGATCCCTTGTAAGTTTAGATCCCAAGCTTGGGCGCAGTTCGCAGAACCCTCTATAAACGGGCCTGCACGGGCCGGGCCGGGCCTGGAAAAAGACTAGACGGGCCGGGCCGGTAATTTGACGGGCCGGGCCGCGGGCCGAAAATCGGAAAAATAGGGTCCGCTGACCACCCCTGGCCTGAGCCATTTTCAGGCCCGGCCCGGTTTTGTCGAAATGCCAAGCGTTTGGCATTCAATGTTTTCGCGCCGGAAAAATTTTTGGATAGGTTTGTATTTTTAGTATATCAAGTTCTACAATAGTTTATTACTTTATAGTACTTTTTTGCATATATGTTATAATATAAGGTCCAAATTAGAACATACAATACATATAGGATAGTTCTTAGCAGATTTTAGCACTACAGAGGCGGTAAGATCAAAGGAAAATTTCCAGCTCGCGCCCTAACCGGGCTTTTACCGGGCCGGGCCTGATTTCTACCGGGCCGGGCCTGCAAAATTTTGGACCGGGCCGGGCCTGGGATTTTGCCGGGCCGGGCCCCGGGCCTGAAATTTGGAAAAGGAGGCCCGAGAACGTAATGCCAAGAAAGCCATCCGTGTGAGACTTAATTGAAATAAAAATAAAAATGGTGATTTTTATAAATTTTCTAATTTTTGAGCACAAGTATATGTACGTTCGTGTTTAATGTTTATAATTGTGCAGTACAGGGTGGTACAAACATAATCGTTCGTCTGGTAATAAAAACCTGGTGCCGTATTGCCAACAGATATTATTATGATATTTGTTTTTTTCAGCGAAGTTTGAATAATGTCTAATATGCACTTTTTGGTGGGTTATCGTACAGACAAGTACGTCATTCTTGCTTCGGACAAGACAGCATTTGCTTTTGGAGCTCTTTCGGTGTCTCAAGGTTTGTGAAACAATTTTTGTTGTTGAATTGATGTTTTAGATTCGAATAAGGAATTCCAACTGGGTGACAAGCTTTTTATGACAGCGATTGGAGAAGCTGGAGATGTCGATAATTTTGGGGACTGGGCCAAGAGAAACATATACTTGTATAAGCTCAGACATAACTATGAGCTCAGTCCGAAGTCAGCCCACCATTGGTTAAGAAAGAATATTGCTGATAATCTCCGTGGAGAGGACTTCTGGAGAGTGGACATCTTGGTTGGCGGCTTTGACGACATCACCAGTAAAGCCTATCTGGGCTCTGTTGATTATCTTGGGACAAGTTTGTCAAACCAGGTAGGAATTCTTTGAAAAATAAATTTCTTTCGTAGGATTACCTCTTCCGTGGATTCAGCGGTCGTCTTTGCTACGCTATAATGGATGCATACTACGACAAAGGTTTGTTCGTTTTTTTTTACTCTGAAAGTTATGAATTTTTGTAGACGCTCCGGTGGAAAAAGCAGTTGAAATTGTAAAGAAGTGCCTGGAAGAAGCGAAAAAGAGATTTGTGGCCAACCTTCCAAAGTTCTCTGTCTTGGTTATCGATAAGGATGGTGTTCGTCATTTTGATGACATCACGGTTTAAAATGTAATTTACTAAAATGAGTTAATATTAAACTATTGAATCTAATATTTTCGGTTGGTTCTTTCGGAACGTTGGATTGAAAAGATTGAAGAATTTGAACAAGATGTTGTAAAAGTCGTATTCAAAGCTGTCATCAGAAACTGGGGCGCTTTAGTTTGCCGAATCAGGCTCATATTTCGTCAATTTGAGTCGACGCATGGTTGCAAGGAAGGGAGACACTTGACGCGGTCAGGTCTCACACAATTTATTTTATACATACGTTTTGTAATATTTATTCCCTTTTTGTATGCATGTACAGTTGATGAACCAATCGATGGTATTATGAAGTTTCTATTTGTTTTTTATTTCTGTTTGAAAGTGTCCGGAAACTTTTATTTCAACGATGAAGTTTTATTCAACGTCGTAACAGAAGGGCACGGAAGAATTGAAGAAGAAGGCATAAATCCACAAAATTTGATCCCAATCGTCACTGCGGACAATGAAAAATTGAAATGTTTGATGCCAAATGTGAATCACAAAGTAAAAAACTTTTCCTGTCTTGTATAATCCTTTAGCCCGCCGACACGATGGACACTTACCTAGGCCCTAGTCCCAGCGAGTTGGTCAACGGAATCTATACCGACAAAGCATGTCTGTTACGTATAGAAGTGTATTGGTCTTATGAAATTTGTCACGGCAGGTATATTCGGCAGTTCCATGAGGAAAAAGACTCAAAACAAGTGGTCGAATTCTTTCTAGGAAGTTATTGTAAGTTACGTTACATTTGTCAGTGTTTTAATTCAGCCGAAAGTTCGAATGATAAGGAGGCTGTGGACCCTAGCAACCCTCCAAAACAAGAGATAAACGGAAAAACGCAAACGTATTATCCTGTCCTTTATCAACACGGAACGTCGTGTGATCTGACAGGGCAGCCTCGTATCACCACTGTCAATTATGTCTGTGCCGAGGTAAGCTACTCTGTTACTTATAAATTCAATTTAGGAGGGCATGGATATATTTTATTCTTTGACGGAGATCAGTACTTGTGTTTATGAGGCTATTGTTGGTATAAACGAGCTTTGTGTGCATCCTATGTACAAAGTAAAAGTTCCAGCCGAAAATCCTATCAGATGCTTTGCTGCTCCTGAGGTAAAAACTCCAGAGCCACGGTCCCTGCGAACTTTTAATGCCGAACTTGCCCGTAAAGCCATGTTACCGTTGCAAGTTGGACGCGGCCCTTTAATGCAAAGAACACCTGAGTCTAATGTAATCGACGACATCTACAAACTATTCCAAAAAAGTACAGACCCAAAGATCAAAAAGTTATTAGACAAACATTTGAGTACGTTTGAAGAGAGGCCAAAGAAGGTCCCCGAGAATGAGGATACCACCGCGATGAATGATTTCTGGACTGGTAAAGCATGCCTTTATGGTGGTACTGGATGGTGGAAATACGAGTTTTGTTATGGCCATTCGGTATGAGTCCAACGAATTATGTCCTTGACTTATAGGTGGCCCAATTTCACGAAGAAAAGGGGAAAACGACCAAGATCATGCTGGGCTACTTCGACAGGAATACACACAAAGAATGGGCGGACACATCTCCATCAAAAGCACGGAAGCTAAACGAGGGCGAAGTATATCAAGTGTCCATGTTTTATTCTAGGGGTGATGTCTGTAAAGAAGCAAATACTCTTAGGTAAGACTTCAAACACTCATCTAAATTAAAAAAGGAGCTGCGAGGTTCGTCTAACATGCCGACAGGAAGAAAGCCAGGACAGTGAAAAAATCACGATGTATCTTATCGAACCAGAAACATGTACCTATGTTCTGGTAGTGGAATCTCAGCTTTTCTGTGATCCCATACAAAAGGCGGGCAAAGATGGTCTCTTCCCCAATCCTGCAAAATTGGACAGGCCACACTCGGGTCATATTGAGTTGTAAACGCAATTCTAATTATGATTTTTAATAAATTTATTTGATTCCTAGTACCAGTACGTTGGTTTGTTCTGTTCCAGCTTTGGAAGTCCGAATGATTCTGCGACATCGTCTTCAAATGTACTCAATCTAGGCTGATATGTCCTCCTCATAACCGACTTCATCGGAGTGTCCTTTTCAATGCATTCTAAACAAAATAATAATAAAAAGAATAGAAAATACCGATGTAAGTAGCTGGGCTGATATATTCGTAGGTTACGAATGCTTGACTCGGCAACGGAATCTCAAATCCAGTGCGCTTACTCACACGAATATACTCATCGCTCTTTTCAACCCATTTGACAGTACATGGCTCGCTAAAAAGAGAATTTTAATATTACAATTGGATTCTAACCCATCATTCGGATCAACAAGTTGCACCTGGCCTTTCAATGGGAACAGTGGCTTCATCTCGTATCGATACGATGCGTCCAGTTTCTTTAATTGCTGTGCATCGGCTTGATTCAATTCCTATACAAAAACATACATAGTTAAGGTTACTTTTACCAAGTGTAGCCCATCAACATAAACAACGTTGGCTTCCTTAATAACATGGCTAATAACTCCTTGCTTTCCCTTGTCTTTTCCAACCATTACTTGTACAGTATCTCCAGGAAACAAAGTCCATTTCTCAGAAGGCACTACTGTAACAACTTCTCTGCGATCTTTTACAAACTTGGAGAATAATTGACCTTGTTCTCTTCTAGTTGCTCTCTTGGAAGCTTCATTAGCCTCGCGGATTTCCCATGGACGAGCAAGACCAGGTTTGTAATCATCTGGGGAGATCCTAAAAGTTCGCTTTCACACATTTACTTAAAAAAAGGATTGTTATACTGTCAACTTGACGCGTCAGTCAAATTGCCAATTCACTTTCGCCATGTCAAATTAATTCTGTCGTTTTGGTTGTCAAATTGAACTTTTTAGGAACTAAATTTTTCGTTGTTGGCAGAACGACCGATCAAAAGATGAGTAAAGCTAGTTGCGGCTAATACTAACGGTATTCACCATAATCTTGTCAATCTAGCGTTTGAAAGCTTCGTATGTCAGAAATCAATTTGACCAAAATGACGTCAGGTTGAAAGAATCCGTCAAATTAACAACCTTAATTAAAATACATACTTCCAGTAAGTGATCTTTGGTGCTCCCAATCTGTTGTCAAACTCCTTCAACGGTTCCACCCGTTTCATTTTGTTGACATATTCTTTTGGCATATGCCGAGCATAATCTAATCGAGCATACTTTTTCGGAGCTGTATGGAAAACTCGACTGATTTTCATCTAAATACTAACAAACTCAAAAATAAAATTTTCGATGCAAGGCGAAATGAAGAATTATCCGCTGCTGAAAAAATCCATGACCAGCAGGAAAACTTCGGACTCTCGGCTCGGCCCGTCAAGATCCGGAAAAAAGACTGTAAGTGAAATTGGACTGAATTCAGGGAAGGACCCACATGTGTGTGGGAAGGACCCACGCATGGCAGAGAAAAAGAGTGATACAAGAAATTAGTTAAATTTCCCTTCTGCCCAATTTCCCTCAGCCCAATTTCTATACAGCCCAAACAAAGGACAAAAATGGAAATTTGACAAAAAGCGGGCCTGGGGTTTTTTCCGGCCCGTCTATATTACAATGCCAAACCGTTGGCATTCATTGTTTTCGCGCCGGGAAAATTAATTGATGTTGTTGTAGTTGCTGTTTCTCAAGTTCTAAAACGTTTACACGTCTATAGTCCCATTATAAAAACCACAAAACTATCACATTGATCCTTTACTAGCTAGATCAGCGCCTTTTTTGCCTATCTTGTTCGCAGAGCGGGCCGAGCAAGGCCTGAAAAAAGATTAGGTCCTCTATAAACGGGCCTGCACGAGCCGGGCCTGGAAAAAGACTAGACGGGCCGGTAATTAGACGGGCCGGGCCGCGGGCCGAAAATCGGGAAAAAACGGCCCGCTGACCACCCCTGCCCGCTGGTACACCATGGTGTTAGAAAAGAGTTTCGGCAGCTCGCCCCCTAAATTTGAAAATAGTCGACATGTCGCATGTCAAGTCTGTCTCTCTTTCTCAATCGGGGGGACAAAGAGTACTCTTGGAAAAGTGGAAGGAAAGTTGAATCATCATCAACTTTCACCGTTAACAAACTGGGTGCCTCTCAATCAGGAATGTCAGCACTCGACAGTAAGTATATATATAGTCTTGACGTATTTTAGATCATTTATTCAATCTTAAATTTGCTGCGAAGGAGCTGCAGAGAAACTCTAAGCGATGTGATAAACAAGAAAAGGAAGAAAAAGAAAAGGTGACTACGGCTCTGAAGGTACTGGTCTATAAACTACTATATTTCGATTCAGAAAGGAAACCGGGAAGTGGCTCAAGTTCATGCAGAAAATGCTATAAGGAAGAAGAATGAATCGTTGAACTATCTTAGAATGAGTGCCAGGATTGACGCTGTAGCTGCGAGGGTTCAGGTAAACTCATGTCTTGGCATCTTTTACAATTATTTTGCAGACCGCTGCAACACAAAAGCGGGTTACCCAGAGTATGTCTGGTGTCGTAAAGTCGATGGAATCTGCTTTAAAGTCAATGAACTTAGAGAAGGTACAAAATTTGATGGACCGCTTTGAAAAGGACTTCGAGGACTTGGACGTTCAGTCTGCAACAATGGAGGGATCCATGAGTGCAACAACCACGTTGAATGCTCCACAACACCAGGTCGAGGCGCTTATTCAGGAAGCCGCTGACAAGGCTGGGTATGTTTTTTCTTTTTACGAGGTATTAATATTTAGGTTGGAAATTGGACAAGAATTGCCGACGGCTGATACTTCAAGTATTGGAACAAAGACTTCGACCGCGGTTGGAGAGAACGATGAGCTTTCTAAAAGATTGGCCGCTCTGAGACAAATGTGATGTATAAATTTACGCTGTATACATGTTTATTCCATAAAATAAAATTAGCGTCCATCTTAAATTATGTTAAATAGTTTATTAGTTAGATCGCCGGGCCTTCCCCTCCGGGCACCAACATCGTGATATGGTTTCCGTTCAGCAGGATAGTATCGAGTTTTGTGATCCGCCGTCCTTCTGGCGTATTTTCGTATTCAACAACGTCTTCCAATACCATGTTTACATAATCGTCAAATCCTGTCAGCGTTCCTACAATTTCCTTCTCGTCTAAAAATTTTAAGTTGAAGTCATAACAAGAAAGGAACTTACTCTTCATGATAACCCAAATTTTTGAGCCTATACATTTGTCGACCAGTTCAAGTGGTAAAAGAGTTGAGGGATTGGTAGCCGTCGAAGTCATAGTTGCTATAAAGCAAAAAAAAATTAGTAGAGCTTGTATTAAAAATTTGGTGTTTTATAATCATAAACACCAAACAGGAAACATTCACGAAAAAATATTGATAGTTTGTGGTAACGAACCAACATAGTTCAATACAAAATCAAAAGCAACAATCAAATTTATTCACCTCCAGGGGTGGCCCGGACCGCCGTGGCGGCCCATTTAGGTCCGACCGATCGGGCCGGGCCTGAAAAATTTTGGAAACGGGCCGGGCCTGAGGGTTGCATCGAAATTGGACTGCAAAAAATTACAAATTTCGTACGATTGCAGCGAAAAAATTCGCGTTTTCAATGCATAGGTCCAGCGAGCTGCGAAAGCTTGTTTTTCGAGCTACGCCCTACCATTTTTCAGCTAACTTTCAGGCTAAAATCTGTATTTTGGCCATAAATTTGTTCAAAGTGAAATTAGGCAGCTAATTCATTTTGCACTGTGCATTGTTTTAATGCTCTTTCAAATGAGATGGTTCACCTCCGAAATCTTGCTTGGGGCGCAGTTTGCGGAATAATTCGAAATCATTTGTGGCACTTCGTCTACATCAATATTTGAAATTTGCCAAAGATATGTTCTACACGTTTTGTGTCTGGACTCTAGTTTTCAAGTTGAAAAATAAAGTTGAATGTATTGTTTTGTAATTTACACTTCAATACTTTATGTGCGAATAGCTGTATTAATGCGTAATATATTTTTCTTAACACATCGTCGTAGTTTTGAAAGGAAACCCTTAATAGCTTTTTTTGCGTTTACAGTACAATACTTTTGCAGAAGGATGTCTTTGTCCCGTCTGAACAGAGCTCTCCCTCAACAGGTCTTAGCTCTTCGCTTTGCCCACATCTACAAACCAGCTTCCAAACAACTCCAAGTCCCAGCCGGTACTCAAGGTTTCTTCCGGTATGAAAGAGATGTCTCCAGAGATAAAAGATACTCCAACCCTCAGAAGCCTGGTGATACTCCAGCCAGGTATAAATGGTCTTAAAATATCTAATGTTATTTAGGTTCATGCTGAGAAAACTTGGACATGCCTATGAACTCTACCCCCTGTTTATTTTGGTCGGGGCTTGGTTCGTTGTTTTCTGCTACACGGTGTACATCTCTTTTGAAAAGATCGAAATCTGGCTGGACAGAAGTCAGTAAAAACGTTATTTTAACCTAACTAAACTTGAACTTTAGGCCAGGACAAGGCTCCTTGGGATTGGGAAAGAATCCGCACAAACTACTGGAAGAAACCAACCTTGGTGTTTGACAAGGAGGGGGTGACCCACCAGCGTATCGAGCTCATGGAGAAGCTTCAGGACGAGATGGTCAACGCTGCCAAACAAAGAGGAACCCGTTAAATCCTGGCCTAGGCGGAATTGTAAAACTTGACTCAATAAAATAGATCTGAACAGGTTCATTTTCCTTAATGTAGGTGGATAATAGGATAACATCCACCTACAGATTTCATGGAAAAAGTAATAAAATTAAGGGCAGGAGGTCACGTTATTAATGACCTATCGCAAAAGGCGGGCATCTAAATGTTTCAAGTGTTTCTTTCGCGAAGCTGGCTCGCGAAGGGGAGGGCTTCGTGCAAGGGAGAAAGCGAACGTGACTTTTGGGGTGCAACGCGCGTGCGAAGAACGCCCCGCCCCTTCTCTGGCCACACGATGGAGTATCACGTATGAGAACGGCAGGAATAAAACGGATAGCGAAACATTAGTTTTGAGGTTTGTCCGCTGTGGGATGTATCAGTCTGTCGGGGAAATAACGGCGGGTCGTCGTGACTTGGAATCGCCATCATCGTGTGGCGACGGCTAGCCGCGGCTGCACCAACTTTTTCTGCGACGACCCGTCGTTTTCCCGACAGACTGATATAGTACTTATAAGGCATCAAAGACAGATGGATAAAATGTTGGCATCCTTCTCTCGGGTTTACCCCCGCTTGGTCATCCGAGCTTACAGTACCGCTACACCATCGGCACAAGGTCGTGTTGGTGTGCTCTTCGGTCAGAATCCGAATGGATTTCTCAGATACGAACGAGATGTTTCCAGAGATCCCAAATCCAAGAAGCCTCAAAAACAAGGCGATACTCCTGCACGGTAGGTTACGGTAGTTTAACAATGTGACTGGGTTCGAGAGTATTACTGTATGTTTCTAGATTCATGCTTCGTCGTCTCGGTCACGCCTACGAGGTATACCCTCTGATCGGATTGGTCACTCTCTGGTTCTCGGTCTTCTTGTACATGGTCTGGTTCAGTTTCGACAAAGTTGAGATTTGGCTGGACAGAAGTAAGTCGATATTTTTGTAACTTACATTGCAATTCAGGTAAAAAGACGGCTCCATGGGATTGGGAACGAATTCGGAATAATTACTGGAAATTGAACACGGTCATGTAAGCCAATTATTCGGAAATATAAGGATGCTGCGATCTACAATTTTTCGCATTGACTGGCCCGATTTCTTGACTGTAGCTCCCAGACAAGAAATCCGAAATTCTTGATTACTGACGAGGGAAGTACCCCAAGTGCGACGCTCAGATTTTCTTTAAATTTTGCCCACACGTCTGGGATAGACTAAATATCAATTCCTGAAAGTTTTAGCTCGCGCTTTGCAGGCGCCGCCGAGATATCGGACGATTTATGCCGCCGAGAGGGCACGCTAAACGTGGAGAGCGGTCAGAGAGAAAAACGCTTTTTGGCTATAACTTTGGCAGTTTCGTGCGGAAAAATTTGATTTTTTGTAGAAACTTTATCCTTTACGGTAGAAATAGGCATGAAACTTTTCGTGCGGAAATTCGGCAAAAAGTCATAAATTTTCGCCGACTTTCGATCTAAAAATCTCGGTTGTTTCTGCAAAGCGCGAGCTAGGATTCTCGCATATATCTTAGAAAAATTATTCTAAATTTGTGCCGGGTTTCATCAAAATCTGAGCGTCGCACTTGGGGTGCTTCCCCTGTGAGCAGAGAAAAAAGGAAAAAAATCTTCACGTGGAGAGAGTAGGGTTCAGAAAAATCGGGTATTTACACCTCGCGGGTATATACCCGAAATTTCGGGTATATTGGGGAATTTATAAAATATTCCAGTTTCTTTCACGTTCTGTAGCGGCTCCGGGTAATGAGTTGGCAATTTTATAGACCTTGGGCAAGGGGCGTGCGCAGCCGGACCGAGCCCCACAGGTTTAATCCAAAAACGCGGCGCTGAAAATTTTATCTTGGCCCCCCTTCAAGAAATCGGCCTTTTTGTCAGTCAAGGCGAGAAATTGTAGACCGCACCATCCTCATGTATTTTTGTTTAGTTTCGATTTGAAAGGAGTGACCCACAGACGACTCGAGATCATGGAAAAGCTGCAGGACGAGATGATGGAGGCGGCCAAGAAGCGTGGAACCCGTCAATGAACTTCCCAACCCCGATCTCACTTGAATTTTACTAGGAGTTTGCAGACGATAAATCTATTTTCTGTATTTATGTATAAGGCGCGTGCGTTCTACTTTTATCTTGTCTAGCGGGCCCGCAGAAAAGAATTGCCGGATTTATACGACGAGGTCCAAAAAAAGTAGAACGCACACGCCTTATGTCGTGACTTCTTTATTCTTAATTCTTGTAAAACGGTAATACCGTTATAAACAAAAAGTAAAACAAAAAGCTTCCGAACATTGAGAGGATAATACCCAATATGATAAACTTCTGATGCTGATTGTGGCTTGGAAAATCGGCCAACACTTGGGAGTAATACGGGGTTTCCGCCACTATCCACCTTCGTTTGTCCAATGGATGGGCATCCTCCGACAACTTTAATCATAAATTAATTAAAACTGTAAGCTCAAGTGAAAAATATTAAAACTGAACCGTAAAAACTCACCGTATTTATGTAGTTAGAGTAACCGGTCTGCCTCTGGTACGCACTAAGAACAACGGTGGACAAAAGCAATGCCAGATTTGTAATCGTAACGGCCATCGTCCAGAGGTCTATCGCCTTCCAATACGTTGTTTTCGGACTGCGATCGTGGGCATAACAAGACTATAAATAAAGGAATAATGACTGAGGTGAAGCTATCATACCACAACGACTATGCCGATGAAAGACAAAGTAGTAACCATCAGCTGTCTTCTATCTCCAAGTTGATAAAACCATACGGAGAAGGTAGAACAGGTTAAAAAGGCCAGAGATGGTAAGAACACGGTGCATATCCAGAAATTCAACGACCTTTTCAACAATATTTTAACTTCCTTTGGATGCCCTGTGGTGAAGTTAAGAATCTTCCATTCTCCGGCGCCCTGGAGAAATGATCGGCTCATCCTCAGGTCCAGAAGTCGATTCCATGACGCCCGGACATCAGCTACAACAGCTAGTTAACTTTTTTTGCGACGCTCAATTTATCCGACTTATTATTTTTTCCAATTCCCGAAGGGAAAACATTTCAAAAATTTTTCAAATTCATCAAAAAATTCTTTTTTCCCAGTCCCGAAGCGAAAATATTAAACGGTATCGTTGACCCGAAATGTCGTTGACCCGAGGTCTCGTTGATCCGAAGTGTCGCGACCCGAGTTGTCCCTTCGAATGAGAGAATTTTAGCCTAATTTCCGCCCCCTTTCATAAAGCGGTCGTGTTTATGCCCTAAGGTAAATTAGGCAGCTAATTTTCTTTGCGTTGTACATTATTTTTAATGTTCTTTCAAATGATAAAATGTTTCGTTAAGAAAGCAGGTTGCAACTATTTGCCGATCCCTTGTTAGGAAAAAATAATTCCGCCATTCCGGAAATGTTATGACGCACACCTAGTAATGCAATCCACACCGTTCATACAAACCATCCTTTCTTGTAAGATTTCGGTTACCTCAACTTACCGTTAGATAATATAACTGAGCAGTTCTTTCGCTCGAATGGAAAGTTTTCAAGGTTCACATCGGAATTGATGAGAAGTTGTAATCTAATCTACTGGTTAATACTTTTTTTTCTCTGCCTTACCTTTGCTCATATTCCACAATCCCATTTGGGAAAACAAATATGTTGTAATGATTGATGGAAATGACGTTCAACGCATTCAGAAATATCAATTCGGGGCTCCAGATGTAGTTTACTACAACAAAATAATGGTATATCGTTTTTCTGGGTTCAAAAGACGGCAGTTATATCATCTTACGCGAGTGAATCCTGATCGGGATGGCCGAATCTCTTAGATTCTCATACCTCAGCTTGGGTTCCAGCCATTTCTGGTTAACTATAAGCCTTAAGTTGCACTGACTTTGTGTTTTAGATCTGTTTTTTTATCTTACCAAATCCTCTGCTGATGGTTGGATATTCTCTAATATCAGTTGAACCCCGACGCTAATGTTTGCAGACGTGTCTAGAAATATGTAATATTGATGAAAAATCAACCACGAGATTTCAAAAAACGATTAGAACTGGGGTCATATCATTAATCGATGACAAACTGCTCAAATTTTGGAACAAATGGCTTACCGGGGAATCTGTACCGTTTCATGAGATCCTCCAAGATTTGTTTGTCATTCCAAACGCCCCTGCTTTTCTTTGCTAACCCCCTGCAGCGACATTTAAGAGATAATTTGTCTTACAGATCTGTTGCATTCTTGGCTACACCATCATTAAAAAGGAAGAATAACGTCCACAAGGCAAGCCGAAAAGCCATGTTCTGTCCAGGCACGCGACTCGGCACAATTTCTATTCCAGAGGCTATAACCTCTCCTCAAATTGGCCAAATTAGTCCACCCGCCGCAATCGGGTTGGATAAAAAGGCCTCGTTTAAATTAAAAAGGCTTTGAAGAATTGCTGTAATCCCGGTCGAAGAGTATAACTCGCTACATTGACTACCAGCATTATCGAGGTCACTCCCATTTAATTTCGAATCCGGGAAGGCAGACAATACATTCCTCGGAAGCAAGGAAATCGGAGCTAATTGATCGCAACATCAGCCAACTCGCACTTTATTCCAACAACAAACAAATAACAACAAAACAAGTTATGTAAAAAGGATAACCATTGCATGTGAGAAGGGCTTCCCAGTGATCACAATTCGTCTCTCAGTTTTTCCTTGGTTATCTTCCCCGACTTGAACTTCTTGAGGAGGCGTTCATCGTTCTGCAACTCGTCCCACTCTAACTGCTTTCGTGGCTTCACCTTCTTTGCCTTCTTAGTGATAGCTTCTCCATTATCATCCCCAACGTTCTCTGATTTTCTTTTTAGAGAATTCTTTGCAATCTTCTCTTCCAAGGCTTTCCTTTTATTTTGAACTTCTACTTGCCTTTGCGCTTCCAATTTTTCATCTTTAAAAGCAATATTCACGGTCGGAACGCCGGCGTTTTCAAACATTTTAAGGTCTTTTCGGCCCCGGAATTCTTTCATGACTGGCATACGAAGTAAACCAAAAGCGTGAGCAATGCCAGGAATATCTTGATCTAAATTAAAATTAATGTGTAATTGACGGACAAACCTTACCCCCAAGTTTGCAGACAATCTTGCAGTCATGTTTAATATAAAATTGGATAAATGCAACGAATGCTCGAGTCCCATTCAACAAAATCTTCCTGAAAAATCCTCTGAAAGACCATTTGGTTCGTACCTATCACTCTTGGCCAATTCTCTGATCTTCTCCCGTAGATCCAGCGCCTTTTCCTTAGTGAGCCCGTCAATTTTATATTCATTTAAGGTGAGGTTTTCGTATTTACTGACAAAATCGACATATGCCTCCTCCTCCTTGTTCAAAAAGACGATCGCTTTGCCCTGTTTTCCCTGTCTTGCAGTTCTTCCAGATCGGTGAACAAACCAGTTAGTCTGCTTCGGAATGTCGAATTGCACCACCCAATCGATATCGGGAATGTCCAATCCTCGAGCCATTAGATCGGTACAAAGTAAGATTGCTTTCTTGGTTGTAGAAAATTGTTTTATCTACAAATGATATCAATTCTAAGAAAACAACTAGAAACTCACAATTCCCTGTCGTTTCGAATACTTCTTTCTGTGCACAGACATTACAGGCCTTTTTTTGGCGTTCTCGAGGAATAAGGGCAGTATGTCAGAGAAGTATTCAACTTCTGATGCATTACTCATGAACACGAGGATTTTCGAATCGGAAATACCGTTTAAGAAATTCACCAGGGCCAGAACTTTCTGGTCAGCATCATTTACCTAAACAAACTTAACAATCCGAAAAAAAATCTAAAAAGTCATCAAAATGGTTTTACCGTATAATAATTTGTAAGTTCTGCTGGTGCCGCTTCTCCGGAAGTTAAAACTTCGTTCATGTTTTCCGAAGACTCCGCTTTAAGCTCATGTGAAAAGACAGCCCTGATGGGATTTCTGATACCAAACTTAAGCATGTTCTCAACCTCCTTAGCCTGCGTAGCCGAGAAAAGACCAGTAAGTCTCTGTTTGGGCAACACTCCCAAAATGTTAGAAATACTGAAAAAGCAACTTAAACTAAAACAAGGCAAACTAACCTGACCTTAAATTCTTCGTCGGAGAAACGATCGGCTTCATCGATAATTAGCATTTCCAGATACCTAAAGACTTTTTTCAACTTCTCGAACTTGGTGATCACATGATCCAATCGTCCGGGGGTGGCAACGACAATGCTAGGAATAAAAAAACTTTAGAGGGACACTTACCAATTTCCCTTAAAAGGTTTTTCAGAAACAGTTTTGGAACCTCCACCGCCTATAAGCCTGACCACATTGATGTCGAAGGCTTGAGCTAGTGGCTTTAGGACACCCGACACCTGTGTCACCAATTCTTTGCTCGGGGCTAACACTAGTCCCAAAACATGGCAATCATCAGGTTTCACCTAAAAATATGCATGTGTAAAACAACGTGTTTGACTTACATCTTCTTTCTTTGCATCCAAAATTTGCATCATTGGAAGGCCATAAGCTAAAGTTTTTCCACTACCTGTAGGAGCTTGTACAATACAGTCATATTTTTGCAAAAAATGTCTGATGCTCCACTCCTGAAAGCACGAAATAAAAGAAAGGCAAAATATTCCTACCTGTGGAGGGGTAAATTTCGGAAACTTTAATTGCGTTTTGACATACTCGACGGTTTTTGCGTTCAGAATGTCCATCACATCGACCTCCTCTTTGTTTGTAATTTTTATTCCCTTGTCGATCATGGTAGCAGATCAAAAAAGACAAAAATTTTCGAAAAAAATGCAAAACCTTGGGACTTTTTTGGCGAGCTGCGCCCAATGTTCAAAATATTTCAATGTTTTTATACTCACAACGAGGTCGCGAGGTGAATAATGGGCTTACGAGGGAATGGTCTGAACTTCCCCCAGCGTTTGGGAAAATGACTAGTACAGGTGGATGGAGCATGTCAACTTTGGTAAAAAGAGCCATTTTCCAGCTGCGGAATAAGCCCGGCCGACGAGAAAAATCGACCGAAAGTTCCACAAAAATTTCTCTTTCTCTTCCCTCGGAAAAGAAGAGCGGTGTCCAGTGGTTCGGTTAGCCGAGTGGATAAAGCATCCGCTCGGTATTCTTTTGGGGGTTGGTTCGATTCCGGGGTCTCGCGAGGGACCATGATAAGGCTTTGATGAGCAAGATCAAACTCTAACAACCCAAAAAAATATTTTGCCATTTTTATACGTTTTATAGGGGAATTATACCAAACATATAATCGTCAAAAAATGAATTTTTTGGGTGCTTCCGAACCTTCAAAGCGATGGAACGTCGAAGTTATACTTGTTTGGTGATAGACTTGACTTTGAAAAAGGCAAAATAATTTTTTCTGGGTTGCTAGAGTTTGATCTTACTCATCAAAGCCTTATCACGGTCCTTCGCGAGACCCCGGAATCGAACCAACCCCCAAAAGAATATCGAGCGGACGCTTTATCCACTCGGCTAACCGAACCACTGGACACCGCTCTTCTTTTCCGAGGGAAGAGAAAGAGAAATTTTTGTGGAACTTTCGGTCGATTTTTCTCGTCGGCTGGGCTTATTCCGCAGCTGGAAAATGGCTCTTTTTACCAAAGTTGACATGCTCCATCCACCTGTACTAGTCATTTTCCCAAACGCTGGGGGAAGTTCAGACCATTCCCTCGTTAGTTAATTCCATCGCGAAGGCGATACGGTGCTTCATGACGCGCGGTAAAGCGCTGTAGGGTTCGGACGGGGTATATACCCGCGTGGTGAATATACCCGGATTTTCCGAACTTTAAAGCGCTGCACAAAGAGGACCTACGAAAGTGCCCTAACCGAAAAGGCCCCAAAGCGAAGACGCCTCTTTAAAAAAATCAAAATGACGGGTGTTATACGATGAAAAAAATTTTGTAAAATGAAAAAATAGTGTGACATGTACCATCGTATGATTAATTCAATTTATTACAATCAATAAATTAAACTTCGCGAGAAATTGAATCAGCCGGCAACAGTGGTGTGCGGTAGAATTTTACCGCAACATTTTTTGCGTTGAATACTGTGTTTATGACAAATTTACTCTAAAATCGCCCATGTCGAATTTTAAAATCAATTTAATGGTTTCTTGGACAGCTGCAAAGAGCACAAAGATATTCGCAAAAACCTTCTAGAGATCGATCTCGTTTGTAAAACTTTAACGCAAATATTTTCCTAACTGCAACAACGCACGTAGATTTTAAGCCGGGAACCGAACCCGGCTTGCTTTGACTTGTCAGCCTTCTCAGCAACCATTGCACGATTGGAGCAACCTTCACCGATTATTTTTTCCTTCCAAGAGAAATAAAGATTTTTTTGCAAAATGACCTAAAAATAATAAAATTGACAGTATGCCGTCGCGACGCGTCGTATTCTGCAAAGAATGAAAATGGTGTTTTGTACCATTTTTCAAGGTCTCTACAATGATGTATTTCACTTCTCATTTGGCGAGGGTCAGTTTGAACACTTTCCTAGTTAGGGCAGATCGGGTATCGCACAGCGTTTCATTTTTTCCGCCGCCTATCGGTGTCGAAAAAAGGAAAAAATGAAAAGTAGTGCTTACAAGTCGGTGTATATTTGGCTAGCCACAATAGATGTAACTAAACTAAAAAGTGGCTGTTAGATTATAAGAGGTTGCCATTTCGCGTACACAAACTACATCATACCTTATGCTAATGTTGAGAAAATGATGATCAAAAATTATTAAAAATTCAACCTTCAGTTAAAAAAAGTGTACTTTCCAGGCCTTAAACATATTTTTTTTTCTTCCATCGTATGCAGAATTTCAAGAGCTACAACATAGACAAACTCAGTCATTTTCCTGGGCCTTTGAGCTTACAAGGGAAGTACTCCAAGTGCGACGCTCAGATTTTCTTTAAATTTTGCACACACGTCGAGTATGGACTAAATATCAATTCCTGAAAGTTTTAGCTCGCGCTTTGCGGGCGCCGCCGAGATATCGAACGATTTTGCCGCCGAGAGAGCACGCTAAACGTGGAGAGCGGTCAGAGAGAAAACACCTTATTGGCCATAACTTTGGCGGTTTCGAGCGGAAAAATTTGATTTTTTGTAGAAACATTATCCTTTACGTTTGAAATGGGCATGAAACTTTTCGAGCCGAAATTCGGCAAAAAGTCCTAAATTTTGGCCGACCTTTGATCTAAAAATCTCGGTTGTTTCTGCTAAGCGCGAGCTAGAATTCTCGCATATATCTTAGAAAAAATTGTTCTAAATTGGTGCCAAGTTTCATCAAAATCTGAGCGTCGCACTTGGAGTACTTCCCCTGTTAGTTATGATTCAAAACAGTCTAATTTTGGCCGTTTTTTGCACTTTTTTTTACTTATTTGCACTTTAGGAATAAAAAGTGAAGATATTCTATATACAACGGATTGTCATGATCACTGTGGTCATCCGTGCCAAATTTCAACTTTCTCTGACGCTCCTGAGTCGTTGAATACGAACGTCAACATGGAACCCAACTGTACTTTTTCTGTTGATTAAAATCACGTTAAGTGCTCCAAAATTTCTTTTTGAGCGAAAATATGTTGTATATATACACTCTTTGCCATCAAGCCAAAGTATATCTTTTTCATTTCGAAAGTTGAATTCAACAGACAATTCTGATCAATGCCAAAGTGTGAGCTTGCAGCCACTTACTGAAATTACCCGTAAAGCTGAGTTTGGCCTTTGTAATCGCGACCAAAGATTCATTGCGATTAGGAGTTCTGTAATTCAGGCCAGCCAAAGATTTCATTACTGCTTTCTTACAAAATTGAAGATACGAAGTTTCCATGTTGACGTTCGTATTCAACGACTCACTTGTCAGGAGCGTCAGAGAAAGTTGAAATTTGGCATGGATGGCCACGATGATCAGGACAAAAATTTTTTTTGATGTCAACCGCTGGGAACAAAAAGTCCGCTAACCACCCATTGCGAAAAGACCAACTAGGAGTTAGATTTTTTTCAAAATTTCCCATTTCTTGAAACAAAAATTACAGTATGCCTTGTATGTCCTAACTTGCTTTACCATTTGGGATAATGTCACTGTTAGGTGTCATTTTACAAGGAAAGTACTTTTATGGGGGCTCCTACTTTTTGACGGGACATATCTCAAAAAATCAGAAAAAATGTGCTGATCAAGGATATATAAATCTTAGCTGCCCATTTTTGGGGTTTTAGGGGTGAAAACTCAGTCGGAAGTTGACTTAAAGCCCTATATGAACCCCTTTTCGAGTAATTTTTCACGGGTTTACAATTTTTATTTTGGCTTAAAATGATGTTTATTGAGTTTCTAAGACGTAATAAATCAGTCTTGGCCCAAAAATTTATTTTTCCGACCTTCAACTTCAAAAAAAGTTGATTCAGCCCAAAAGGGAAATCGAACCCGTGCGGCGTCCTCCCTCTTGATTCCCAGACTACGGCACTAGCCACTCGGCCACACCGCTCTCTTCCGAAGGAAGAGACCGACTGCGCTTTTTATCGTTTCGAATGCATGCGCCTTTTGTAGGGAAATTGAGCCAGTTTTTGGGCATTTTCACCCCTAAAAGCCCAAAATGGGCAGCTAAGATTTATATATCCTTGATCAGCACATTTTTTCTGATTTTTTGAGGTATGTCCCGTCAAAAAGTAGGAGCCCCCATAAAAGTACTTTCCTTGTTACGTCTGCAATCAAAATGAAAGAACAATTTGGGCGGGCGCACACTTGCAGGCAACCACTTTGCGGGCAACCGCTTTGCGGGCAAACTTTTTGCGGGCAGCACTTCCTGGAAACGACTAGTAGTGACCCCACTCCCGGTGCAACAAGTCCTGGTTTCGAATCCGGGCCACAAAACCTATGATGATATTTTTTAATAACTTTTGTCCCTCCGCAGACAAAATTCATATATATTTATGGGATTTTTCTGAGTTTTTAGCTTTTTTGAAACGACCACAATTTGATGGTGATGATGGTGGGATGCCACCATCGTATAATTACAAGCTGTCATGCCAGCAGCTTGACCGATTATGATTACTGGGCGATAATTCAACTTA
Source organism: Bursaphelenchus xylophilus (assembly GCA_904066235.2). Taxonomy (NCBI): domain Eukaryota; kingdom Metazoa; phylum Nematoda; class Chromadorea; order Rhabditida; family Aphelenchoididae; genus Bursaphelenchus; species Bursaphelenchus xylophilus. The sequence continues at coordinate 7,273,279 of CAJFCV020000001.1, forward strand.
CAAGAGAAAAGAGTTTTTTTCTCTGACCGATCTCCGTGTTTCGCGTGCTCTCTCGGCCGCAAACATCCTTCAATATCTCGGCTGCGCCTGCAAAGCGCGTGCTAAAACTTTCAGGCATTGATATAAGGCCTATGCCTGACGCGTGTGCAGAATTTAAAGAAAATCTGAGCGTCACACTTGGGATCCTTCCTTTGTTCGCCAAAATGACGATAACTTTACGCAATTTGACGTCAGATTGAAGAAATCTGTCAAATCAACAACCCTACAATTAAACATCTGTTTATTCTATTCTTTCCGGAACGCAAATAAAGGTACATTTGAGGATCTATGAAGACACATCATCCTCCTCGGAACTGTTGTTATTCCGTTCCGCCTCTTCCTGGGCTGCCCGATCTCTCCAGTTGGATTTATTTTCTTGTAGATGTCGTGACCACGGGTTGGGAATCTCGAGTTTTCCGAAGTAATTAATGGGGATTTTCCGTACGGAATTGTTTCCGGTTGGACTTTTGCTGAAATTTCAATTTAAAATAGAAGTAATCAAGCTTGCTCACAGATCAGGAACTGGCGAAAGGGATGCGCCCGAGGCGGAGCCATCGCGTCCATCATTGTTCGAGCCCGGAGGGAAGAGCGAGTCAGAGGATGGCAGGGAAACCAGAGGCTCAACCATCTTGGTTAACATCTCACCGCATACTATCATCGTTGGCTCCACAATGAAATCGATGAAGCCTATAAATAGACTGTGTTTCTCCCATCTTTTTACCGATTTGAGATTCCGCTACATGAACGGTGTGTCTGTCACACAATGGAGAATAAGGTAGTCCCATCGACGCCTCGAGGTCTCCTTGCCGGAAGAACTCCTCTAAGACGCCCTCAGTCCATCGAGAATGCAGCTCCCAAGGTTTGGAGGCATGGGAGATATCACAGGCATGGACAATCAGACAGAGCGCCTTCATCTTGTCTATCCCCTCAGGCAGTGAGAGCATGTTTTTCATGGTTTTGATCTGGACAAAATGGGTGCTCATGTCGGTGGCCAACACTATCTCCACGACCGAGTTTCTGAGTTCTCTGTAATCTTAAGGTATTTGCTTCAGAGGAACCCGATACCTGAATTCTTCCCGAGTCAATCGTTCAAAGATATTTTTATCTTCTTCTTTCAACAATCTGAAGCAAGCGCTGACGTGATGATTTTCCAAAACAGATCTGTCATTGTACAGCAGAGCGAAGTGGGACCTGTGAAAGCGGATTAGACCAGTCGGAGACTATTACCCTGATTGAATGTGAAAGTTATTTGTGTGCCCGGTGTGTTCGTAATCGTGAATTAAAGCCCCAAAAAGGACGGACAGCATTTCGAGATCGCTTAAACTGCTCTGTAAGATGGGTAAATCAGATATTTAACTTGGAAAATACGATTAAAGAGCCCATCGTTCAGCTTGGTTCGATGTAAAGCCCCTTTCTTCGTCGATGCAAACAAAAATAAAGTTGGCTCCGTTTCCGGCTAGACCTACGGCTAATCCAGTTTGCGAGAGCATGAAATGGGAGGTTTGTGTGACGTCAGCCGCATGAACCGTATTGTGATAGGGATTGTTGTGTCTACTGTAGCCGGCTTCCAAAGCAAGAAGATAATTCTCAAGGCATTGATAGTTGATCTGAAGTGGATGCATTTATAGCGAAAACCGTCTGTATGCTATTCTATGATTGCTAATTACACTCCGTTATGGCCTTTTTATGCTGGTTTTCTTGAGATCTTATGCCTCAAAATGTAAAAATTGACAATTCGTTGTCCAACAAAAAACCTGTGGCCGATAGTATGAAATGAAAAATTTGAAATGGTAAAAGCGTGTCCACCAACGTCTTTAACGCTCTTGGTCTCATCAAATTCTGTTGAGTCTGAGGGAAGCTACATACACTCGAAATAAAAAAATTGACAATTCGCCGACAACTACTGTATAATACGCAGCTCACCTTAAAACGTTCAAGGAAGCCGTACCGATTGAATAATTCGAATCCAACGTATTTGAGAGCGTGTCCATCGGTTGCTTCGTTGAGATCGAAACAGCTGAATCCCCAGCCATTGATGTTCTGAAATAATTTTTGGTTCCCTGACATACTCACCTTTAGATATGGCTGATATTCTTTTGGAATGGGTGCCAAAACCGTCTGAGTCCGACGGTAGATCCTTAAAATATTTATATTATGTCACCGGAGCCTACTTGTCGAAGAAAATTCCGGTTCTGATGGCATTGGCGACTGATTTGAACTTTGGTTTCTCCCGTTTAGTTTGCACGGTCTGTCTGGTAAAAGTCGCCGCCAGCCATTCCCGGACTTCGTCAGGGACAGTATCTGGGGTGACCTCTGCCAAGTCGTCGTCTTCATCACATATCCTTCTGAAAAAAATATTTTTTTTTAACTTTCGTATTTTACCGGGTCTCGTCCATATACGCTGTTTCGAGGACAAGAGCTGCATATTCGATATTCCGTTTGAGATCCTCGAGAGGTAACTGGCCACTGTTCAGCTGATGCAAGATGTAGCGCAACCTAAAGATGATTTATATTCGAATACACTCAACCTGCAAGCATGCTTCCTAAGGACTAGCTGATAGAATCCGTAGGTGTCACCCACAATCATCATGGCGACTAGAAAATAAATAAAAAGAGTTTGGCCGCCTTTAGCCCTTGAAATAAAAGATGGGATCGCCGTGTTATCTGCCCGAAAGACGGTTGTCCTGACAACCAGTCGAGAATCATCATGTCTTCTTCCTTTTCGTGCTCTCCTTGACAGGATGTCATCAGTTAACTGTAAGGCTTTACAAAAGTGTTCCCCAAATAAAAAGGGAAGTTCCCGAATTTATTTTAAATTGGGAATTAAGAGAGATGTACTTGTTTTTGGTTCTTAAAGCTTGGGATGTCAAGAGAATGCGCCGATAGACATTATCAAAACACTTTAGCAACGTTTTCGCGATTCACAGTAAAGTCATCAAAATTTTAATTTGTTTTTAAAGGCCCTAAATTTGTCGTACACGAATAGTGCCCCAAAAAACATCAAATCTCTCGGCCCCAGGGACTTTATCCGCATCAACGTTAAGGGTCACGACGAGAGTTAATTACCTCGGAACATGATATGTTTGTTATGCACTCTTTGAGAAATCTGTTGGTTACTCCCACTTACTTCTTGATTGCATCAAGGGCTGCATTTGATGAGGTAGAAGGATCATCAGAGACCTTGTTGACCGACTCTTGTCGTCGATAAAGGGTGAATGGGCGGGAATGATTCTTGTGTTGGTCAACTGAAACCATGACATCAGAACGATTGGCTGGTAGAACGTGCCCCAGAGAGCCGAGGAAAGTTAAAATCTTGGCTGGAGTACTTGTAGAAGGGGTTTCCTTCAACTTGATTCTTCTGACTCTTCCTCCGAGTCACTCTGAGTTGCGTGCCCTGAGGGGACGAAGCTAAGGAAGTCCGGAGACCGCGCGCTTCTCTCCGAAGTCACAAACAGGCGTCTTATGCTTTCAGCGGATACGAGGCCGCCTGCCAAAATAGCCTCGCGCACCCGTCCTATGCTCGCCAATTATTGGAGCCGTTTTCTTTTCGATTATCTTCCTCTTCATAATAATGTTGTTCCTATATAATTCCATGGTGCCTAAGCGTTAATGAGGGTGGATCCAGGGCTTTGTTCTTTCATCAATTTAATCGAAATGACTAAATTGACAAGTCCTACCCTTAAGCAAAAACCATATTTGAAATTGGGCAAAGGATTCGTCACGCATGTTTATTAGATTTTTATCTTCTTACTCATCAGGGATTGTGAGAAGTCGCGACATCAAAAATAGGAAATTGAGTTAGGGTCTTCACCGAGCATAGACAAGACCAAGGGAATCCACTTACCGTCAACGATATATTCTTGATCACAAAACGTAACTTGGATTCGACCACTTGAATTGGACGCCGTTTGATCTGAAAAGGAAAAATATGAATAGTCAGCATGAAGTAAAGGAAGAACGAGGAACCCAACACACTACTGTGAGCAGAAGGGATAACAAGTCATTACCTATCTTGATATTTGGAGAGCGTTTCATTCTGGCCAGGAGCTGCGCTAAGGAGGTTGGAGTGGGGCGGTTCGCCGGGATGGGACGTCGCAAACTGGTGAGGAACGGAATAATTTTGACGGAAGGGAGGGATAAGTGGGGATGAGCAACAAGCCTCACAGGACGCGAGACGGACTGGAGCAATGTTGCTCATGCACGACCAACAATCATCGGCGTTTGTCAGGTCATGAAATGATAATTCGATTGGGGCTCTCACTCGACGCCAACACCACTGGCCGTCACACACTCCGGGTGGAAACTGTGGCCCCGTTCGGGAGTTTGATGAACTTCTACAGAGCCATATCCCTCCACATCCTCAGTCTAATCACTCCTACTGTTGCCAACTTGGAATCACAACTTCCGACTCGACTTCCTTATATTGTTAACGCCGTTAGATGATACCGCCTCTTCTTGGCCCTCCCTCATGCATCTTCGTATCCTGTCATGTTTTATTTAGTACTCGCTCAGAGTAAAGACTTTAATGATTACCGATTCTTTCAACAATTGTTCTGCATAAAAGAGAATATTGATTTATTCAAACAATCCAATAATATTGAAGATTCATAACATAAACTATAAATTACAGAAATTGTAACAGACCGGTACATATCAAATAACAAGCGATGTCTATTTATGCAATAGTTGCCTGTCGTCGAACACGTTGCATTTCTCTTGAGACCCACGTTAGTGCTGTTTTGCATTTGTTTTGTTTCGAACGGCGAAGACGCTGAACGATTGCAACCACGGATTCTGAATCCATGAGAGGGATCGAAAGGACACCGAACGTATTTACGAGATCTCCTACCAATGAAATCGCCGAGACTAACAGACTCTCAGGAGCAGGCGGCTGACTGGAGGCAATTGAGTTGAGAAGTTGAGTAATCCGTGGAAGATATTGCTGGAGGACGGCTTTGTGTTCATCGGTCTCTCGGAATGACTGAATCATTGACATGTAAACCACGAGGCAACTCTCTCGGAGCAGGGTTACGTAGTCAGCCTGATCGATGTCGTCCTAAACTCGAAACTCGTTTTAAAATCCGTTTACAAAATTGATCGATTTTCCTCAACGTACGCCATTTTTTAAACTTCACCCACAAAGATAAAAATAAGTACGTTATAAAAATTGAAAAACTGGCACGGACGGCAGGTTAAGTGCTAAAAAATTTTTACAAACATACCGCAGCAACAGGAACTGAAGACGCTTCGACCGCTTGATCCACAAATCTCATGGTATGCTCAAAGTAAGGGGCGAATTGGGGACCCAGAGCAGTAATCATGTCACCCAAAATTTGGATTATGTGACACTTAATGGTACGATCAACAGTGCCATCCTAGAAAAAAAACATTACTCCAAGCGCAACGCCCAGATTTTAATAAAAATAACAAGTGTTATAAACGGTTCGAAAGGCCTTAAAAAGTAGTATTAGAAACACTTTCAGTTTTTGCAGAATGTCGTAGGCCAAAAAATATGAGCGGTTGATTTGTAACTTTAGTTACAAAATCTGATATGGGGCAAAATAAATGTTATTTCAAAACCCAAAACGGTACGTATTGCTAGCCTAAGAATCATCTTGAAGTTTGGCGCTTGCCAACAAAGCATCTTTACATAACACATTTACCGGTTATACCACAAAGTGAAAACATTCAGTTTTTTTATCTAGAAAAACATGTAAGCTCGGTTTTAACCGTAATGGACCATCTTCTAGCAAAATTAAAAAAAATGTAAAAGTTTAACGCAAATATTTTCTTAACTGTAAAAACGAAAAAAAGATTTTGCCGAAGCCAGGAACCGAACCGGCTTGGCTTATCTTATCAGCCCGCTCAGCAACCACTGCACCATTGAAGCAACCTTCTCCGAGGCGTTTTTTACTTCCCTAGTAAGACATATGCGAAACTATACCACAGAGGGTCAAAAAATCAATTTTTCCGCGCGAAACCGGCTAAGATAAATGGGCAAAAAGTGGTTATCTCTGTGGCCGCTCGCCGCGTGCTCTCCCAGCCGCAAAGATCGTTGTTGAATATCCTGACTGCCGCTGCAAAGCACGAGCCAAAATTTTCGCGAATTGGTACGTGGCCTATGCCTCAATGCGTGCAAAATTCAAATAAAATCGAAATCTCGCACTAGTACTTTCCTTGTGAGTTTTGGAATGTCAACTTACATTTAATAGCGTAATCAAAACTCTGACCAGTTCATCAGAATAGGCAATAATCTTGCCTTCAAAAGCAGTACAAAGATCAGTAACAACTCCCAACGCACTGATGCATAGATCCTTCTCTGCGTGGTTACTCATCGCATGATATAAGAGGGGTTTGAAAGCGTCCATATACTTGGCAAAATCTGTTCGAACAACGGTGATCAAGGCGGATACGGCCATTAGAGCCTCTTCCATGACGGCACCATTATCACGGCCAGAGAATCTGTTCATTATTTGGAATAGCCCTGTCATAATCGTGTCTGCAATCTGCGGAGCATCAGAAGGTCTCATCTTCCGGAGAACGGACTGAAGAGTCGCACATAATTGCGAAATCAGATCTCGAAGTTGTGACCGATCAGACGAAGACACAGCATTCTGTTCCATTTGAAGAAGTTGCTCGATCTTGGAAAGGACAACGATCGTTGTTTGCTGGACAACCGCATAACAGTCCTTCGGGCTATTCTTTATCAATTCCATAAGAGCCTCATAAGCCGCGTTTCGAAGATTAACATTCGCATCCTGTCTAAAGATGAAACAGTTCAGTAAGCACATAAAAATGGGGGGCTTTAAAAGCCTTAACATACCGCTCTGAAGTTTTAATCAACTCTTGAACCATTTGTTGATAGACGGAACTTAACATAAACGTATCAGGCTCTCCACTTGCGTCAGTTCCGTTCTGAACTGCGGTCTGATAGATTGCTTTAACCAATGAAGAAATTGTCTAAAAAATTCAATAAAAATGTTATTCTCTAAAGAATTATACAAAAAATGTTCCAAACACATACCCAGCAAGAGTTGCTAGCAATTCGAGGAACTTGTTGAAGAGTTGAAAACAATGCCGGCAGCAGACGCTGAAGAACTTCTTGATTGCTCACCAAGTCCACACAAATCTCACACACCCTTCCAATAGCCCAAATTGCGGTATCTCTAACTGCCAACTAAATTTATAATTGGAGAACTGAAAGAGAAACTTACATGGCTGTCGCAAACTCTGTCTATCAATGGAATAATGGCTTGCTGAACGAGAGCCGAGAGTGTGGAAGGATCGGGTCCATCCAAAATAGACCCAAAGGCCATAACTGCCGCCTCTCTTCGATGCCAATCAGGATTCGCAAAGTTCTCACTGATAAACGGCAATGTGGGTGCAATAACGTCATCCTGGCAACATTGAGCCAACAGCATGATACAGACACTGGCAGATTTGGCGGGGATCCAATCGTCCTCTTCTGGATCTTCATCTTGATGGCAAAGAATCTCCGTCAAAAGAGGGATCAGGTATTGAAGAGCTCCCTTTGCATAATGTTTTGAGACTTGACTTGGAGGTCTTCCTTCCTCTGCCGCTTCTTCGGCTTCATACGCTAGGCCCGTTTCCTCCTCACAAACATTGGACCAAAACTCAATACCTTGCAATACGATGTCATCCTCGTTCGATTTAATTGCGGCAATTGTGATCTAATAATAAATTGAACACCATTTTAAAACTCACCGGAAATAAAGCTGATACCATATATTTTTCCATGAACTGATAATACAAAGACATGATCTTAACTAAGCATTGGAGGGCCAGAACATTAACATCTTTGTCAGATGATTGCGTGCTATGACAGACCACTTCCATTATGACATTCCTTTCACGCTACAAAAGCATTGGTTTACTTATACCTATAAATTTACCTCGTTCTGGAAATTCATATGAGTGAATTCCAGAGAGTTGAGCATAGCTGTTACAGCAGCCTTCTTCACATGAATCGACGGTTCTTCTTCCCTCATCCCATAAACAATAGCAGTTAGGACATTGTTGGCATAGGTCTCCATGAACGAAGGCGGAAGGGATTGGCAAATATATCCAAGCGCTTCCAATGAAGATTCCTTCAACAATTCGGAACTCTGGGGATTCGTGACGTTAGATTTGAGTAAGTCCATCACGTCCGGCCATAACTAAATCAAGAAACATCAATTAATTCTTAAATAAACGTACACCATGGGGAATTTCGATACATGCAATCGCTGACACACATTGAGCAGCTGACGATGGACGGCTTTCGGTTCCCAAGGTCTTAATAATACATTCCTTAACAAATTGTCGAACTTCTTGTTGCAGACCAATCCACCTAAACTGAGATATCCTCAAATATTAATAAACCCACCTTTGTTGAAGAAGTTGACGTCTTTCTTCTTCATTTGCAACTAAAGTGTTTTTTAGCTGTAAGCCAGCAGCTTGTCGAACAAAAGCAACGTTTTCGGTCGCTGCTAAGATTGATGCCAGTTGACGAAGAAACTCCGGCTAAAATAAATTGCTGTACAACCCAAAAAACGGATAAACGCGCGGTTTCGAAATACCCAGAAATTCTAATGCTTCAGTTTTAAGATGTCTCAAATTCTACCATGCAAAAAATCAACCCGAAGAGGTAAAAACTCACGTAGTTTTGGGCACAGGCCTGATCAATGTACGATATGGCACGTTGTTGATCGTTTGGGTCTGCAAAATAAGACTTACGCAAAAAACTCACTTACCAGCAGAAATAGTCCGCTGAAGAACTTCGAGGAGCTCTGACATGATGGAGGTAATCCCGACGTGCTGAAAACAACAAACAAAAATACAAAAGCCAGTAAATTAGTGGCACTGCACCCAGTATCCACTGTTTTGGATAGAAGTGACCCGCGTTTTTTCAGATGCGGAATGCCAAAAAGCTCCTTTGAATTTTTTGACCGGCAATTTGAAATTTTTTCTTCTGAGAAAACACTTGTCACCTTCGGGTCATGTCTTTTTTTCGACGTTGAATAATTTATTTTACGCCATGGCGGCCGCCAATATCCCGATTTCGGATATATATGATACATATCTGGAACCGATTCTACGTTTTTTATTGTCGTGCCCACATTAGAACCAGAAAGCCACATTTTTAATGTATGTCTGGGATAAGCATAAATGTATGTTCTTTAGGGCGCATTCTGCAATTAAATTGGATTTGTGACGCAAGTCTGTAATACGTGGACTTACATTTTAGTCTGTTGTCTTATATTGCGGTCCCAGTTTGTTTCTTTTTAGTGTTTTGTGTCTGCCTTTGATGTTTTGAGTTGAGTGAATGGCCTTTTTTGGGCTTTATCGATTCTCTTTTGGCCGCGCCGTTTTCTCTTTCGTTTTTTTCTTTTCAACTGCCAAATACTAATAACGTGCTTTTAAACTTCAGGGTTTTCTGAGTGTTGAATCGGAATAACGGCTTAGAATGGTAAGGTTTCATCTCGAATACACATAGTTCCAGGGGATCAAATTGAAAGCCGCCAAGCTCGAAACGGAGCGCCAGTCGATGACCAACCGTGTCTATTGTAATGTGAACGACATAGATGCCAGTCAATGCCGGTATGGTTTTCTTGATCGGATCTGTTGATGTTGATCTTTACTGGCTATAAGTCTGTCGGGAAAATAACGGTCGGTCGTCGCATCAAAATGTTTCGCCTCACCGCTATCGCGCACCAAATCTCCAGCTACGGCCGCCGTCGCAAAGCGATGATGGGCGATTCCGAGGCACGACGATCCGCCGTTATTTTCCCGACAGACTGATAAAATACATGTGCTTTACTCCTTTTGATACTTTTATTTTATTTAGACATGTAACGGTTGTGTCAGGTCCTGGCCGGCGATACCGGTTTTCTCTGGCCAATGACCCTTCCATTAGACCTGGCACCATTGGATTTGGTCTTTATCATCGAAAATGGGCAATGTTATCTTTGGAACAAGAGGTATTCGTAGAACCTCTTGTATTTACAGCAAGCGACAAAGTTGTCCTTGCAGTTACGATCACCATGGATTTCCAGACCAAAAAGTTGTACGTGATTTTCCAGAAGATCTGACTGTTCATATATCAATTCAGTGTCACAACTGACCCCTTTGACACCGATGCCATGGCGCGGGAGTTTAGTATTCAATTTTCAAACATGGTACTTAGCAAAGGGAAGCTGATGGTATTTGAATTTAATTCGGGCGATAAGATTACACGGTTTGCTCTGACCATAACATCCCTAGAAGGAGCGGTGCCCGGAGGACAACCTGAAGAGGTGAGCTTTTTTTTAGTTATCATACGAACCTATTTCAGGTTGAATTTGGACCACTGAATGCGAACGCCAGGATTGTTTTCAACAAGGCGGAAGCAGCATTGTTAAATTTGACCGGATCCTGCAAAGGAAAGGCCACCTACCGGGCTTTAATCAATCCAGGATGGGACTTTGAGAAGATGGGGATTGGAGGACTTGATAAAGAATTCTCAACCATCTTTAGAAGAGCATTTGCATCGCGTCTTTTCCCACCGGAATATATTGAACAACTTGGTTAGCATAAGTTGCATCTTATTAAATCGAAAAGGCCTTTTTTTAACTGCTTAAAACTATTCCTTTAGCTATCAAACATGTCCGTGGAATTCTCCTTTATGGACCTCCGGGTACTGGTAAAACTTTGATTGCGAGGCAGATTGGAAAGATGCTTAATGCCAGAGAACCCAAGATTGTCAATGGCCCCGACATCTTAAATAAATATGTCGGGGAATCTGAAGCTAATTTGAGGAAGTTGTTTGCTGATGCTGAGGAGGAATGGAGAAGAGTGGGGCACAACTCTGGCCTTCATATGATTATATTCGACGAGATCGATGCCATTTGCAAACAAAGAGGGTCTAATGTAAGTATCAATCAACTGCGTCAACTAGTTGCTTAGCCAGGGTCTTCTGGGGTTAATGATACCGTTGTAAATCAACTCCTGACCAAGATGGACGGTGTAGAACAGTTGGGGAATGTTTTGGTTATTGGCATGACCAACCGGAAAGACATGATCGACGAGGCTCTTCTTCGGCCAGGTCGATTGGAGGTGCAGCTGGAAATCAACCTTCCAGATGAACACGGAAGACTTCAGATATTGCACATCCACACAGCTAATCTGCGTAAATTTGATAAGCTCGCCCCAGATGTGGAGCTTCCATTATTAGCAAAACAGACCAAGAACTTCTCTGGAGCTGAGATTGAAGGGTTGGTCAGAGCGGCCCAGTCCTCGGCGATGAACCGCGTGATGAAAGTAGGAGGCCAAGTCGAAATCGATCCTGAAGCCATGGAGAAATTCAAAGTCAACATGTCCGATTTTGAATATGCGTTGCAGAATGACATTAAAGCAGTAAGTTTCTTGTTTCAAAGGTAGGACCTTTTTTAGGCGTTTGGGCACAATGATGAACAACTAGAAAGACTCCTTGGCGAGGATGTTATCTTCTACGATCAGTTGGTTGCAGATATTTTGCGAGAAGGACAACTGTTGTGCGAGCAGGCATCTAGTCCCGAAACTTCTGGATTCGTTCGTGCCCTCTTAATTGGTCCCCAGAATGCCGGGAAGTCTTGTTTGATCGCCAAGATTGCCAAGTCTGCTGACTTCCCGTTCATAAAGGTGGTCACTCCAGAAGAAATGATTGGTTTCTCCGAATCTATGAAGTGTGCCAAGATCACGCGTGTGTTTGAAGATGCTTATCGGTCTCCCTTGTCGATTGTTCTTGTGGATGACATCGATCGTTTGATGGATCACTCTCCGATTGGGCCTAGATATTCGAATATGGTCCTTCAGGCTTTGATGGTCTTGTTTAATAAGGCGCCGCCTAAGGTGAGGGCACTTTCTTAGATTACCCTGCTCTTTCAGAAGTCACGTCTTCTTGTTTTGGTGACCTCCTCAAATCATGGATTCCTTCGTGAGACCGGTCTGATTAATTTCTTTACTCGAGTTATCCACGTACCGAAGATGAACAAGATAGAACAAATTGCCAAGGTCCTTGACGAAAGTGGCTTTTCCGAGACAGAGAATCGGGAAGTTCTGGCTCAATTGGATCGCGGACATTTAAAGTAAAAAAAATTAAAATTAATTTCAGTTATTTATCTTCGTTCCCCTTTGTAGCGTTAAGGAAGAAAAAAAAATTTAAAGGTGAAATTACGGTTGGTGATCATGGAATCGGGATGTGCAGAATAGCCTCTCTTTTTGATGTAAAACATGAGTTCGGTTAGTATTTTTATGCAATGACTAGCCGACAAAGAAACTAGTGTTGATATATTACACCTACGGATGTAAGATCGCACCCAACCACTCTATCTTACAATTTTTCCTTGAGCACTACATATTACTTGTCATCCAGAATATGGTCAACCAACAAAGTTATAGGCAAAACGTCTAATGTCCCGTTTTTTGGCCGCCACTGTATATCTTCATTTCAGGATAAGCATCGGTATCAAAAGCCTCCTGCAACTGATCGAGAACTCCAAACGATGTGCCCCGGGGGAAAGAGCGCAACATCTGGCTCATGCCATTGAAGATATGATCCTGGATCTCTGAGATTGATTTATCCGGTATATGGTTACCATAAAATGCACTGTATTTTAGAAATTGCGCAATACTGTCACTTGCGATCGGTAGAGCTGTGATAAATGCAAAACTTTGCTTCATAATAAAGTCATTCCTTTTGTTCCTTTGACATAACGCCGTTTTATAAAAAGGCCACTATCTTCAGTCGGGGTAGTGCCAGATGAGCATCGCCAAAAACCCTTTGTTAAAAATGCCTGCGGTCCGAAAATGGTGGATGGCATACGCCCCCTTTTTTTGTTTGCAGTGTTTGCGCGAAAGAAGGGCGGTTAAGTGAGATCGGCATCTCCTCATCTGGAATAGAGCGGCCAAGAGCTCTGGCTCCCCTTCTTAATCGGCAACCTGCAGGCCGCCTTGGAATTCGACAGCTGTTTCCCCCCTTACGTTGGTCGAGATCGGCTGCCACTTTGTTTGAGGCCAATCCCCGGGTTTGTCGCGCCGAAGAGCGATACGGATAACATCGCCTGCACTCGCTATGACGGGGGTCTGGAACAAGTTGACCGCCCATATCGGTAGGTCTCTGCAGACGTCGTCTTTGGTCTCAATCTGTATTCAGTCTTGATTACTTCATTCCAGGCTCAATCTTCCATGAGAACAAAAGAGAGCCCACCGCCCTGAGGCCATCGACCTCACTTTCTGCTTTAAATCAGAAGAATCTGAAAGTAGTAAGGCCCTCAAAATCCACTGAAAACCTGTACAGAGTTGGGCCTGAATCCGGAGGTAACAGGAGCAAAACGTGGAAAAAGATATCGTCAGCGAAGTTGTTCCATTTCCGGAGCCGAACACCAAGAAAGGAACTAGAAACAGGTATATTATACAATTTTAACAAAGCTTTACAGTCAGACTGTTCAGGCTGTAGAAAAGCCGACTTCTGTCCGCTTTTCATTACGCATTTTCAGAAGTAAATCGAGCAGTTCGAATTCCAAATGGTTCTTTCCCTCTGGTTTTATCTGCTTCGTGGCATTCGAATCTGGCAGAGTCGTGTGTCCAAGTCCCCAGAGGCCAGACACCGAATGATTACATTCACAAACATGCTTCTATTGATGATGGAGCGGCAAAGCAACGTCCGAAAAGAGCCAGGTCTATCAGTGCTCAGGTCCGGGCCCAAGTAGTCCCACGGTCCACAACTCCCGGGTTCAGGACACCTCAACATTCCTTCCTCAACGTCAAAAACCGGACTGATCTTGATGCCCGATTCTTGGCGCTCAACATTAACGACGAAGATATACAGATGAGTAATAATGACTTTATGTACAAAAGATTGGAAACAATTGGATCCGGGTCGTATGCGACGGTTTATAAGACTCAGAACAGGATGAGTGGACAGTTTTTCGCCCTCAAAGAGATCAAACTGCAACCACAAGAGGGGCTTCCTTTTACGGCAATACGGGAAATCAGTCTTCTGAAGGGCTTAAAGCACACCAATATCATCAGATTGTATCAGATTGTGCATCAACCCCATGCTCTTGTCCTGATCTTTGAGTACATGGTATGTGTTTTATTCGTAATAGGAGTTCTTGTCAGAAAACGGACCTCAGCAAGTACATGGACAACTTCAAGAATGGCCTGGACCCTTTCCGAACAAAATTATTTCTTTTTCAACTCCTGCGTGGCCTCGCGTTCTGTCATGAACGAAAGATCTTACACAGGTACGACTACTGGATGGGAAGTATTTGCTTTTAGAGATCTAAAACCTCAGAATCTGCTTGTATCGGAAACCGGGGAACTCAAGTTGGCGGACTTTGGACTGGCCCGAGCCCAGTCGGTGCCTTCCAAGACCTTCTCCCACGACGTTGTCACTCTCTGGTACCGTCCCCCCGACGTTCTCCTCGGCTCTACGCATTACTCCACTTCTTTGGATATGTGGTATAACACATTTGTACGAAATGATAATTAATTTCAGGGGCGTGGGATGCATCTTCGCGGAGATGATTACTGGATTGGCCGTCTTTCCCGGAGGCAATTGCGTGGCTGATCAACTGGACAGGATCTTCAGCATCAGAGGGTTGCCTCAGGATTCCGATTGGCCCGAGGCGAAGTCTTTGCCCAAGTTCCATCAATATTCCTTTGCCCATTACTCCGAATTGTCCTGGGGATTGGTGGATCCTCAATTGGAAGAGGTCGAGGACAATGGCGCAGACCTTTTGTCATCATTCCTCATGGTATGTTAGATTATTCTGCATTTATTCTCGCAGCTGAACCCGCGTCTTCGTATCTCCGCCTTCCAAGCCATGCATCACGAATACTTCCATTCTCTGCCATCTTCAATTCACTGCTTGGATCCGGAAGAACCGGTGTTTAATGCCTTCAAACATACGATAATTTAACTCTCAATGTGCTCTCACTGCACTGCTAAATGTAACTCGGTCGGGTAAAAATCTTAACTTTATATACTGCGAGGAGTTATTTCGGATTAATTGCCGGGCAAAAGGGGAACCGAAGGCTCAAAATTATTATTCACATTACACATGTTTTTGATCAGAAAAAATGTTTTTTGTACAGATAAGACCGCACTTTTATAACCCGAATCAATGCAGAGAACGCTGTCTGCTGGAGACACAAGAATACCGACTACTCGAACATCGTCTTAGAGAGAGGGACGAGAACAACGGAGTACAACGCAGCATGTCCTTCAGTTGGATCGATTCGTAGTTTTCGATGGATTCTTGGAACTTTTCGATCCACACTTCCTAAAAAGGATGTATAAACCAACTTCAACTGTAAAGGGAACTCAAACGGCAGTTTAATTAAAGGTCCAACTGGCTAGCCAAAACCCTTATTCCTAACTGAAATAAGATCCAAGGCTGTCTGTCTGTCGTGCGTTCTATTTTCACCTTTAATAGGCTTACACGCCTAATTTTCCAAACAATATAAGGATGGTGGCATAAAAATCAAATCGGGTTTCGTGGCCAGAAACCGCCATCTCTTGTCTGTTAGGAATTTTTGAAAATTTATTTATTACGTAATCACTACTGGGAATTGCAAATTTTTGGCTACCCTTCATTTTGGGAACATTTTATTTGGGGCAAATCCGGTATCGGGCCAATATTTATATTCAATGTTGCAAAATTGGTCGACTAGCTAGCCAAGTGGGTTAGTCCGTGTTCACACCGGAGGATAGGTCGCTCATGACTAAGCTCGTGACCTAGAACAAGGAGGATGCCTAAAATTACCATAAAATGGTTGACTATGATGTTCAAGACACTTTTTTTAGGCCAGGCCGTCACCAAGCTCACGACCTAGATAGCTACCTTGTTTTTTCCCACAAAAAAAAACAGGATTTCACCATGGATTCTTCGCGCTGACCGAACTTTAACGCCTTTTAAGGGGCATACCTGAACTAGCCACGACCTAGGTCGCGAGCTAACAAAGTTCAGAAAAAATTAACGCGATTTTCAAAATCAGCACCTTCAAAAACCTCTAAATCGAGTATTTTTTGTTTCTTGAGTTTCTAATACGTAATAAATAAGTTTTGGCACAAAAATTTATTTTCTGCAACTTCAAAAAAAGTTGATTTGGTCCAAAAGGGAAACCGAACCCGTGTGGGGTCCCCCTCTTGATTTCCAGACTACGGCACTAGCCACTCGGCCACACTACACTCTTCCGATATGTCCCGTCGAAAAGTAGGAGCCCCCATAAAAGGAACTGGGACGATTGGGGAAAAGTACGATTGGGGAAACCAAAAAGTATTACTTTTTTTGATGCAAATGTCAAAGTTAGGATAATTGAGGGTGCTTATTTCGAAAATAACATTCATTTTTTGACTCTTACTTTTTTCCTTAAGTAGTGCTGTAAAGTAGTAACTTTTGATTTTTTTCATAAATACTCGATTTAGGGGTTTTCGAGGGCGCTGATTTCGAAAATCATGTTCATTTTTTCTGAACTTTACTAGTTTTCCTTAAGTAGTTGTGTTAAAAAGTAACTTTTTGAAATTTTTCTAAAAATATTGGATATAGGGGTTTTCGAGGGTGCTGATTTCGAAAATCATGTTCATTTTTTCTAGTTGTTATTTTTTTCTTAAGTAGTACTGTTAAGTAGTAATTTTTTGAAAATTTTCCAAAAATACTGAATTTAGGGGTTTTCCAAGATGCTGGTAGTACATAGTATCAGATAGTACTAATTAGTAATAGAGGAAAAGTTAACATGATTTTCGAGGAAAAAGTTAGCATGATTTTCGAGACCAGCACCTTCGAAAACCCCTAAATCTAGTATTTTTGGAAAATTTTCAAAAAATTACTACTTAACAGTACTACTTAAGAAAAAAATAACAACTAGAAAAAAATGAACATGATTTTCGAAATCAGCACCCTCGAAAACCCCTAAATCGAGTATTTATGAAAAAAAAGATCAAAAATTACTACTTTACAGTACTACTTAAGGAAAAAAGTAAGAGTCAAAAAATTAACCCTTTCCGGACGAGTCGGCACGTATATATTAGAATGAAAGAGGGTACCCTACTGAGTAACGGCATAATAGTGGTTCAGCCCATCGAAGCGTTATTTGGGACTTATGACAAAAAATGTCCTGAAAAGTACCCCCACTTGACATATCACTTTTAAAATTCTTGCGACATGCTGTAAATCGGAAACTACCCCTGAATTAAAGTCGAGGAGTCCTAGTATTGTTACATCCAAGAACTGTCCAAATCCGAGCACCATAGAATTTGTTATGGATTTTTGGAAATTGAATTTTTAATTTTGGTCAATTTTGGACCTAAAATCAAGTATATCTTCCGCCGGTATCAACCATTTCGGTCCAAATGTGGTTTTTCCGAATCTATTGTGATGTTAGCTTCTTACTAGAATATTTCCAGAAAAAACCTATGAGGCATATTTCTGTAAAACGCGGAAATGTTGAAAGTGTAAAGGTTTGATCGTATAAAATGTCGCCGCGAGCCGCGAAGGAACGGGCGCAGCTTGAAACAAGAAAATAATAATTTTTTCTTTGATAAATATTATTTTAGTGTCAACAAGATGATTCAACACGAAATACAGACAGGAATAGCACACAAACGTTACCTAAATGTCATTTTTATACTTTTACTCTGTTTTCAGGCAATTTCCATCGGTTTTAATTTGGTTTCACACTAAAATCAAATTTCTCAAATTTTTTTTATTATTTTCTCGTTTCGAGCTGCGCCCGTCCCTTCGCGGCTCGCGACGACATTTTATACGATGAAACCTTTACACTTTCAACATTTTCGCGTTTTACAGAAATATGCCTCATAGGTTTTTTCTGGAAATATTCTAGTAAGAAGCTAACATCACAATAGATTCGGAAAAACCACATTTGGACCGAAATGGTTGATACCGGCGGAAGATATACTTGATTTTAGGTCCAAAATTGACCAAAATTAAAAATTCAATTTCCAAAAATCCATAACAAATTCTATGGTGCTCGGATTTGGACAGTTCTTGGATGTAACAATACTAGGACTCCTCGACTTTAATTCAGGGGTAGTTTCCGATTTACAGCATGCCGCAAGAATTTTAAAAGTGATATGTCAAGTGGGGGTACTTTTCAGGACATTTTTTGTCATAAGTCCCAAATAACGCTTCGATGGGCTGAACCACTATTATGCCGTTACTCAGTAGGGTACCCTCTTTCATTCTAATATATACGTGCCGACTCGTCCGGAAAGGGTTAATGTTATTTTCGAAATGAGCACCCTCAATTATCCTAACTTGGACATTTGCATCAAAAAAAAGTAATACTTTTCGGTTTCCCCAATCGTACTTTTCCCCAATCGTCCAACTCCGCCCATCCCATAAAAGTACTTTCCTTGTTAGAAAAATTTCAAAAAATTACTTTTTGACACTAATATTCACGAAAAAAAGTAACAATCAGAAAAAAATAAACAAAACTTTCGAAGTTAATAACGGTGAATCTGTCGCGGCCAACGTGCCTCCTCGTTTCTGCGAGGTCGGTGAAGCCTTTTATTTTTTCCCGGTTTCGGAAGTGTCACTATTTCGCCATTCCGGAAGTGTCCAAATTCCGAAAATGTCTTGACGCGAAAGAAAGTGTCTTAAACGTCAGGCATTGACTGTGAGACCATTTTCGACTAACTTTACGCAACCTTCGTGACCTCGGTCACGATCTGGATCACGATCTTGGTCATGAGAGATATCCGCCGGTGTGAACACAAGAGTAACCCGCCTGGCTATCGAGTCAACCAATTTTGCAACATTGAACTCGAGATGTGATTTCCACCGTAAAATACCCCCTATTAAAAAACCCGAAATATACAGGGTGTCTTAAGAAATTCCGCGGCAAGTTTTGTCGATTTCTTGGCGCCCAGCAAAGATATCCAAAAAGTTTGTTTAGACCCTATTATTAGCACTTTCGTGAATGGACGCTTGCACTGCACGGCAACCCGAAAACAAATTGAAGACATAGATTGAGTCAAAACAATAAAGCCACCTAGTGTGGGAAATACTATGCAAAAACCTTACCTTTTCTTGTTTGCTTGAGGTCTGCAATGTGTAAACGGAGAGAACCTGATAGTATCTCGTCAGATGGATCACCACGAACGCGTTCTTCAAAGTAACTGAAAGAAGATCATTTAAAATCCTTTGAAAATTACCATTGGCATGTGAATCGTCTGAATCGGCATCACAAAACACGCAGGAATCGAGAGGAACGGGTTGTTTATGTACAATGTAATATTCTTGACGTGTAGAAGAAGTGAGACCGCCCTTCTAAACATTCGAAGATTCGAGTCTCGCATCAGAACCTACCATTTTTGATTTAGCTCCAATCTTTTTTATTTTAGTCACCAGAAACATATCGTTGAACAGAAAAGCGTAGCAATCCGAGACCTTTCCGTTTTCCACAAATTCCAGGGGGCCTTCGTGAACCAACTTCCGTCGTGGATGTGCCAAGAGATTCTCACAAAACTGCCGAGAAAGGGCGCTTTTCAAAAACTAAAAATGTAGAGTAAGCTTGGGAAATACTTACGTCTGGGATGTAAGTCCTTGGTTCTAGATCGCTGATTGATGGCCAAACGACCTGATTCTGGAGTTGTTGAAGTCGCTCAAAGTTATGTAGCCACTGGACACTGTCATCGATCGACCCTAAACAACCATATTATTTGGAAACTCGTCAATCGGGGTCGTAATCGGCTGCATTCTATCGATTACCCAATACCTCCCTGTTTCAGCATTTTTTTTCTGGCGGTCATCTTCGATGCTCCGCGGTTATTATTGGCCGGTGTCATTATCGAGGCGCGGTCATCATGACATTGCTTCAAAAACGACGACAAATTTTTTGATCCTTAGTTTTTCCTTACGTAGTACTGTTAAAAAGTGAATTTTTCGTGAATTACTATTTATAAAAATATAATTTTTTGAGCCCTGCAAGTAAAAATCGTGTCCGTGCACTACGGGCAAAACCATTACGGACAGATTTCTGAAACCCTTGTAAATCTTTGTACAAGTGTGTGTTTTATGTATTCTTTACTTTTTTCTTAAGTAGTACTGTTAAAAAGTAATATTTGGATTTTTTTGGGGAGGTTTTCGATGGCGCTTAGACATGGCTAGTGGGCCGGGCCGGCCCGGCCCGGCCTAGCCCCCCGGGGGGGCGGGCTGGGCGGGGCCGAACGAGTTTTAAAGGCCCCGGGGCCGGGCCGACCTCTTCCGGCCCCCGGGCCGGGCCGACCGGGGGCCCCCGGGCCGGGCCGACCGGGGGCCCCCGCCAGGCCCCCAATCGGCCCCCAATGACAAAAATTCCCAGTCTCAAAGCGAAAATTAGCGTTGCCAACAAAAATAAAATGCAGAGCCAAGAACCGATTGGGTCTTTTGAAGTATATACATGGCAATGGTTGGTAATTTTTTGTTTCAAATTTTTTTTTTCGATTGTTATAACAAAAAAATGGGGGCTACGGTAGTACAACCCCCCAGTCCAGTTCAGCCCCCCCTTGACCCATTATAAACCCGCTCATCTAATCTGAAATCCCTACTCGGGATTGCGTTCTCTCGGCTACGATCATCGTTGCCTGAACCACAAGAACGAATTTGGACGGTAACTGGGGGTTTGAGCTAAAACGCCGGGGGTCATTTCACTCTAATTTCCATTTTTTGTATTATTCTAATTTTTTAATTATGGGAGGTGTGAAATGGATAAAACAGTGGAGGTTTGAACTACCTTTTCGTGGGAGGCTGAACTACCAAAGCCCCAAAAAAATGTATAATATCTCGTAATGAATGCAGTATTTATATTTACAGTTCGGCCCCCGGTAGGCCCCCGGCCCCGCCCGGCCCCCTGGGGGCTGGGCCGGGCCGGGCCGAGAAAATTTGACGGGGGCCGGGGCCGGGCCGACCTCTTCCGGCCCCCGGGCCGGGCCGCGATTTTCGGCCCGGCCCGGCCCCCCAGCCATGTCTAATGGCGCTGATTTCGAGAATCATATCAATTTTTTCTGAATTTTACAATTTTGCTTAAGCAGTAGTGTCATTTTCGCTGGAAAGACGAAAAAAGCGTCATAAGTTTTCTCACAATATCATACAAGTTTGACCAAGTTTTTACCAATTAAAACATTTATCTTAAAGAATTGAGGAAGATAGGCAAAAATTCAGAAGAAATGGATACAATTTTCAAAATCAGCACCACCGAAACCCCCTAAATCCATTACTCATTTTTTTTAATTACTAATTAACACTACTGCTTAAGCAAAATTGTAAAATTAAAAAAAAATGGATACGATATTCGAAATCAGCGCCATCGAAAACGCGAGAAAGCGCATGTCGCTAGTGCAAAAACGGGAATCGCAGCGGCGTAAGCGGAAGAAAAAGAAAAACGCACCGTGCAAACGTGTCGGGACTTTCTGCCGCGGGTAGTAAGAGTGTAATTTTGAGAAATCATTGCAAATTTTATAACTTTTATTTTGCCTCGACACGAAAACATTGGATGCCAGGAAAGCGGAACGGAAATCACTACAACTTTTTTAAACACCTCACGGTTTGCCCAAAACGACAAAAAAACGCCCGAAAAGACTTTTCTTGTTTTTTGCGAAAACCACTTTATACGATCAAAGTTTCAGAGAACTAACTGGGATGTTCACCTTGCAAGGCATTCTAAGCGTTACTGAAGATTGTGATTGATATAATTAGCATAAAGAAACACAATATTATCATCCGGTACTAGAAATGTCTTGTTAATAGACAAATATTATCTTGGCCAATGGAGTAACGAATAGACCAAGTAGCCAACAACACAACTTTTTTTGCGTAATTCTTGGATTAAACCGGAATTTTTATTATATTTTTGCCTATTTTTATATTGTACATGCACCACGCT
This sequence comes from Bursaphelenchus xylophilus, assembly GCA_904066235.2. Classification (NCBI taxonomy): domain Eukaryota; kingdom Metazoa; phylum Nematoda; class Chromadorea; order Rhabditida; family Aphelenchoididae; genus Bursaphelenchus; species Bursaphelenchus xylophilus. Next base: position 7,295,224 of record CAJFCV020000001.1, read on the forward strand.
TTTTGGTTACACTCATCTACTTCGACTTGCACCCTATCAACACATTTTTCGCCATCTCTAGTTCATTTGGAGACTACCCTCGTTCCCTGTCAGTCCTACTGTGCTTAAAAAAATTGAAATATCACAATGCTCAGTGCATCAGAAAAATCGGAAAAATTATTCTCCGTAATAAAATTAATATTATATTATGTAACAATAATATAACTACAATCATCATTCTTCAAATATTAAACCTGTGTGCCGCCCTTCCATAAAGATCATCATAATGGGACATTAAATCATTTTTCTACTACCACTACCAGTTTCCCGATGGTTTTGTCATCTTCACCATGATGACACTCTTTTTTCTGATTACCTTTCCACAGTTACCACATAAGTAATATTACCTCAATGCTGTTACTTCTCACGTCAAAATCTTTAAAAGATTAGGACAGTATCGAACATTTTTGTCAATAATTTTTAAGGCATTATGTTTTTGCTACCATATCTACGGGATTTTGGTCATGACAGAAGCTGTTAAAACCCACGGTACAGTAAAAAATTGCATCTAGCAGTGTAGTTATTTGTTGTACAGCCCAGGAGAACCGTCACGACATCCCCTAGCCATCATGAAATTTATTAAAAAATTTTCACAATGTTGTGTTCTACAGTATTTATAGAGTACTGTAAAATGCCTACTTTTTGCGATTTTTTCTTCCGTACACCCCTCACTCCGAACACCTATGCCAGAAATCAATGGGTAGATGTGGAAAATGCAAGTCAGGTTTGATAAATGCTAGTGACACTCAGACCAGACCGGCTGTAACGGTTTTTTCGACGTAAAGTTGTTTTACACATCAATTTCCAAGTACTTTTTGGACCCTTCATTGGGGTCCAGAAAATGACCCTTCAAAATTCACCAAATTGCATGAAATTTTCAAGATATGCTGTTCTGATAGTCATGTAACTAACAAAAATCAAACATCTTGAAAATCACCTCTAAGAAGCCATATATGACCCGCTAAAAAGCGCCTTAAAATTGCACATTTTCGAAAGCTCACGGCAAGTCAGAGTTTCGACATGGACGATGGGGAAACATTCAATACGACAGAAGAAGTGTGCAAGAATTCATTTTTACTCTTATTTTCTATCTTTCTGTTAGTCTTTGCTGTCTTTTACATTCGAACTTTTACCCTATAATTCCGAAATTTTTCACGACTCGGGCGCGAAGTGCGAAGGGCTCGGGCGCTTTTTTGTCGTTTTTTGTTCTATGTGGGCAAACCGTGACCTGCGTATGCGGTAAGACGTATCAAAACTTTTTACACTTACAATAAATTTGCTAATATAACAGTACTTCTAAAGGTTTTGTATCAAAGTTTGTCTTAAGTATTTTTGAAAATTAAACTTTTTTTCAGAAAAAAGCTTGATTTTCAAAATCAGCGCCATCAAAACCTCCTAAATCGAGTACTTTCGGAAAAAATCCAAAGATTACTTTTTACCCGTGTTGTTTTTAGGGCTTGAATTCCTTACGTAGACTTTCGTTCATTGTATCGAGAACCTTCTCCAGTCGTTGTTTATGTTCATCACTTTTTGTGTATTTCAAGATTTCTTTTATGAGGATGGGTAATCGGGTGATTCTCTGTAACGGCGCGATCAGAAGATCTTCTAATTGTAATCTTCCACATCTCGGATCTGTCAAACAGACCCTCTCAAACTCCACAAATCGTTCTTCCTTCTGTCTGACCGAGCCCAAGTATTCAATTGTAGCCTTGTAATTGATACAGTATGCCTGATAAGCGGAGATGGTGGACGGCCCTTTGGAGAAGCGCTCGAAAAGTTGGACCACAAGTTCAGTGGTCTCGAAATTGTTTTCGGCATTCAGTTCTTTTGAAAGCGTCAAGAATGACTGACAGAAGCGACGACTTATCTTTAAAAACATCCGCAGACAGTAAAGTAAACCTACTCGACATAACTGGTCTAGGTTTCCGAAAAGAAGCTCAGGTTCCACTGAAAGGAGACAGCCCTCGACTTGACACTTCTTCAAGGGTTCCTTGTAGACCTCTCTGATTGTAAAAATTAGTCGTTTATATGAATTACTTACTTCAAAACCAATAATTGCTTCTGCAAAAAGACCAATTCACTATGGAAGAGTTCCCAGACGGCCTGAAGTCTCCTCTTGTCCAAGTCGTCGACTTCTTCGGCTCCTGCAAACAGTTCTTCCCATTGAACTGACAAGAGTTGAGCCAGATCTTCATCTTCGCATTCACGATCGGGGGAGGCGTCTAGAGCCGTCTGGACGTGTTTTACAATCTCCCTGCTCTTGGCTCGATGGGACCATTCGTAAAGTCGACGGAGAATCCAAGGGGATCTCGTCTTCGTGGGTTCGCTGTTTTCTGCATAAAAGGCTTGGGTCGCCATTGTGGCTCGTTGTAAGTCTGGAAAAATTTTTGTTTGAGTCCTTGAGGGGAAGCAGCCCTGGCATTCCTTTAATCCGCTTTCCAATGGGCTCTCTAAACTTTTTACATAAATGGCTGCGGAGGGTCTACTATATTGTTTACCAAACTACCTGCAAGAAGGCCTCCACCTGAAGAGATTGCTCGATTGAAAAGATAAGACTCATTAGGCAGGATCTGAACATGAGGCACGATTATCACATTGTCGTCTCCATGGTTCTTTTGACGTTCGCTGAAAGTTTCGGAAGTTCTTCTGTCTTGCAAATCGGGTGTAATTCATGGAACGTCACAGTGATGAACCCTCAGACTAACTTACGCTTCATTCTGTTGTTCTTCGGGAATTATGGCATCCCGTCTGAGGAGTTGTTCTCTGTTGGGATGGATAGTTTGAATCTCGGCTTCTTCAGACTGAAAATGAAAGGATTTGAGAGATCAAACTTAGTCTACATGTAAGTCTGTTGGGAAAGTAACGGCGGGTCGTTGCGCCTTGGAATCGCCCATCATTGCGTTGCGATGGCAAGCCGCAGATGGAAACTGCATCCTTTTTTCGACGAATTATTTTTCCGCGACGACCCACCACTATTTTCCCGACAGACTGATAGTGTAGCTGCAAAAAATTGCATTATACCTGTTTGATTAGAGAATTGCCGCGCAGATGATGGAACAACGCCAACTGTCCCGAGTCCGCCATTACTTCCCTGAAATGTGGAAAAAGTAAGAAAAGGAAAGAAGAACCGAGGATAATGTTCTGATGCGCTTAGGGAATCAAGGGGTATCAGTGCGAAGGATTTGATGTATTGACTGGCAAATGTTTATAATTAAAGGAACATGGAAGAGATGGGCCTTTTTCCCTCTGGCATTCAACCCCAAGAGACAAACTATTGGTTGTTAATTGGCGGAGGGGGACGCAAAATTAACTAGGAGATGCGCGGCCCAAAAGAAAGCAGGACGGCTTTCACTTCACACCAGCCGGTCCATTAGAGTCCCTTCCGTCTATCTTCATGTATCCTTGACGCGTATTTTGGGACATGTCCCTGGAGGAGAATTCCCCCCTTCACACCAATCTGTTTTTATTTCCATCTACTTAAGGGCTGCCCCTTCTAAACTAATAAAGCCTGGGGACGCCAAACTTGGAGTCCGTTTCTGGGTCACGCCATCAACATATGAGACCTCTGTAATTATGAGCTTATATTACACCTATAACAGTGGCAGGAACGTTCCCTCTTTAAAGCGGAATGTCGAAATGAAAAACGGCATCGATAAATAACCGAATTGCTATTGGTAGGATAGTAAAAACGTGCGTTAAGAAAAACTGAAATCTGATGATAAAGACAGAAAATACCCCGTACAAAGCTCATTATTAATGTACTTGAAACTGTAGTTAATACTTCAGCTAATATTATAATTAGTTCAAAAAACATTAAGGTCTACACAACGCTTACCGCACATCTCCTGAGTGTTGGAACTGGTAATAAATGGATGAAACTTTGAAATCTTCCATCATCTTTTCCCTCACTACATTAGTCCAATTGTTTATATTATTGCTGTTTGACACAAAGACTAGGTCTGGCTGATTAAAGTCGCTTAAATTTCCAAAAACTAATACTTTTGAGAAATAATCAAATTGTGTTGAGTGGGATTTGAGCACGGAATTAGAGCAGGGAATTAGGCTCCCTTTACAAACCATTGCGTAGCACTCCAAGACTCCACTAAATGTAATGTTAAACAGCCAGACTATTAGGTTGTCGAATAAGTAATGTCGTTTTTCAAAACATTTTTTGTACAACAAAATTTACCGTAATAACGACACTCTTTTTGATCAAAATAAAAAACATGCGTTTTAACACGCTCATTACAACACGCCAAAAGATTTTTTAAGTAGCTTAGAAACAACGACATCTGAAGCCAATGAAACTTTTGAAGGCCTATTCAACAGAGTCTTGATTGATAAATTCCCTACCCCGGATGAAACCCGTTAGATTCTTGAATAGTTGGCAATCTGTACGGCACAGCCTGGCGCGTACGCCGGGCGAGTGAGAGTCCCGTATCTCTATTAACTCACCTTCTGGAGCGTCGTCTTCACAACGTGGGGTTGCGCATTGTTCCGAAGAACCTTTTGATTTCTGCGGCATGTCGTTAAATAAATATTCTGCCATAAGGCAGCATTTACATTTTGGCCATCTTTAGAAAGCTGTATTGCACGATGCCCATGCTGCACCATCAAGCAGTGGTCATCAACTTGTTTAAGGGAAAATCTGATTTCATATCGTCTGGTTGTCGTACTCATTATTGGACAACCTAATATTCGGAAAATAGAACTTTTATGATACATGCGCTGCTATGTTAACAATTTATTTTTAATTAACAGAACTTAGAAGAATGCCAATTAAACGGCCGTCCTCTTCAATTTCTTCCTTGGGCCTCGTCCAATTGAGGGCATTGAGCATGGACAAGGCCTTCTGAACGTTCTCAGTTTCGTAAATGTTTTCATCAGCCATACTTAAATAATGTTGTAGAAGTTCTGAAGCAAGAGATCGAAGAGCAGAGTAAGGGCAGACCAGGCATGAGCAAAGCATCCTTCTGGCTTTAGAATTAACGTCAGAATTGTAATTCAACAACATCAAAGAGCCGACCGTTTTCAAAACAACGTGTTTCAATTTGGTGCTGCACTTCCCTTTACCAATCTGTAAGTTTCCAATCTCATAATCAACAGAAATTGTTTTAGTATAAAATATATAGATAGGTACCTTAAGAAACTCTTCACAAACATGAGTAAATGGAAGAGAGATCGAAGGATCCGACTCGTAGATTTCGAAAATCCGACGTTCCACCATTACTCCGAATGCTCTGCAGTATCTGATCTGATCATCCAAAGACTCCGATGACCCAAAAAAATCCGATAAAATTTCGACAAATCCATCCATGAACTGTAATTTACTTAAAATTCTAGAATGAACCTCACCTTCTGATCCATTTTTCTATTATCCCGATTCAAGTAAACAAACAAAAATTCCCATGCTGACTTCGCGACCGAAACGACGAGACTTCCTGAACAGCAATTGTAATGATAAAGTCATCTTACCCAATGCAATCACAGCTCTTCGTAACACATATTGTTTATTGCAGCAATCATAGATTACATCAGCAAACATTTGTGGATCCAGGGTCTCCTTCTGGAAAACGCAGACCATTCGTTCTTTGTCATTAATGGGAATGTCGGTTTGAAGAAGAGATCGAATTGTTTCATGGGCCACCTACAACAACATGTTATGATGCATGGCTTCATTACCCGGGTGTTATTGTCAACTGAGTCGAACAAAAGGCCGTAGACATGTGCCAATACCACATTGATATCTTCTCGTTCTAAGACTCCACCTCTCATTGCATTTTCAAGGACGGTTACTGTATTCTCAAGGGCTGCTTGCCGAACAAATCGGCCAATGTCCCCATTCTTGGAAGCTGTCTGATCTTTGTAACAAGATAATAAACTAAAGCAAAAAATAGTAAAAATGTTGTGATCTTACAATTAGTTACCTGTTCAAAAGAATTTTAAAATCGTCTCTCCGTCCACGAATAATGTAGAGTGAAACAAGCGCTCTTAATGACGCTATTCTCGCAAACACCCAAACGTTTTCTCGAGGTCTAGAAAATCAGTTATTTCATCAAAAAATCTGTTCTAGAAGGCTGCTTAAAAAATTTTAGACGCATTTTCCGTCAGAACCGTCATTCTTAACCCTGTCCGGAGTCTAGCGCCTAGAGGTGCGTAAATTTTCGGAAAGGGCCAACAGAAAATTTTATTCATTCAACCTTAAACCTACCGTATGATTTGCTCGTTCAAAATATTTCGAATCGTCAAGATTTCTTCCGTGTAGTCTATGACCACCGCCGCAGGAAGGTTTTCGACAGCCATGGCATTGGCCACCAGTCGATCTTCATTATCGGTGGACTTCAGCTGCAGAAAATGTTATATACAGGGTGTTTCAAGAATTATGGAAAAAACTATTCGTTAATAACTTTGTGCTCGGTGGTCCAATCCGAAAATTTTTTTTTCTTTTATCGGCGGAGACGTCCGTAATCCGCCTTGAATTCGGCGGAGTGCTTTTCACAAACGAGGCTGTAAAAATGGGTTCATTTTTTTCTCCGCCGAATTGCCTCTTTTTCTTCTACCAGTGGGCCGAAGACGTAATAAGTCGTATTTAGGCGCCATGCGACCAGTAATACCATACGTTTTTGGTTTTAGCCAATTTTGACTCTCCAAAGTCGAAGAAAAATCGTCCGTCGAAGTTAAAAAATGTCTGCGCCGAATGACAAAAATTTGAAATAAATGTCATGTTGTATCTTCTGAATCCTTTCCCGCCCATTTTCTTCACACATACAACAATTTACAGCCTTATTTGTGAAAAAACACTCCGCCGACTTCAAGGAGGATTACCGAAGTATCCGCCGATCAAAGAAAAATTTTTTTTTGATTCTAAAAAATCAAAGGTTTTCCTGTAAAATGCAAAAAAAAATTCGGATTGGACCACCGAGCACAAAGTTATTAATGAATAGTTTTTTCCATAATTCTAGGAACACCTTGTATATCAAATTCGGCTCGACATCTCTACCTGTACGATATTTGAAGAAAGATGGTTTCGAATCGCCTCTTTATCCCCTGTACGATTCCAAAAGTCGAATACAGACTGCAATACATCCACAAGAAGATCTTTTGTTGCAATTTGCAGTCCCTTGACTTCGGCTATTCTTACATTTTCAAGAACACACTCCACCGTCGAAATCCATTTCATCACCTGGAATATGACAAAAAAAATTGATTACGGTAAGGGGCTGTAATTAAAGTTCTTCGTTTTGATTCAATCCAAAATTTTGGTCTACGTTGATGGCATGTCAAAACGGGACACTGACATTTCGGGCTTCCTCATCGGGTGGCGCCTTTTCGGGTGGGAGACTTCCCGGTCCTCGCATTTTCGGGTGGCGCTTTTTCGGGACTTGTTTTTCGGATGGGGACTTTTCGAGTGATAAGTAAAAAAATGCGAAATCAAGTACAGGGTGTTTCAAGAAATCTTGTATAAAATTTTTGCTTACATCTTTGTGCCCTTTCCAGCTATCCAAGAGGTTTAAGTCGTATTTAAAAAAGACGTGCGTTTTTAGAATATAAGAGTGAAGATGCGCCATTCCTAGGAGCGGTCTTTCGCGAGAAAAAATAAGCATAACCTCAAAGTCATAATACAAAAAGAAATCTGACCGTCACTTTGCAAGTTACTAGGCCCGTGTTGAGGAGAGATTTCATGACTCTACAAATCCCTCTGATCAGTAAAGGAACGTGTTCCAGTTTTCGACTCCGCATTGTATCAAGGCTGTCGGACACAAACGTGACAATTTTGATTACACTCTCATCATCTGTATTCAACTCATCGGAGACTACTGAAATAATCGCGGAGCATGCGAAAAGAAGCCCGTGTTTGTGGATTATATCATGTGTCGCAGTTAGTGCCTCGATCAGATATGGGAACAGCTAAAACTATATAATACAGGACCTCTGATTCCTTACAGTTTCTTTGGAGTATTGGATATCAAGAGGAGACAGCCTCTGCAATGCATATCCAGTCATCTCTCTCACTTTACCATCCCAGTTAATTGTCTTATGATGGCAAAGAAAGTCGAGCATGGGCTTCAAATATTCATGAAAGCGGGCGACATTCACACAAATGTCAGAGAAACATCTTTTAATCATGGCTATAGCTGCAAAATCAATTGCGACGAGCACTTGAATACCATGAGAAAATCCTACATGTCTCCCCACATGCTCCTGATACAATTATTTGATAAAGGAAGCCAATATCTTACTTGAAATGAGGCACTAGCAGCTCTCCGGATATTGACATCTCGATCGAACAAAGCGGTGCAAATCAATAGATTGGAGAGGGGTTCTAGCGATGATTGGAATATCTCCTTGGGATAAGCTCTAGCTATAGACCAGCAAATGTAACAAGCGGAGTCCCTGACATTGGTTTCAGTAGTATTCATAAAGCCGCCAAAGTCAAATAACATTGCCTCTCTTACAATGCCGAGTAGAAGGGGGATAGTCTTGGGTAAAATACATCCACGAGTAGTCAGTTCGGCCAACAGAAGACAAGCGCCGTTCCAAAAACAAGTCGACTTATCTTTTCTGAGCCTGGTCATCAACTCATCCACAACTCGTTGAGTGTGATTCTCCGGCAATCTGGCCAAAATCCGGGCCATTCCCTTTGCCGAGGCCCACCGAACGTCGTTTGAATCAGAATCCAAACACTTCTGTAGGCTTTGCAAGATTCCTTCGACCTTAAAACCATGATCTTGTTCTATTGGATCCACACCTTCTCCTAAAGATCTTCCGAAGTCTTCCACTTGTTGTGTATCAAGACAGCATTCAATCCGCTTATTCTGTCTTTGATACCTCCAATTAGCCAATCTGGGTGACAAATAAATCATGCACGCTCTTTGGAACAGTTTAATGCAATGTACGACGACAACTGCATTTTTTTCGGAGTTTGAGTAACACAGATAACAGTAGTTTAAAACCGGATCAGTAAATCCCATTAACTCTTCGCGTTTTCCCTATAAAATGATGACGATAAATAAAAAAGTAACACATACCAGTTTGAAAATATTGTGCAATATCTGGAGATTGTAAATGGCTGTCTTTGAATTCATTTTGACATCAGTAAGACCATCCGTGAAATGGCTTAAAGCTTTCGAATTGGATGCATTCCGAGTGTACAATTGAGCATAAATATTGCAACCCAACTTCTAAAAAAGTGCTATAATTTGTGAAGAAACGTCTTTGACGTAAGGCAAAGAGAATTGGATGCAACTTGACTCGAATGCCTGATCCGACCCCCGAAGCTTAGACCCCTGAAGGAAATTTTAGGAACGCCCAAAAGCTGTAGAATAGTAAAAAATACACAGCAGTAACTGCATGTCAATCTCACGGAAAAATATACTTATACATACTCCGCGCATTTAATTTGGATCAATATGGAGCTCTAAAACTAAGCAAAGCCGGAACTTGACTCAAGACCAGGAATGGGACCGATTTTCTCTATTTCGTTCGATCTGCGAAATGGCCGTCTGTTTGCCGGATCTGAATCCGGTGGACTATATTTTTTCAATTGGAAGCCAGCACCTGTACTACACGCCACAAAGTAATCGCCACGAAAGACAGTCACTGTGAAACGAGTTGAATATGTTATAAACAATGCTCTACGACTGATGATGACCGTTACCTTTGTTTTTATTGTTAGAAAAAATTTAGCTATAAAAAAGCTTCCATTTCCTGGGACAACCTGTAGATCATGCTATTAACCATGATAATTGCAAAGGTGGAACAGTGCTTGCCAAAAAGCGGGATTGTTTTTCCAGTCTGCCCCAAAAATGTGGACGGAGTTGGACGATTGGGGAAAAGGACGATTGGGGAAAAAGACGATTGGGGAAACCGAAAAGTATTATTTTTCTTCAATGCAAATGTCGAAATTAGGATAATCGAGGGTGTTCATTTCGAAAATCATGTTAATTTTTTCTGAACTTTACTAGTTTTCCTTAAGTAGTAGTGTTAAAAAGTAACTTTTTGAAATTTTTTAAAAAATACTGGATATAGGGGTTTTCAAAGGTGGTGATTTCGAAAATCATGTTCATTTTTTTAGTTATTATTTTTTTCTTAAGTAGTACTGTTAAGTAGTAATTTTTTGAAAATTTTCCAAAGATACCGGATTTAGGGGTTTTCGAAGGTGCTGGTCTCGAAAATCATGTTAACTTTTCCTCTAGTACTAATTAGTACTATCTGATACTATGTAGTACCAGCATCTTGGAAAACCCCTAAATTCAGTATTTTTGGAAAATTTTCAAAAAATTACTACTTACTGGTAAAATTCAAAAATGAACATGATTTTCGAAGTCAGCACCCTCGAAAACCCCTAAATCGAGTATTTATGAAAAAAATCAAAAATTACTATTTTACAGTACAGGGTGGGCCACTCGAAACTGACAAGTTGTTTCTTTGAATTTCTCCGCGGAGACTCCGCCGATTTTTCCAAAATTTAGATTTTTCTGGAGCTGAGACCCGCCATTTTCAACCGACTTACTTTCAAGAAAATATATTTTGAATTGACCTTTCCATGCCTTCTCAAAGTTTTGAAAAATTATTTTCAGGCCGAAACCGCTAAAACTTGGAAAATTTTTGGAATGATTTTGAAAAATTGGTCATTTTTCCGAGTTCTTGGGTGAAATTTTCTTTGTTTTACCTCAGATAGTTATCAAATATTGTTCCAAAAACAATTTTATTTAACAATCTGATTATAATGTTTCTATCTGAGTTATTATGCCCACCTCCTCTCGCATCACAACCTTGTAGTGGCTTTGAGAGTCATGAGCAGTTAAAATTACGTATCGTGGATACGTAATTTTAATTACGTATCTGAGCTTCAAGATGCCCCAAGCCTGACTCGATAACGATTGACGTCGAATTTTTCAATCTTTGTTTGAATTTTTTTTTTTTTTTTTTTTTTTTTTGAGCGTTCGTGCCCTAATGGTAATACAAACAACCCTCTGGTGGCTTTCAATTTGCTTTACAAGGAAAGTACTTCTATGGGGTGTGGAGTTACAGGTCGAGTCATATATCAAAAAATTCGCAAAATTTCTCTGATTCTGAATATGTAAAAATTAGCTGCCTAATTTTGGTTTGTAAGGAGTAAAAAAACCCTCGGAACTTTTCTCGAAACACCACGCAAATGCCTTTTTGACAAAGTTTTTACCAAATCAAAAGCTTGCTTTTGAGTTAAAGTAAACTCTGGTATCTTTACAAGCCTTAAAATATCGCATTTAATTTATACTACACCTTAATTAGTAGTTGCAATGTAAAAAAGGCGCATTTTCATGGTGTTGCGAGAAAAGTTCAGAGGATTTTTTCACCCTTACAAACAAAAATTAGGCAGCTAATTTTTACATATTCAGAATCAGAAAAATTTTGCGAATTTTTTGATATATGACTCGACCTGTAACTCCACACCCCATAGAAGTACTTTCCTTGTTAAACAAGTTTAAGGCCCACGATTTCCCTAAAAAAATCAAAAATTTTCCAAGTCCGAGAAAGTCAATTGAAAATCATTCCAAAAATTTTATAAGTTTTAGCGGTTTCGGCCCGAAAATAATTTTTCAAAACTTTGAAAAGGCATGGAAAGGTTAATTCAAAATATGTTTTTTTGAAATTCAGTCGGTTGAAAATGGCGGGTCTCAGCTCCAGAAAAATCTAAATTTTAGAAAAATCGGCAGAGCCTCCGCGGAGAAATTCAAAAAAACAACTTGTCAGTTTCGAGTGGCCCACCCTGTACTACGAAAAAAACTAATAATCAAAAAAATGAATGTCATTTTCGAAATGAGCACCCTCGGTTATCCTAATTTCGACATTTGCATCGAAAAAAAAAATACTTTTCGGTTTCCCCAATCGTCTTTTTCCCCAATCGTCCCAGTTCCAAATGTGGATGGTATTAAAGAATAACAATTATCTGCCCGGACGGCCCGTTAGTTTGGGATTCTATGCTTAGAAGTGTGAGAGATGAGAGTTTCAGCAGTAGCAAATACACGTAAAGGGGTGCAGTTATGTTACATTCCGCGTACAAAGTTTTGACCCTTTTCAAAAACCACCTTAAACATTCGGGGAAAAAGTTTTGATCCCCCTTAAAAAAAGTTAAATATAATATCGCCAGCAGATGCCGCCCACATCTATCGCAATTGGCGTCTCATACGTATCAGGATTACATTGAAGACCTAACGACCATATCTAGACCCTTCGGTCAACGAGCTAATGGGTCGCCAAAGCTGGACATGACAACAGGATATTTGCCGAATCCACAACGCCAGGCCAGCATGGACTTGTTTGAAAAAAGGGAAGGTTAATGCAGGTTATTACACGTCTAGATCACATGATATAAACATAATTTAGAACTCTTGGAGAGGGAATTCTTACCATTTCGTAGGGCTCAAGTTCAAAATGTTTTAACGCATTGAATCCTCAAATGCAACAAAGGATTAAACGAAAAAGCCTTTATTATTTTTAAGGGGGGGGGGTCAAAACTTTTTCCCCGATTTTTTAAGGTGGTTTTTGAAAATTGACGCTGGATTTTTAAACACAACCACGTGTTTTGTCCTACTGTGTTTTTTTTTGTTACTAGGTCGTGAGTAACCTACAAACCAAATTTGGGTACACTTTCGACCGAGTTATAGAGGGGGGTCTAAACTTTTTACATGGGCCCTTTTCTTCGGTGGCTTTATCGACCCTTTTCAATGGCATTCGAAAATAAATAACGCACTGTTAGATCCTTGGACTCGTTTTCAATCAAGGTTTTAATTCGATAGCTGACAGAATCCAGGCCATCAACATCGGCAGTCCCCCTCGCAATGTTGCGCAGATTGAAAGGATTCTTGATTAGAATGTAGAGCCATATCTGAATCCCTGAGTAGATATCGTTGTTGAATTGTATAGTGCTTTCTGAAGTACTGGCTAAAGAAAAAACTGTAATTAAAAAATGTAGAAGAAAAAACGCACATTTCGAATAGTATTCAGCACATTCCAATACATCCTTCAAGAGATTAATTTCAATCGGCAGATATTTGGAGGTCTGTTTGAACCCGACAAACTTCGAAAAGGTGTTAAAGAATATGAGAGAGTACTCGCTCTGAGAATCCAGAGGAGGAGAGGAAAGACGGACCATGTTCATCAACCGGGAAGTCACCTTTGGGACTATCGGAAACAGTAAATATTTGTTGGAATAAATCGATAAAATATGCTCCAAACGCTCGCATTTCTTCTGCAAAACGAAAGTAAACCTATTTGCTCTCTTAGCACATACCGTAACTTCAGTAGAATTCGAAATGTGAGGGATCCCGTCTATGCACTTCCACAGTTCGCTCGTATGATATTCCGTCAATACAACCGGTTCACATCCAATTACATCGTCTACATTGTCTTCCATCTAAGCTGTAATATAATAATTTATAAATAATCAGCTTACAACAAAATATAATAAAAGTTTGCAACTTCTCCTTACACGACCCGGATTACTATTTACATTTATTAAATACTCGACGTACAGGGGGTTTCAAAAAATATTAATAGAAATATTAACCCTTTGCAAATTCTATCCCCACTACTTCGAATTTTAAAAACGACTTAAACATCTTGTACAGCTACAAACAGCACAAATATATTCGGAAACACTTTCAGGAATATTTCTTGAAACACCCTGCCCGCTTTACATTACGAGTTGACATAACTAATAAATTGGGAGATCTGTTTCTGTTTTTCTATGGTCACTTTATCGAATATCTCGGAACGTGTTATCAAGGGATATAGCCTTTTGCAGAATTCATCAGAATATGGAGGCGAAGTCATCTCTAGTACTTCAACACCAAAGTAACGGACCAAAGAAACATCTATATTTCCTTCCTCATACAATCTGGGAACCAACTCCAGCACTGGCAGAACGTATCCACAGGATAAAAGATGGATGAAACGATCGATTACAACTTTCTGCCTCGAGATCACTAGTTCGGCAATCTCATTCTTGCTCGACTGGCATTCGTATAAACGACAGAGAAGGCGGAAGACCCTAAAGCAATGTAGAATTTTACAGGGTGGGGCATCTTTGTGGCCCGATTTAAATTGCCAATGTTTCATCATTTGGCCCAAAAATAAAGAAGTTAAAGCCCGTTCAAATCAGCCACAAAGAAGCCCCGCCGTGTACATAAATAATTTACTCGCCTATTTCTCATATTTGGATGAAGAGTTGCCACTTTATCTATGAGAACCAGATGGACGGTCTGGGGTTCACTCATGACGTCATCCTTCAATACAATCGACTCTACGTACGTAAGCATGGCCAGTGAGAGTATAGGAAGCTCAATTAGTTCGACGATATCCGATAAGATGGTGACTAAATCATCGGCCCAATCCAATTTGTCAATTAATTCTTCGATCTTATTCCGCACATGATCCAATTCTATCTTTGTTTGCTACAAAATAAATTTTTGAATCCCAAATCCTATACGGAACATACAATCCTCATTCCATTTTTGTTTACTTCTCCCACCGACGCTGCATATGCCAATAAATATACGTATTTGGAACGGTATTCTGGGCTTAACTTTGACGTGTTGACATTGAACACGCTATTCAACAGGATCTTTATAAATATCGGATCTCTAATTATTTCTGCCGGGGGTGGATTTGGGTCGTAATACACCTAGACAAGCGATTCCTCGGACTCAAAACCAAAAATACCTGATAAAGTTGGTGCACATCGGTTGGACTCAATGTTTGCTTCGATACCATATCCAATATGGACTGGATAACATCTGACGAAAACTCGCCGCCTGATGCCTGAGAAGAGTACAGCAACAATGCGGTGGATTCCAGGACCTTATCCTTGACAGATATCCTCAGAATCTGACTAATCTGGTTACACAATGAAACAATCGCTTGACTATTCTGGAAAAATATATCATGTAAGGATGGTGACATACGCATTAAATCGGGTGTCGTGGCCAGAAACGAGGATCTTGTCTGTTAGGCTCTAGAAATGCGCAATTCTTGTCTGGGCAGAGAAAAAAGAAAAAAATCTCCGCAGGGAGGGAGCAGAAATCGCGGTTTCTGGCCACAACACCCGATTTGATGCGTATGTCGCCACCATGATATTACAAACACAACGTACATTCTGAGCAATGCTCTTTAAAGCCGCCTGCGTGTAGTAATAAGTATGTTCGTCATAACAGGAGACCTTTAGAAGTTCATCCAGGGTCATTTGAAAGTCTTTAGTGTTCTCCCCCAACTCGAAGGCCTTCACGACTTCAATGATACAAGAAGCAAATACTTTGGAAAAAATCTCGACCTGGTTAGCTGCCGTGCACACATTGTTAATTTCATTTTGGAACCCGGCATCTGATATAATCTTTACTGCGAGATTCAGCATCAGACATTGTGGATAATTCTCGGAGAGTTCGAAAATTAATTTCCTCCAGGGCTTATGCGATATGAGGTCGGGTAACCATTCAATTCCATCGTTCATGTCAAAGATCTTGTCTGCGTCGTCGGGTTGAAATATTTTAGTCACCATATTATAAACATTGGTCTCAAAACAGAGTGCAGTCCTGAAAATAAGGGCTTAATTTTCATTGCAAAACAACACATCAAAACAGCCTTAGCAATAATTATAAGTGAAGTTACCCGGGCTCTTCACTGGATCCATCCAATTCATTTTCCAGCTTCCCAACAAGAGTGCAAAGTCCTCCAGCAAATTGATACCCCTTAACAAGTTGGTCCACGATATTCTGTCTCGTCGCATTCTGTTTTTCCAATGAATCGACCACATCAAACACCCCTGCCTCGAAGATAAAGTCATCCCCTACACTGCACTTATGGTGAACCTTCAACTTACCTTCACATTCTTGTCCTTTTTTATCGGAGACCATCTTAATTTATACCTAAACTCTCTAACACATACAAATTATAATTAAACGTTTGATATCAAAATGGAACATTACATTGGCTTCCAAAATCTAGCGATAAATAATATTATTTATTAATTATGTCATGCCGGTTTGCGTCCAGGCCAAGCCTCTTTTGCATACTTCTTTTTATATGAACTAGACGAAACATTTGATGTTATTGAAGATGGCTTCATGGAATATGCATCTAAGCTCGGAGCTGAACTAATCGATAAGTCACCCAAAACAGAGCTTGATAGATTCAAATCTGCAGAATCCCTAGCTGGCTGCACGATCCTCTTCTTGGTGGGCGCTAAACTTGTCTGGTCCTTCATCGGTCTTTTGTTACTAATTACAGCCGTCTGAATTAAATTCCTAAACCGGCCGACAGTTGGATCCACATCCTCTGGATTAATCACATCCTCTTCGGCCAAGAATACCACCTTATTTCTGGGTCTCTTTTTCTTCCGGCATTCCTCCACAGTGCATGGAATAGCCGGAAGTCGTTTGTTTTGCATCGTATTGTAGCTCGTCAAATTCTAAACCGAAATGAAAAAAGAAAAAAAATCCTCACATCCACCTCAATCTCGCTTTCTGGAAGAGGAGCATCTTGTTCTTCGGTATAAGGGAGTACCTTTTCTCTGATAATATAACTTCTACTAGAAGCTCCAAAACGAAAAGAGTCATTATAGTCTAAGAACACTGGATGCAAAGGGCTGATCTTCACATTTCGAACAAACGTTCCATGACCTAAACACGTCCCAAACATAATTATGCTACTTACTGCTTTCGAGATCCACGATAGAAAATTTGGAGAGGACCTTGTGATATAATAAAACAGCGTGAACACGTGAAGCGGATGCATGTTCAATTGTAAAGTCGCATTGGTTAGGATTCCTTCCAAAATAGTAGCTTCCTTTTTCGTCAATCAACAATTTCTAAAACCATTTTAAATCTACTTCAAACTACCTGGATAACACGTTCGTCCTTTTGCACGTCCAGATGAGACCCTTGCGGCGGTTTCCCTGCCCATGATGGCACCTTATAAGTTTCGTTACCTTTTTCTGTAGTCATGTATGAAAATATATTTCTTGAGTCTCAACATTTTTTCTAAAAATTTTAAATCGGCAGACTGCGCCCAATTTTATAATTTAATGTGCAATAATACTATTGATTTTCCTGAACGGTTTCAAACGGCGTCGCGTGTTGCGATAGTTGCGCACAAGACGCGAATGGTGAATTACATGTAAGTCGTCGAAAGTATGATGTTAACTTTTTTATGGACGAGCAGTATTAGGTAAAAAAACTGAGTGATCACCGCTTTTCTCTGAAGTTAAATAAAGAACTTCTATACTGACATTGCTGATCTATTTTTTCGTCTTGCAATGAAGGGGTGTGAAAATAGGATACGCTCAGCTCTTTTTGGTATCTATTGAAGCGGCGATGGGATTATGTAAAGAGGAGATATACCTAGATATACATACAATGACCTTGTTCATCGCTAAATCCAATCGATTGTTTAGAGATAGAAGATGCTTTTATTCTTTTTGATCGAGACTTTTAGGTTTATCCCCATCTTTAGTGTTTATTAAATTTAGTTGATAATCTTCGCAAGGTTCTCTTTCTTCTTAACACATGTCGTCGCATTTCATTTTGGCCATAAATAATTCGGCGAACATAATTTACTGATAGAGCGTACAAAATAAAAAAAATAGGAATACCGGAAATTTCTCATTTTCGGCGACCTGAAATTGGTAGACTCGCTTCGTTAACAAAGAGGTATTAAACTGAAACCTGACGTCAGTCTTGAAGGTCTCTTTCGATGACTTGAGGCTCAAGAATTTGCGGAATGAGTCAAGATAACTACAACCTCGTTCGCGGCTGATTAAACCTCGATCCGAGCGGACAAACGACGACGTCAGCCTTCTCCTAGTTTTCGCATCATTTTTGATTTAAAAAGTTTGATCTTTCGCTGATTTATCTTTGTTTTGTTTTATATTTATTCATCTTTTCGTGACCTGGAGAAATAACCTCAAGTCCTTCAGAAATGAGTAGGCTCTTCCACCGACTCAGCTTTCGGCGGAAACCGCGACCCAAGCCCTCGGAGGGGACTAAGAGTGCCCCAGTGTCATGTCCAGACTTGACATATTGCGTCCGCTCCAACGAGATCACGGGATATTTGAATGACAATTCAATCCTGCCCCGCCCAATCCTTAAACGATGCTTGGAATTCATCGACAATATGTTCTTGCTGGTCCACGTCAAAAGCGTAAGCCATATGTTCGAGGAACTGGTAGATGAACGAGTTCGACAAGTTGTCAGCATGGACGTCAGGCGAATAGACTCGGAGTACTGTAGCTGCGAAACCTTAAATGACGGTAATGGGACATGGTATCAACATCCCGGAGATTTGAGACTGTTTGTGAGGATCATCGGAGACCATGTCGACATATTGGTAGAAGAACAATGGACTTCGAAAGAGGTCACTGCGCTTTGCGGAGTCATGAAGTTTTTCCGGACATCACTCACCAGGATCTCCTTGGACGCTGCCGTTATCGAGCTCGTAAGTCCGCTTCTTGAAACACAACTTGATTCTGAAGGTGATCGCAAATCTTTCCCTCATCGACTTGGACCGGTGGTATGCATTCCAATGTTTTATCCAAGCCATCGAAGATCCTCGAGTCCATCTAAACTTCCAAAATCTACCTATTATTGGTGACAGGGACGCTCCTACACAACATTACTGGCCTTCTGTAGAACAATTAGTCATCCGGACCACAGAAAGAGACTCCGTACATCTGGCCAGGTATTATAAAGTGACTGTTTGGAAGATATTTTTAGATTACTTGATTACGGAGTCAGATCTCACACAGTCCTCAATAGAACAAAGCTAGAGGAGTTGAGAGTGGAGGTTGAAGGGATTGAGAAGATGAATCGGGGATTAAATAGGAACTTGTATCACTTTCGTTGTTGGGCTGGCTCGGCTGGCTTCGACGATCGCTTTTCTCATCACTTTGCAATTGGGACGGCATAATTATACGGCGACAACAGGTTTAAATAAATTGTAAATAATCGTGATTACACAGCCTGAACGGCAATAAATTAATTAAAATTTCAAATCGATATTTTCTGAATAATTAATATTCAAGATCTGAAACAGGATGGCTTAATATTATTCATATTTTTTATCCCAAATAATGGAATTCAAGAAGTGACGTAAAAAGATCAGAATAGATCTAAGAAGTCCAGACGCGTCTGGACTTCGACGGGTTATCATCACCAGAAATCTAATTGAATTAAGATAAACGATAACTAGACTTTTCAACGCTTTCACCAACAATATGCAAGATTTTATGACATAAAAAATCGGCAGTTTAACGCCTCGGAAGTTTACATTGAGTTGAAACGTGCCATTATTGTTGGAGAGAATACCACCGTTTTGACTGAGCAAGTGTCAAGTTTTCGGCAACCTTCGTTTGGGGCAGATTTGATTTGGGATTTTTAATTTGGGTAAGATCGGGTGTTGGCCCAACATGTATGGCCAATGTTGCAAAATTCTTTGACCAGCCAGCCAATGGGTTGAAATCTCAACAAAATTTTTAATGGCTAACCAAAACCCTGGATCGGCTGGTCATATTTACTTGCTATGAAGTCTCAAAAAATAGCCAGCTAAAAGTTTGGATGGGTATCACGGTGTAGGAATGACGTCCGATTTTTAAAAATGGCTAGCCAAGATAGCTGGTGGCAATTATTTGCCAATCTCTTGTTAGGGTTGAAAACTCAGCCCTACATAAACCCCTTTTTCTGATCCTTTGTAAAAAACGGAGAACGATTGGTCGTATAACAGTGTATCTTTCTTTGGATCCGAGTTGGGCGCAGGTCGGGGCATATTTCTTGTGCTTTTTGTGGGGCGTTTTCGTTTTTCTTATTTTTAACACGAAATGAGGCTAGAAAAGTGTTATTTTTGTTCCAGTACGGTCTATCCAGGCCATGGAGTAACCTTTGTCAGAAACGACAGCACGGTAAGTATTGAATCAATGGAGTTATCACTTTTATAGATTTGAATGGTCTCTCTTGAGCTAGACGAACAACTTAAATTTTACTTTGAAATGGTGTTTGCTATGAATACGGAAATTTAAGCCTTTCGTCACGGTCAGGGGTGGCAAAGGAGCATTTTTTCCATTTCAAGCCTGGCCCGGTCAGTAGAGTTCGGAAAATTCGAGTATATTCACCACCCGGGTATATACCCGAAATCTCGGGTATTTATAAAATTAGCCCAATATAGTACCAATATGAAGTCGTTTGCAACTTATTCATTAACTTAATCACGTTTGGAGTGATATTATTTATTTTACCAACTACAACAAACAAAACTAGTACTTTGACAATGAAAAAGTTTAGCAATTCAATGCTTCGCAGTCAGATTTCGAGTTTTTTTCCGTTCATTTTTCGACTCCGGCAAATGGCCAAGTAATTTTCAACCTCAGAACCAAACCTTGAACGGCAAAAAACAAAATGTCAACATTTATTGATTTCTTATGACAAAACGCGACTTTTTTACATTTTTTGAATACAAAAGTATTTTGAAAATTCCCATAAATTCCCAAAAAAACCTGGCCTCTCGGGTATTTGGGTATATACCTCGCCCCAACCCTACCGGTCAGGGGTGGTCGGCGGGCCGTTTTTCCGATTTCCGGCCCGCGGCCCGGCCCGTCTAGGCTTTTTTCAGGCCCGGCCAGTGCAGGCCCGTTTATAGAGGACTCTGCGAAACGCGCTCAAGCTTTGGAGCTAGAGTTAAGCAAAGAAGGCGTTGATCTTGCTGGTAAAGGCTTAATATAATAGTTTTGTGGTTTTTCAGGCACCTCCATAGACTAGTAAACGTTTTAGCAAAAAATTATTCTTTGGCAAGAAATAATTCAATAGTGACAGTTCGTATACTATGGTTGTTAATTTGACAGAATTTTTCAAAATGATGTCAAATTGCCGTCGTTTTGGCTGAATTGAAAATGGTGGTATACGCAGCTTTCAAACCTGTGTTTAACTTAGGCTGTGATGATTACCGTTAATGTTAATCGTAACTAGTTTTCTGATTATTTGATTGTTTGCTTTCACAAGAAGGAACTATTTGGTTCTCAAAAATTTTTTAATTACTACGATTTGGCAAAAATCTACAAAAATTTGCCAAAACAGTTCAATTTGACGAAAAGTACGGAAATTTGACAACGTGACTAACGCGTCAAGTTGACCACTTAACAATACCGTTCGTACCATCGCTGTGAAAAAAATCTGTCGAGTTTCCCCCCGTCCAAGTTCCAAACCCTGTCGAATTTCTTTTGGTCGAGTTTCACGCTGTCCAATTTCACTCTGTCCAATTTCCATATACGCAAAATAGAAGGGGGTAAAATTATTTGAAATTGGACAGTGGTTTTAGTTACAGTAACTAGAACCACTGTCTGTCCGGGCGTTGAGAACAATGAGCTAAGCCTGCACATCAAATTGCACCCGATTCTCATGTTTCCATAAAGTTTTAAGTCGTGGCCAGAATAAGAACTTTTATTCTGTTTTTTACTTTTTGAAAGGTTGAAGGTTAGGTCAGATACGATTATTTTATTTGTTTATAAATTATATTTTTAGGTATTCAAGTTTTGCCGGTCAAAATGCAACAAGCTGTTCAAAAAGAAGAAGAATCCCAGAAAATTACGATGGACAAAAGCTTCCCGCCGTCTTCGAGGGAAAGAGTTGACTGATGACTCAGTGCTTCAACTTGAGAAACGCCGGAATGAACCAACTAAATACGAAAGAGGGCTGTGGAAGGATGCAAGTAAGTTGCTGGATGAGAGTCACGTTGTTATTTTAGTTAATGTTATGAAGGAAACTCATGATGTCAAGCAGAAACGGTACGCTCATTTAATTACAACATCCGTGAAGCCCGGAAAACAAACAACAAAAGCAAACAGATTAGAACAGGCCAAGAAGAAGAGCTATTTGCTGCGTTCGGCTGCCGCCGATGAAGTTTGTGTACAAGAAGAGGAAATAAAGGAAGAGGAGGGAGAAGCCGAAATGGAACTGGCTTGAGAACTTTAAGGGAACATGTTGTTGTTACTGTTATACTGTTTTGAATGATAAAAATTTTGAACGACGTCCAAAGGAAGGAATAAAAGAAAAAAAACGAAGAAACTGATTCCAAAGAGGCCCTCAGGGCACAAAAAAGTATGCTGCCAGACTCTTCGGCCCGGGGAAAGCGTCCCAACGCCAACTGCCTTTTTCAAGTCACGCCAGTGGAACTTTGAACATATTTGCCGTTACCTAATCAGAGTACTGGGTAACCCGGCCGAGGAGGTTTAATCTGTGTTTTATTTCATTTATTTGCATTTCTTCTGATCCTCGCTTCTGTCCCAAAACTTGAAGAACACGGAAAATATCGTTCCTGTGTATTTACTAAAATTCCCTTTTCAAGTTTCTATTTTTTTCCTGGTAAAAATGTAGGTAAACCTCGGAATGATAAAACATTACAGCACCGAGCTTAATTCTTATTTGTTTTTTAATTTGTTTTGTCGTTCTTGTTTCTTTCCTGAATTGCCAAAATGATGTAATAGAGAACACAGCGTCATATTGGATCCACCGGACACAGAAGACTTGGCCATGATGGCAGACACTCCGCCTGAGACGCCGACAATCGTGCCGGCTACAGCTTTAGGCGGGGTGTCCACCAAAATGGGCTTTCTGGGAGCAACCTCTTACGTAATTGGCAATATCATCGGATCAGGAATCTTCATCACTCCAGCCTCGATTCTCAGGAGTACCGAGTCGCCGGGTCTCTCGCTAATTGTTTGGTTTCTGTGCGCCATCATCGCCATCCTCGGTATGACGATGTAAGGTATTGACACGACTGCAATTTTTTCAGGCTCCCTTTGCTACATCGAATTGGGTACGAGTATCAGGGACCCGGGATGTGACTTTGCTTATATTTGTTATGTTAAATGGTATCCCGTAGCGTTTGCTTTTATGTGGGTTAGCGTACTTATGACATATCCAGCTACAATAGCCATAATATCAGAGACGTTTGGGCAGTACTTGTTGGAAGGATTATCTCAGACTTACGACATCCCCAAAGACATGCAGCCAACGCTTCAGAAAGTGTTCGGCATCTCCTTACTTTGTAAGTCTTATTCATTTAGGTTTAATTTTGTAACCGTATTCAGGGTTGGTAACCTGGATGAACTTCTTTGAACTTAGTAAATTTGCTGCTCGGTTTCAAATCGCAGCTACCACAGCAAAACTTTTGTCATGTTTTCTGATCATCGTCACCGGCTTCTATTATTTTTTCATTAAAGGTGCGTTTGTTAAGCCAATTTCTTACCCTATGCAAACGCTTTAGGGTATAATGAAGGTTTGACTGAACCAATGAAAAATAGTAATTATGAGATTGGAAACGTATTAATGAGCCTTTACGGAGGTCTTTATACCTTCTCTGGATGGGATATATTGAACTTTGGAGCTGGAGAAATCCATCGGCCTCGGAGGTAAGATTAATCTATTATCTTTCGAAATATATTGCTTTAAAGAAACATGCCGCTGGCATTACTTTCTGGTATTGGTACGGTAACTGTCATCTACCTTTCCATTAACGTTGCTTACTTCGCTGTACTCGACGTGGAAACAATGAAATCTTCAAATGCAGTGGCAGCTGTATGTTATAGGTTCTCGATTTTAACCGTTCTTACAGATGTTTAGTCAACGAACCCTCGGAGGGTTTTCTTCGGCGATCCCATTTTTGATCGGGGTATTATTAATTGGGTCGTTAAATTCAAATCTTTTTTCCGGAAGTCGGTAAGTGAGAGTTTTTTGATCCAAATCATTTCAAGGTATATGTTTGCCGCAGCCAAGCAAGGCCATTTGCCTGCGTGCTTTAGTATTGTAAACGAGTCAACCCAAAGTCCTAGAGTTGCCATTGCGGCCCAGGTAAGAAATTGCTAAGAATTTTCTGAAAAAGAATACAGTCGGTGTTAGCAGTTGCCATATCTTTTGTTGGAGACCTTGATGCCTTGATTGGGTACGTTATGTTTGGATTCTGGGCTCAGCGCATCTTCAGCCTCGTGGCGTTGCTGATGATTAGACACAACAATATGCCAGTGCACCCGGAAGCCATACGCATGCCTTATTGGGTGTAAGTTAACTTAATCAAATGCACAGACATCCTATTTTTCAGAATTATATTGTTCCTTTGTATCACAGTAGGACTGGTAGTAATCCCAATATACCATGAATTCAAAGTTACATCTCTCGGATTGGGAATCTGTGCAATGGGTCTAGGCTTCTATTATGTGCTGGTCTATCCAACAAGACTTCCAAGAAGCCTAATGGTCATAAATGGTAAGTGGAGACAAAAGCATCCTCATGTATTAGATTTTTTCACCGTAATATCGACTGGGATCTTCAACGGTCTTCCTGAGCAGAAATCAATGCCACCGGTGAACCTTATCAGCTCTGATTCACAACAAAGATTGTTGCCCAGCCGACGAGAATCGTTCAGTTTATTGTCAAATGACTGTGTTACTGATTTACACTCTGACGAGAAAAATACTCTGATTCGTAACGGGTCAAGCAAAGGATTAAGCCGAATGTGGTGATGGAATTACTTCTGTTTGTTTCTTGATATCTCGCTGTTAAATAAATAAACGTTTGATCTATGTCTTCATGTCCCACCCTTGATTCCTGCCCATGGCAGATTTTCCTCCTTGTTTTCTGGCATATCTCATTCTCCCAAGACAGGTGAGGCTGGCTTTACACAAAGTAGGCGGGGCATTTACTGGATGCTGCTGTCGGATGCTGCTGTGGCGCATGCTGATTGGCGGAAGGAAAAGAGAGTTTGCGGTCATTTGGGGAGGAAAATGCGTTTCAGTTGTTGCTGTTTTCGAGTTTTCTGTCGATCAGTTATCTAGCTCTGTCGTTTTTTTCGAGACTGACTGTAAGCCACAATGGGAGATCGCAAAGCCGTGATCAAGAATGCCGATATGTCCGAGGAAATGCAGCAGGAAGCGATTGAATGCGCGACACAAGCGCTCGAGAAGTACGTTTGCATAATAAGTCGCATTTTTTGACAACAGTTCTTTTTGAGGTTACGCTGTTTGTGATATATTTTTTTCCTGTGACTGTTCTCGACTTTTAGATACAACATCGAGAAGGATATCGCTGCATACATCAAGAAAGAATTCGACAAGAAGTACAACCCCACATGGCATTGTATTGTTGGCAGGAATTACGGCTCGTATGTTACCCATGAGACAAAACATTTTATTTACTTCTATTTGGGCCAAGTAGCCATTCTGCTTTTCAAGAGTGGTTGAATAAATTTTTCTTGTTTTATTTAGAATTCTTTAATGCCAACAAAAAGTAACTGTACATTATAGATTTTACCAGAATAGTTTTACAAAAAAGTGAAGGCTGAGAGGCTGAAGAAAATAAACTAAAACAAGCTCTCGAGTCAGTCAGGCCCTTCAAGAGGATAAGCCGCACACTTGGGTTTTGAAGAAATCCCTGTGGTAAGGACAGCGTAACAGACTTGGCAGACGCGGACGTTCTTCGATAAATTATATTTGAGAATAGGCATTTGAAGTTCTGAACATTTTCCACAAACAAGTCTCCCACAATGACGGCAATGGTGTTTCCTCATGGTTAAGGTAAATTTGGATTCACAATCTGAACATGAATCTCCTTCGCTCCATTTCGGCTCTCGGTCCAGCAAAACTGAAAAAGACATTTGTATACTCCACGTTTGAAGAATGTCTATAACGCAAATTGCTTACCAAGTAAGTTTTCAAGCAAATTGGATGCCGGCGATTGTATATGGAAGACAGACTCGCCTTTCTTATTTCTCGCTGATAGACAGACTCCATATTTTAACATTAACCTGCACAAATCTCCGTTTCCGTTCACAAAAGCCAGCAAAAAAGCTGTAATTCGAGTTGAGTTTCACCTATTCAAGGTCACCTGTATTTCCATGTATATCTCCGCTCTCTAACGGATAGTTTGGAATTATTTCAATTATGGTTTGGAACATTTCAGCCGCACAAAGGCCAGAGATGTTTGCACACAGATGTATAATATTCCGATTTCTAAATTTAAACCGTAAAGCGTAAAATTTGACTTACAATTTATTTACCGCTAAAGGATCGACGGATGACTCTAAAAGTAGGGTTTGAACGGAATTAAAAGATGACTCCAATATCGCCAGATGCAACGCTAAACGATATGGATAATAGTGCGGTTAAAAAGGAGATACCGTTGTTTCCTTCGTTGTTCACAATGTTCGGATCAGCGCCGTTCTCCAGGAGAATGCTTATATGGTCGGGCCGATCAAATATGGCTGCCTCGTGAAGTGCAGTCTTTCCAGAGGTGTCGACAGCGTCCAACGTAGCGCCAGCAAGAATTAGGTTGCGCATGATCAGACCACTACTGTACCTTGCACTCAAATGTAAAGGAGAAAGTCGTAGATTGTTTTCCGTTGGGATGTTCACGTCAATCTATAATTAAACCCCTGAATCGTTCCAACAAACGAGAAAACTGACCTGTAACCCCAGTAAGAATAAAACAGCTTCTAGATCATCGTCTCTTATCGCTACGTGAAGTAGGTTCTCTCCTTCTGCATTTACTTGAAGGGCTGCGTATGGTAATCTCTTGCATATAGCTTCCGCATATTTGTTATTTTTGTGATCCATGGCTATAGACAAAGGCGTTTGCCCTTTTTTGTTTCTTATAAGAAGAGCTGATTGGTCGGGATGAGCCAACAAAACATCTAGCGCATCTTTATCCTCATTCATCACTGCCAAATGCGCGGCAGTGTTACCATTGATATCCTGTAATCATACAGACAAATACTGCTTGACAATTCGTACTGCGCGTTTTTCTGAATTTTCGCGTTTGTCGCCGGGATTTCCCGTGTTTGCACTAGCGACGTGCACTTTTCGTGAGCTCACTCCAATTTTCGCGCGCGATAGAGGCGATAAAATCGTCCGAACTTTTTGGCGAGTAAATTTAAATCACGACAACGGTCCATTAATAGCGGATTTCATTAACGGACTTATTAAGTTTCAATTTTTTCAAACTCAACATCGATCTAAGTTCAAGTTCACTGAAAAGTTCTAATGCTAGACCAACAATGCTAGAAATTGAAATTTTCAAAAACCCGAACTTTAACCTGTGATTCGGAAATTATGAAGCCCTGACGGATATCATATGAAATCCAAAGGTGAAAAAACGACTTACTTGATAATCCACCTTACACTTTAAGTTCGACAGAAGGGCACCGACCAATTCGGGCAATCCGTTTTTTATACTTAGGTGAAGCGGGCATTCCAACACGACCTCGCCATTTGAGCGAGCATTCACATCACATCCACTTTTTATCAGAAACAAGGCTAGCTTAACGTCTCCTTCCTCTATGGCCCTTATAAGTAATGTTCGCTCAACACCCTCAACCACTGTTGGAGCCTCCAGGTCACACCCATGAGACACCAGGACCTGTGCAGTACCATAATCATTATTCTTTAAAGCTGTCCACAACAGAACGTCATTCGTGACGGGGTCAGGTGAATTCATAGATGCTCCGAGCTTGCACAAAGTGTCAACGATCGACGTTAACCCCCTTTTTACAGCTATCATAAGACATGACAAACCCTCCGGAGATCTAAAGTAAAACTCTTATCAAAAAATTGTCTAAACGCATAATAACGTGTGACCCAATAAACGGCACTCACTTAACGTTGATATTTGCGTCATTTGAAATTAAGAAGTGAAAGATATCGTCCCTTTTTTCGTCCAGAGCTCGTAATAACAAGGCGTCCCCAGTGGCGGCACCTTCGTTCACATCAGCACCACCGTCAACAAGGATAAGAGATGTATCGAAGACTCCGGTTTTTAAAGAATTCCACAGTGGACTACATCCCTCCCTATCTTTGACATTAAAATCAACACCTAAAAAATAATTTTCGAACTATGACTTTACCTTTACATAATTCTAAAATAATTTTTAAAATAAAAACAGGAAGGCGCGAGGCGTAATTTAATGAAGTTTGACCACTAAACTCGTCCACAAGGTTAGGATCAGCCCCAGACTTCAGAAGCAGCTTTAGAACATCCAATTCGATCGACTGTGTAGTACTAGGCTTGACGCTGAGTCTATTCAGAAGAAGATGTAGAGGCGTTCGGCCGTCATTATTTCTCTCATTAACGTTTCTTGCATGTTTTACCAAGAAATTTACCAAATTCCATTTTTCGTGCAATATCGCTCGATGAAAGACCGTGTTTCCTGAAATTGAACTATTTCTACGCCAATTTTCATGAAAGCCTACCTTGTTCGTCAGCAAACTCCATCCTCGCCCCATGGGAAATCAGTTTCTCCGCAACTCCAACATCATTTAGTGTAAACAAGGCCAACTCCAGAAGGCTTGCGTCAACTTTTATGGCATCATGACTTAACATAAGATCCAACATTGGCCCGTTTTGTTTTTCTATTGCATAAAATAAGGGAGTTCTTTAGAGGCGAAATTAAAAGCATAAGGATGGCATACCTTCCTTCGTAATCGACAGCATTAACATCAAATAATTTCAAATGGTTCTTCACCCAGCCATTCATATCACTTTTATCGGTGGATAATGAAAGGTCATGAAGAAGAGTTCTCTTGGTCGGCTGGCTGATATAATTTACATTTGCCCCATTCTCGACCAGAAAACTCAATACCGCAAAGTTTCCTAATGCGTTTATTTTTTTACAACGATCCCTACCTCTTGCGACGGCCTTGGCCAACAAACACTTCCCCTCAACATTGGTCGCATTTAGATCAGCGCCAAATTCATGGAGTAAATGAGCGATTTCTAAATCGTCCTGTTCAAACGCTATGTCTAATGGGAATAGTCCACACTCATCTTCCACGTTTAATTCAGAACAACCCTAAACCTACTAATTCATTAAAGCACAACTTACACCATCCTCTAAGAATCTCTTTACGCCATCCCTTCGTTTTATGTTAATCAGCGTTGGTAGGACCTTGGTGGAATGCCTTTAATCAATCAGAGCGTCATAACACTTACGTCTTAACTAAATCGATCATCACGTCCAAGGCAACGTCCGTAAACAGTGATGGGCTCAAATCATGCCAATGCAAAGCTATAAAATCAGACACTGTCGTTTGAAGATATAATGCATTTGTTCGTAACCCTGCCTCATATATAGTAATGCAATTATCCATTTGTATTTCCTCGATTAAACAGATTGAGCATCTAAATCCATTAACACAGGGAATTGCACTTACACATCCACTAGATCTAATAATTTAAATAATTCGCTAGTCTCAAGCAACCGTAGCAAAAATAAAACCCCCCATTTTCTACAGAATTTGAAAGTATACATCCATTCGATGATTGCAAGAAAGACATCGCGGTCCATCTGATCATCTAAAAACAAAACGTGAAAAAACTTTGGATATTACCGATTGAAATCTCATTGACATTTGTTAAATCGCCCCAATAATCGGTATGGCTCAAAATTACAAATTTGTGGCATCGTATAACGTCCCCTTTATGCTTAAATGTAACGTCGGAGAGAATCTCTGATCCATGTAAGTCTTGAATAAAGCTCACCAGTTTGTCTTTAAATTTGGCCTTCTTCTCTTCTGACATTCGATCAAGTGAGATTGATTCAGTCATATCTAAAATTTGTCGGCTGATAAACAAACACCGAAGTGGAGCTGACGACGGAAACAAAACGCTCTTTTTCTAAATGACCAATTCGATTAAACCAAAAAGAAAAGGAGAACGCGCAAAAATTTCGTTGAGACAATGGATAGATACATCAGGATGTTCGGAGCCAAAAAAAGTTCATTTCGAAATGCAGTCCCAACTTTAGAATTATGCAAGGTAAAATGGGGGCTGCATAAAATTCACAGGGGAAGTACAGGGCGCGGAACTTTTCGGCTGAATTTGAATTGAATATAACTTTCTTGTTTTTCGGCCAAATATGAGTGAAGGAATAGGAGTAGCAGTTCTAGCTAAGAAGCTTTTCATGATAAAGTTTTGTTCTCTAGTTTTCAGATAATCACAAAATTGGAAGAAAATGGACAACGTGCGCACACGATGCTTGGATAAAAGGGCTCCCGGGTGCTTCAGGTATGTCGATAATAATACCTAATAATATTATCCACCTGGACCTAGTACAACATGACAAACTTGATGTCTCGAAATCTCGTTGCCAAATTTCTGAACCTCAAACTAGTTTTTTGGGATGGATAAGCACAAAAAACCAGTTCAAGGATGGACAGAAGATGCACTCACCACATAACGGAGAAAAAAAAACAAAAATAACAAAGAATTGTATTCCACTAAAAAGATTTTTGAGCTCCTTTTGGCCGTATGGAAATTGGGCTGACAAGGGAAGTACCCCGAAGTGCGACGTTCATATTTTTATAAAAATTGGCATAGATGAAGATTAGAATTTTCTTATTCGATTGCAAGCATCCTAGCTCGCGCTTTGCAGAATCCGCCGAGAAAGAAGGGCGGATATTCCGGCCCTTCTTCTAGCGAGAAAAAAATATTTTTCGCTTGAAACGGAATGCCAAGATCAAGGGAATCAGGGAAAATCCGCCGGCATTTGAAGATTTTTTTTGATATTCCGGCCCTTCTTTCTCGGCGGATTCTGCAAAGCGCGAGCTAGGATGCTCGCTATCGAATAAGAAAATTTAAGAAAATCCTAATCTCCATCTATGCCAATTTTTATAAAAATATGAACGTCGCACTTCGGGTACTTCCCTTGTCAGCCCAATTTCCATACAGCCAAAAGGAGCTCACAGATCTTTTTAGTGGACTACAATTCTTTGTTGCTTCTGTTTTTTTATCTGTATCACAACGTTTTTTCACGGAATTCTGGTCGCGTCACGCCACGAAAACAAATGTTTGGCGTACTGTTAAATAATGTTTTTTGGCTTCTTCGAGAAATTACAAAAATTGTAATTTAGCCCAGTATTGAACAAAATCTTGACAGAAAAAAGCTATAGACCCTATCAGTGAATTTTTCTTGTTATAGTAGGTCTGGTTTGTCTTTCAAAAACACCATGTTTGATGAGTTTGATAATTAAAATATCTCTAGTTGCGGAATGCCACGGATTTTGTCATTTTGCGAAAAGCCCGGGCAACGATTTCAATCATTATAATAGCAGGAAAGATGGCTCAATAAGTCGAGTTTCGAGCCAGAAAACGTTCTGAAACTTTGCATGATGATTGAGAATGATGTTGTAGTGCTGATCGCCCATTTTTGTAGGATTCGTGACTAAACGTCGCCCGCTAGGCGATTGCAAAGTTCTCAATTTTGGGAAGTTTGAAGTCGAATATCTCAAAGACTGAATAACACATACAAATTTCTGAACCTCTAACAGAGAGATAACTGTCTACTCTTTCCAATTCACCATTTATCAAGTCGCTCAATTTTGGATGATCGGGTGAAAAGATCGTATCTTTAAGACCACCTTTTTGGAGCGAAGTGTCACAAAAATTCGATCGATAATGGCGCAATTAGAGCTCGACTTCCGCTTTTCTAGTTGTTTCTAAACGTTGTGTATAAATCTTGATGGTGCATCATTAGAAAAAACATCCGCGATGGTCGGCTTTGGGATGAAGAAGATCACAAACGACCTTCGCGCCGCGGCGCCCTACTTTAGAATATCGCGCGACGAAAGCAAGGAATGCGATGGACGGATTGCTGGAGGCACTTTAGCGCAAATGACGGTGGATTTATACGATTTCTCTTATTTTTTCGAAATGCGCAACTAGGAACAAGATGGCCAGATTCGATTGTATAGAACGGCCATTGTCGAGGGCATTCCATCGTTATGGCGCTTACCTTACTACTAATCCCATCCCGTTTATAATTTTCCCCGTTCTTCTCACCCTGGGGCTTTCAACATCACTTCTTTCTTTGGAATCGTTGACAGATGCCATTTACTTATTTACTCCTTCTGATGCTCCTTCAAAAATGGAACGGCAAGTAATCCATGATCTTTGGCCACTATATAATGGGTCATACATTCCTGGAAGAGCGGTCACTCAATCTCGGGAAGTTCAGGTTGGTTTTTAACGATAGAATTCGTCTTACACATAATTTTCCGCTGCGACGAAAGATTTTTAATTATAACGGCGGGTCGTCGCAGAAAAATGTTTCAATTCGTCGAAAAAAGTGTACGGTCGCGCATCAAATTTCAGTTGTATCAAAGTGCTGCTTGCCGTCGCAAAGCGATGATCGGCGACTCCAAGGCGCGACGACCCGCCGTTATTTTCCCGACAGACTGATGCCCACAGGTTATAGATTTCGTGACGATTTTTTTTTTGTTTTTAGATAACAGTTTTGGCCCGAGATGGTGGAAATATTTTGGAAAAGCCTTACTCGGAAGCTGTTCAGCGATTGGACATGTATATCACAAATCGAATCAAAGTACACCATGAAGGGCGAGTGTATACTTATAAAGATCTCTGTATTCATGGCCGTACAAAGACTTGCCCTGGCAATAAACATGTGCATCTTCTTTCCGATCTGTTTCAACATGGCGTGAATATTACATATCCAACTGTTCGTCTGGGGTCTGTGTAAGTCTCACTTTGGGTTATTAAGAGTTTTGCAAATGTTTAGGAGCGGCTACATAGGAAGTAGTTTGGGCGGTGTCAAGGTGTCGCATGGAAAAGGGGACACGATGGTATTGGCCAGTGCCCAGTCGTGGTTGATGGTATACCATCTTCAGTTTTATCCGTCCAAGGTTTCGCTTCTGTCTGGACTTTGGGAAAAGGTAGGAATTTTGTTTTGTAAGAGGTATTTTTAGGCCTTCGAGGATTCCATGAAGCAGTATCCGGAAGATCCATACATTACAATTACGTTTTTCCACTCCCAAACCCTGGCCGAGGAGTTGAAAAGGAATGCTGACTCGTTGGTTCCGAGATTTGTAGCAGCGTTTGTGATTTTGATAATTTTTTCTGTCATTTGCAACATGTCTTTTGTGGATGGAACACCATACGTGGATTGGGTGCTTTCCAAACCAATATTGGCAGTGCTTGGCGTACTCAACGCCGGGATGGGAATTGTTTCGGCGATAGGTGCGATGAGTCTTATTGGGATGCCTTACAATGATATCGTTGGTGTCATGCCGTTCTTGGTTGTGGGTAAGTCTTGTCGTTTTTTTATACTGTTGTTTCAGCCGTTGGAACTGATAACATGTTCTTGATGGTAGCAGCCTGCCGGCGGACAAATCGTGCCCTGAGGGTCACCGAGAGAATCGGGGAATGTATGGCTGATGCCGCCATCTCAATGTTCATAACTTCCCTGACAGATGCTTTTTCGTTTGGGATCGGAACTATTACAAGCATACCTGCAGTTCAAATTTTTTGTGTGTATACAGCGGCTGCCGTTGTAATTACATTTATATATCAGGTTGGTTGAGGGTTTCCAAATTTCTTACAATGATTTCTTCAGATAACGTTTTTTGCCGGATGTCTCTCGTTGGCTATTGGTTGGGAATCTAGAGGATTGCATTGCGTAACCTTAAACAAAACAGTCAACGAAATGGAAATCAATAGGGCGTCCAGGACTGAACGTTTCTTCAAACTCGGATCGACGTTTGACCCAAATCCTCATAACAAGGAAAACATTAAGGACACTGCAGCCGCCAGATTCTTCGAAAATGTTTATTCTCCGATCTTGATGGCCCCAATGATTAGATTTGTGGTTGTTCTGTGGTATCTTCTTTATGTAGTTTTTGGTATATATGGATGCATGCAATTGAGGGAAGGACTCGAGCCCGTCAATCTTCTTGTACAAGATTCGTATGCAATCCCACATTATCATGTGTTGGAACGGTACTTTTGGCATTATGGAGCGTCAGTTCAAGTAAGTTAGTCTTATTAGGATTGATTCGTTGCAGGTAGTTGTGAATAATGCGCCTGATCTGAGAGATCCAGGAGAAAGGAAGAATATGAAACGGGTCGCCCATTCCTTTGCCAATACAAAACACACCATCGGCGATGAGTCAATACAACTGTGGCTGAATGAAATGGAACGGTACTACAAAGACGATCTTGGGCTCAAGATAGTCGACAAGGAATTCTACGGTTTAGCCAGACATTATTTCGCAGCAAAACAGTCCGATTACTGGTCGGATGACGTCAAATGGGCCACGGACAGCGATGGCGTCCCGTACATTAAGGCGTTTAGATTTCTGGTTGGTCTCCGAAATATTTCTACCTCGGTTGAGCAAGAAGATGCAACGTTCGTCCTTCGAGAAGTCGCACAGCGATTCCCGAAGTATAATATTACCACTTTCATGCCCTTGTGGCTCTTTACTGATCAATACGCCATTGTGGTACCCAACACTGTCCAAAACATTGTGATCGCTATCATCGTCATGATATTGATCGCCTTAGTTCTGATCCCGGAGCCTATGTGCGCGGTCTGGGTTGCATTGGCCATTGCGTCCATTGATGTAGGTGTGATTGGTTTCATGACGCTGTGGGATGTAAAATTGGTGAGGTTACTTGGTATTTACATATATTCGTTCAGGATGCTATCTCGATGATTACTATAATCATGTCGATCGGCTTCTCAGTCGATTACTCAGCTCATATCACATATGGTTACGTGGTGTCGAAAAAAAAGACTACAGTAGACCGGATTGGAGAAGCGTTGGGTGCCCTGGGGTGGCCGCTGACCCAAGGAGCGATCTCTACTATCCTGGCCGTCATCGTACTAGCCGACGTTCCCGCCTACATGATCGTCACCTTCTTCAAAACAGTATTTCTAGCTATCGGTTTGGGTCTTCTCCACGGTCTTGTCTTTCTACCGGTCACCTTGTCTTTGTTCGTTCGGGAATCTTGCATGATGAGTAGTAGGTAATTCGTGTAAATATAACGTGTAAACTTAACCATTTTATTCCGTGTTTTCAAAAGCAATAAAAAATTAACCTAATTTGTAGAAACGGGTCTGTCGAAGTACAATAACTGATTATGCATGACTACTTCTGAGAGTTCCTGAATTAGCTGCTGTTCATAAATCCCATTGGTCTCGACGTTGTTCCCTTCAACTGCGACGAGTTCTTGAATTCGTTTCTGCACTCTATTCTCCTTATTCTGCAATTCCCGCATCTTGTTTTCCAATTCTGGAAGTCGTTTAAGACGCTTCTCTTCAAAGCTGACTCTCAGTTCCTCAAGACGATCTTCTTTCTCTGCCTCGACCCTCTGCTTCAGCTTGAATTCGGACCATTCTTTACGGGTTTTACGATGTTCTGGAGGCTTTACAACCTGATACGAAATCTTTAGATCTTTTAAGATCTTTTCAAATGCATCGAAATCTTGTTCACGAAGATGCCGGAGCAACTTGCGCCTGTAGCCCAAGACCAGAAATATTCTGGTGGTTAACCGGGCGGGTTTCTTTGGGTCACGCAATTGGAGCTCGTCAACCAATGCGGTCCAATGACGAATAAGGGCAGTACATAACGCAACTGAAATATGTCGATTTTAAAGATTTGATTGTGCCACAAACTTTTTGATTGAAGAGATGAGCTGTCGTACTTGTCTAACTTGACATCATCCACCATGGCCTTCTTCCAGACGGCCGTCAGGTCGCTTCTTTTTCCGAATTCAATGCTGAAAATTTTTTTGATCTCTTCAGGACAGTCTCTGAGAATGTCGACGTTTCTATACTCTAACTTCGGCTGAGTGATATCAACATAAGGGAGAGCGTAGTCACCTTCTGACCTCCCAATCAAACTATCAGATGCCTTCATCATCAGCTCCCGTTCTGCACCAATTTTCTTGACCCAAAGGGTTTTCAAACTGTCAATGTAAGTTTTGTCTGAAAAAAACGCCATTATTAATTCAAAAAAGAAAAAATCAATGTTAGACTAAACAGAATTCGTTCGAAAGTTGGCAAACATAATTTTCACCATGTAAAAAACTTCTTGCGGGTTTACAAGAAGTTTTTTCTCAACTCCAGGTTTCAAAATGTAAGGTCAACTAGGGTTGTAAATTTGACAGATTTTTTCAATCTCAAACTCGTTGAATATCTCGGCTGTCGCTGGAAACCGCGAGCCAATCAATCCAAGAATTTATACGCGGCTGAAATCTGAGTGCTTCAGCGGAAAGACTTCCATTGAAAGAACATACCCAATGGAAGCGAGTTGGCAATTTTATCAAAATACTCGGGATCTTGCAGCTTCGGATCCTCGACTTTCATGTGTTTGTTATAGTATTGTGTACGTCCCTTATCAAGTCGCAAACCCAGATGAAGACAACGGCGAAATGTTTGTGAGCCGGACATCTAAAAGTGTATTACAGGTTGTCCCGAGAAATTCGTTCGCCGGAAAGTTTTTGTCGATTTCTCGGTGCTCAGCCAAGATATCCAAAAAAAAGTTTTTTGCAAGGAAAGAATATGGCAGTTTCTTGCCACAAGAATTTTTTTCTCCGCCAACGGGGAAAAAGTGTTTTCAGCGGAGCCATTTGATCGCTTTTTGGTCCTGCCTGCCCACATCGGCACCCCGACATTTCCGGATCCGGAATAGTGACACTTTCGGAACCGGGAAAAACAAAAGATAAGGTTTAGAACTCCCATCGAATAGAGTTACTGCTATTAATTACTTTTGTGTTTTGATACTGTTCAATCGTAATTTTTAAAATTTTTTCTAAAAGTACTCGATGTAGGGGTTTGCGATGGTGGTGATTTCGAAAATCATGTTCAGTAGAACACGAAAATCGAAACTTGTTCTTTCTCACAAAGTCAGAACGAGAATGTCGGTCTTACTTTTGGTCACTCCGGGGAGTGGACTCGAAAGCTCTTTCCAAGACGAAGCTCTTTCCAGACCCTCTTTTCCAAGAAAAAAAAACAAAATAAATATTCAACTTGGATCGGCGCGCTTATAATAATACAGGGTGGGCCACTAAAACCTTCCGTCCTCTTTTTTTAGATTTCTCCGCGGAGACTCCGCCGATTTTCATGAAATTTAGATTTTTCTGGGGCTGAGATGCGCCATTTTCAACCGGTTGAATTTGAAAAAAAATATCTTGAATTGATTTTTTCTATGCCTTTCCAAAGTTTTTGAAAATTATTTTCGAGCCGAAACCGCTAAAACTTTTAATTTTTGGAATGATTTTGAAAACTCGGTCATTTTTTCGGGTTTTTGGGTGAAATCTTACTTGTTTTGCCTCATATATTTGCAAAATACTGTTGTAAAAACTAATTTATTTAACAATTTGATTATTAATATTTCTATCTGAGTTCGACGTGTCCATCTCCTCTTGCACGAACTTGTAGGGGCTTTGAAAGTTAAGAACAGCTCGAATTGCGGACGTGAGCATGGTTTAACTTCAATCAAGCCTGGCTCCAAGCCTCAATGCGCCAGGCCATGGCTTGTAGCCTTAATGTGGACTTTTTCACTCTTGTTGAAAAAAAAAATTATTTTTTTTTCGACATTCATATCCTAACGGTAATACAGACAACACTTTTTTTGCTTTTAACTTGCTTTAAACAAAGGTTAGAGAAAGCGTACGGAACTTTTTACTCCACAATTTTACCAAAAAAGCCCGAAATTTAAGTCCGAGAAGGGCAATTGAAAATCATTCCAAAAATTTTCAAAGTTTTAGCGGTTTCGGCTCGAAAATAATTTTCAAAAACTTTGGGAAGGCATAGTAAAGTAAATTCAGAATATTTTTTCCGGAAATTCAATCGGTTGAAAATGGCGAATCTCAGCTCCAGAGAAACCTAAATTTCATGAAAATCGGCGGAGTCTCCGCGGAGAAATCTAAAAAAAGAGGACGGAAGGTTTTAGTGGCCCACCCTGTAAAATTCAGATACGGCTAGAGGGCTGAGCTTTTGAAATTCCGGCCCCTGCCAAATTCGGCCCTGCATGTTTTAAAATTGCCGAAGCCCGGTCCCTGCCTGATAAAAATTTTCCGCGTTGGCATAGAAAAAAATGGGGCAAAAAACCGCCCATCTTCTCCCGAGCAAAAAACATTTTTGGACCAAGGAATCGACAGAAATAACTTTTCGATAAATCTCTCGGGACACCCTCTACTCTTCTTCATTGCTACCTTTGGAGATATTAGATATGAAAGATACACATATTTCAAACGTCATGACTATTTAGTGTCCTTTACTCTTTACAATATAAGGTTAATCCAAATGAGGTCAGGCTCGAAAAATAGAAACAAAAAAATCAGCGATTGGAAAATACTTCCAGCTGCCAAGGCAAGCACATCTTGTATATTAAATAAATTAAAACGGGAATGAAAATTTTAAATAAAGTGAAACATCTAAACGATAAGAGAGTTTAACCAACAATTAAAGAAGAGTCCAAGACATCTTAAGCGCTTAAAACGAATAATCTGAGCATAAGTCCAAGAAATACAATCTTAAGTTTCATATAAAAAATTTTAAACGGAAACTTGTGAAATTTCGAACCGACAATTTTTGAGTGATATGGCAGCACAACCATCATCTTTAAACCCGGTTACCGAGTACCAAGAGATTTACATATTTTCATACTGGTCAATTCTTCTCTTTGTATTTCCACCACGGATCTGTCTTAAGGTTTTGTATTTATCGCGACCCGCTTTTTTATTCTCCATATGAAGAACGTCATAGTCGGTCACAGCACGGTCGTCCTTTACCAAATCCAATTCTTTTGTCAAAGACTGAAAAGATTTTAAATAACCTCCATACAGACAGACATACCTCAAGTTTCTGCTTTATGCTGACGTTCTTCTCAGTAGCAGTAACACGGTCCAGCTCCCTGTTGTTAGCCTCAAATGAATCTCCATTGTAAAGTTCTGAAACAGAAAGTCCATTAACCATAACTTAAAACTTTACATACCGACATTCGCGTTAGAATAATCGTCAGAACCATTGTGCTCAGCAATATGTTGAATGTGTCTTTGATCCATCTGACGCTGCAGATTATTTGCTTCTGTAGTCTTGTATTCTACTTTGGTTCTCATTTCGGCGACTTGATTTTCGCTTTCTGCAATGGCCCTAAGAAGCCGAGAATGTTCCTCTTCACTCATAACACGTTCAGATTGAAGTTGATGAGTCAGCTCTTGAAGCTCCTTTTCTTTGTTTTGGAGCTCTTCTTTAGCCTAAAACAATAAGCGACTCCTTTCAAAATGATGTCAAAACTCACCCGACTGAGTTCGAGCAATTGTTGTTCAAGTTCGCGTATTTGTTCTTGGGCTCTTCCAATCTCCCTTTCCTTTCTCTCCATATTCTCCCTTAGTCGAGCCAACTCCTCTTCATACTCCCGTTGTTTGGCTTCAGCAGCTTCTCGTGCATTCACTTCTCGATTCAGGCGTTCTTGTTCCAGCTGCCGAAGCATTCTCTCTTCCTTCGCCTGTTGCTTCATCTGTTGAACTTCAATCGAATCCGGTTTTCGTCGTCTCATATAAAGTTCATGGTTTCCCATACAAAGTGCCAGAATTCTCTTGTTTATGCGCAGCCTCGGAGCATAGAAAATAAAATCCTGAAAATTTTGAAATTAGAATATATTTTCATACTTCAAACTCTTTCCATCAGAATTATTATAAAACCTTACGTTTGATTTTTTATCAATTGGCTTAATTACGAAGCGCTTATCATTGAATGAAATATTGCGAATCTCAGACCATGGAAACCCAACTTTAGGAGAGAGCTTATCGTTCTTCTCATAAATATTAAGCCCCAGGGCGTCCACTCCCAGAAAAAGTTCTGTACCCTTCTTGTTTTTGATTTCAAAGTACTGGAAGAAAATAAAGTTGAATAGTAGACAAATAAACATACATTTATGCCATACATCTCCAAATCCTGTGAAACCTTTAAGTACTCGACCATTGCGGTGTCTCTACTCATCCCGCGATGATCACTCCACCAGACGAAAATCCGTCTCTCCCATTCCTCGATGCTCAATTTAAACTGAGATATAACACGTTGCGGCAAAAGCCTTTCAGATTGCAAGAATCCCGATTTGTGGATTTCTGGAGAATAGTCACCAAACTTGGCTTGTGTAGCGTAGGAAGCCAATAAAACCGAAGGCTCAGGAGGACAGTAGATTTCGTCACTCAAGATCTGATCTTTGACTTGAAGATAAAACAGCCGCTGAAAACATTATGATTACGTCCTTAAGATCATCATCATATCTAATCTTAAAGTAGAACTAAACAAACCAAAGTAATGTCTTGAATAATTTCCTCTGAAGCATCTTCTGGATAGAATTTAGCCCTGAACTTGAATTGTAGGACAGGATCCTTCTTTACATCCTGCTGCATAACCTTTTTGTTGAGCTTGAGCCAAGATATGAACCCCTTGGTGTCAGTGTACTGCAAACCGAAGAACCAGATCTCTCTGAGACCGATGGTCTTCACGACTTGATCAAATAATTGTTTTCCGGTAGTCGAAGGCTGAATTGCGAATTCTAACTCGGCATCCATTGTGAGGACCCGGACATTAATCTGAAATCCATAGTTTTGGTTAAATGGTTACTATGTTAAACTTTCTTCAAACCGAAGGGAAATCCTAAAAGAAGAAATAAAGTGTTTAAATTAAGCACTTACCAATTTCTTCGCCATCATCCTTGATTGGGAAGAAAGGAAACTGCAGAGAGGGCAGCCTGGAAACAAAAAGTTTGAGTCAAATTTGGTTTTTAGTAAATAAAACTGCATTCCGCCTCTTATCACACGAACAAACGCAACTCGTTATGAGAAGTGATTCACTACAAATAAATGCACTTAAACCAAGATAGTCATCGTATAGACTCGTCCATATAAAATTTGAGTAGACCGAGGCGCGTGGAAATCATTCATTGATCAAAAAATCGCATATCGATGGTTAATATAAAAACCGATAGTTTTGATTTACGTGCCAATATCAAAATGGCCACACGGTCCATTTGTTGTTCTTATGGAAAGTGACGCATCCAAAGGAGATCTTCGCTCTTCTCCATTGCCTTGTTTTGATCGGGACGCTCCCTCCTTCTGAAAAATCCCTGCTAGGCGAA
Organism: Bursaphelenchus xylophilus; assembly: GCA_904066235.2. Classification (NCBI taxonomy): domain Eukaryota; kingdom Metazoa; phylum Nematoda; class Chromadorea; order Rhabditida; family Aphelenchoididae; genus Bursaphelenchus; species Bursaphelenchus xylophilus. The sequence goes on from CAJFCV020000001.1 coordinate 7,336,214, forward strand.
AACGATTTCGCGGAGAAAAACGGACGCATTTTTGTATCCTTCCTCCATCTGGGGAGTCTCTCACAAATTGCAGCTATTACCCATGTTGGACGGACGGTTAAACACTTTTCTCGCGAATACAAAACATCCGTTGAGGCTGCGGACCACCATTTTTAATCTGATTTCGACGACATGATAACAGGCCCGTCGCAAGCGAAAGGCTTGCCGCCTGGCGTCGGTTCTAAAATTCCGATTTGCATAAAACATGGGGAACTTCACAAATGCCGGATATTTCGAATTAACTCACACTCACCCTAAACTCCTGCATCCCTAGGATTCCCCAAAAACACGAAAATTCTCTTCCAAAGCCTCTGCGCCAACCAAATTGGAAACCCTGGGCGCAGCTTGCCAACGTTTCGGTGCAATGATGCCGGCCGGGCTTGTTTTCGCGCCGGGAAAATTCATTCATTTGTTGTAGTTGCAGTTTCTGAAGTTGTAACAGTCTATACTCCATTTTAGACATTCTCTGTCCGACTGGGCCCGTTTTTCTCCCTAAGCCGGTTTTGTCCCCAATATTTTATTTTTGAAAATTATTTGACCAGCTAGCCAATGAGTTGAAATCACAGCCAAATTTTTTTAACAACAATATAAGGTCTGTCGGGGGACAAAAAAGAATAAAAAAGCGGGGACAAAAACACCTTGGAGACAAAACCGTCCCGGGGAAAAAAGGGTTGGATCCGAACAGTGCACCTGGGCGAACAGTGCCCCTTGAAAAAAGATTTTTTGAGACGGTGCCGAAGTTTTCGCTCAAAAAAGTTGAAAATTTTCCAAATTCACTTCCGAAAAAAATCATTTTCGAAAAAGAGAATAAAAATCGAGAAATTTCGTGGGTCGGAGAGTAGGAATCAAAATAGCTTTCAAAATTTTGATTTTTGGAGTAAATTTCGAGTTTAATTTTTTAGCAAAGTAAACTCAGGATTTACTCCCCGACACCTTCGGCGAGTAAAAACCGAACCAACTTTCTTAGGGGTCCGAGGCACAATTGACCCAGGATAGTAAAACGGGCCTGCAGGCCTTAAAATACACTCTCTAGACGAGCCAGTGGGCCAAAATCTGAAAAAATGTCGCTGACCACCCTGACTGTACTTTTTTGCTCTTACTTTTAATGGAGGAGTAGGAAGGCCTTCCCTTTCTTCTCTCTTTCAGTTAACAGGTTTTTTATAGTAATCCTTCGAAATTTAATCTAGATTCTGAACTATAGGATATATTTTTACTTTATGATGCACTACGATAAACGATCGTAACCGGGAAATGAAATAACATTAAGCTTATGTTAAACAAACGCGGGCTGATTTCCATTGTCCGTTTGTAGTTGTGAGTATCCTTGGAAAATCTTGAAATTTATGGCCTTTCCTCTTTTCCTGTATTCTTTGTAACCAAATAAAATCACAGTGGCCAGCAATAAAAGCACAAACCAATGAAAAACTCCGCCGTTCCCACGGCAAAAGTTTTCTTCAACGTCGAATACGGACCTGCCTTTGTATTTTTCTGGAGTTGAGCATAAAGTCTCTCCCTAAAACATTAAATCACTTTACTCTGCCGCTTACTTGAGAAAGAAACGAATTGGCTTCGTCAAGCGCAAATTCATGAAAACTTTGTAAGCCACAGTCGCATGCAAGTGGATTTTTAGAGAAGTCCAGTGTGTTTAACGATGGCAAAGACTTCCAGATATGGCTGGGTATGGAAATAAAACGGTTTAGTCGAAGTTCCAGGGACGCTAGGCCTTCCAAACAACCGTCCGCAATTTGGAAGTCACTAATCTGATTGTTCGTCAAGATTAGCCGACTCAATCCTTTGACCTAAAGTGCTTGCTTTTCTTGTTTGAAGATTCTTACATTACAGAAGGTTTCTGGATGGAGATATCGAAGCTGGTTGTTACTTAGGTTTACCTCATAAAGGTCTGTGAAGGAGTGGTTGTTTCTAAACAAGGTCCTCACCAGATCTGCACGTTTTTTTACACTGGCATGTGCCCCGAAAGCATCGGTGAGATCGATGATTCTGAGTGAAGTTAAGAAATTGAGTGGTTGATCGTCAGCGAAGGCGGTCAAATCGTTATGGTCTAGCTTGAGCGTTTCGACCCTGGAGGCCCCGATTAATGTTTGGATCCCAAACGAGGTGAGATGATTATTGGACAGATCCAATAAAGTCAAGCGGTGATGTCTCACGTTATTTCCAAACAAGTTCTCGGCCTCAAGATCGCCAAATTGATTTCCTGTCACGATTACAGTATCCAGATCATGGTATACCTCAGGGCGTATGCTCTTAAACACATCCGTGGTCTTCTCACCTAGACCCACACATTTGTATTCTTCTGGGCTACAAGTACACCCGGGAAAGCAATTTGCCTGCACGATTAAAGAAAGTTGTTCGACTGGGTCTTACCTCAAACTGCGATTTGATTGCGTTACAGGGCAGAATCCATCCGATTATTAGAAGTCCGGTGATAACACCCGACCTCTCGGACATTACGAAAATATTTAAAAAGAAAAGACGGGGTTAGGTAAGAGAGTGCGGTCAGTCTGGAAGAGAGATCAGGAAGCCGTCTCTCGGATCTCTCCTTACTGACGGGCGCTCGTTTAAAGATCTGGCGCCTCAGTCAGATGGGCCAAGGGTCCTGTTCAGACATCAAGCAGACAGTCTCGGAAGGATTGAGCAGAATACGTTGTTTATTGTTTTCTATCTACGTTTGTACAATAAGAAACGAAACCCGTTGCATATGAGTCAGACGTTGTGAATGGAGCCTTTCCTCTCTTCCGAGTGATCCGTGTTGCCTTCCTGGGTTGTGGGCAGTGGGGGATGAGAATCGCCGATCGTTCTCGTATTTCGCACTCGGGTCGACATGAATATATTGCTTTTATGCGAGGACCTGGTCGTTTGGGTAGTGTGTTCGGACTCTTGTTGCGAGTGAATCTGCAATCATATCAAGGTAACATACATGGCATGGAGATAATGGTATATTTTAAACCAAATTGCTGACCCTTTTCTTTTGCCGCTGCTGGACGATGTAGCTGAATGTGGTCATCTTGTTACACCACAACAAAACATGGAAACTTAACAAATGAATTGTAGACCCGCAGAGAACACCCTGACAGATTATGACTAAGATACACATTATAAACCAGTTCCAAACGTCAAAGAACATGTATTCATTAACAAATCCATCAGGCTCTGGAAACATATCACCATTCAGAGAAAAAAATGATTCAGAACTAACAATAAGGTACAAAATACTTACGTGTCTCTGTGTGACCTGTATTGACTATGAAGAGCCCAAGGGCCCACACAAAAACACCGATTGAAATGAGTGAATAAACTACCAGTGATACTACCAATACTAGAAACGCTCTAAAAGAAGAATCTTTATAATGAGACTAAACTTACTTGTAATTCTTTTTGCCAATACAATTATTTAACCATTTGCAATGATGGTCAAAGTTAGGTATGCACTTGTTGCAGTGCTTACAGTGTTTTGTGCCGGGAGTACTAAAAACGGAATGCGTTCTCAGAAAAAAATCAACTGTTAAACTGCATATCTGAGAAATATTTCAGGACGAAGCAACAACTTTTTTTGTAAATAGTTATTGTATATTACTGTAGCTATGTATGTTGGCAAATCTATTCCGTCTTTTCAAAAAAAAAACGGTTGTCACGCCATCGCTAGGTAAAACTCAAAAGACTTACACTGTAATCTGACAAATATTGCAGAAGTTATTTTCAATCACATGACTATGTTTTGACCGGTCAAATTGAATCGGTACTACATTATCTCCTCCGCCAGGATCGGTTAGCGTAGTAAAGATAATGCAACAGACATTCCAAAATAAACAAAACCCGAGTAAAAGTGAAAGAACTGGTGATCCTGGGAGCGGCAACGAGACCAGTGTACAAACAACTGCCAGCAACGAGAGAACGATCCACGATGTTATCTGCATTCCGTTCCACGGAAACGAAAACCCGTTCCGACGACTCCAGTCATGGCGCATTTCTCTATGATTAATTCAGTCCCAGAACACGAAGGAGAGCAGGTTGGCATGGCAACTGTTGTAATGATATTTAATCGCATTATTCTTGAAGTAACATCTAAGGTGTCCTCTCATTCGTATTTGTATTATAGAGACTTTTAGATTTAAACTTCGGCTTACGCATTGTTTTCGTAATAATGGTCGCGCTACGATTTTTCTGGTCAACGACAGACAATTTGGGGGAGGAGTTGACCATCCTGATTTTGAAAATGAATTTTCCCGAATCGTTACTTGTTTCTCTTAAGTAGTAATGTTAAAAAGTATTTTTTTGCTTTCACATGGGAAGAAAGTGCCGCGTCCCGGCATTTCGAGTCAGGGACAGGTCGGGTCGCGACAGATCGGGTAGGGTCAACATTCCGGTAGGGTTCGGAAAATTCGGGTGTATTCACCACGCGGGTATATTCTTGGGGTGATATTCTTCATTTTCCCAAGTACAACGAACAAAACAAGTACTTTAACAATGAAAAATTTTAACAATCCAAGAGTTCGCAGTCAGATTTGGAATTTTTTCCTTGTCATCTTCCGACTCCGGCAACTGGCCAACTAGTTTTCGACCTGAAAACCAAGTTTTGAAAGGCAAAAAACGAGAAAACCTGATGAATTCTTTGCTGGTTACTTCGCTTTACCATTTACCCTGTCTTGATTTTTCTTTTCTCATGTTCAGAGGCTGGCGGAGAAGTCGGCAGAGGGATTTTTAACCCTTTCCGGACGAGTCGGCACGTATATATTAAAATGAAAGAGGGTACCCTACTGAGTAACGGCATAATAGTGGTTCAGCCCATCGAAGCGTTATTTGGGACTTATGACAAAAAATGTCCTAAAAAGTACCCCTACTTGACATATCACTTTTAAAATTTTTGCGACAAGCTGTAAATCGGAAACTACCCCTAAATTAAAGTCGAGGAGTCCTAGTATTGTTACATCCAAGAACTGTCCAAATCGGAGCACCATAGGATTTGTTATCGATTTTTGGAAATTGAATTTTTAATTTTGGTCAATTTTGGACCTAAAATCAAGTATATCTTCCGCCGGTATCAACCATTTCGGTCCAAATGTGGTTTTTCCGAATCTATTGTGATGCTACCTTCTTACTAGAATATTTCCAGAAAAAACCTATGAGGCATATTTCTGTAAAACGCGGAAATGTTGAAAACGTAAAGGTTTGATCGTATAAAATGTCGCCGCGAGCCGCGAAGGGACGGGCGCAGCTCGAAACGAAAAAATAATAATTTTTTCTTCGAGAAATATTATTTTGGTGTCGAAAAGCTGATTTCAACACGAAACACAGGCAGAAATAGCACGCAAACATTACCTAAATGTCATTTTTATATTTTTACTCTGTTTTCAGGCAATTTCAATCGAGTTTAATTTGGATTGAGTACGGAAAGGTCCGCCGTGCGGAAAGGTCCGCTGGACGGAAAGGTCCGCTGTGCGGAATGGTCCGCTGCGGAATGGTCCGCTAAAAAAGGAAAAAGGGGGGGGAGGTTTTCGATGGCGCGGGTTTCAAAAATCGTATCCATTTTTTCTGAATTTTACAATTTTGCTTAGGCAGTAGTGTTAATTAGTAATTTTTTAAAAATTGTTTTGAATAATGGATTTAGGGGTTTTCGAGGGTGCTGATCTCAAAAATCGTATCCATTTTTTCTGAATTTTACAATTTTGCAAGACGTAAGTTATATTCTACTTGGTGTTTTCATTTTTAGGTGTGACTGGTCTCGAATTTATCGATAAAGGAGCTGAAGTTCTGTCTCTCGAGCTGATGGATCGTTAAATAAGTGGAACTGTGCGGTTGGAAAGTCCGTTGGGCAGATTGTTCACGAATATTCAAAGCTGAGAAGTCTAAGTTGACATGAAAAGGATAAAGTCCGGCTGATAACTTCCAATAAAGGCCAGATCACACTAGTATCCGCTGAATTCGAGGAGGTTGTAAGTCAATGCTTTTTATTTTGTTCAGGCATCAAAAATTTGCTTTATATAGTAATTTATCTTATTTTAGGTATCATTTGACCAAGATCAAGGAATTACTGCGGCTGCTGTCTTTAATGGCTCGACATTGACCATCGAGATCAAAGTAAGTTTTTTTAAATGTTTTATCTTGCTTTAGGGAAGTTCTATCGATCGACAAATGGACGTAGAGTTCACTAAATTCAAATCTATTGCGAAGGCCTGCTGCTTTCTTTTGGTAAGTGACGTGGCAATTCCTTTTATTTATTATGACATATAATTTATATTACACTTGCTACAAACCTATCAATTTCAGCTAAGGTTCAGTCATTCTTTGCAAGAGGGAGCCGCAAACTCTAAAGCCAGTCTGCCTTTTTACAGAGGCCTATCTGCAACCCGTTTATGACTTTGCAGTCAACGAACATCTTCTGTATACAGCTGGAAAAGATCATTTTGTTAGAAAATATCGGCTACCAGCCTTGTGAAATATGAATTATTTTGTGCTAATTGTAACGGTGGTTTTAACTTTAGTAAATGCGGGTGTTTTCCATTTACTTATTTGATGTTGTAATTTAGATACAAGCTGCGCTGGGATGTAGCCTGACTACGTCGCTACGTGTGAAACTTTTTTCATCAAAATAATTTTTCTAAACGTTGGGAGGGCATTGAAAGGTCAATTAAGAACACCTTTTTTTCCAAAATGTAGCATTTAAGAAAATCGGCGAAGTGTCATCGGAAAAACCCAAAGAAAGAAAAATCAATCATTGTTATCTCGCACAAGCGCCATCGAAAACCCCTAAATAAATCCATTATTCAAAACAATTTTTAAAAAATTACTAACTAACACTACTGCCTAAGCAAAATTGTAAAATTCAGAAAAAATGGATACGATTTTTGAGATCAGCACCCTCGAAAACCCCTAAATCCATTATTCAAAACAATTTTTAAAAAATTACTAACTAACACTACTGCCTAAGAAAAATTGTAAAATTCAGAAAAAATGGATACGATTTTTGAAACCCGCGCCATCGAAAACCTCCCCCACCCCCTTCTCCTTTTTTTAGCGGACCATTCCGCAGCGGACCATTCCGCACAGCGGACCTTTCCGTCCAGCGGACCTTTCCGCACAGCGGACCTTTCCGTCCTTCGTGTTTAATTTGGTTTCACGCTAAAATCAAACTTCTGGAAAAATTTTAAAATATTTTCTCGTTTCGAGCTGCGCCCGTCCCTCCGCGGCTCGCGGCGACATTTTATACGATCAAACCTTTACGTTTTCAACATTTCCGCGTTTTACAGAAATATGCCTCATAGGTTTTTTCTGGAAATATTCTAGTAAGAAGGTAGCATCACAATAGATTCGGAAAAACCACATTTGGACCGAAATGGTTGATACCGGCGGAAGATATACTTGATTTTAGGTCCAAAATTGACCAAAATTAAAAATTCAATTTCCAAAAATCGATAACAAATCCTATGGTGCTCCGATTTGGACAGTTCTTGGATGTAACAATACTAGGACTCCTCGACTTTAATTTAGGGGTAGTTTCCGATTTACAGCTTGTCGCAAAAATTTTAAAAGTGATATGTCAAGTAGGGGTACTTTTTAGGACATTTTTTGTCATAAGTCCCAAATAACGCTTCGATGGGCTGAACCACTATTATGCCGTTACTCAGTAGGGTACCCTCTTTCATTTTAATATATACGTGCCGACTCGTCCGGAAAGGGTTAAAGTTCTAAGAAGTCTCAAGGGCATGGAGATGGGACAAAAGGAGTGCCAACCCCAATGTTTCCTCAAAGATGATAGACTTTTTGGAAACAGGCCCTTTCGGTGTCACAATTTCGGGGTCGACCTTTCGGGGTGAGAGCGTACAAGGCAAATAGCTGAATTCGAAAATCACAATAATTTTTTTAAGACTTAAATTTTTTACTCTGATTACTGAATATATGGGAGGTGCTTTATAAATTTCAGCGCACTTGTCTGTTCGACCCCTGGAGATTTCGTCCAAAGCTAACTTTGGACGAAATTCGCCCAATCTCGTCCAAAAATTTCGTGGACTTTTTGCCGTATCCAAAGCTTGGACCAAAGCTGCCGTTATTAGTCCAAGCACATTTCTTCCCGTGGATTTTTGCAAAAAAAAAAAAAAAAAAAAAAAAAATGGACGAAGTCCAAAGTTTGGACTAAGTCCAAACTTTGGATTTTTAACAATTTTTGATTGGAAATTCAAAATTGGACTTTTGAAGTGTGTGTATTCTGTGTTTTACAGACAGTATATTTCCGTGCTACTCTTGAACAGTATCTGTGTTTTAAACACTATCGACTTTCAACGACGTTTCCAGTGTCGAAATTGATGTTATCAATTTACTAAGTTTTACGAAGTAACATCAAATCTTAAACAACAATAAAGTAACATTAATCATAAACAACAACAAGGTAACATGGAATCATAAACAAGAATAAAATACCAACGCTATAAATAACTAAAGGAAAAACAAAACATAACTGACAGAATAACATGAAGCTTTCAGGTGGACGTCGAGGGCGTTCTTCGAGGGGTCGAAAGGCTCTCCGCGTAACTATCGCCATCGAAATCCAAAGAAGGTCTGAAGAAGTAATACTGAGTGGGACCGAGTTCTTCGTTTGCAGCATTTGCATCGGCTCGGGTGCGATAAACGATCACGTTGTTCTTTACACGAGGGACGACTCCAGGACAGATAGTACGACCTATAATCACAACAATAATGACGGAAAAACCCACAGTCTCGGTTCCCAACAAAGTAGCAGACGGACATTGATTGTGGAATCAGACGGGGCAACTCTCTCAACATCACACATCTGTTCGACGATCCTTTTAATTCGAATCCAAGACGATTCGTAAAGTGTAAGAAGTCGCTCTCTCGCGTTTGACACTCAACTTCCATGTCCGTGTGAGGGGTCAACCAGGATTTGGTACTGATGCAATTGCTTTCTTCCAGGAACTTCAGTAGCCCTTCCCATTGTGGGTAGTCAGCAAGTTCCAGCTTCTTCTTGCGTATGGTCATTGTGATGCTGCAAAAGGTCGACTCCATCTTCATTATTTCCTTCGTCACGATATCCGAGCAATCCGAGAACTAAAATCACGTCTATTTAGTATCTAAATGTCTAAATAAACCAACTACAAACACATTCACATACCCACAAATGTGCGGACCATTTCGAACACACTGGTTCGCACCTTAGTGTATCCCTCGAATCTGAAGAGTTCGAATCACCGTCCGTTTCCGTTTCATTCGACTTCTCGGGGTGAGGTATTCACCGAATTCTCCGTAATCAGGTGAACTCTCAGTGCGCATAATTTCTCCGGGGGAGCTGGGTGGACGACCATCTCTTCCTTCTTCATTTGGTGACTCCATCAATTCCTGTAACTTTGTAATTATTTCAAGTCGTAATTAATCCCAAAACATTGAAACGCGAGAGAAAGAGACGACCGGTTTCGCAACTTGTTTACGTGCAAAAATACAAAAAACAAAAAAGGCGCCCTTTTGCCGCCTAAAACTCGGATCCCGGCGCGAAGTTGGCATTTATTTTTTGACTTTGTTTGTTTTTTATTTTCAAGCGTTTTCATACATCTTGCGAGATTGTGTTGCTAAAATTGAAGGGTTGGCTTTTTTATTTTGGTTTTGCGGTATTTAGCAGACAGAGCATTTTTTTTCTCGTTTAGCTTTTTTTGGTTGTGATTTGTTGTCTTGGTCTAAGCTTTTTGCAGTTTAGTGTTTTTCAGGTCAACCCGATAGAGATCAGCATGGAAAGCCGAAGTCGCCTCGTAACTTCTTCTTCCCAAGATCCGGTAAGAAAAACATGAATTTTGAAGTTGTTTATGGGTTTAGGAGCACGTACTTCAACTGCAGATGTCGAGAAGAACTCGTCGTCCAACTCCTCCAACCCAACATCCGGTAAAAAACCAACATGTTTGACATTAACTATCACGTTCAGGTGTTAGCACGGCCCGGTCGATCGTCGATGGACAGAGTGGCACCTCTTCCGCGCCAGCGACCACCACTTCCCAGTCGTCCATGGGATCTACCCATTCCGCTCACTCCACCAGCACTAACCCTTTGATACAATTTTGAACTTCAATAATAAAAATTTGTCGTATTACTTTATTTTTCTGAGTTTATTGTACGCTTTAACGTATGAATACCGATATAAACAGCATGAGCAAGCGTATGGTATCGGAGAAACGAGCCGGACTTCAAATCCCAACATCTCAACATTTTGGACTAAAAATTCCAGATTTAGTCCAAACTTAACTTTGGACCGAAACCAGGCAATTCAGTCCAAGTCCATGCGATTAGTCCAAGCGTAGGATAAATTCACTTTATCCAAAAGACAGGGGTCCCAAATGGACTTGGTCCATTTGGGGCCCGAAATTTTGAAAAATTCGCCCAATCGGTGGATTTTTTAATTTCGTCCAGACAAAAAAAAATTTCGTCCACTCTTAGGACGAGATTGGGCGAATTTCGTCCAAAGTTAGCTTTGGACGAAATCTCCAGGGGTCGAACAGACAAGTGCGCTGAAATTTATAAAGCACCTCCCATATATTTAAAATATTTTTTAGAGCTTGGGAAACAGACCGACTCGTGGGGTTATCAAAGGCCCTGAATTCCGGATTGCATTGCGCCGGATCTGGCGTCCAAAGAATTTAACTTTTTAATATAAGGATGGTGACATACAAATCAAATCGGGTTCCGTTGCCAGAAACCGCGATTTCTTGTCTGTTAGGCCTCTAGACAATAAATGCGCAATTCTTGTCTCAAATTGCGTAACATTGCGCAAATTTCTGCTCTCTCCCCGTGAAGATTTTTTTCTTTTTTTCTCTGCTCAGACAAGCAACGAAACCCGATTTGATTTGTATGTCACCATCCATATATGCATACAAAGAAACTTTTATCAAGTGTCATTTAAACATTTTTTTCAATCTCGGTGTTTGTTCTATTACGCTTTTTCAAAAGTGCAGACACATTTTGTCGTGGGCCGCACCGTGCAGAAAACTCCCTTTTGCGGGGTGCATTTCTACCTTTTGCACTGTGCAACCGGATATCGCTGCGACGCAAGCTTTTCTCAACGGAGCCGGCGCGAATTTTTTGAAATTGCACAGTGCAAAATGTTTCCAATCGGATCGCGTCGCGCGGGGAACGCGAAACTTGCACTGTGCGGTGCAAAAAAGGCCGGAAAATGTGTCTGCACTTTTGAAAAAGCGTAATATCATTTTTTTCAAAAATTTTACAAGATGACGTCATAAAATTAATCAGTAGTTTAAAAAAAATAATTATTTATGCTCCAGGACCCGGAAACACCAGAATTTGCCTTGACCCCGTACGCCGTATTCTCACCCGAAAGGGCAGTAACTCAGATTTTTTAGGTCCGATTGACTTCCCTTCCTCCGAGTTGAGCAATCAGTGCAAGATAAACCATTATCTATCAAGAGAAAATTTTTCAATTCGGGTTGCAAAAGCCAAGTCCCCAAAACGGCCTCCGCCGGTGAAAAAGTCTCCGCTGAGCCTTCGCCGATGTGTGAAACATCCGCCAAGCTGCCGAGACTAACAGATTACGTCCTTCCAGATGTGGCAAAACCTAATTGCATCCCCAGTAGAAAAGTCTAGACTTTGTAACGAGGTGTAATTTTCAAAAAAGTTATCAAACGCCTCCGCCGAGACAAGAAAAAATTCTTTTGCATATTCTAGAAACGCACAACTCCGAATTTTAAATGCGACTTAAACTTCTTGGATGGCTGCAAAGAGCACAAAGACATAAAAAAAATTGCACAAAATTTCTTGAAAGAAAATGTATTCTACTATAGCATGGAGAAGACCATAACTTACCCCAAACGTCAGAAATTGTTTTTTAACTGTAATCACAAAGAATCGGATGAATTCTATCAGATCATTAATTTATTTATAAAATAATCACGGTATTAAAATAATTAAAATTAACAAATCGACTGAGTAGTACAATGAGATACAAATGTGAGAAAATGGACGCTCTTATCGTTGTTCGCGTAGATAACGCCGGCCAGCTTCAGACGTCCGAACACTGCAAGAATATCTTTCAAAATAACCCGGGAACCTACCTTTGTTGTAGCAGGTACTGAGCGGTTTGTATCTGGGCTTGTGAACCTGCAATTGTAATTATCCTTTCATCTGTCCCATAAGCACTCCCGATGTCTATGCGAGCCCCACTTTCCTGTCGAATCCTATTTATACGTTCTCCGCCTTTGCCAATAATAGTCCCTCCAAGTTCATTTGGGATTGTTACCTAAATCCAGAGTATACGAATGGTTGAGTAATATGCACACCTGAGTTGTCGACACTTGACTTTGATCGCCCATAAAACCTCCTGGTCCGCCTAGGGCAACAGGAGGCGGCATCCCTCCTCTAGGAAATGGTGGAGGGCCGCCTCCATATTGTACAGGTGGCCCACCCCGGCCAAAGTCACTGAACGGAGCAGCGGCATGTCCGCGCGGCATATAAGGTTTATCAGTTGAATATCCACCATAACCAAATACCATCCTGGGATCGTAATTTGCGGCGTCATAGGGTTTTTGGATTCCTTTTATTGCAATCTATACATAAACGTACCACACCATTAATATCCTACCTCCCGTTGGAAATCGACCAAAGTTTTGATCACATTTGACATCTTATCGGAGGTAGCCGTGATTTGAACGACACGATCCGTACTCATAGGACAACATTCTTGGAAGACTTTTATGTTCGACTCAGTTTGTTCCCTCAGTTCCTTAATCTTAGACCCTCCACGTCCAATTATAGCACCAGCATGTGACTGATGCACTAACATTTTTATTTCTATCTCGTTTGTTTTCTTGGTCTGCAGTTCCTGAAGCTATACAACGATTGAAGTTTTCCAAGAAATTACTTACTTCGGACAACCTTTGAAGCACTTCAGATACACATTCCACAAGACGATCTTGACCAACAATGATGGTAAACACTCTAAACAAAAAAATTTTAAAAAATTATACTTGACGGTCCCCAAAACCATGTAACTGAAATAAGTGTATGGGAACATTGTGTATTTGCGAAGGCTGTTGGAATGGAGGTGGATGGCCAGAAAATAAAGTATAAGGAAATGATTACCGTTCGGGTGTGTTTCTATCGGGAACGGTGAGGGAGGCATCGAACTGCAAACACGAAATAATGGTTAAAACGCCTTTGGATTTCATTTCAATCAGATTTACCAAAACCACGGGCTCTCAACATACTACAGCAATACTATGTTTACATCCTAAGCTTGGAGATATCCAATCTTAAAGACTGGTGATTCTTAAATGTGTCAATACCTAAACCAACAAAACTAAGAAAATCAAACCTTACCTTTTCTCTTATTTGCTTGATGTACTCTCCCCCTCGACCAATTACAGCTCCAGCGCACTTCGTCGGGATCAAGAGTCGAAGTTCAAATTTCCCTTCGGCTAGGGCTTCATTGTATGCATCGATGCGGTATCGTTTACCACCAGAATGGCGAGCGTTGTCTGGATTTTGGCGCTTCATTTGAGGGATCTTCTCTGAATTCAGCGACAGTTCTGCTCTGCCACAATCTGACATCGACTATCTAAAAGAAGTCCCGCAGATAGCCGAAATATATTTACCACGCACCGTTTTTCCCTTATAACATTTTGCCAAAAAGAAACGCATTCGAATCAATATCGTAAATACTTCGTTGTGGGATATAGAGTTCGCGACCTTTCTTTTAATTTCAGGGGTGATCAGCGGACCATTTTTTTCCGATTTCCGGCCCGCGGCCCCCGTTTGGCATTGTAATATAGACGGGCCGGGCCGGACAAAACCCCGGGCCCGCGGCACGGCCCGGTCCACTGACCACCCCTGTTTAATTTCCTTCGTTTTGTTCCTGTTTTTGAAGCCTGGCGGCAGCTCGCGGAGCAGAAAATGGTTATTTTACGACCTTTTAAGTCATAACTTTGTTGGTAAAAGTCGGATTAAAAATCGGCCAGAGATTAAGAAGGAGCATTACATGCCAGTTTTGAAACTGGTAAGCGTATACGGTGAAATTTGGAAAAACAGATGGCCTAGTTACAGAGCTAAGCTCTTGACGAAACGAACAACACGTTTTGAACCATTGTTTAAAGCGAAAGATACGGAGAGAAATCGCAGGAATTGTTGACAACCACTAAAATTTGCATAAAATAAAGTTTATACGAGAACCCTTTTGACGTCGTCTGTGGATTGCCTTTTTCTTGTTTTGTGTTACACTTGGCACAGCTGAACTAACTCAGCATGGTTTGTATAGGACTCTCAAGAATATACAGCAATATGAATTCTAAAAAATCTATTTGAATTATAAAACTATGAATTTACAGTAGACATGCCATAAATGAGTTCTAAAGACTTCTTCTACTTAAAAAAATTGTACACCAGAAAACGTTGCGCAAATGTACTATAACTGTATCTCCTTGTAATGTCCGACTTTCGGGATGGTAAGTATTTCTATTTCAAACGATTTGAGTTTTAAATGAGGCATTCAAGCAAGAAAGTTGCGATAGAGAACAAACACTTTGAAATAAAACCTCAATATTGTACATGTACTTGATGACTGAAATGGTCCATAACCTTGTGATTATGTCGAATTTCTTTAGTATCTTTGCCATATTGAAGAAGAGCGATTGCCGTGATAAACTTTCTGAACGTTAATCGGCATCGTTTGAAGAAGTGGTCGAATATGACGAACGTAATTATGGAAATCGAATATTATTACCCTTACGACTGAACCCATACCTTCTGTTTTTATTTAATTCGATATTATTACGAATAGTTAAACCTTCTTAGACCGGTTTATATACCCTGTTACTTGCAAATAAATTGTTTTTCTTTGTTTCGCACTGTAACTCGGAAAACTTCCATCGTATAACTTTTCCCGCAATTTGCGCGCGTTTCATTCTTTTCTTTTCGAAACCTTTTTTTGCGAGATCGAAGGGTTGCTTTGATTTAAAAAATGTTTTAACTTATGACAGTCTGTCGGAAAAATAACGGGGGGTTGTCGCGTCTTGGAATCGCCCATCATCGCTTTGCAACGGCCGCCGGAGCTGGCAGGTGCGCGACTGCAACCTTTTTTCGACGAGGCGAAGCAATGCGCGACCGTTATTTTTCCGAGAGACTGATACCTGGAAATTTTACAATATCAGTTGTTCCTTCCGAGATGCAAGAGTGAAGAAATAAGACCGATTTTCAGGCTTCGTGGAAATTGGGCAGATTTTTGCACTGCAAAAAATAATTATTTGATGATTCAATAGTGACATTTCGTACGATTGCAGCGAAAAAAATCTGTCCAATTTCACTCTGTCCAATTTCCGCGCTCTGTCCAAATTATTTCTGTTCAATTTCCACGAAGCCGATTTTCAGGTTTTGAAAAAGACGCTAAATTTGCTTTCTCGAGCTTTTTTTCTCATGTTGGCCTCATTTTTCCCATTCTATTTTTTCAAAAAAAGTGGGGAAAGCGTTTTTATCGTGTTGCTTCGGAACGACCGGTGCGGTTTTATTTCTTCACTCTTATGCATCTAGTCTGAATTTGATATTTCAGATGCGTCGCATTTTTTCAAATGTGCGCTTTCTCAGCACAAAACAGCCCACTGTTCGATTTCCAGACGCCAAAAGAAAAACCATAGAAGATGTTTTAGGAGAGTCCAAGCCAAAGGAGGCAATTACAGTGCAACAAAGCGTGGACGAATTCCAAGATTTATCTGGTGTGCCTGAAGAACACAAGAGCGAACGCCGAGCTATTATTTTTCGCCCAGTCAGAAATGCTATGCAAAGTGGATGGAATGGAACTCAAATCTGGAAAATCGAGTTAGATAACCAAGAACGATGGGAAAACCCTCTTATGGGATGGTCCTCTACGTGAGTAGTGCAATCTTAAATAAAACTTATTAGAGCTGACCCATTGAGCAATATCTCCATGAATCTGGACTTCGCTTCTCAAGAAGATGCCATCAGTTTCTGTGAAAAAAATCAATGGCCATATGAAGTGGAAACTCCACAGGAACGCCAGATTAAGCCCAAGAATTACGGTTCCAATTTTCATTGGAACAAACGTACTCGAGTTGGTACGAAATAGACAAACAAGCATGTGAATAAACTTTTAGTTTTGGTTGTGTATTTTTTTCTCGGTATACGACGTTTAATCGTTATACTTGAGTTTTGCGTGATCAAATAACCAAATTGTAGGATGTCTGTTGCAATAAACCCCGACGCTTCAAAAGGTGCCACAGAAGAACAGACCAGCGCGCAAAAAATGTTAATTGAAAACAGTCAACTGATTGAAACTATCGCTGAATATCAGAGAATGGGTAAAATAGAGGATGCTGTGAAGTATCAAGAACTGTTACATCAAAACCTTACTTTCTTGGCTGATCTTGTAGATCCCCAACTAACTGCTCAAATACAGGCAAGTTCAATCCTTTATGGGATAACGCTTCAAAGTTTAGGAAGTCACCGCACCACAACCGCTTCCTCTCTCTCAGCAGCACGAGCCTATTTCAGTCAATGTTGATCAACCTCACCAGACGTTAGGAGCGCCATCTTCGAATCCACAACAATATTACTCCCCTAATTACCCTCAACAAAGGACGCCCAGAATGACCTAAACTGTTTATTTTTTATCCTTCGTCGGCATCGGCGTTGACTTGTAAATACGCGTCGTTGAAATGCACAACAATAACAGTAATATCGTCTCGATAATTTCTTGCCATCCCTGGAGGTAGCTGGAGACTATCTTGAAGTCTTGAATACTGTTGATCAGTTCCGCCAGAACAACCTCCTAGGGCGTTACGTATGATATGCGTGGCACTGTTATCATCTAACGGTTTCTTTACGGTGCCTTTTCGTCGTCGATCGATCTCTTCTACGATCTAAACTTACAAGGTTTTCAAAACCATTTGATGATTTTTTTTCAAATGCCAGTCACTTACTTCCCCCAGGGTTTTTTCTGGAGATGGCTGATAGTTGCTGAGTGTCTGAGTTCCTAGTGCATGATCACTGACTAGTCGAACTATAGTATCAGGGTCTAACCATTCCCATAATCCATCACTGGCTATGACAAGAAACTTGTCATTTGGAGTTAGTTTATGGTAGAAAACTTCTGGTTGTGCTGTCAGATAGGGAGGAGTTTGAAGTCCGCTGGGTGGTGACATTCCTAGAGGTTCCAGTACTACTTTCTGCAGTTCCATTTGCCACTTGTAACGGACATCCCCAAACGCTCGAAGGGGGTAGAGCTCCCCTAACAAACGTCCTCCTGTGGGGTATGTAGGTATATATTGACAAAGTTACCTTTAAGAACTGTGGCTCTTTCAGACACTGGGTGCTGTGATCTTACACGATTCGTTTCGTCGATATTGTCAATAGTATGAGGTTTCGATAATTGTCGCGCAACAAGATGACCATGATTCACAACCCCCAAAACGGCCGCACAATCTCCAGAATTCGCTACATGTAAATGCCCTCTTCTAATATGTGTAATTATCGCACAGGATCCGGATGTTGCGACATTGACACTCATTCTGAAAAAAGTAGCGACACACTGGGATTCAAAAAAAGTTACCACTTACCTGCAAACTTGCCCCCTCGAATCAGGTAACGCGCCGTTGCAAATATCCGAATCTAAACGGGTAAATGCATACTGCAAGGCCTTCCTAACTGTTGTCATGTCTTCTCGCCGTCGAAATCTAAATATAATTCTGGGTAACGTAGAGTATACTTACCTTTCGTGAAACTCTCTAACGTTGAATTCATGAATGTCCCTGATAAAAGAAGGTAGTCGTGGGTCGGCACTTGAGAATAAGTGTTGTATTCTTTCATTAAGCGGTATCTGTGCTAAGGTGTGTTTCTCAAGAACAGAAGCGCAAATGTAATCGAAAAGTCTTGTAGATACATGCCTTGCACAAGAAGCCCCGCCATGTCCATCAAAGACCCCAAATAAATGGGCATTGGACGATAAGCATTTCGAAGCCGCGAAGAAATCTTCAACTGGTCGATTCGCCGCCAACTGGCTGACATCCACCTTGGCCACCGCATGGTCATCAAGCGTGATAGATCGCTCATTTCCTCGAAGAATGGCATCTGTACTTGTTCGGGATCGAGTTGCAGAACAACTGGAGCGATGAAACAATCGGCGTGAGGCAACTGATCGAGAAACGGGCCGAACAATTATGATACGGGACATCCACATTCACATCTGTCCGTACATGTACGGAGAGACGATATCTCAACTAAAAATACATTTTTTTCAGCCGAAACCCGACGAAACGGAATGCCAAGACCGAGAAAAAAACTGGCAATGTCTCGCGGTCGCGAGTCTTACCACAAAATTTAATCTTGTATACCAGGTGCCTTTTTACGCCTTATTGAGGAAGGTCTATTATTGCAAGCTGTTAAAGTTGTTATAATACTGTCTAAAACATTTTTAAGTTGTACACTAATTCTACATAGAAACTGATGCTTGTTGAATGCGACGTCGTAGAGGATTGACGTTATTGGACGAGAACAAAAGGAAAGTTCCGGTCAACAGTCTTGACGATCTTCCTCCACTTAGCGGGTTTTCATTTACCGAGGTCGGAGAGGCCCTTCGTGATCACAGCCTTGTCGAACATCATGTATTATGGGCCACCTATCTCCGAAACCAGTCTGCGTATTCGAAATCCAGCATAAATTTGGATATTCTTTTACCAAATGGGTACATTTATTCTATATTGACACCACTTCATTGGACACTGAAGCATCTTAAAGAGCAATTATTAAAATATGTTAAGTAAGTAATTTATACTTTATCCATTACGGTTTAGAATATGGACCCAGGACTGTAACATTGACGCATCCTGTTTCATTTTTTCGTCTGTCGGCGATAACGGCGAATGTTTGGAGTTGTATGATGAGGAGCGAAGTCTAGACACAGTTCACATGTTCTTGCCATTCTTAGTAATGACAAAGCCCAGTGACATTGACGAAGAAATGAGCATAACCGAAAAAATTGAAATTATACTAGGCGAACCTTTGGTGGATCTGGTTTCAAGGTTAAATCCTGAACTCAAAAACTTTCGATTGGAACTCTTTGAGTCGACTAAAAGAGCAGATGATGAACGGGGAACATCAGGAACATTTCATTACGCGTTCCCAGAAGAAACTATTCTTCCGAATATTGCTGACCGAGTTTTCAGCCCAAACTTGCACTCTGAAGTTCACGAAGAAGACGTTGAGTTTTGGTGGTATCCTACATTACCTTCAGATGCTGACCATAAAGCAATGCAAGCGTTAAGGAAGAAGGTTGAGCGGTCTAAAATTGGAATTGAGATTTGGTATCGTGAAACGGAAGAAAGCGAACAAGGAGTTTCGGTGGGAATTAAGGATATTTTTGACAAGAAACCATGTGATATAATTGGTGCAGCTTTGGAGATTTTGGGCAGGGTAGGTGGGAAAGTACTTTCAAGAATATCCGGAGACATACAATTAACGCATGGGTTTAGCGGGAGAATCCAGCAGACTTTATACTTCAAGTAGTTGGCCGAAAGTCCTTCATAACCCTTCATAAACCCATTCTAAAGTTTGAAGTAAGTCACTAATGACATCTGAGTTATTATTATATATTTAGTATATCCGGTCTTGTTTCGAGAACTACCGAGAGCCAAAACTGTTACTTCGAAGAAAGAAGACGATATTTTCCCAATTTCCTCCCCCTCCGAAAATATTTACTGTAAGTGAAAGCCTCCTTTTATATCGTTGTAGCCGTCATACATCCGTTCTGACAGATTTGCCCGTAAGTATCCTTGCACCACCAAGGTGGCGCCAGTTTGTTTCTGGGAAATGGATCAAGTCCTCTCGATCAACATGCGTGGGATCTCTAACGTGCAGGAATACGACTCAGCAAAGATATATGTAAAGGCAGTGTTGGCTGTGGGAAGACATATCCTTGACGTCAAAAGCACTCCTGCAGTGCCGTCCAATGCTTTCAGGCATTTTGTGTTTGACGTAGGCGATTGCTTTTTATTCACAAATGTGTTTAGTTTAATGTTTATATGAAAGATGTTCCCGAATCTGCTCAGATGTGCTTCTTGTTGTATAGTGCCAACAAGAAAGAGGTGGATGAGGAACCATTGGCATACGTAAATGTCAGGCTATTTGATTGGCGGAATGTCTTTTGTCAAGGAAAGAGCACATTTTACTTGAGGAGACCTCCAAAGGGATCATCAGTCGCATCTGTCCTACTGTTACCATGTGGTGGAAGTACAAGTCATAATTCTGTCCGTATAGAAGTTGAGTTCCCCGAGATCCCGGGAAAGGAGTTGGAATTCCCTGATTGGGAAGAGATTGAAAAATTTAACAAATTTATAAGGCTGCGCCGTGATATTAACGGCGAGAGCGAACGCTTGGAGCTGGATCCAATCCTCGTACGTTGATACCTTGTATTTATTAGGTTGATTCGAAAGTTTTTCGCCATTTTTTCGGGACACTTCAAAACAAAATTTCTAGAGCTTGATAGAATGTATGTTGAAACTGAATGAAAACATAGATGTATAGGGCAGCCCTTCGAAAAATTTTTTTTATTCGTACTTGGGAATGGTAATAGTTTCTTGTGAATTTATTGCTTTTGTTATATCTTCTCTGGCATTTTTTGTAGCGTACCATAAAGTTAGCCGGGGAGCCGAGTTCTCCATCGAAAGCAGATTATTTATTTTTTTTGGATGGAGTTAGGCGTTTTGACTCGGCTGCCATTCAGGATATGTAAATACAGCATGCTGATGATACATTAGAAAATTCAAAAACTGAAGTTCTCCTATAAGGTAGAAAGTAAGCATAAACTGCAATTTCAGGCGGCTTTTTGTAATTTTTTTACTGGTATGACAAGAAGATCTTCAGCTTAGCGCGTCTTGTAACTGTTAGTGTATACACTGCTCCACAAAATTAATGCACTTTTAAAATCGCTGTAACTTTTGTGGTTGTCAATAAAACTATGCCACCGTTTTTCCTTGTAGCAAGGACCCCTAAGAATACCATCAAGCCCAATAACTTACTTTGCTTCAGCACCAGCGGCAAGAAAATTGCAAAACATTGCGCGAATTTATAATTTTGTCGCAAAGAAAATCGAAGGGAGACTGAATATGAACTGACTGAATATGAAGGACCGAATATGAAGGACTGAATATGAACTGACTGAATATGAAGGACCGAATATGAAGGACTGAATATGAACTGACTGAATATGAACTGGGGTGCTGACTGAATATGAAGGACCGAATATGAACTGACTGAATATGAAAACCGGGTTTCTGTTACTGTTACTACCTAGGTTCCGATTAAGGACTCTTTTTAAAATTTTTTCGACTTACGACACCTTTAGACGTTAATGGTGTTGTTTTGGTGCCTAGTACAGGGTGACCCAAAATAACGGAGACAAAAGATTTCCCGTTTTTTCTGCGACTTATTAAGATTCATGAGTGACTCCTTATTTATATTACAGTACCACGTTAGGGTAGTTTTATTTACCGGTTGTTTTGTTGTACGACGCTCTTATGTCTTGAACGACATGAATATATCCGGTTGACTTGGACCCTTCTGCCCGTGGGGTCTTTTTACAAGAAAGCTGCCTTACTCAAAAAAGAAGACTCGGGATAGTTTGAGATTTACAGTTATTAATTATCATAATAACACCTTTAAAATGAGCTATCATACTAAGTTTAACTATCGATGGCCCAAAAGTTACAGCCGAGTATTTTCAGGCAGTTGAAGTGCAAAAATCGGCGTTTTTTGAAAATGTAAGCGCAACAAGGAGTTTAAATGTTAAATAAGGCAAAATGTAATATGAGTTACTAGAACATGATTAAAGGAACACCACAAAAGCAAAAGAGAAAGATTTTGCAACCGATACGGAATGCTATTTGGTAATCTAGAATTCTGCCTTATTTTTGCCTTACGCGGAATACCGGTCGAGTCGGTGACACATAAAGACCGAAAGTGCCCTAGGC
The DNA here is from genome assembly GCA_904066235.2 of Bursaphelenchus xylophilus. Taxonomy (NCBI): domain Eukaryota; kingdom Metazoa; phylum Nematoda; class Chromadorea; order Rhabditida; family Aphelenchoididae; genus Bursaphelenchus; species Bursaphelenchus xylophilus. The sequence continues at coordinate 7,358,242 of CAJFCV020000001.1, forward strand.
TGATTCTCAAGAGTCGTATTCATAAGTGTACAGGAGCATAATGCGCCATTTTTATCTATCATGTCATTCTGTTATCGATAACCCATCTTTCTCAAAGCCGCGTGCCACGGGGAAGTTCTGGGCAATAAACTTGTTAAGGAAAAGCTGTTGCAACCAGCAAGCAATCACAGATTTTTTCAGAATCATTGTATTTATGAATGGAACACGTACTAGCGGTTTTAGCTTGATTCGAAAAAAACTGAATTTTTTATGGAAAAAATTTGGGAAAAATGGCGATCTTCAATGTTGAGATCGGTATCACCGTAGAAATAAAAACCGTAGTCCAAAAGCCTACGTAACTGCTTTCTTAGGGACATAGTAGTCTAACAAAACAAAAGATCTTGCCATTTCTGCGGCTGTAGTAATGCCAGGCTTTACACAACACAAGGGAACCAAACTTGAGGGCCAAAAAGCGGCGCAAGGCATATTTGTTAAGCTGTAACTTTTTACTGCAACATGATGATTCCACCAAACTTTCGTGGATTATAGAGAAGGTGTTATAGAATATTTCCCGCTGTCGCTTATGTTTCTCTAACGCCCGGTTTTCGCGGTGGGACCTTCAAAACTTTGTCTCCGTTATTTTGGGTCACCCTGTACTGCTTAAAAAAAAACTTTTTTAACACTTGGTGCTAAATAGTACTACCTGGTACTATTTAGTACGAGGTGAAAATTTGGCTGGTAATGGTGTTGGTTTGGTGCTTAGTACAGCCCAAAACACATTTATAGCACTTGGTACTATATAGTACCAATTGGTACTACTTAGTACGAGGTGAAAATTTGGGCGTAAGGCGGTAATGGTGTTGGTTTGGTGCTTAGTACAGCCCAAAAACACATTTATAGCACTTGGTACTATATAGTCCTTGAAATAGACCAAATTTGCCAAATTTCATATTCAGTCAGCTCCACAGTTCATATTCAGTCAGTTCATATTCAGTCCTTCATATTTAGTCCTTCATATTCAGTCAGTTCATATTCAGTCAGGCACCCTACACTAATACATATTGGAGCCAAATATGGCACAGTTTTATCGAAAACCACAAAAGTTACTACGATTTTAAAAGTGCATTTATAATTTTGTCGAGCAGTGTATGTCAAGTAGTGTCAAATATTTATTAAACAATTTGGATAACAGGTGGCAGTAATGAAAAAAAAATTTTTTTTTGTAAAAATTCCCTAAAATTTGTAAAATATTGGCATATTTGAAAGATTCAATTTTTCTGTCATAAAGCTAAAAGGTAGTGCGGATGTTTCACTCATACACTTCGATGCCAGAAAATGTTACCTCTTAGTGCTTCTGATAGCTGCGATTGCAGGGCCAACTTTTGCCAGAGAATTTTAGATTTTGAGCAATATAGATTTTTCGACTAGCCTTGTGACAAATTAGGCTCGATGCCATAGGGATTACATACAGGCATACCATATTCTAGAATATTAAGAAGATACAGCCATTCTAGACGCAAGCAGTCCTCTTTCTAACGGCGTATATGTCAGGAACATTGGCTTTGGTCGAAATTTAAAAAAAAGTTTGTAAAGCAATGGCGGGGAACTGTTGAATCAACCTAATAATATTCGGTGAATGAAATTGTCTCTTTTCTATAAATGGTTTTTAGCGGGGCTCATCGATCTTGGAACGGTTGCTAAAATTACGAAATGAATTGGATGGGGCCAGACTTTCGGAAGAAAACCAACAATTTTTATGGCGTGCCAGGTTTGTTGAGATTTTTACGGCTTGTATCAGCTCCGCTCTACTAAGGGCCGAAGGTGTCTTCCTCTTAACGTTGAATTTTTTGGGTTTTTTTTTCGAAACCCAAAAAAAACACGATGAGCTTATCGTGTTGTCTGTCTCTCTGTGACACCCGAATGACATTTTTTTGTCGCTCCCATTATCGACCGGTAAATGCCGAAAAATCGAAATTTCTCCGTCGTCTTTGGACTCACTGATACAGTATCCGGCTCTAAAGAAATTGCGAGGTGATTTTTCGACATAATCAAAAATATCTCGCGAGAGCGGAGTACCATTCCTTCTTTATTTTGAATTGTTTTGGATATCAAGTAACTCCCTAATTGACTATAAAATAGTTAGGCTTAGTTTGCTTAGCCGCTTAGGCCTAGGCGCTTAGGATTTCTGTCCTTAAACGTTGCGCGCAAATGCAACTTCGCTCGCACACCCACGTTGGGAATGTAGGCTGACGAGTCGCGGAGCGACGTAGTCAGGCTACATCCCAACGCATCTTGTCACACACATAACATACCAGTTTTTTAACTAAAGTAGGGCGAAAATTGATGGTTTCGATCAAAAATTAATGCTTTATGGCCTAATAACTTTCTCTTCGCCCAATCTAGGGTGCAAAAAACTCAATAGGCCAAACGACAGTACATACACTCTAAGTTTATTAGAAATACGAAAGCAATAATTAGCGTCTTCAAGTAGGAATTGGAATCGGTGAGACATTTTAGACCATTCAATTTTTTTTCCCGCCATTTTTCGCGTCCACAACCTTCGGGCAAAAGACCTAAGCGGTTGTCCAGCAGTTCCTCGGAACGTTTTTCGCTTTAGGTACGCACCTCGTGCACCTGGAACATTTAATACTTACAATACCATCTCCCCCCTCCCCCTTTCAGCATTTATTGGTAAAATACGTATAATAAAAGCAGGAATTATAGATTGGGCTGGACTGGGCTAGCCTAGGCTGGATTGGGCTAGGCAGGACTGGGTTTGGCTGGACTGTGCTAGCTGAGGCTGATTTGGGCTGTGCTGGATTGGGCTGGACTAGCCTAGGCTGCTCTGGGCTGGGACCTGATATATTCCATTGAGATATTACCATTCACATTAAACTGCATACATTCGTATATAAATATATATATTTGTTGGTTTTGTTGTGTGCGATTACTCTTTATGATGTGTATGTTCTTCCTGTGAAATCTTTTAGGAGGTTTTTTCCACAGAAATGTCGATTTAAAAAAATTTTCCGCTTTAATTGCCCAAATTTTCATTCTAAAGCCAATTCGAAATTTCATTTTGGGGTTTCCTCACAATGTCAAAAAGTGAGATGCTCAAATTATTTTCAAATCTTCTTCTCGATTCCACGGTCGTTTTGTTTCAACCAAACCCTGCGACAATAAAAAAAAGCAATTTGAATATTCATAAATTAAAACACGATTTTTGAGTCACTGCGTCAGCCAGTAGTGGGGCCCGGTCTTAGGAAAAAATCGATTTTGAGATTTTTGGCTTAAAATAGTCGGTAGCACTTGCGTAAGAAAAGCTAAAAATATTTTTGCATAATTTTGCCCGGAAGGCATATTTTTTTACAAAATACGTTTTTACACTTCAAAGCCTCTGGAGGCCGATGTGATCCGACCACAGAGATCAAACCTGGCATACAGGGGTTTTTGACACCCAGGAATATGAAAATCGTAGCATTTTTACCGTCAGATTGCTGTAACATGGTCATACTGTAATCCGGTCGATAAAAATCGACGATAACTTCTTTAGATCAAAAATGCCACAGGATTTTATTGCAGATTCGGAATCAGCATAAAATTCTGCTTCGGATACATGTAACATATGTTCAAAATTCCGTGGCCCAACCTCTGTAGTATAGTGGTTGTGCGCCAGGATTATCAATCTGGCGACCCAGGTTCGATTCCCGGTGGCTGCAAATGGCAGAAAATGGACTGTAAAAGGGCGGAAACTTGGAAAAAAGGGAAAATAAATTACAGAAAATTAATTTTATGCTAATTAGGAGCAGTTTAAAAGTTTTTGCATGAATTCCGCATAAATTACGGGTTTTATGGAAAACGGCTTATAGCTTGCCGGAAAGTGGAGCAATCTGGTTAAAATTTACAGAAGAGGTTACTGAGGCTTCCTACTACGAGATAAGTCCATTTCTGCTTATTTCCTTAAATTTTTGGGATAGCCTGGGGTTTCTTTCAAATTCGGGATTTTAAGAAGGCGAGCTGCGGCCGAGGTTTATCGAACGGAACAATATTTGACCAAAAAGTCATATAAGATTCACAAAAAGTCATATAAGATTCCCTAACAGCACCGGGATCACACAGCTTGCAAAACTTAGGCCGTCTTGCGTATCCCACAAAAAATGGAGCGCGTGGACGCTCTAATGATAAATCTACATGGAGACTCAGTTGGTAAGGAACAGAGGCTAAACTACGGGACTGTAACATGCGTGCTTCCATCTGAAAATTAAATAACTGTTTTATTTTGTTTTGCATTGCATTCCTCGGCGGATATGATGAAAATTGGATAGCAAGCGTTATGTAGATTCACCACAACTCTTTAGTTGCCGTTTGGGGCGATCTTACGGCGCACAACCACTATACTACAGAGGTTGGGCCACGGAATTTTGAACATATTTTACATGTATCCGAAGCAGAATTTTATGCTGATTCCGAATCTGCAATAAAATCCTGTGGCATTTTTGATCTGAAGAAGTTATCGTCGATTTTTATCGACCAGATTACAGTATGACCATGTTACAGCAATCTGACGGTAAAAATGCTACGATTTTCATATTCCTGGGTGTCAAAAACCCCTGTATGCCAGGTTTGATCTCTGTGGTCGGATCACATCGGCCTCCAGAGGCTTTGAAGTGTAAAAACGTATTTTGTAAAAAAATATGCCTTCCGGGCAAAATTGGGCAAAAATGTTTTTAGCTTTTCTTCCACAAGTGCTACCGACTATTTCAAGCTAAAAATCTCGAAATCGATTTTTTCCTAAGACCACCGCTGGTGCCCTGACTCAAAAATCGTGTTTTAAGCGAAGCCAAAAATTTTCAAATTAGCGTTGAAGGCAAGAAGCTTTAAAAAATTAAACTTGTAGAGATTATAATTTTTGAAATCAAAGCTTTGCAAAATACGCATTGTTCAAGTACAATTTTTTATGATACGAAATGCTTTTATTGTTTCGTTTTTGGAAAATGTCGGATGCTATGGCCCGCTAGTCTTCCGAAAAGTTTGTGGCAGAAAACAACTTTATTTTGCCATCAGGTGGAGATAGCAAACAAAGAGTTCAACAAAAATTCTTTTGCATAATATTCTAAAGTCGCCCATCGTCGAATTCTAAAAAACAATGTATACTTCTTGGGAAGCTGCAAAGAGGACATAGATAATCGTAAAAAGTTTTTGCCATATTTCTTGCAACACCCTGTATAATAGGTACCACAGGGGGAAATGAACAACGCCATGATTCTACCAAGTTTTCATGGATTTTAGAGAAGGTGTTATAGAATATTATGCGATGTCGTGTGTTTCTCTGACGCCTGGTTTTCGCGGTAGGGCTTTTTTAAAATTTGTCTCTTCTAGGGAGTTCGGTGACATTTTCAATAAATGAGGAACCACATTCTACGAAAAAGTATACTACAAATAACCCTGCTTTCATTTTTGAGCGAAATCTGTTCGAGTAGAACAACAACGTTTCCGAATATCTGTTGGTTTGACCTTAGCTTAATCATGCTTTTTTTAGATTTAAAATCCAAGAGCTGTTTCCTCAAATGATATTAATTCTGGCCGACTCTCCAATTGTGTATAAAAGTAGGGAACGTTTGTGCGAGTTCTACAGTTTGCTCAATTCTTGGCCCCAATTGTATGTGGACACGGCTATAGAATTGCTAGATGCTCGTTTCTCGGATCGCTACGTCAGGGCTTTCGCTGTCCGTCATCTGGATAAGATCATTGACAACGATCAAATGCAACTCTATTTGTTGCCTTTGGTTCAGGTATTTCTATTTTTGTCATGTGTTGATTCTTTAAGTGTTTACGGTATGAGCCGTATTCGACGTCTCCATTGGCAGATATGCTCGTTAGACGTGCTTTGATGGATTACAAAGTCGGCCACACCTTTTTCTGGTTAATACGATCCGAGTTGTCGCTCTTTCTGTCTGATGATCCCATGAATCTCAAGTGCAGATTTTCGTTGATGTGTGAAGCCTATTGTAGAGGGAATGCACTTTATCTCGATTCTATGGCCAAACAAGTGGTCATGGTGAACAAATTGACTCAGTTAAGCTCCTGGGTAAAGAATATTAACAAAGATGTCGCATCTAAGGTAGTTGTGTAAAGTTGGTCTTACTATTTTTTTTTGTAGAAACTAAGAACAGAGCTCGTTAATTGGATGGATGGTATGCAAAATATGCCTTCTCCACTGAATCCATGCGAATGCTTGGGAGAGTTGGTGTAAGTCGAAGAGGCTTCAGGCTGATATAAATTTCAGATTGGATGCATGCAAAGTTCTGGGAAGTGCAAAGATGCCATTGCGGTTACGGTGGAAGAATCCAGAACCTTTCTCTTCGCTAACAAATCCCGTTCATGAAATAATTTTTAAGAATGGAGATGGTAATTGAATTTATTTGACATCAAAATTGCTTCAGACTTGCGTCAAGACATGCTAACCCTCCAAGTAATGCGGATCATGGATGCCAAGTGGAAGAACTACAATATGGATTATTGTTTAACTTTGTATGAGGTTTTGCCAATGGGAGAGAATGTGAGACGAACGTGAATGTTACTTATTATCTTTCAGATCGGGATGATTCATGTTGTCCAACATTGTGCTACTTTGTTTCAAATTCAATGTGCATCTACCCAGCTAGGTTCTACGTTCTCGATGGACCAGCAGCTCATAAATAAGTATATTTATGATTTATGCACTGAAGAAAAGGTCCTTAACTCAAAACAATACATGGAATGCGTGGATCGGTTCTCGTTTTCTTTGGCTGGATATTGTGTAGCTACTTACGTTCTCGGTATTAGGGACAGACATCAAGATAATTTAATGCTGGCCAACGATGGCAGGGTAGGGAATTTACAGTTACTTTGTCACGGATGGTATCTTTAAGCTTTTCCACATTGATTTTGGTCATATTTTGGGGCATAACAAAAAGAAACTTGGGATTAACAGAGAAAGAACTGAGTTTATCCTTACTGATCACTTCCTGCGTGTTGTTTCCCATGGCAAAGACGACTTTAAAGGATCTTACATGTTCAAGACGTAAGGAAATCGCCTAAACTAGTAAGATTTCTTTTAGATTTCGGGAAAGTTGCGCCCAGGGATACCTTGTATTGCATTATCATCGGAGGTTTTTTCTGGCTCTTTTCAAAATGATGAGATGCATGGGTCTACCGGAGTTGCAACGAGATGATGACATTGAGTACCTCTTCACTTCATTGCAGTATGATCAGGTTGAGCGGCAAAACATTCTCAACAATTTCTTCGAAGTGTTTGATGGGGTTGTGAAACATGATTGGTCTACTACTGTAAATTGGTTTTTCCATTCAGTAAAGCATCACAAATAGACTATATATTTCATTGCGGTAATATCAATGTATTTCATGATCTCAATCCTTGTGTTGGGCGGTTGCTGTTGTTGTTAAATAAAATGTACCATATCACTTTGTCAATGCGAATATAAAGGTTTTAAGGCTTTGGGTACTACGCCGCTGACATCAAAATAAGGGGGTTGAACAGTGTGATACGCATAAGATTGAACTCCAGTGCATGTTAATTTTCTCGAATTTTTTTTGCATGGTGGCCTCTTTGCTGTACTGATGATTGCATTTTTCGGAGTTGTAAATGTTCCAGCGTATAAAATGTCCCTTTTCGAGACAAATAATTTTTCCTTTTTTTCTTGTGTGAATCTATTCTTATCAACAAATTGTGGGTTTGGAGTTTTTATGACTGGTGGATTAGAACAGTAAGTTGTAAGATTTGATTGAAATTACCTATCGGAAAACTTTAGGTCGGAATGGATCGAAATTGTGGAGCCAAAAACGCGGCAGAGGATGTATGCAAATCTGGTAACAGGGACATGTCTATGGGAACCTCCCGCAGGAGTAAATGTGTATGTTTTCTGTCAGCTTTTAGTCTTTGGATTTGAAGGTGCTGATGGATGATGAAATTTTTAGAAAGAAAACAAATGAAAATCAATGGTGGGAACTCTTTGACAATACAACGAACCGATTTTACTATTACAATCCTTGCTCTACTGAAACGGTTTGGCAGAAGCCAAAAGAATGTGATATTATTCCTCTGGCCAAACTTCAGGTACATTGTATATGCGTCTTTTAATGCGTATTTATAGCAACTGAAGGAAAACACGGCATCCGCGAGCCATTCTCCAGAAACGCCTCGCTCACAAGAATTGAAATCCTCCCGAACCGAGTGCTTTTATTCAAATCTGAAAGACCCGGCATCTCAGTTCAAACATTTGAATATAAATTCCGAATGTTGTGATCATTCGGAAACATCTCCGTTCCCACGGAGGAAGCATAGGGAAAATTCTGGGTCTTCAGCGTTGAGTCAAGAATCGGTATCAACGAAACCAAAGTTCGATAACTGTCTCCAGGAGATGGTTGTCTCAAAGGCCGTAACGGAAGGTTCCTCTTCTTTTTATGACAATGATCTATGGGTTGGAAGAACTCGGACTTGTTCTACCAGTTCGTCCATTTCTAGTTCTCTACAGCCGTCCGAATCATTATCCCAAGTAAGGAAAGTAAAGCAGATTGGAGTGTTTTTAGAAAACGCCTTTGAGTTCATCAATCGTTTCTCCACATTCAAGTAAATTAAATTGGACAAAGGATTCACTAAAGGCTCCCTTAACTTCGCTAGCAAGCAAGAAGGACAAGAAACAAGCCCTAGTATTGTTTAAACTTGTGCGAAGCTACATGGGTGACCGAAAAACGAGGACGTGCAATGATAATGTAAGTCAAATAACCGATAATCTTCATTCTGATTTAGTTGGTTTTAAATATTTTGGAAATTGTTTCAAATTTTCCAATCTTGAAGAATGAAGTCTACCTCCAGCTCGTTAAACAATTATCTAATAACCCCAAAATTGATTCTCTTCGCCGTGGCTGGGAACTACTTGCAATAATGTTATCGTTTTGTATTCCAAATGACCCTGATGTTGTTCATGAAGTGACAACTTTTGTGGAAAGGTGTTCCGATCCGCTGCTCGATCCATCTGAATTTTTTTGCTCAAAATATGCAAAACATTGCTTTAAAAGGATTCAATTGCCGATTAATTTCTTTAAAGTCTCTTTGGAGTCTGTACAAACGGCGAGATATAACATATTTTATCCCTCCATGTTCGGCACAACATTAGAAGAGCTTATGGATTATCAAAAAGACAAATATCCGGGTCTGGAGATACCGTGGATAGAAGAAGTATTAATCAATATGGTCTATGAATTAGGTGGTGAAAGCACCGAAGGAATCTTCCGATTAACCGCCGATCCCGACCTTATGCATACTGGTAACCTGTGCTTTACACGAATTTAAATACTTTTGCTTAGGTATCGTTCAATTGAATGTGTGGGTAAAGCCTGCCGTTCGTGATGCTCACATTCCTGCCGCTTTATTAAAACAATGGCTCCGCCAGCTCCCTTCTCCGTTGATTCCCGACGCATTATACGACGCGTGCCTTAACATTTCGAACGATGCCAACGATGTGACTGCGTTGATAAAAATGCTACCTCAGCTTAACTTAAAAGTGTTGATTGCTTTATTAAGAATGTTACAACGTCTTTGTAACGAGGAGACCGTCAAGTCCACCAAGATGGACGTGTCTAACTTGGCGATGGTGATGGCTCCAAACATTCTCCGATGTCAGAGCAAGGATCCAAATGTGGTATTTTCCAACTCGAGGAAAGAAATGGAGTTTGTCAAGACTCTCATTCTTAATTGTATCATAGATGTGTAGCAATAAACCCATAATTAGAACTGTGATCACCCAACGAAAAAGTTGTTTTCAAATTTTTTACTTGTAAACAACGATTTAACATGGTTTTAATCGACCTGATGTTTTATTTGTTTCAAATGGAGAGCAGTCTGAGTCTGTCGGGTATAATGAGAGAGAGGGTTTACCCTTTTGGCGAGTGCTGTGGATGACCATTGAGATAGGATATAGGGCAGTAGGTCTTCTTTACAGTGCCACCGACTCGCTCGATGTCTTTCAGACGGCTACATCATAATCAATACAAGGTGAAAATAAAACCATTACAACATATAAACTTGACCAAAGAAAAGGAAAGAGAGGAAATAGAGATGAGACAAACAAGCGTTATTGTGTCTAGGCGTCGTCTTCCAGAACATATACTTTAGGCGAGTTTCCTTTTCCAGTGACCACGGAGCTGCGGTGTTTGGCACGGATCAGGTGAAGGGAACTCTCAGCCTGGTCGGCACGGCCTTCAGCATCTTCCAATTCGCGTTGGTAACGACGAACACGTTGTAGGTTTTGCATGGTGATAGATTCCTACAAAAGAGCGTTTCAGTATGGAGTCAGATGTTATTATATTTTACCACAAGCCCACCGGCTTAGAGTTTAGTGTTCCACTTACGGCTTCTCCAAGCTGTCGTTTTTGGATGTTGAGTTTCTCCAAAAGTCTGTCGGCGGTGTCTTGTGCCATTACAAAGTTCTTATGCTCCTCATCGACTTGCATTTGGACTTCCTTGATTCTGCGATCCTTCTTGCGCAGCGCGTTCTGGGTTTCCTTATGGCGTCTGGTTTCCTCATCCAAGGCAGTTTCCAAGTCACGGATGCGGGTCTCAAGCTTGGCGATGACGCGCTTTCCTCCGAGAAGGGCAGCGGCTTCGGCTTCTTGGATTTGGACTTGTAATTGCTTGACTTGTTCCTCTAATGACTTTCTCAAGGCATCGATCTTCATGGAGTGTTCTTGTTCTTCATGAAGTTGTTCGACAGCACGAGCAGCATCAGCCAGAGCGCGGTTAGCACGTTCATCAGCAGCATGAAGTTCCTTTGTTGCCTCGTCAAGGTCAGCTTGGGCGGTAGAAAGTTCAGTCTCCAGCTTGTTCTTAATGGCAGTGAGGTTGTTGTTGATTGATTGGAGGTCATTGATGCGGCCATGAGCTTCCTCAAGCTCAACTTCCGCTTGTTTGCGAGCACGGATGGCGTTGTCCAGAGCGGATTTGCATTCCTCAAGCTCGGCGGCCAAGGCCGAAACCTTGCGTTGAGCCAAGGCGTACTAAAATAGAGCGTCTTCAGTCATAGTTACGGTAAGCCAATCATAAAAACTATATAGGGTTACCTGATCGAGGGTCTGTTGGAGTTGTCTCTGGGTGTCTTCCAAAGAGGCTTGGAGAACCTTGAGTTGTTCGCTTTGCTTCTTGATGGTTTTCTGGGCTTCAATGTTGGCACGGTTGAGGTTGTCCACAGCCATTTCAAGCTCGGCAATCTCGGCCTGATACTTCTTCTTCAGACGGGAGATCTCGGCCTTCATGCGGGCTTCGGCATCGGCCAAAGCGGCGGTCAAGCGGTCAATCTCGAATTGCATGTTCTTGCGCAAGTTCTCGATTTCCTCTTCCTTTTCTTGCAGACGGCGTTCCATCTCAACACGAAGTTGTTGAAGATCGGCCAGGGCGCGTTGGGCGCGAGCTTCAGCGTCTCGACGGGCGGCTTCGGATTCCTTAAGGGCAGTTTGGAGTTCACGGATTTCTCCGGCCAAACGAGCATTCTCCAAGTCAAGTTCATGGAGTTTGCGGTTAGCGTCGGCCAAGGCTTCCTTGGCTTCATGCAGATCATCTACAACATTAGGAAATAATGACTTAAAGCATCTTTATTGATTTACCTTGAAGCTTGCGGTTTTCGCGAGCCAAAGCTTCTTTCTGCTCGACGGCCTTCTCATACAAATGCTTCATCTTTTGGAGTTCAGCCAAAGCTGCACGGGCCTCGCGTTGAGCAGCTTCTAGCTCAACGGTCAGTTCGTCAATGCGTTGCTTAAGTTCGTTAACGGTTCTTTCAAGCTGTTCCTTGGCGCGTTCCAAGATAGCAATAGTGTTTTGAGCCTTCTCAAGGTCAACAATGAGGACTTCGACTTCAGATTGGAGCCGGGATTTGGCCTGGAATTGTTAACGTTTAGTGTATTAGGAACTTACCTTCTCAAGTTGAGAGATCTTTTGGACCAGAACTTCAATTTGTTCTTCGTATTCAGCTTGTTTCTGGAGCATCTTCTTGCGAAGATCCTCAACTTCCTCATGATGGAGAGCAACTTCGGCATCAAACTTGCTCTTCCATTGGGAAATTTCGGTGTTGGCCAAAGAAAGTTTGTGTTCAGCCTCAGCACGAGCCGCAGACTCCTCATCAAGAGCGGTACGGACGGAGTCAAGTTCCAATTGGACTTGGTGAAGCTGAGATTGAAGCTGAGAGCGTTCTCTTTCAGCATCTTCAAGACGTCGACGGGCTTCTTCAAGTTGCTGGGCAAGTTGATATTTAACGTGCTGGAGGTTGTCGAGTTGGACCTTTTGGTCATGAACCTCCTTCAACAATTCGTTGTTTTCGTTTTGAAGACGTTGACGTTGTTGGGCCAAGTCGTTTACGTGCTTGTTCAGGTCTTCGACCTTGTTCAATAAGTCGTTGGCCTGCGCCTCGAAGCGTTCAGCAGCCTTTTCGGCGGCGTGCTAAAAAATGCATAATGTTTGACATTATATCAAGTTTTCATTGTTAGTATTCAAATAGGTGTGGTTACTGTTCTTATTAATTCCTCGTTTTTTATCTTAGAATAGAAGGCCTTAAGGTGTGGAGGTGGAAGGATCAGGCACAACACAACACATGTTTGTGAAGCGGCCAGGATTTGGCTGGGTCATCCGCCCACCCACCCAGATCTCTCCCTTTAGATTGCCCTTCTCATTTTTCGCCTTTTCCAAGGAAGAGGACGGCAAAAGTATTTTGGAACAACTGTTTACAAGATCCAAAAGTCCGGGTCCCCGCTGGGCATATAAAAAAGAATATCAGAAACAAGAACAGGTTTGGAATGGTGTTTGCAAGCTATACGCCAGGCATCAGGCTGGTGACATATTAGGACAACCAATCTTCGAAATCATCAAAAAACATGCCGAAATGTTTTCTCACCTTGTCTTTCTGAACCTGGTCAATAGTAGCGGTCAATTCAATAACTTCGTGCTGGAGGCGTTGACGCTCGCGGTCAATCCTTAATAATACGGATGATTTTTTCTTCTAAGTAAATTATCAAAGGATAAAGAAGCGGACAAAATTAATCGCCAAAATTTTTAATACGTACTTGGAATTCTTCTTCTGGAGTTGCTCGATTTGGTCTTGGTAATCAAGAAGAGCATCCTGATGCTTTTTTCGGAGGACATTCATAGCATCCTCGCTTTCCAATTGGGACTCCTCGAGAAGTTTGCGGAGCTTTTGGAGTTCTCCTTCACGCTTGCGGTTTGATTCGATCTACACAGAGGGTTGGAAATGGAAACGATGAACTTACTTGGGAATCGGTGGTTCCCTCAGCATCCTCCAGACGGTCAGTCAGAGCGATGAGTTGAACAGAGAGGTCAGCGCGCTCACGCTCGATGCGGTTTCTCAATTCACGTTCGGATTCCAGGTCTTCTTGTAGAAGGCGGATTTTGTCCTACAAAAGAACTTCTGTTTACCTTCGCACAATAAACGTAGGTGGGTGAAGAGGATATCAAAAAACAGAGTAAGACAAACAGAAGCTCAAAGATATATGTATTTGGCACATAATTACCTCAAGTCGAGTTAGACTCCCCAAGTCAGCGACGGACATCGAACCAAATGGTCCGCCAGGGGCTCCACCAAAGGCACTCATTGATGGAGACTTGTACAGCGCGGCATTAGCCAAGGACGGGCTTTTGTACAACGAATTGGACATGGTCTTAAGGGCAAGTTTCCTCTCTTAAAAAGGATGATTACAGCCGATTAAGGGCAGCTCGAGATGACCACACCAAAAGCACGGACTGTATAACTGGGCACGAATGAAATTTTCACCCCACTGATTTCTCTAGAGCTGAGGATTGAAGGTGCCTGCTGGCTGTCCGAGAAGAGGGTGGGATAGAGAGAAAAAAGAACAAGTGATGAGGTGGGCCCGTCTGATCTTCTTCCTTTTCTTCGCTGCCTCCAAGGGCCGCGCTTGTTTGGCCGCTGTCTGAGCGCTGGATAATCGCCTGGGGCCCCATCTGCAGTCGGGATTTTCCTGATCCTTTCTTTTCTTGCTTTTGCTTCTCTCCGTTCGCTCCACCTGATCACCTCCAGGCCCGATCGGAGGCGGCAACGGAAATATCAGCGGCGGCGAGGAGAGTACTTTCTACATCATCCTCAAAAATCGCTGGCCCCAACCCCCCGCACTTGGCCAGCCCAACTGTCCCAATTTTAATTTTTTTCATGCAATGCCTGTTTCCATCCGAATGTGTTCCAATCAGCATCTGACGGCAGTCCAGCCCATATCAAAGTTCGGGATTGTCAAAAGAAGTGGAGGGGGCGTCTTATAGAGGAGTGTAGAGACAAAGGAGAAGAGTGTGTGCATGCATTGGCTGAATCAGCAGAGATTTCGAGAAAAGTAAAATCCCACTGGAGATTCTTCTTATTCTATTGTTTCCAGATGTTTTTCGTCATGCAGAAATAAGTAAAAAATTTAAATATTACACGGTAATATGTAAAAATGTCTACATGAAAAATGATTGTCTTAGTTGTCTCTCATGTGAAACAAAATAAGGATAACAATTTCCGCGGGTTTTACGAGAAAATTCGCATAAACCGGGGGCGTAGCTGGAGGTTTATGCAAACTTTCAATATTGGTACCAAACACTTGTATGGGTCTGCCTTTCCGTGTCCGCCAGGTTTTATTTACAAGGATATAAGAGTGAAGAAATAAGATCGCACCGGTCGTTTCGAAGCAAAACGTTAAAAACGCTTTCCTCACTTTTTTTGAAAAAATAGAATGGAAAAAATGAGACCGACATGAGAAAAAAAGCTCGAGAAAGCAAATTTAGCGTCTTTTTCAAAATCCCAAAGTCGGTCTTATCAGTCAGTCGGGAAAATAACGGCGGATCGTCGCGCCTCCGAATCGCCCATCATCGCTTTGCGACGGCGGCCGTAGCTGGAGATTTGGTGCGCGATAGCGGCGAGGCGAGACATTTTGCTGCGACGACCCGCCGTTATTTTCCCGACAGACTAATATTTCTTCACTCTTATACGATTCCTGTGTGCAAAATTTGGTTTTAGCTCGCGCTTTGCAAGCGCCGCTGAGATATTGAGCGATCTTTACCGCTGAGAGAGTACGCTAAACGCGGAGAGCGGTCAGAGAGAAAAACACTTTTTGGCCATAACTTTGCGAGTTTCGTGCGGAAAAAATTGATTTTTTGTGGACACATTACCCTCTATGGTAGAAATAGGCATGAAAGCTTTCGTGCCAAAATTCGGAGTAATTTTCGTCAACGTTCGATCTAAAAATCTCGGTTATTTCTGCAAAGCGTGAGCTAGAATTTTCTCATATATTTTAGAAAAAAATATAACCAAGGTGATTTATATCTGGCGGCAAGGTCGGTATGCCGATGAATTTTTACGCCTGCTTAACAAAAATATTTTTTTCTGGAGCTGACACTCGCTATTTTCAACCGACCAAATTTCAAAAAAAAATCTTGAATTGACCTTTCTATGCCTTCCCAGAGTCTTGAAGAATTATTTTCGGCCGAAACCGCTGAGATTTAGAAACTTTTTTTTGCCAAGTAGGCGTAAAAAATCATCGGCATACCGACCTTGCCGCCAGATATAAATCACCTTGGTTATATTCAAATTTGTGCCAAGTTTCATCAAAATCTGAGCGTCGCACTTGTGGTACTTAACCTATAAATACAGGTGTGAAATTCGACTTAATGACTCCGTTAGAGTGACAGTAGACCGGAAAAAAGCAGATGTATTACCGGAAGAAATACTCGAAAGTAAGCCTCAAACGACGCTTTAATCCTTCTAATAATAAACTCGAGGAAAGAATGACATTTTTATAAGTTTAGGGTAGGGCCCGAACAATTTATTTTTAAGACCGGAAATCAGATTCCGAGATGTTATTTTGCTCCGTCGATGTCAGTGCAAGCTTTCTCTGTTGGATTATTCTGACCCTGGACAACATGATGAGAAGAGAGTTGTGCATAAATTATGCAACAAAGGAAGAGTTTGAGTGTTTTCGAGTAATTTTTGAGAATTCCCGGTGATGCAATTCAGAAGACGAACATGGCATGAGAGGGAGATGCGGGCCTATTCCCAAAGGCCCTGCAAACCATCTCGTCTTGAATGTAAATCGATTTTCATTGGCAAACCGCGCCAATCCTCGGAAAGTTTTCCTTTTCTAACCCCGCCGTAGCGCGTTAATCATGTAGATTTGTTGACGTATGCGGAACGAATAAAGGACTGCAAAGAAGCGGCCACAATGACTCCAGCATTATAGGAACGCTAACGAACTTTCACGAAAAATATGGCCGACGAAAGGGAAGCGGCCGAGAGTTGACGCGACTTGAGCGCAAATGTCCTCGTGTTCATAAAAAAATAACTCCGCCTTCATTCCACGCACTCTGTGCATTTCGCCTAGGTCTTCGCACCCTTACTACTACTTCTAATGTGGCTAAAGCGGGCTTTCTGGGGGCGCCCGCCCGATTTGTCCACAGTGGTAGCGCGGCCGAAAGAGAGAGAATGAAGGCACACTAACCAAGGGATTTGTGGTAGTGTGCTTCCTTTGTTTTCTTGCGGGTATTCAGGGCCCGTGGGTCCCTAGATTCCTTGCGGTCACATTTCGGCATCAAATCTCGAAGGAGTCTTTGTTTTTTGGCCATCCCTCGGGCTGATCCTTTACCATTCTTCAAGTGTTTCTTCTGTTTGCTTACCTTCCGTAACTATTATAATACAAGGAAACGGTTTGTCCGGCACCCAGTTTGTTTGGCTTCTCACTTCCCGTCAAACCTTTCCCGTTTATTCTCCGTGCCAACACATTTGTATCTGTTTAGATATTATCCGAAGGGACAGAATATGGGATTTGCGTTCCATTTCGACAATAAATTTTACTAATCCCTTACTTAAGATAGACGACGCCCATGTCTCTGAGCTTAGAAAGTGTCTTCGACTGGAGAAGGAGGTTATAGATTGCGGCCGTATGACTCGATGTGAAGCCTGGTTTTAGATTCAGAAGGAAGAAAAAAGCACGATCGTCCTTATGGTCTGCTCAGCGAATATGCATTCCAAAATACCACAAACACTTCATCAATTCGAGAGCGCGCCTCCGGGGGTTGTGCTGGCCGGGGGTTCGGCGGGTATGAGACGACGGCTCCCCCCTACCCCAACCCCGCACAAAGACCCGCCCGACCCTGGGTTAGGGCCGACAATGACAACGGGTATGCGCGGTCCCATGACTGGTCTGTTGGGACCTGTAATGCGCCGTTCCTCCTCCCCCCGAATGCTGCCAACCCCGCCTCCACCCCCCGGGTCATCTTGCTCAGTTCAAGCAACCTCCTCCAACACCTTGATGAACAACTCCTTCAACAGCAACTCTCAATCTCCACCCTTCGCTCAGCAACTTCAAGTGAAAGAGCGCCGTCCATCGACCGGTCGCAGACTCCCCGACGCTCCCGCGCCTCCCTCATCATCTTCATCATCATCACCGTTTCCGTCCTCCCTAACCCCGAGTACCTCCATGTACTCCGACTCCAATTTCCCTCCGTCGACCACTGCCGACTTCTTAAATGCTGGCTATTTGTTTCGCTCTGCCTCTGCTCGCAACGCTACATCTCAATTAAAGTAAGTCATCATAGATGATTTGAAATTTAATTAAACGAGAACAAGAATAATCTAAACACAACCACAAAGGGGAAGAGGACGGGCTTAGGACCAATAAATGTTTGGGAAGGGCCTCAGGGCTTCCGTTATCCGACACTGGGTATAACTTGTAATCCCATTTCAGCTTATAAAGATATCATAGAATGCTTGAGCTTTAACTTATCTTCTTAAAATCGTTCTTTGCAGGGGGGGGGGATACAGTAAGAAAATCAATTAGAATTAGATGTGCGTCGATGAAATTTCAACGAAACATTTTTAACGATGCTAATTACGATTACTTTCATTCCAGAGCCGCTCAGTTGCCTCCAACCGCTCCCCGAACTTCTATCGCTAGCTCCGACCCCCGTCCTGAATTGAGTACCATGAATCGTCTTGTGCCCGAGCCCTTAACCATGCCCAACAAATCCCTAAACACGGCTTCGTCGGCCCCACAGACTCCGCGAGAGAGTAATTCCGATATCCCCGCAGGATATAGGAAGGTGAGAAAGTGTTCCTTCAATGCCGACGTTGGGCGAGATTCGTTGTCCAGGAATGGTTCCATGGCTCATCTTCTGGAACAACAGCATCTCCTCAGAAGAGAGTTCACTGCCACTCCAGATTCCATACAGTACTCCACCAATTCCTCGCTCAGTCCGTCTATAGAACAGGTGTGTGATGTTCCCTCTTGCGTCATTCGATTACATATTCATTTGAAGCGGCCTTTTTATGTTGTTCCCATTCAAATGCCGTTCTCCTAATTATTGATCTTATATTGATGTCACCCTTTTCAGCTGAATGTCGAGGGTTCTCAGAAAGACAGCTCTGATGGAGAAGATCCAAGCCATCATGGCCTCAACCCATCGCTGTATCTGGGCACGAGAACCCCAAGTTCAAGTGTTTCTTCGGTCACCGACCTCCAGAATGTACAAAATACCCCCACCGCCAATCCCCCTGCCGATCCAGAGCCGAGGCCGAAAGGGCTTGGACTCGTCCATTGCTCACTTCAGCACTTCCCTGTCCGGAAACGACTGAGAGTATCAATCTTAAAAATAGAAGGTAAAGAATACCCTTAGAAAATCGAGGCTATCAATACCACCCCAGAGACTTTTTTCTATGAACTTGTATTTCTTAAGTAGTATTGTAAAATAGTAGTCTATGGTTCTCACTGCGTAATTGTACTATTAAAAAACATGAACGGACTACTTGTTTGGAAGTAGATGCTCCTAAAAACACCAAAAATTATTATCTCACGGCTCTCTAAACGTATGAATTTAGGTTTGGCCGGTGAATTGCGCCCTGATTTGGAAATTCAAGCATTTTGCAAGGTTAATATTATTCCGGGTAAAGCCAATAAGCAACAAGTCAGTGTCGTGAAACGAGGCCGCGATATTGTTTACAATGCAGTAAGTCGAATAGAATTTGAATTGATTCCTTCCTATTCGTATTCGTATTTATACCTTTTCAGGAATTTTTCTTTGATGGCATTTCGGTGGAAGACATCGATGGAAAGTCGTTGGCATTAGAGGTATACCACCAAAGCAGTGTGAAACTACAAAAAGATCTGGAAATAGGACAAATCTTGGTGCCTCTCAAAGAACTGACCCAGCTCTACTCCAAGAAAGAAGTCAGGATCGTCGAAGAACTCAAGTTTAGGCCTAGTAGCAAGGTAAGATCCCCACAAACTTCCCTGACATCACAATTTTTTTGATACCAGCAACTTTGCAAAAAAGCAGTAAAAATTATGTGAATACCGTAATGTAGCGAAAAAAATTTTGCAAAGTTATAACACATTACAGGGTGGGACACTCGGAGTTTCAGGCCAATATTCCACAAATTATAAATTTTGCGTCCTGACGTTTAAGCATGGCTGCAATCCGGGCCAGCCCGGCCCGGGCCGGGCCGGGCCGCAGGCCCGGGCCTAAATCTCGAAGCCCGGCCCGGGCCCGGGCTTGGAAAATTTGGAAAGCCCGGCCCGGTTCGGCCCGGAAAATTTTTATACGGGGTTGGAAAGAAAGAAAGCGGGAAATGAAAGGAAAATTATGGCAAATTTTCGCAAAATGTGAAGAACAATTTAGCAAAAACTATACATAGCGCAATTGCCGCTTGACTATTTATATAAATTACTAAGTCGCCATAAATTTTTTGACCATGTAGTTACAAAAAATCATAAACTTTTGTGTATAGTCACCCAAATTTTAGCAAAAATATTTTTATCACAGATCTTTTGTCGGATCTGAAAGAAAGCTGCGAGGCTATTGCGTACTTTTGAAAAATTTTCCGGTTTCTTTTTTTGCCAGTGTATTAACTACGTAAGAATTTCTGAATATTTTTTCAAATTGACTTGAAAATTATTTTTTTATTTGTTCGAGTGGTAAATAAGGTCACTTTACGTTCGCTATCAGCATCATGTTCGAAAGAATTAAAAAATTCTATCGAAATAGCTTATTTTTTCCTTTTTTCTGCACAGGGGACTCGGATTTACTTATAAGTACCTTTATTTACTTATAAAAACTCGATGTTTTTATAAGTAAATAAAAGTTCTTATAAGTAAATAAAAGTTCTTATAAGTGATTTTGAAATCACTTATAGGTAATTTTTATTTTCGGCGCCCGCACGCCAATTTGATTTTGGAAAAAATATATTTCTGTCAAAAGCTGGAGCTGCGCCCCATACTTCTGAAAATATTGATGCCATATTATACGAAAGCACTTTGAAACCGCTTTTTGCCTCAAAAACCGGTTTAAATGGCTAGTAGGGCAATACTTTTAGTTTCCTCAGATCTCACACCTTTTTAATATTATTTATCAGCGATAAACTGAAAAATTTTGTCCAAAATTGCTTTATTTAATTTTTATTGTAAATTTCCCAATTTTTGTCCTGGGGCTCTGGCGGGGGCTGCCCTTCCTGTCGATTTTGTAACCTGCAGTACGTATTCGTGATAGGGTTTGTTTCCAAGCACATTCTAAAACCACAGAACCATTAAAAATCAAGTTTTTCCAAAAACACCCCCACCGGGCACAAAATTAAATCGAAAGTTTCTCCAGAATTAATGTTCCGATTTTCAAAATTTTGACGGATTCTGAAAGCCCGTGTTTCAAAGCACATAATATCCTAAAATCAAAAGGATCTGCTTATAAAAACTTACCGATCCGGCCGAAACTTCAAAATTTTCATCATTCTGGGATAGTGCAATATCCGAGATGTCTTCGTTATCTTCCTGGCTAAACCCATGCCGTTGTATCCGGGATTGCCATCTTCTGTTAGGTGTTCTATTGTTGACGTTTTGAAGCACATTCTGAAACCATAGAACCATTAAAAAGGAATTTTTTCCAAAAAAATCCCCGCCGGGCAAAAAATTAAATCGAAATTTTCTCGAGAATTAATGTTCCGATTTTCAAAATTTTGACGGATTCTCAAAGCCCGTGTTTCAAAACACATAATATCCTAAAATCAAGAGGATCTGCTTATAAAAACTTACCGATCCGGCCAAAACTTCGAAATTTTCATCATTCTGGGATACCGTAATTTGGCCATTATCTTCCAGGTTTTTGCGTCTTTTGCCCTCCGTCAATCTCTGGATCAGTTGGTCTTGTCTTCTTTTCTTCTCTTCTCTGGAACTCATTGATGCGGAAGTTGCCGCGGAGCATGATTTCGAAAATCTATTCGATTTCATCTAAATTGAAAAATTCAAAAATTTCGGTTTTTGGGAATGATACGCCCGCAGGATAACGTGGTGACCAAAAACGAAGTACCAATCGAAAGCTGAAGCAATGCCCTACAATTTCATAGGACGAGATCATAAACTTTCACCTGGCAAAAAAAGTTACAGTTCATTGAAATTCACATCCTTTAATTCAACAATTTAAAAACGTCGCCAAACCATGACGGAAGAAAATTTTATTTGTGTTGTTTATGCAATTTCTGAATTATCTGCTTTATTTCTGCGTATTTTGACTATTTCTGCATTGATGTAATTATTTTCTGCCGTTATATTCAGGGGTGGTCGGCGGGCCGGCCGGCCTCAAAAATGGAAATTGACAAACGGGCCGGGCCCGTCACGGGCCGGGCCGGGCCGCGGGCCTGGGGTTTTTCCGGCCCGGCCCGGCCCGTCTAAAATACAATGCCAAACCGTTGGCATTCATTGTTTTCGCGCCGGGAAAATTAATTGATGTTGTTATAGTTGCTGTTTCTCAAGTTCTAACACGTTTACAAGTCTATAGTTCCATTATAGAACCACAAAACTATCACATTGATCCTTTACTAGCTAGATCAACGCCTTTTTTGCCTCAGTTTAGATCCCGAGCCTGGGCGCAGTTCGCAGAACCCTCTATAGACGGGCCTGCACGGGCCGGGCCGAAAAAGACTAGACGGGCCGGGCCGGGCCGGTGATTAGACGGGCCGGGCCGCGGGCCGAAAATCGGAAAAATAGGGTCTGCTGACCACCCCTGGTTATATTACGGTATTTCTGTGGAGGGGAACAGTTGACCAAAATGGCCGGGGAGAGACTTGACTCGATCAATTTTTTTTCCATTTTTTATGTTTAGACAAATTGGCGTGCGCCCGGGAAATTCACTTATAGGTAATTATAAATACTTATAGGTAATAGAAAATTATGCACAGTGCAGGATAGATATAAATTTATTCAAACAAAGAAAAAACAACCTGACTGATATATTACCAGTAAGATATGTGGTTAGCGCATCTTCCGTGCTCCGGGTAAGCATCTGTGTCATTTGTCCTGGCGGGGCAAGGATTGCTTCTGCGCGGGTTTTCTATGGGTACTCCAGCGGCTAAATTCACTGAAAATATTCAAAGATAAAGAAAAATTGAATAAAATTTTCGGAGATAGTTTACTATGAGCTGTCCTTGAACCGATTTTTTTCTCCTTTTCCATCCCAAAAATTAGTTTGAGGATCAGGAATTTGACAATGAAAGATTTTGAGACATGAAGTTTGTCATGTTGTACTAGGTCCAGGCGAATATTATCAACATACCTGAAGCATATGGGAGCCATTTTTCCAGGCATCGTGTTCACGTTGTCCATTTACTTCCTCCATGACCAATTTTGCGATTATCTGAAAACTAGCGGTTCACCTGGACCTAGTACAACATAACAAAACTTTGTCTTAAAAAGTTTCTGGCCTTCTGAAATATGGAATCAGTTTAAAAAACCTACCAAAGTTGATGAAGGGGTTCTTCATCTGAATTCTTGGTTGATCATGCTTGTTCCTAGATCTTCCATGTTGACATGCTTTCTATTCAGGAAGTTTCTTATGTTCCGGATTTTTCATCTGTCCACTTTTTACAGTTCTGAAAAAAAAACTCACAAAAAATAAACAATTATTATCATCAACAACTGACTGTAAGCACCTTACCTGGTTCCATCCAAGGTATAAATACCCTTATGCACCTTCTTTGACCAGCACTGCTCCGAAAAACTTAGAATTTTTCCAAGTCCGGGACATACGTGCAAAAAGCCAAAAGCGTCTTTCCCGCTCAAATGTTTTCTTTTCGGAGTCGTTATTGGTAATTATAAGTAAATAAAAGTTTTTATAAGTAAATAAAAGGGCTGACGCGTTTGCGAGCCGCAAGAATTTTGCGCCGCTCGTTTTTTTTGTTCGGAGGGATTTTGCGCCGCTCGAAAAAAGGTCCGCAGAATTTGACGCCGCTCTAAAATCGCGAAAAAAGACGCGAAACGCGCGAATAAAGCGAAAGACGTAACTGATAAATCAAATTTCGGTTTAGGTTGGCTAAAGTTTCTTAACTTTTTTACGATTTCTTCTTTATGCCAAAACTGTTTCGAGATTGACAAACGATAACTGATATATCCATGATTAGTAACTGTCACATAGCCCTTACAATACCAATTCTGAACGATGACTTCAGCAGGCATATCAAAGGAGTCAGGCTTAAAAGATTTTTTGGATGTTAAAATATATTAAAGTTTCTGCCCTGAAGACAGTGCGCCAGATTATGGGACTGATGTCTGTTACACTCGTCAATGCTAAAGCTGTGAAACTGTCGGGGAAGTGGATCATATTCGAAATGTTTGGCAACTGTTTACTAACATCTTTGTGTCGCATGGCTTGACGCGTCGCGACGCGTCGTCCCGGTGTCCCAAATGGTGGTTTTCGTTTTGCCGGCTGCTGGCCGAAGTATGCACTATTTAGTTGGGCTATAGAATCGACGGGTTTCAGACCTCTTTAAGAGCTGTATGAGATGCCACCTCAAAATATGACCTTTTCAACATGCCGTTATAAGACCTTAGAAAAGGCTGTGACCTGGTTGCCTCTCTACTTAACAGTACTCAAGCTCTACTGCAAGTTACATATTGCTGTCCTTGCTAAGCTGTCCCAAAAAGACCGAGTTGGTACAGCGAAAAATTTTAAAAAACTTTTTAGCCAACGTATAAACTTTATCGCGCCTTTGTTTCGCGTCTTTTTCTTGGTATTGTAAGGGCTATGTGACGGTTACTAATCATGGATATATCAGTTATTGTTTGTCAATCTCGAAACAGTTTTGGCATAAAGAAGAAATCGTAAAAAAGTTAAGAAACTTTAGCCAACCTAAAACGAAATTTGATTTATCAGTTACGTCTTTCGCTTTATTCGCGCGTTTCGCGTCTTTTTTTCGCGATTTTAGAGCGGCGTCAAATTCTGCGGACCTTTTTTCGAGCGGCGCAAAATCCCTCCGAACAAAAAAAACGAGCGGCGCAAAATTCTTGCGGCTCGCAAACGCGTCAGCCAATAAAAGTTCTTATAAGTAAATACGGTTTTCTTATAAGTAAAGCAAAATAGGCTCCGCCTTTTTTTACTTATAAGTGAATTTTTTGGCACCTATAAGTAAATAAAAGTTTTTATAAGTAGATAAAAGTTTTTATAAGTAAATCCGAATCCCCTGTGTGGGAAAAACTCAAATTTCAAAAAAACCGGGCCGGGCCGGGCCGGGCCTGAAAATCGAAGCCCGGGACCGGGCCGACAAATTAGTCGGCCCGGCCCGGGCCGTAAAATTTTGCAAAGCCCGGCCCGGAGCCATGCCTAACTGACGTTTCGGGTCAGGGACAGTTCGGGTCAACGATGCATTTTTATAAGTAATCAATCGATAATACTGAACCGACAATGGTCATGGTCACGACTAGGTCATGACCATTGTCGGTGTGGTTGTGGCACCGCGACATTTCTGGAATATGGACACTTCCGGAATAGGGAAAAAAAGATAAAGTTTCGAACTGTCATCTGAATGGATTTACTGCTATTAATTACATTTCCTTTTTTCTGATACTGTTCAATCGTAATTTTTTTAATTTCTCTAAAACTTCGATGTAGGAGTTTTCGATGGCGATCAATATCGACGGTGCTGGTTTCGAAAATCATGTTCATTTTTTATACTTTTTTTCAAGTGCTGTAAAAAATTATTTTTTGAATTTTTTCTATAAAAATCTCACCAAGTCGGGGAAAAAAATTCAAAAAATTAACAAAATTTTCAAGACTAATAACAATAAATCCATTGAAGATGGATGGTAGTTCTATGCCTTATCTTTTGTTTTTTCCCAGTTCCGGAAGTGTCACTATTCCGCCATTCCGAAAGTATCCAAATTCCGGAAATGTCTTGACGCTGTGGTTGTAACCTAACTGAAGTGCCAAAACCGTCTGGATCAACAATTAGGATTATTTTAAGGATGCGGAAAAATCCTGACCTAGATGACGACCTGTGTCATGAACCAGTTTATTCTTTCCAAAAACACGGTTGGAGACGTGCAATACGACCACATTTTTATCTCGATATTACTGCGGTATAACATGTAAAATACCTCAAAATAGGCGATCGACTATCCTAGGGCCTGAAAAATCTTAATATATCTATTAACTGGGCCATCCCTAGCCCCCGCCATGTATACAATGACAAATCGAGGAAACTGAAGGTATCATCGACCCGAGCTGTCGTTGACCCGAAAAGACGTATCGCCGCCACGGTCCCAAAGAGACCCCGAACCGGGGATCTCTTTCGATGTGTGCCCGAAGAGGTTGAATAGGGTAATCGATGGCGTAGATTTCACAAATAATGTTCATTTTGTTTGATAATTTCTTTTTTTAAAGTAGTACCGCTAAAAATAATTTTTAAAATTTTTCTAAAAATACTTGGTTTACTAGGGAAGTGGGGGCTTCGGTAGTTCAGCCCCCCACGAAAGGTAGATCAAACCCCCACTGTTTTGCCCGTTTCACACCCCACATAATGAACAAATTAGAATAATGCAAAAAATGTAAGTGGGGGTTTGATCTACTTCGTTGGGGGTTTCATCTAAAACGTAGGGGGCTTGACCTAAAACGTAGGTGGCTTTTTCTAAAACGGAGGGGGCTTGATCTAAAACGTAGGGGGCTTCATCTAAAACGTAAGGGGCTTGTGCTGGACCTACAACTTGGATTAATTCTTTGAAATAAATTTTGGGGTTCAGAATGGACGAGGGGGGTTGTACTGGGTCATGGGGGACTAAACTGGACTGGGGGGCTGTACTACCTTAGCCCCGGGAAGTGTACAAAACTGACCCTCACAAACGAAATAGCAAGTGTTATACCGTCTTCCAGCAAAATTAAAAAGCTCCGATGATTTTTTCCGCCCAAGCGAAAGAAAGATTTTTTTTGCAAAATGGCCTTAAAATAATGCAATTTACAGTATTCCGTCGCGGAAATGTATCCTGCAAAAAATGAAAATGGTGTCTTGTACCACTTTTGAAGGGCTCTTCAATGATTTATGTCACTTGTCATTTGGTGAGGGTCAGTTTGTACATTTCCGTGGTTAGGGGGCCTCGAGGGTATGATCTCAAAATAGTGTTTTTTCTGATTTTTATCTTTTTTCTTAAGTAGTGCAGTACTATAATAGTCGCGCCATAAAGTCCGTAGAATTTTTTTCGCCGACGTCGGGTTTTCCTCGAGAGGAACCCCTCATTGAGAGGAACCCCTCGCCGAGCTCTCGATTTTTCCGAATATGGAGGAAATTTGTCGATGTATGGGTTTTCGAGGGTGCTGATTTCGAAAATCATGGTAGCTTTCCTCTTTATAGTACTATCTGGTACTATACAGTATGAGGTGAAAATATGGCTTTTGGCGTTAATGGTGTTGTTTTGATGCTTAGTACTCCTCAAAAACACGTTTTAAATAACTGGTACTGTTTAGTACTGTCTGGTACTATGTAGTACAAGGTACAAATAGGAGTACTAAGCAACAGAACAACACCACTAACGCCTAAAGGCCAAATTTTGTACTGTTAAAAAGTTATTTTTTGTTTGACATTTTTCTGAAATACACTCCGTTACGAAAGTATACCTACCCCATGGAAAATTGCAGTATCTCAGATAAGAGATACCGAAAAACTGCTAATACCATTCGAAAGAGCGTGTCGAAAAACCTATTACCGCATGAAATCAGCCGGTGAAAAAAATCTTGATCGATTTGGCAACTATTTTAATATTTTTGACCGTTTCAAAAGTATACCTACCCCTGGCGGTTTTTTGGCCAATCTGGCTCGGATTTTGAACTAACACACCCCCTTTCATTCCATCGTGTACCCTATGGTATTGAGAAGTGTATTACATTCATTTTCCATCGTCGGATCAAAGAGATATGTTTTCCGAGGTGCTGAGTCCAAATTGACGTATCAAATTTTTTGATTCTCGTCCATTCGTCTTGGTATTCTGGAGCATTAAGTGTTACGGTAGCTGCTTATTGTAGATTATATGACGAGAAAAAGCCCGATAACTTCGGGCTTTTTTTTTCTTAAGCCATTTGGTTTACTTATGTTAATCTATGTATGTATGTATGATGTAACAGGAGATGTAGCTTTTCCGCCAAGAAAGCAGCCTAGTCAAGGGGGTTTTTTTTGAAATTAAGATTAACCTCATGTACAAGGTCAAAGATGGCTCGCATAAGCACTTTCGTATTCCGACTTCGGTAACTGGCTGACTCGTTTTCGACCTCAAAACCAAGTTTTGAACGAAAAAAAACAAATTATGACAAAATGTCAACATTCATTGATTTTTCATGACCAAATTCCACTTTTTTACATTTTTTAAATGTAAAAGTACTTTGAAAATTCCCATAAATACCCGAAAATAACCGGCTTCGCGGTATTTGGGTATATACCCCAGTCCGGCGACTTTCCGGAAGGGCTAGAATACTAGTCCGTTTGCAAAGTGGCTGGATGATTTGGGCGACGTGCACTGTGCATAAAAAGTCAGGGTGCGAGCGGCATCCCGAAAAAGCCAATTGCCAAATTTTCTTTGATCTTACCGCTTCTGTGGTGCTAAAATCTGCTATGAACAACAATATATGTTCTTATTGTCGTAGAACTTGAGATATTACAAATACAACCCTATTAAATTATTTTAAAAATTTCCGGCGTTAAAAGATTGAGGAGGTCGGTTAACGTTTTTTATTCGTATTCCTCTTTAAAATTTCATAAATGTAAAACATAGAAATGTTTTGATAATTTGAATTATGTTGTCTTTGTCCGCAATTTTAACTTGTTTGCGTTTCTAGAAAAATAAGCAATCGGGAATTGTTTCAGAAGCTGGGAAAGATATTTATTACAACATGCATCGAAAAAGAGGCCCGCCGACTCACGATAAACGTAATAAAAGTGGAAGATC
The DNA here is from genome assembly GCA_904066235.2 of Bursaphelenchus xylophilus. Lineage (NCBI taxonomy): Eukaryota > Metazoa > Nematoda > Chromadorea > Rhabditida > Aphelenchoididae > Bursaphelenchus > Bursaphelenchus xylophilus. The sequence continues at coordinate 7,386,505 of CAJFCV020000001.1, forward strand.
TCCCGAAATGGGGCATTATTGGAGCACCAGGTAAGAGGGAAACAATAATCTAACTTCACTTCTTCAGACGTTTGTGTGAGGATAACGCTAACTCAGAACAACGGTAATCCTCAAACTAAAAGCACACGAGTCCTGAAGAGCACATGCACTGCCATCTACAAAGAAGCCGTTATGTTTTTAATCGGCACCACCAAAGCAGATCTTGGGAAAACGAAGATCATCATCTCTGTCCACGATATTCTTAGATCTGTGACCGGTGACGATGTTATTGGTTCAGCGTATTTGGGAGAGTTAGCAGTAGATAAATCGGAGCAAGAACAATGGAAAAATACAGTGGAAAAGTTCAATAAAGAGTTCAAAGGATCCCATCAATTGAAGCCGCCAAACCAAGCCCCTGACGTCCATGTTTCCGAGATGCCGTCGGACGATCAAGTTGAGGAGGACGAAGACGAATCTGACTAAATTAACAATAAAATAAAACAATTTAAATAGTCGGGAGACGGTGCAAAAAACGGGGAGGGGAAGGCAAACGTGGAATTGTCTATTAGTCAGCGACGTCGCTTCACTGCGACAAAGCACGGCCTTCGACAGAAAGTGTAGACTTGGGGAGGGGGTGTGGTTGGGGCCGGCAATCATTCCCCCGTCCGCAATTTGCTCCACCGGAAAGAAAATTCCTTTACCTGGTTTTTGTTTGCGCGCTTAACGGAAAAGCGAGTCTTGTATCATCTTTGGGGTGAGGGGGTATTAAATATATTAAACAGTGTTTAGCATTTTTACTTTTGAGATGGGTTCATGTTTGTCGCGCAAGTCCAAAAAAAATCAAGAGGATGACGTGGGAGAGATCAGAGAAGATGACTTAAGGGGAATCTTCCGAGAGTTCGATTTGAATGGAGACGGATATATCCAGAAGAACGAGCTCAAGGCCGTAATGACCAAGATGGGACAGAGTCCCACTGAGGAAGAACTGAATGCGATGTTCAACACGGCTGACAAGGACAACGATGGAAATATCGACTTTAATGAATTCCTCACAATCGCCCGTGCTAATCCGCTTTCGCTTTCCCTTCGAGCTGTTTTCGAAGAACTTGACGTGGATGGAGACGGACACATCACAAGGTACGAACTTTCCAAAACAGCCATAGTAATATAAAATTATTGTAATTACTCGGTTTAGGTCCGAATTGAGAACGGCATTCCAACGAATGGGCCACAATCTTACAGACCAAGAGATCAAGGCCATATACAAACACGTAGACATAAATCACGATGGAAAAATAAACTTCCAAGGTAGGCACTAGCCCTCTTACAGTTAAAAGAGACCACCAGTTTCTGGACCGTCGTGTGTCGTGGCCAGAAACAGCGATTTCTTGTCTGTTAGGCCTCTAGACAAGAAATGCGCAATTCTTGTCTCAAATTGCGTAACATTACGTAAATTTCAGCTCCCTACCTGTGGAGATTTTTTTCTGCAAGAATTGCACATTTCTTGTCTAGAGGCCTAACAGACAAGAAATCGCGGTTTCTGGCCACGACACCCGATTTTATGCGTATGTCACCATCCTTACATTATGAATCAGAGAAATTTTGCGAATTTTTTGATATATGTCTCGACCTGTAACTTTCAGAAATATGACAGAAACTTTTTGCGAATACCTTTGTGCTCTTTGCAGCTATCCAAGAAGTTTAAATTGATTTCAAAATTCGACGATGGGCGATTTTAGAATAAAAAACAATTTTTTCTTGCGTCGGCGGAGACATTTGACGTCTTTTTTGAAAATTACATCGTTACAAAGCCCAGACAGCTTAACTACAGATAAAGTTAGGGTTGTTGCATCTGCTACGATGTAATCTGTTAGTCCCAGTAGATTTGCTTTTTTCACACATTGGCGAAGGCTCGGCGGAGACTTTTTTACCGACGGAGGCCGTTTCGGAGGGCGGAGCTTTTGCGAGTCGGATGAAAAAAATTTCTTTCGTCTGATAAACTTCTTTGGTTTATTTTGCACTGATTACTCTTCCGGAGCATGGGAAGCCAATCAGACTTAAAAAATCTGTCCTCTTTGATAAAACATTGAGTTTAGAACTTCTTTTGTCTCATTCCACTTTTTGATACTTCTCAAAATTTTAAAAATCCCTCCGCCGAATCATCCATCAGTCCTTAAACAAAATAAAAGAAAAATTAGGACAAGATAAATGAGACTTTGAAGTGGTTAGCCAAAAGTTTCTCTACTTTTTTCCAATCCGATTCTCAAAAGCCAAGCCCTCAAGACGGTCTCCTCCGAGCCTTCGCCAATGTGTGAAACATCCGGAAATCTACCGAGGCTAACGGATTACATCGTACTAGTCGAGGCAAAAAGTGCTGATAATTTTACACCATGTGGATTTGAACGTTTTGGGTCGTCGCTGCGAAAATCGCGAAAAAAGGTGTTTTTCACGGTGCGTTTGGCCCAAAAACATCTTTTGCACAGTGCATTTTTGTTTCTCTTTGCTTTATCAGTCTGTCGGGAAAATAACGGCGGATCGTCGCGCCTTGGAATCGCCCATCATCGCTCTGCGACTGAAAGCCGCGGCTGGGGATTTGGTGCGCGATAGCGGCGAGGCGAGACGTTTTGCTGCGACAATCCGCCGTTATTTTCCCGACAGACTGATACGTCGCGCGCGATTCCCATTTTTCGCAGCGATAAATCATTTTTTTCAGAGTGCCACAAAAACCGCACGGTGCAAAATTATCAGGACTTTTTGTCTCGATAAGTAGTTAAGCCGACGCAAAAATTTTTTTTGCATATTCTATAATCGCCCATCGTCGAAACTTCAATTCAAAAAAAACTTCTTGGCGTGCCGCAACACGATGATCCAGATTCTGGAGAAGTCTCTTTTTGAAACCTACCCTCTGCTTCGTTTTTTCTCGCAAAGTGTGTTTCAATTAACATATCTTATAGAATTTTGCCATATGATGACACGAAGGAAGTGAAAAGAAATAACGTACTTTATTCTTATAATGGAACATTAGATTAAGAATGATCTGGATATTCTAACGTACTCGTATCTTTTTTGTTGTATAAATTAAGCTTATGCGCTTGGCTCATATGATTGATAAGATCCCAACTATTTTTACATGGAATCTTGCACGAATAACATTTCAAATATTCTGGCTCGTCTTCTGAAATTTTCGCACACTTGAATCATGAAATTTGCATTTTCCTTAAATTCTGATTGTTCCGGAGGAAAAAGTAGTTGCAAAAAGAAATCCTCGAAAAAATAGGAAAACAAATCCTACCTCCTTTAACGACCACTTTTCGATCACATTGTCGGACTCGGTGCTCCAAAAAGAATTGTGCATTGGCGGTTATCAAATGACATCCACCACAAATAAGAACATCAGGTATTTCTATAACAAGAACAACAGTAAACTTCGCTCTTTACTTACCGTTTTCGACAAAAACAGATCCTTCTTGTTCTTCAGCTGCACGTTGATATCTAAATTTTGGAGGCAATGGAAGTTCGGAGTGAGGGGTCAGATCAAATGCGCTGTCAACCGTCGGTCCTTCATGGGGAGTCTCAAGTGCGGCGTTGGAAGTTGACGGTCTACCTCCGTTGGGTATTATCGGCCGGGGGGAATTGTGGGCCGATTGACGATATGCGCCTGGAGAATTTCCGTCGTTGTATTGGTCGTAATCGTATCCTTTATTGGACGGACGACCATACTCCGCTCTTTGAAACCCAACTGTTCCAGACGCGGCCATCCGCCGTTCTCTTTCTTTTCTTCCACCTCGTTTAGAACGTGGTCTTTTAGGGCTGAAAATAAAAAAAAATCGTGCTGTCATGACAGAAGAAAAATTCAAACTTCGACCTTTGGCAAAGGCACTTTCACTCACAACGAAGCTAAATTTAAGTAAAGTAAAAAGTCGGCAAGGGCACATACCCCGTTTCTTCCTTGCTCAAAAATGTCTCTGTCGGAGTTGCAATCTTCACATCTGAATTAAGCTTGGACATAATAAGGCAATTCCTACCCAACTCAAACCCGTGAAACTTAAACATATGAAGGTTCTCCACCGCATCCACAGCGTCCTCTTCCCTCTCAAATTGGACAAATCCATATCCTTGGGACTTGAAATGAGTTACCCCCCTCAAGGGCCCATACATACTGAATAAATGAATAATACTTTCTCTTGTACAAGTATCAGTATTCAAACATCCGACAAAAGCTCTAGCTCTAAACATTAAGAAATTTATAATGAACGAAATGTAAATACCTCATTATTGAAGGATCTTTGGAAGTAGTATCACCAGTGACGTAATCTGGATCTTGAGGCTGATACCTAAAGATACTTTATATAAAGTTATAAGATCTCCTCGTACTTGACCAGAATTCCAAACTAAAAAACTCACTTTGCATTTGGAGGAATAACCAATTTTCCCATATTCGAAATATTATCTGCTACATCCGCCAGTAACTAAATTACTATGTATTGGAACTGAAATTTCACCGGTCAAGCCAAGGGGCCTTGTCAAGCTGGATATGATTTTTTAAATCAGCGTCACCGAAAACCCTGTTCAACAACAAAAAGCAAAATTGTAAAATTCAGAAAAAAGGGATACGATTTTCGAAATCAGTGCCAACGAGATCCATGCATGGCCATCGAAGTTTTTGGTTCACAGGAAATTCGAAAACACTTACAGGGGAAGTACTTCAAGTGTGACGCTCAGATTTTCTTTAAAATTTGCACACACGTCGGGTATGGACTAAATATCAATTCCTGAAAGTTTTAGCTCGCGCTTTGCGGGCGCCGCCGAGATATCGAACGATTTTTGCCGCCGAGAGAGCACGCTCAACGTGGAGAGCGGTCAGAGAGAAAACCGTTTTTTGGCCATAACTTTGGCAGTTTCGTGCGGAAAAATTTGATTTTTTGTAGAAACATTATCCTTTACAGTTGAAATAGGCATGAAACTTTTCGTGCCGAAATTCGGCAAAAAGTCCTAAAATTTCGCCGACTTTCGATCTAAAAATCTCGGTTGTTTCTGCAAAGCGCGAGCTAGGATTCCCGCATATATCTTAGAAAAAATTATTCTAAATTTGTGCCAAGTTTCATCAAAATCTGAGCGTCACACTTCAAGTACTTCCCTTGTTAGTTTTTTTCTGCTAATTATGGTTCACCCACCACGAAAAACAAGTTTTTGGCGTAATACTTTAGTTTTTTTGCTTGCAAAGCTAAAAATTTTTGCCGGTTGCACCACAAAAACATTTTTTGCCAAAAAATGTGGCATTGTGCATTTTTTAGAATTTTTTTGTTAAAGTACGCACTTCTGGAAGCCTAGCTAGGCTTAGGCCTAGCAATACACTTGGCCACCTGCAGATTAATTCCCGTCGGGACCCAAAAAGGGATTTGAATTTGTTTGTGTACGCGTACGTACGGTAGAAAAAAATATTTTTTTTTGCGGCTGCGGCCAAGGATTTTATTTGTTTTGTTTGTTCATGGAATCAACCGTTTTGGAGCCTTGGCGTGGTTTTGAGTAAGTTTTATGTATAATAAATAAATCGTTTGTGGTTGGTGTAGATTTTGCCGTATTTTAGTTTTTTTCAATGAAAACTGATGTTTTAGGCCCGAATTTTAGGCAAGAAACGTGAGGACAAGGTCGTCTACGGGTTCACGTGCGTTGATGAATACGATGTCTAGCAACGGAAGGAGTTCGATGTAAAGCAAATGCTCTTCGTCGCCCGCGGAAGTCTTGAGCTCCATGAATTCGAGTGGGAAAAGCAGAAGCTTGCAGAAAAAGGTCAAGATTCATTGAGAGAATCATGAAGGATCAGACTTTTGTTGGCTCGTTAAACATGGGATTAGATACATGGGTTCCAAGAAGAATTTGGAGAGAAGTAAGTTCAATTTTTTTGACATTCATTACTCGGTTTTAGGGCTCTCTGCGAACATGTCAAAAATGGCTGCGATGTGGATGTCCGTCGACTTCATGCTTCTTCCTGGAAGGTGCCGTCTCTTACTCCAACAGAATCTGACGCATGATCAAGCGTGGTATGGATCTTGATGAAGCCCCGATGCCGTCAAAGAGTCCACATCTGCCCCAGTGGAGAGTTATGTAATTCGTTGAATAATAACAGCAAAAATAATAAAGAAATAAGCATTCTGAAGGTTAATAAATTTATGTTATAAATCTTGATTATGAAAAAGTTGGAGGGAAGAAGGCGTCTTGCTAATCACAGATAATCGGGAGACAAAGAGACGAAGTTGCTGTTGTAGGCGTTGCGGTATTGGTTGACGTGAATGTCGTCCAAAAACTGAAAAATTCAAGGAAAATAAATGGATAATATCAGAATTTTAACAACAAACGGTTCATTAGGTGAAATTTAAACTGACAGAAGCGAGTATGAGAGAGCTTGTTCATGTTTTTTACAGCTTCTTTAGACGATAATACTAACAAATCATGGGGATAAGATAGCATTTTTCGAGAGGAGAAAGAAAATCTGGCAAATTTTGAAAGAAATCACAAAAAACAGCTTTCTCCAACCGTCCATGAGCCCGCCGTCTAGAAACACGCGAAGATAAACATAAAATAACTTACTGAGATCAATCCATCGCGATATCAAACAACAAAATTTCCGGCTGCAGCCGCAAAAAAATATTTTTTTCTACCGTACACAAACAAATTGAAATCCCTTTTTGGGTCCCGACGGGAATTAATTTGCAGGTGGCCAAGTGTATTGCTAGGCTTCCAGAAGTGCGTACTTTAACAAACATGTTGTGACCACATGCATAAAGTGATGTGTAACAGCATAAATAACGCCATATTTAACAAAAAAAATATAAATATATATATATTCAAGGAGCGTCAACAATACTAATAATCTTATTTATCTGATATTCGGCGATAACATAATTAGTATAACATAATCCGGGAATTGAAAAAAAAATCGCGTACAGACAATTCTGAAACTCAACACATTTTTTCTCTGGATTTTTTTGCATCAACTGGCATATCGGGTATACCCAAGTTTTGGTTGTCTATAAAATTGCCAGCTCATTACCCGAGGCCACTACAGAACGTGAAAGAAATTGGAATACTTTTTCTGCTCATATCCGGGTATACCCACGAGGTGAAAATACCCTGTGTACTGTAATGGCTTATTATAGATGCTCGATTTTTTTATAAATTATAAATATAATTACATTCAAGATATTTATTAACCTTAAGCAATAACAAGTAAAGAGCTACGGTAATACATGTACATTACTATAGATGCTTTATTTTTGGACAGAGGATGTCGAAGATGGTAATATAAGCTAGTAAACGTTTTAGAACTTCGTTGATGTTTTGCAACTACAACAACATCAACAGATTTTCCCGGCACGGAAACAATGAATGCCAAGCGCTTGGCACTGTGATATTTTAATTTTTATCTTTTTCTAAAGCTGAAAATTGCGATAAGAAGAATCAATTTGATTTGATGTTTTGGTCGTTTGAAAATGCCCCATGAGCTTCTTGGCCAGCTTCAGAAAGTAAATTTCATATATATATTTTTGGCGCAACTATTAAGTGGTAATATTTGCTTTGAATCACAGGTTTCATCGCAGGATCATGGCATGGCCGAATTGCCAGAGCAGTTGGAGAGAATCCAGAAGCACTTGTCGGTTTTGCGTCATTCCCCAGAGTTGAGACAGCGTTGTTTTACAATTTTAACTTATGGTGAGGTAAGTCTTTTGTTTTTGGGTTGAATTATTTTGCTTAGAAGAAGGTACTGGACTATTTGAATTCACAAGATAAGTTGGACAGACAAGCCGCTGTCATTCTGATGGGTAAGATTATCTTTTCTTTAAAACAGCGGTGTGCATGGGGGGAGGGGGGACTTCGGCCGTTACCTTAATAATATGTCGATAGTCCCTCCTTCCAGAGTGTGGGCCTGTGCACGCCCTTGCGTATAAACTTTCTTTCAGTTTGTTTTGTGGAAGTAAATGTTGGAGAAGAAACAAATAAGGTCCTCGTCTTTGCCAATGCTTTGCTCAAAACAATTGAATGTCCTGATGAGTCGGTGTCTTTCCTGGCCTCACGCGCCCTCATTTACTTGATTCACGTACGTTGATATTTTAAGATCCGTTTGAGATAAATGTGTTATTCCATCATTCGGGAAAATAATGAGCACTATGTCGCATCACCGTGGAGAAGATGAATTGTTTCTCTGCAAAATCTTCAGCGACGCGATCGGCGCAACGACGTTGCACTTATCATTTCCCCGACAGACTGATATGTCAATTTAGTATTTCTATTATATTTCAGACCTCAAAGGCTTATTCCCTTGAGATGGTGGATATTGCCTTTTCAAGATGCGCTGATTGGTTTGATCAAGGAAAAAGAAGTTGCAACAAAATGGCAGGATCTATATTGTACCGAGATCTTGCCTTGTTTACGAGTACTCACTTCTTCCAATCTGCCAGAATTTTTTTTGATCACATATTTTATGCTATCAAGGATTCAAAGGTAATTAGATTTTTGTTTTCCAATGTTTAGATTAATGTGCGAGTTGTTGGTGCTGATGCTCTTCATGCCGCCCTGACAGTTACATCTCAAAGAGAGACCAAACAGAAAAACGATTGGTACAAGGTGAGTCAAATGGCAACATGTTACGGGTTTTCAGCGATTATTTGAAGAAGCATGCTTAAAGCAAGATACTCTTAGCAAGGACGATTCTTTGCATGCCTCACTCTTGTTGTTGAATGAATTGCTTAGAGTTGCTAATGCCACGGCCGAACAAAGAAGGCTGGAAATCGAGGGGAATCAACAGAGAGACGTAACTGGCACTGTGGTTGGGCAGAACCCTGTAACTTGGCTTTTTCAAGGCATACATCGACCAGCTGTAGAAAGCCACACTGCTAATCTGCTGATTTCGGAAAACTATTTTGGAGAGGTAAGAATTACAACTCGCTTATTTTTTCCAAAGATTATAAGGAAATGTATGGAAGCCAGCAGCACAAAGTCTAAGGAATGCCAATTGTTATTGTTGGAGATATTCCCCAGAATTGTATGCTTCCGTACGTCTTACGACCTCCCTCTGGATCACATAGTCGAGTGGACCTTAGGCATGCTCAGCAAACAGCCGCAGGCATTTCTCTCCTTTGGGTTGTACTCTATGGAAAGGCCCCAAGAATTAAATCCGAAAACTTCCAAATTCATCTCAATGATTGCCGCACAGATGAATCAGAATCCATTGAAGTAGGTTTGGGGTTTCTCGTGTCTTACAATGGTCTTAGAAGAAGAGCTGTTGCTCCGAACTTCTTCAAGGCGTTGTGCTTATTGGTGAGATCGCAAAAGCAAACTGTTTGCGAAGATATACGAAGGAACCTAAGTCTGATTTTAAGTACAGGTCTGTCTAAGAATCTGACAGAACTCTGTCATCATACGATTGCCAATATTCCATCGCTGAAGACTGAGTTGCTGGATGGTCTGATGGATCAATTGTATCAGCTGTTAATGGGTCTTTCTCCACCAAGCAAACTGGCTCCTCCAACTGATCCACCGATTCCTCACGGTCCCGTTTCCATAACTAATGTCGCTCTGACTGAATTAGCTTTGGAAACACTCGGCAACTTCGACTTTCAAAGGCATACTCTGCAAATGTTCATGAGGTACATTGCTCTGGTATGTTTTTAGCAGTAAATGATGACCTGTCTTTTTTCAGGGCTATCTAGTCTGCGATGTTGTGGAGATTAGGCTAGCTGCAGCCAGGTGTTGCATTCAAATTGTGAAGCCCTTTATAAGAGTTTTTGATATGGTCGAAAGCACACAGAAGTTGGAAGTTTATGAGCTGATCAGGAATGTGTTAGATTGTCTCATCAAGGTTACCGTTACTGATCAAGGTAAACTTTGCCTTACCCGTTTGTACTATTTCTAGTTGTTCAAGTCCGCCTCTCTGTTCTGGAGTACTTTGCGACTGTTGAAATGGACTTTCTTTACCATCTATCGCAGAAAGAGTCTTTGCTCAGTTTATTCATGACATTGTACGACGAGGACTTCAGAGTACAAGAAAAGGCGGTCGAACTTTTGGCGAAGCTTTCAAACTTAAACCCCGCCTTGATCTTTCCAAAACTAAGAAAAGTTGTTAAGGAGACGATTTACAATCTCTCAGTGAGCAGAATCAGTAAGAACGAAGTCCACGCCGCTAGAATCGTTTGTCAGCTTGGCCGATGCGTGAGTTTAAAAAAAGTTGTAATTTGTGCGTTTGCAGGCCCCAAATTTTGTGAGCACATTTATGAATTCATTATTGTTGGCTCTTGTCCCTCACTTGCGAGTAGACGGAAAATCATCAGAAGTTACTGTTAATGTCTTAAACGCAATTAGCGAACTGGCTTTGATTGGTGGACTTGATATTGTGAGAGCTACAAATAAATTAATCCCATCTTTTGTATCATACCTTCAAGATTCGACTAGTTTAAACAGAAGAGAGGTACGTTTAAAAAAACCGTTTTTAAAACAGTTTTAGGCGGCCTTGAGAGCTCTCGGGAATCTCTGTCAAAGTAGTGCATATGTGGTAGAACCGTACAAAGATCACCCCCAACTTCTGGATATTCTCCTCAGATTATTGAAAACAGAGTTAAGTTCTTCCATGCGACGTCTTACCATGAAAGTGTTGGGAATCGTGGGGGCCCTGGATCCTTATACGCATAAGGTGTTTTTGGGGACAGTTCATTCTTCTGCTTCCAAATCTTTGGCCTTGTCGTTGCCATTAAATTCAGCTAAAGGTAGATATCTGCCTGGTAAGTCTACACAGTCTATTAGGATTTCGCCTAGATGAGGCAGACATCATACAATGGATAAGCTACGAGAAATGCACCTTGGAAGAATTCTATCCGACTTTGGCCGTATCCAACCTAGTCAAAATGTTTGACGATTACTCGGTATCTTCACTGTACCGGGATGTTGTTCAGGCAATAATGTTGCTTTTCTCGAACCTGGGCTCGCGGTTGGGCGATTATGTTGACAAGGTGATTCCCAAATTGATTCGGGTCACCCAGGAATGTAAACCCGAACTTCGAGAATTCTTTCTGTCTCAATTCGCCCAGTTGACCGCGTTATTGGGCCATCAGATCAAGCCATACATAAACGATATTTTCAGTATTATCAAGGTAAGTTTATCACTAATCAAGCAGATTTTCTCAGGTTGCCTGGCAATGGGATCAGCCATCACTGAAAGGGAAGGCGATTTTTTTGTTGGAGCAAGTTGGGAGGGCCATGGAGTATCATTTTATGCCATATGTCGGGGACCTTTGTCCTTACCTACTGGCAGTTGTAGAAACAGATTCTACGAAGGATAAAAGTCTGACTCTGAGTGCATTGTCTTGCGTCCGATCACTTTCAATTTGCTTGGGGACTTACATTCATGTGGTTTTGCCACCGGTTTTGGAAGTTTTGAACAACAAGGCTGTTCCTGAAAAGATTAGAATCTTTGCTTTGGACACTGTAATAACTCTGGCTAGAGATCATTCACTTGGAGAACGGGCTACTGTAATTTTGCAAGCATGGCTAAAATGCATATCGGTAAAATATCTACAAGAAAAGTTGATGGCTTTGCTAAGTATTGTCCTTGTCCAGGTATGCATTACCTTTTGTAACCATTGCACAACGGATCTTGCAGATGTGGGTCCAATTCACAGTTTATCGGGATTCTGTCGACGCAGCGCTAAACAAGTACAAGATTGAGCAAAGCCTGCGGTCGGATTATGATGATTTGGTGATTCAGATGATAAATGCGCCTAAGAACCCTCCAGTCAGTTATCTCCTTCCTCAAGTCGGTAGACGATTTCCAACCGGGGCCTTCCCGGGTAATAATTATGCTCAAGCAGCCGGAAGTGGGGGAGTTCCTAGAACAATTAATCAATCCAGTAGCCGAATGTCTTTGAAGGATAAAGCTCCTCGGAATATTGAACATCTGAAAAGGTTCTGGAGTGCTCCAGTTGTTGTATCCAGGGACGAATGGCTTCAATGGCTGGCTACTTTAAGAACCCAGGTGCTAAGACACAGTCCGAGCTTTGCTTTAAGGATATGCGCCCCACTCGCAGAACTCTATGAACCGTTGGCCAAGTGAGCACTTCATTTGAAAAGAAACGACAGTTTTAGAGAACTCTTTAACGCTGCGTTCATGTCTGTATGGACAGAACTTACGGAGAGTGATCAGGACGAAGTGACAGCTCAATTTGTCGATGTGATTACAATTTGTCCCTATTCTGAGCCAATCCAAGCTGTGTTAAATCTGGCTGAATTCATGGACCATTCTGAAAAAGTAGGTCCAGAATCTTAAACGTTACACGTTTTAGGGCCCTTTGCCGATAAAATATAATCTTTTGTGCGAGTGTGCCGAAAATACCCGAGCTTACGCAAAAGCTTTGAGATACAAAGAACTGCATATTCTCAGTTCCGAAGTCTCAACTCCCAGCGCTGATGATTGCCAAGGGCTTATTGGGTATGCAAACAAGTTAAATCTGGAAGAGGCTGCGGTTGGTGTGGTGAAATACGCGGAGAAGAAGGAAATGGAAATATCGGTAGGTATTATTTTAAGTGTTTGTTATTCTTCCATAGGCAAAGTGGTACGAAAAGTTGGGTGAGTGGGAGAAGGCATTGGATCTCTACAAGGAAGCTACACATAAAGAGCATGGTAATGAGACCAGGATTGATCAAATGAGGTGTCTCGAAGCTCTTGGTTATTGGACGGAATTAACCGAGTTCAGTGATGCCACTTTGGAAAGCTTGGAAGGCGATACGAGAAAGATTCGCTCTGAACAGCGCCGGAAATTTCACCAGATGTCTGCGCGTGGATGCTGGGCATCTGGTGAGCCGTTCTCAGTAAATATTTAACTTGCTTATAGGAAATTACGAAAAAATGGCTATGTATGTTGACCTAATCAGTGAGAATTATCACGAAGGAGCCTTTCTGAGAGCCGTATTGGCGATTAAAAAGAACAGATTCCCTGAAGCATACCAGTGTATAACAAAGGTAAAGGTGGTAGGAGTATGCAAACACGTTTTAGGTGAGGGACATGCTGGATTCAGAGTTAACAGCGATGGCCTCCGAGAGTTACGAACGGGCCTACGGGGCTGTTTTAATGGCTCAGCAGCTGACTGAGTTGGAAGAAGCAATCGAGTATAAACTTATTCCCGAACGACGGACTAGAATCGCGATTTTATGGAGCCGAAGACTTCAGGGATGTAGGAAAAACGTTGAGCATTGGCAACGAATTATGATGGCCAGATCCCTTGTTTTGTCCCAGAATGAACTGCGTCCGATGTGGGTAAAGTTTGCGTCATTATGTCGACGAGAAGGACGAATGGCGACTTCCAGGAGGGTCTTCTGTTCATTACTGGATCTCTCTGAGAACTCCCCGTTGGATCAAGTTAAGATTCCAGTGGATAAACCATTCCTTTCTTTGGCCTTGTGTAAGCAAGTTTGGGCTGATGGCAACAAGAATACCGCTTACAATAACGTCAAGTCGCTTGCCTCTACTCTCCATCGATTAATTGAAACTAACAGTGGAATGTTATCGAAGGAACATTTGGAGAATATGACACACATTACAGCAAAATGTTATCTCAAATTGGGGGACTGGAACATGGAACTGCAGCCTCTGTTTGCTAATTCCTTGCCTCCATCAAGGACGTCTAGGCATCCACATTCCCAAAGGTATGGCCAGGCTCGTGCGGAGGCCGATGTTTTTATGTTGCGTATTGCTGCGTCTAAAATAACTGTTGCTGAAGATTCCTATGCTTTAACCCTTTTTTCAGGACCGAGATTACTGTCCAGTACTCGCATAGCCAAGCAGAGATTAACAATTTTGAACAGAGCACGAAGATAACTCTTCAACATTACATGAATGCCACTCATTTCTACCCCAGTTGGTACAAGGCCTGGCATAAATTGGGAACGGTTTATTACAACCTTGTTATGACCGAGAGACAGTTAATGTTTGGATCACCTGACGGGAGTATGTACACCCGTAGGGATGGCGTTTGCGACGATTATCCCGAACTGGAACAGTCTACGAAACCTTATCGCGGTTCCTCAAGTCCAATTGACCACAAATCGATCCTTCAGAATCCTCAAATGATTACAAGTTACGCCTTAAAAGCGGTGCAATGCTTCTTGAAAGCGATTCAGTTGGCAGAAGGCAGTAGATTAGAAGATACATTGCGTCTTCTTATGCTCCTTTTTGACCACGGGGATAAGTCTGAGATCTTTGACTATTTGAGAGATGCGGTTAAAGTGGTTCCTGTTGAAATTTGGCTTGAGGTTGTACCCCAACTCATGTCGAGAATGGATTCTAAGAAGAATGTGGGATTGCTTGTGAAGCAAGTGGTTATTGACATCGCCAAGACGCATCCTCAGGTGAGAATACATAAAAAGGTAATACCTGGTTGCGTTTAGGCAATTGTTTACGCTTTGACAGCCGCCAAGAAATCAAAGAATACCCAGCGTTGCAAAGTGGCCGCAGATATCTTGCAACTGATGGCCGAAGATCGTCCCGTCTTTGTCGAGCAGGCTTGTCTTTTGAATGATGAACTGATTCGATGTGCAATACTATGGCATGAAATGTGGCATGGGACATTGGAAGAAGCGTCCAGACTCTACTTCCAAGAAAAGAACTTCCAATTGATGATGGATGCATTGAGACCCCTACATCAGAAGATTGAAGCCGGTCATACCACCATGAAAGAAGAGTCATTTAATCAGGCAAGGTTTTACTGCATATATTTTAAACTCATATTACTTTAGACGTATTACAAGGAACTGAGGGATGCCTATGATCATTGTCTAGCCTTCGAGAGAACCGGCAATCAGAAAGAAATCACTCAAGCATGGGATTTATATTATAAGGTATTCAAAAAAATTTCCAGCCAATTACGACAAATGACTGCTCTCGAACTGAGTTACATATCACCAAAGTTGCTGCAAGTGTACAACTTAGAAATATCAGTCCCAGGGACATACGACCCTTCAAGCGATGTTGTGACGATTGCCTCGGTGCTTCCTCATCTTGAAGTAATCATGTCCAAGCAAAGACCAAGGAAAGTTTCGATGAGAGGTAATAGTCTTTGTTTAGTAATTACAGGGTGTCCGGAAAAAATGGAAACTCATATTTGTGGCCATATTTTTTTAGCAACCTTAATTTAGCAAAATTAACCATGAATATAAGTGAAATGGCGGTTTTTAATTAATATGCTCAGGTAGGTTCCAAATGGCTGCCCTTGGCGGCGATACTGAGGTCCAAACGCTTCTTGAAATTTTGGGCTCTGGGCCGCAGCTTTTTTGGAAATCGGTCCCGTTCTTGGCACAGTGATTCGTTAACGTCTCCAAACTTTTGCGACACGTAGTACGGGCTGTCCTTCAACGAAAAAATACAGTCCATCGGAGGATCCGGAGGCGGCAATTTCGGAAAATCGGTGCTTGTGTACGAGTCAGGAAAACCCATCATGGTTACTCTCCTTGCATTGTGTGATTACCTTTGATACAACCTCTTTTTATACCAAGAAAATTAACAATTTGAACAGGTCAAAAATCGAGGTCATCCTGGTTGACATTTAAAAAAAACATTTTAGTTTATTGATATGGGCAGAAAATGAGAAGACTAGGACAGTAAATCACGGAGAGTTTAATAGTACAAGAATAGTTTGGCTGCAGTTCGAAATATTCGCTTTTTCCATTTTTTCTGGACACATTGTATTTATACGGGGCTTTAGGGAACGATGGAAAAGAATACTCATTCCTCCTGAAGGGACATGAAGATCCCAGACAAGACGAGAGGATAATGCAATTGTTTGGACTGATTAATTCGCTTATAATACGAGATGCTGACACTAGTCGGCGGAATCTGAGTATTCAAGTAAGATTCGATGAAATTGGAGAGGCTTATGTTTAGAGGTACTCCATCATTGCGCTGAGTCAGAGCAGTGGTCTTATTGGATGGGTGCCTAACTGCGATACCTTACACACTCTTATTCGCGACTACAGGGAGAAACATCATATCACAATCTCGGAGGAACACACGAGGATGCAGAAATTGGTGATTGACATTGAAAAGTTAACTCTGATGCAAAAAGTAGAAGTGTTTGATGAGGCTTTGCGTAGCACAAGTGGTGATGACTTGAGGCAAACATTATGGATGAAATCCCCGAAGTGAGATAGAGAAATTATAAGCGTCATTATTTTAGTTCCGAGGTGTGGTTCGATCGTAGAACTAATTATACGAGATCCATGGCTTGCATGTCAATGGTTGGCTACGTTTTGGGATTAGGAGACAGGTATGTTGTTTTTAACCCTTTCCGGACGAGTCGGCACCTCCATGCAGAAATGAAAGAGGGTACCCTACTGAGTAACGGCATAGTAGTGGTTCAGCCCATCGAAGCGTTATTTGGGACTTATGACAAAAAATGTCCTAAAAGTACCCCCAGTTGACATAACCCTTATAAAATTTTGCTAACGACCTGTAAATTAGAAACTACCCCTAAGTTAAAGTCTAACACTCCTACTACTGTTACATCCAAGAACTGTCCAAATCGGACCACTACGGGATTAGTTATCGACTTTTGGAAATTGAATTTTAAATTTCGACCAATTTTTGGCCCAAAATTGAGTATATCTTCCGCCGGAATCAACCATTTCGGTCCAGGTGTGGTTTTTCTGAATCTACATTGACGCTAGCTTCTTCCCAGAATGTTTCCAGAAAAAACCTACAGGGCACGTTTCTGTAAAAAGCGAAAAGGTTGAAAGCGTAAAGGTTTCACCGTATAAAATGTCGCCGCAAGCCGAGAAGGGTCGGGCGCAGCTCGAAAGGCGAAAATAATATACATTTTTTTGAGAAATACTATTTTAGTGTGAAACTAAAGCAAAATCCAATGAAATTGCCTGAAAACGCATTAAAAATATTAAAATGACATTGAGTTAATGTTTGCGTGCTCTGTCTGTCTGTATTTCATCTGAATTCAGCTTGTCGACACTAAAATAATATTTTTCGAAGAAAAATATTATTTTCGCCTTTCGAGCTGCGCCCGACCCTTTTCGGCTTGCGGCGACATTTTATACGGTGAAACCTTTACGTTTTCAACTTTTTTGCTTTTTACAGAAACGTGCTCTATAGGGTTTTTCTAGAAACATTCTAGAAAGAAGCTAGCGTCAATGTAGATTCAGAAAAACCACACCTGGACCGAAATGGTTGATTCCGGCGGAAGATATACTCAATTTTGGGCCAAAAATTGGTCGAAATTTAAAATTCAATTTCCAAAAGTCGATAACTAATCCCGTAGTGGTCCGATTTGGACAGTTCTTGGATGTAACAGTAGTAGGAGTGTTAGACTTTAACTTAGGGGTAGTTTCTAATTTACAGGTCGTTAGCAAAATTTTATAAGGGTTATGTCAACTGGGGGTACTTTTTAGGACATTTTTTGTCATAAGTCCCAAATAACGCTTCGATGGGCTGAACCACTATTATGCCGTTACTCAGTAGGGTACCCTCTTTCATTTCTGCATGGAGGTGCCGACTCGTTCGGAAAGGGTTAAACAATCAACTTTTTTCAGACATCCTTCAAATCTTATGCTTGATCGGCTAAGTGGCAAGATAGTGCATATTGACTTCGGAGACTGTTTTGAAGTAGCCATGAAAAGAGTAAAATATCCAGAGAAGATTCCCTTCCGCCTGACCAGAATGTTAGTTCGAGTAAGTTTGTTAATGAATCCAAAATGGGCATATTTCATAAGTTTTTTTAAAATATACTGCTCTTTGGAGAAATTAAAAAATTTTTTTTGCAAATAGGATTTTGAAAAATTATTTACACTGAAATTTTTACCCTACATTTTCGTCTATAGCGAGATGCTCTGACCACGGGGATGTTGTAAACTTTCTAAATCTGCCTATATGGAACCATTAAGTACGATACTTTAGGCAATGGAGGTAACCGGAATAGAAGGTAACTTCCGTCTTACTTGCGAAAAAGTCCTCAATCTTCTTCGCAATAACAATGACAGTATCCTTGCTGTGCTAGAAGCCTTCGTTTACGATCCTGTAATGAATTGGAGGTTAACAGAGCCTTCGAATCGGCGCGACAACAACTATCTGGAGGTTGAACAAGAAGAACAACAACTCACAGGGAGTCATACCGAAGCGATCAGTCGAGTCAAGGCCAAGTTAACTGGCCGAGATTTCAATGCTTTAGAGGAGATTACAGTCGCCGAACAAGTCAGTCGCCTAATAGAACAGGCAACATTATACGACAACCTATGCCAGTGTTATATTGGATGGTGTCCGTTCTGGTAAATACACCGTTGTTATCGTTATGTAAATTATGTAAAGATGTTATAAATTTTTATTTTATTACAAGCCCTCTGACATCTTTTTTATCAAGGAACCAAAAGCCGTTAGCCTTATCGGCGAACTGAAGAGCTTTTAACAGTTTTTCCTTATCCATGACATCAAGTGGAAGGAAGCTGACAAGATTGTAATCTTCTACTACCATTGAGAGTTTGTCACACATATCTTTGTACTTTCGGAGGGCTGGATGATCCTACAATTTGCAAACATGACAAGCGTTTACTTACGTCTAGCCTTTCCACGAGATATCTGAGATTCGGAACTTCCTCGAAGAAGTCGAGATCAAAGGGCAAACTTTCTGGGAGTAGATCGATCTTGGAAAGAACATTAAGTTGAGGGATCTCGAGGTTGATCATCACAGATAGAGTGCTCAATACAACAGCGACAAATTTTCCGGCATCGGAACAATGCATGCAATCACTCAAATGGACAGCACAAAGCCGCAAATCGTATTTGCCAAGCGTCGACACAATATTACGAATGGAAAAATCGCTGTTGTAAAGTTCCAGTTGACCAGGCATATCAATAATAAGGTACTCTTTCCGGTTTTCAAGCTTCTTCTTCAGCCTAAGCAGAGAACTAATCAAAAAAAGGTGTCTTACCATTCGATATTCTTCATTAGAACTTGCATGCAATACCTTAGCGCTCCATTCGGACCCAACCTTAACTTCTCCATAACTTCCTCAACTGTTATCAATTCTCTAATGTCAATATCACATTGACATGGGACCAAATCATTTGCAGGATCTAGATTTACGTATAATGCAGGTCTTTCAATCGCTTTTAGCATTTGAATCATGGCATTGCAATAGGTCGACTTTCCTGCTCCAGGAGCGCCGATCACCAGTTGTCCAAAAAGAAGCGTCATGTGTATAATTCTTCTCCTCGGGATTGTTAAAATATTTACATAAATATAATTTTACCTAGGGTTCGGAAAAGTCCGGCAATTTCCACCTCGTGGGGTATACACCCGGGATTCGAAAATTAAGAGTGTATGAATACCGCGGTAATGGTATCATTTACAAAATAGTTTGTAACACAATTCATTAAGAGAAACGAAACGCCAAGGAGAATGTCTCGTTTCAAGACCTAAATATTTACTCGTGCCAGAAATAAAAATTTTAGAAAGATTTACAAGCATTTTCTGTCGATATACCGGAGTAATTGGTGGTCGAAAGAGTGTATTTTTACTTTTGTTTAAAGAGAAGATCGGGTACTCATTAAAAATTTTATCATGGATTTCGAGGAAGATGACCCTTGCAGCGACTCCGCCACATCGATGGATTCGGCGGACGAAGATGATGGAATCAGCATAGAAACTTCGAATTATGACAATGAAGAAGAAAAGTGCGACTATTCAGTACGTTGGAATTTAAAAACACTGTTTATTTAATTGGCGAAGTATTCTTAACATATCCTTTATTTTAAGATTATCAATTACGACAATTTGCTCATCGAAATGAACAGCCTGGCCACGGACACCTCTGCCGTTATCGGGATCTCTCCTGACATTTGCAAAGTGCTCCTTCACGACTTCCAATGGAACCGGGAAAATTTAATTGAAAAGTTAGTTGACTTTTTCCTTTGTTTCATCAATGGATGTGACTCATCTATAATATTACGGTTTCACGCTGATAGATTATCTGTACGAATTTTTTAGATTCTATGAAGCGGGTGACAAAGAAAAATTCCTGGAATCTCATAACGTCGTCGACGATGATGGCGCATTGAAGTGCAGAGATAAAGAGGGTTGTTGTGAAATCTGTTATGAACAGGATAAGGTGTACGGCCTCTCTTCTGATCATGTATATTGTGACAATTGTTGGAGAAACTATCTGACCATCAAAGTAAGGGTTTTTGTTAGATTACGTTTGGATTTAGATCAGAGATGAAGGAGCGATGTTGATAACTTGCCCGGGGTTGAAATGCGGGAAAATACTAATTGAAAAAATGATCACTGCCTTTATTTCCGATGAAATAATCCTCAAAAAGTACAAAAAATTGGTTGTTAACAGTTTTGTACAGGTAAGAATTAGTCTATTGTTGATTATTTTTCGGTTAGAGCAATCTAAAGCTCAAATGGTGTCCTGCCTTAGACTGTGGCCGAGCTGTCAAAGTGCCTCATGCAGAATGTCGGCCAATAAAGTGTGAATGCTCTATGGTATTTTGTTTCAACTGTTCTCAAGAATGGCACGATCCAGTCTCCTGTGATATGCTCAAGTTATGGTTGAAAAAATGCAGCGATGACAGCGAGACCTCTAATTGGCTGAACGCCAATACAAAGGACTGTCCCAAGTGTCATGTGACTATCGAGAAGGATGGTGGTTGCAATCATATGACGTGCAAAAACGTGTCTTGCAGGTTCGAATTCTGTTGGACCTGCCTTGGTCCGTGGAAACCGCATGGATCTGGTTGGTATTCCTGTAATAGATTTGATGATAGCGAATCAAAAAAGGCCAGGGATGCCCAAGAAAGGTCGCGGGCAGCTCTGCAGCGATATCTTCATTATTACAACCGATTTGTCAACCATCAGAACAGCTTGAAGTTAGAGAATAAGGTACGGACGCTTTGCTAATTCGTGATTATGTTTACAGCTTTATGCTCAAGTTCAGGAGAAGATGCTGCAAATGCAGCAACGTGGTTTCTCGTGGATCGAAACCCAGTTCTTGAAGAAAGCCGTCGATGTGCTGAGTGAATGCCGTCGGACTTTAATGTACACATACGCATTCGCTTTTTACCTAAAACAAGACAATATGACCAACATTTTCGAGGGAAACCAGCAGGATCTGGAGTTGGCCACGGAACAGTTGAGTGAATTTTTGGAAAGGGATTTGGAGAAGGAGAACCTAGTCTCCCTGAAGCAGAAGGTCCAAGACAAGTACCGTTATGTGCAGCAACGCCGAACTGCGCTTCTTGAACATGTGACTGAAGGCCGCGAAAAAAATGAATGGAGTTTTACAGTGACCTTTTAACTCCATTCCGTACATAAACTTTGCATTAATTGGAAATTGTTGTTATATTAAATGTTGCTATAGTAACCGGCTTTTAATTTCCTCTTAATGGAGAGTGGAGTAACGTGCTTAAAATGGCCTTGCTTCCATTATTCTCACTCCATAATGGCGGCTCTGTGAGTATTACATTTCATTAGAATGGGACGGCGGAAACAACTTCGTCCGAGCAGATATTCTTCTGGTGCTAACATTAGTGTCGAAGATGCGCAAAAAGCGCTAAATGAACTGTTACTTGCGAATGAGCGGATCTTGATTTTTCAGAAGAGTAAGTCATTACACAACTAAACGTTAGTTTGTCAGAGGATTTTTTGATCAAGCACGACCCAAGGAATGACTCAACTTTATTATTTTATTGCAAATTATGTAAAAAAGACCGATTCTCGTCAATTAAATCTCACATGAAAACTGTTCACGGCTTATCCTCGGGTTCTTTATGGTTAAAATACATTCTATTAAACTGAGCAAGCTCTTTTGGTCGTTTCTTGAATAAAATATGGAAGAACAAACATGGCTTGATGTAAAGCGTACGTGTAGAATCTAAGATGCATCTGTTTGATGTCTTCCCGGGAAGCTTTAGGTACTGTGAGATCATTCTCCTGAGCAATTTTACAATCAGTTATAGATAAAAAAAAATTTACAGTTCCATAATGGACAAACTAAACAAAATATTTTACAAAATATCCATGATAATCGCTATAGAAAAATGTTATTGCATTAGGGTGTCCCATAAGTCTTTCAAATTTTTGGGTTGTCGATTTGTGCGAATTCCTGTGAGCTTCTAAACGCATTACGGAGTATGTCGAATTTATGGGTTTGAAGCTCAGATATAGCGCTTCTAAGCGGTATATGACGAGGCTACATAAAATCCTGCCACACTGCCCCGATATTGTACTAGACATTAACGAAAATTCTGCCTGCTGATATTAAAATACACGATGTTTCAAGAAATTCTTCCAAGAAGTTTAAGCCGTGTTTGAAATATAAAGTCGTGCGTTTTTGGAAAATGCAAAACAATTTTTTCTTGTCTCGGCGGAGAGACCATTTTCGGGCGGAGGCATTTCCGCCCGATTTGGGGAGGATAGGTTACCCCGAGGATAGGTTACCCACCGGATAGGTTACCCCAAAAAACACATAACTCGGAGGATAGGTTACCCCACCGGATAGGTTACCCCACGGATAGGTTACCCCACCGGATAGGTTACTCCACGGATATGTTACCCCTTACCAAAAAAAGAAAAAAATGTTTTCTTTGAAATGTTTTCGCTTCGGGAGTGTAAAAAGAAGGATTTTTTGTGAAAATTGAGAAATTTTTTAAATGTTTTCGCTTCGGGACTTGGAAAAAAAGGATTTTTTGTGAAATTTGAATAAAATTTGAAATTTTTTCGAGCTGACTGAGTATGAACTGACTGAATATGAAAACTGGGTTTCTGTTACTTTACTACCTTTAGGGATTCTTTTTGAAATTTTTTCGACTTATAACACTTTTAGACGTTAATGGTGTTGTTTTGGTGCCTAGTACTGCTTAAAAAACACATTTTTAACACTTGGTACTAAATAGTACTAACTGGTACTATTTAGTACGAGGTGCAAATTTGGCCGTAAGGCGGTAATGGTGATGGTTTGGTGCTTAGTAGAACCCAAAAACACGTTTTAACACTTGGTACTATATAGTACCAACTGGTACTGTTTTGTGAGAAGTGAAAATTTGGCCGTAAGGCAGTAATGGTGATGGTTTGGTGCTTAGTAGAGCCCAAATACACGTGGTACTATATAGTACCAGGTGGTACCATTGGTTTTAGACAAAATTTTAGTGCTGGCGGCACCAAAGTTAATATTCATTCACACACAATTTTTTTTTACTTCCGATGCGAAAAGATTAAAATATTTTGTTGAGTTTTCCAAAAAATTCTTTTTTTTCCCAGTCCCGAAGCGAAAACACTTCAAATTTTTTTCAAATTTCACAAAAAATCCTTTTTTTCAACTCCCGAAGCGAAAACATTTCAAAATTTTTTCAAATTTCACAAAAAATCCTTTTTTTCCAACTCCCGAAGCGAAAACATTTCAAAATTTTTTCAAATTTCACAAAAAATCCTTTTTTTCCAAGTCCCGAAGCGAAAACATTTCAAAAAAAATTTTTTTTTTCAGGTAACCTATCCTCGGGGTAACCTATCCTCCGAGGTTACCTATCCGAAACTTGGGGTAACCTATCCGGTGGGGTAACCTATCCGCTGGGGTAACCTATTTGTTAGGGGTAACCTATCCTCCGAGAACGTTTCCGCCCGATGTCTTTTTTGAAAATTACACCTCGGTACAAAGTGAAAAAACACTTCAGTCTTTTTAATCCTGAAGGACACGTAAGTTTGATGGTTTTAATCGACGTCTTCCAGAAAAATTAAAACGTTTGTAAAAGTTTAACGCAAAGATTTTCCTAATTGTAAGAACGCAAAAATTGTTTCGCTCGAGCTGGGAACCCAACCTAGCTTGGTTCGGCTTATCGCCCTTCTCAGCAACCACTGCACTATTAAAGCAACCCTTATGCAGATTTTTTCCCGCTCAAGAGAAAGAAACATTTTTGTTGCAAAATGACATAAACATAATACAATTTACAGTATGTCGTCGCGGAACGGCATTCTACAAAAAATGGTGTCTTGTACCATTCTCCAAGGGCTCTTCAACGACGTATGTCACTTATCCTTTGGTGAGGGTTCGTATGTACACTTCCCTAGTTAGGCCCTCACAATGACACTAACTCCCAACCCCAAAAACTTGCAAGACTCATGAGACACCAATAACAGTGCGAAAGTATTATGGTTAGATTACGCAGTACGGCATTATCGGATTTTTTTTGTGAAAACTTTCAATTAGTTATGTACCTGCATTTCTATAAAGTCTGTGACGGAAACGAATCTGCCCATTACGGGAGGCACGATAAAAAAAACTACCTTGTCCTTTCCGCACACAACATAACCCATGGTCCCAGTCGTATAGGTGGGCACCGATGAGATTGCATACCTCACCACCGGGAACATTGACTTCACATTCCGTAAAACCTTCGAAATAAGCTCAAGGTCAATCCAGGGACACTCTCCTGAAAAAAGTTATTTCAAGATGATAGCTGTACCTTGCGAAATCAGAATCCCGTCAGACTTAAGAGCTTTATGAAGCAGTTTATAAAAATTGAGACCGAATAATCCTTCGGCTGGGCCTTGAGGGTCACTGGAATCGGTTATGATGACATCATACGCATCCTCTTGATTTTTTAAGAATTCAATGGCGTCTTTTACAACAATAGTAACTCTTTCGTTCGATAAAGAGCATGAAACGGAGGGAAGGAACTCTTTGGAGACGGTGATTACATCCTCATCAATTTCACACAGAGTCACCTTTTGGACAGCGCTGTGCTTGACCACTTCCCTGACCACACCTCCGTCTCCTCCACCCACAATCAAGATGTTTTTTGGGTCTTTATGTGCGAATAAGGCCACATGGGCCATGGTTTCGTGATAAGAAAACTCATCGCGTTCTGTGCATTGAATCACCCCATCCAAGACTAAAACCCTTCCATAGGATTTGCTTAAATTAATATGTATGATTAAAGGAGTTCTTTCTAACCTTTGGAATACCAGAACATCCTGGTAGTGAGACCTTTTGTGATAGAGGACTCGATCGATCTCCAGTGAGAACGCCTGGCCCGCCCAATTGTTACCTAAAACACCTTCTCCTTGCTCGTCTTGATTTGGAGAGAGCTCAGAAAACCATCCCTTTCCCAATCTCTCCATCTTAAATCCAGTTCAATATAAAAAACCCCCCAAATATAAGACGAAACACACGGTTAATCAGAAGCTTCAAGTAAAAAATGTTCTTGTTTATTTACGCAAAACTAATAATTTACTTATGAATAGGCATCTGAACTTTTCTGAAGTTTGACGTGGACGAGAAATAGGACGAAGTTCCCCCACTGACACTTGCCTTCGTATCAATCGGAGTCATGCTAATTATCTCTACACCTTGCACGGGAGTAAACGACACCGAGGACATTGTTCCATTTGCATTCGAGGTTTTCAATGACGTCAAACCACCATGTTGGCGTCGCTGAAGTGTTTTTAACTGTTTCTGGGACATTTTGTGCTTGTTTTTGTTGTCAACAACAGTTCTTAATCTTCCTCCGCCGTTTGCAGTTTGAGATTTCATCTGCCCAAGAGAAAATCCGATAGCATCTTGTCTAACGTCTTCCTCAATTTCAGCAAAGTTCATTCTGTTGGCCTTCTTCCTCATCTCCGTAGCTCCCATCAATTCCTTTTGCTTTCTTACTCTTCGTCCTCCTCTTTTTTTTGACGCTTTGTCCAGAGGTTTGGGAAGGGGTTTCTGAAATTTGACAGACGGTGGTTCCAGCAATTTGTCGATCCTCCGTTTTATTTCGGCTGCCAGTTGATCTCCAATGGCTCCATCCGGAGATTGATGCAGGGAATCGACACGAGAAGCTAGGGCGCATTTCGCCGCAATGATTTTAGACGCTTTTTGACGGTGGTCCGGAGGAAGTCGTTGTACAAGAGGGTGGTAATAGATAAATCCAGAATGGGGATTCACAGCAGCCGTAGAAAATCCGGCTAACGTTTTTTTCTTCTTTCCTGGAATAAAGTAATAAACTCGGCAGAAGGTTTAACTTGATGAAGAAAATGTAAACAAATATAAAAAACCGTACCAAGCACTTGAATGTTGCACGCTGGCTGTTTGGCCAAGGGGCCCAATCCTCCGGCCTGAGATACGATCATGGCCGCGGTCCCAGATCCCAAGATTTTACATAGATTAGGAGCGATCAATGTCATTCTCTCCTCCACGAACTGATGAATAAACATTCGATCGCTTTGTATCCTCTCAGCCATCTCACAAGCCTCCATTACAACTTGTAACTCGTCTTCTGTCAACGGAACTCCTTGTGTCGTTGACGCCGTTACACTTAGAATAATACAAGCCGAGGCGGGCAGCACATCCGCCAGGAGATCTTTGTTTTGCGCTCTTAAAGCAATATCATTCCCCAACAACTTAACGGTCGCCATGTAATCCAAGGGCATCTGAACAAGAGTTTCCAGCTCTGGAAAGCGCTTTTCATATTTATCACGAACAAATTTGTGAATCACAGTGATCTCCTGCTCTATTTCGATTGCCAGTTCAGACAATTTAACAACTAAAACATACTGGGCATCCGTTTCCAAGGGTGTAGTAAATGCAGGAATTTCAGGAAGCTTCATTAGTTCATTCATTTGTTCCACAGATTGCCGATATCTAAAATTAAAGCATAAAAAAGTGTTCAAGACTCTCGCTTTTGAAATCAAGATACCGTACTCGATTGACGCTGATAATTTAGCAACATCTGTTATTTTGCTGTATAGGCCAACCTTTTTTTGAGCTTCGAAAACTTCTTCTACGGCTTCCGGAATGTCCGATTCTTCCATGTGATAGTTTTCAACATCATCTCCATCATCAAGATCAGCAAGAAGTTCTTCGGCAAGAGACATTCCTTTTACAATTTCCGCCCGAAGCCAGGTTTCAGTTCCGACAGCGGATTAACGAGAAATGAACGATTCGAAAAATATTTCCTAACAATTCTTTGCGCGAAACGCGCCTTTGAAAGTGCAATTTTATACGACCAATCGTATTCAATTGTCAAAATTTACTACGAAACTTGTTGAAATTGACAGCTGTTGAAATTTATAACGGTAGTAGTTTGAGTTTTTATCGATAAACTGTTGTATTAGCTAATCGTCTAGTGTTTAATATAAGATGGAGGTATGTGTCTTTTCTATTTTTATTTCTTAGTGTTCTTCTATCTGTTCAGAATGTAAGTCCGTATTTGGCGATTTGTCAGAGCTACAGGAACATTTACCGGAATGCCTACTTGAGAGTTATGAGTCAATTAACTGGGAGAATTTCTCTCCAAATGTTTCGATTTATGATGATGGAGAATGCCCGTAAGTAGAGGTTCTATATTTTCATCCTTTTAGAGTCAGTTACATCGAAGTGGAGACTTCAAATTTGCAAACTGAAGACAACAGACTATCAGCTGTCGTGAGTGTCCAGATTCCGTGTGAATGGAATGGTTCTGTGTGTACTGAAATCCCTAAGAGGGTAGCCCTTCCCGCAGTGGATGATGTCCCTCCAGTTATTGTTGGAAGTGGTAGGGTGACTCTGTTGTCTTCAAGTAAATATTTTTAGAAGCCGTAATAGACGGTCCTGGCTTAAGGTCGGATACCAAAATGAAGTGCCCGGTTTGTCATCTGATGCTATATCGTCATAATTACACTGTTCATTTCCGGATACATTCAGGAGAACGTCCGTATCAATGCTTTTTTTGTGACCGCAAATTCAGGTAATTTTATTAATTATATATAACTCCAGTAAAATCTAGGACAACTTCATCCAGGAAAGTGCACCATCGATCTCACACAGGCGAAAGACCTTACAGATGCCCACATTGTAACTATGGGACCGTAACAAAGCGAAATTTGGACAGACATATTTATAATCAACACTCAAAAATACAATATTACCTAAAACAGTAATAAACAAGAGTCATTTTAGGGTCTCTGGTTTCATTGATGGAGGTCCGTAAATAAACTCCGCCCTCTTCAGAAACGCGTGAACCATACTCTTGGCAACTTGTGCGAAGACAATGTTAGCCAAATGACGGTAGAGGTTCGATTTGAATTCAAATTCGAGAGTGAAATGTAGCAAGCATGTCTGTTTGGGGTACTCTGAAGGGGCTTCTCCAAATCTCCAGATTGTGTCAAAGATATTAAACAACCTTCCATCAGTGCAGACCGACTAAAAATAGTTTTTAAAATGGCCGCAGATGTACAAACTTACTCTGATCACGTATGGATATACTGTGGTTACTCTTGATTTGTAATGCTCGTTAAGGGGAGGGAAGCCCACAAAGAGTTCTGCTTCTAAAATACCAGCGGATCTCTTGTGGATTACAGAGTTCTTACACCACGGAACAAACAGAGGGTAGTCTTCCACCTTGTACACAACGTGGAAAATCTGATCTGCCGAAAATCTTTTACCGTTAAGCGCTGCTACGGGGGCTTACCCTATTATGGACTTCTCGTCGTAAGTAATTCCGTGGCCACGCTGGATTTTATTTGAAATAGATCTTCTACATTGGATATGTTTGATTAATGATAATGTCCGGGAATAACTCATAGTTCACTAAGAATATTATCGCTAGGGGTGGCCACCGGGCCTGACAAATTTTAAAACAGGCCGGCTTTTCTTCAAATGCGAAGCATTGATATTCAACCTTTTTATGTATAATATAAGTCCCAACATTAAAACATATTTCAAAGCATACTATTACGCTTTTACAGAAGCTTCTGCAGAAGTGCTTAGATTTTTTTCGGCCTTTTTTCACACGGCACAGTGCATGTTACGCGACGCTGCAGCGCGCTGTCCTTTTCGAAACATTTTGCACTGTGCGATATCTTTTCGCGCGCCTAAAATTTGCGCCGATCCAGTTGAGAAAATTTTGGACTTGCACGTGCAAAAAGGGGTTTTTGTGCACCATGCGGCCCACGACAAAAGGTCTGCGCACTTTTGAAAAAGCGTATTACGGACCTCCTTTCAAAATTTTGCAGTCCCGGTACCGCGGTAAGGATCCTGAAGTAGTAGACTATTGTTGAATTTGAGATATTAACCTGGCGCGAAAACATAGAATGCCAGCGCTTGGCATTTCGACAAACCGGGCCGGGTCTGAAAATATTATAGCTCAGGCCCGCCCATTTCAAGATTTATCAGGCCGGCCCGCCTGGCCACCTCTGGTGTAGACAAGTTGGCGTGAAGACTGCGGTTATTGATATTGAAACTCTTTAGATAACATTGGTAAAAAGAGGAAGCGAAGGTATTCTTTTTTACACTATTTAAAGACGCTGTCGTTTTTTGAAAAGATGGACTTTCAATCGGCGTATTTTCAAATCCATGGAAAGAATCCAGAAAATGATCAAAAGGGTAGGTGCGTGTTTCATTAGCATTCTCTTTTTAGAAAACCGGCAACCGTCGACAGGTGCAAAGGACGGGAGTAACGTCACGTTAAAAATGAATGGTTTAACCAGGCCTATAAACTTTAAGTTGACTTACCAATCACCGAAGAAAAGATGCGACAGAGCCTCTGATTCCAGTTTGCTTGCATATTCCCCGATACGTTCAAGAGGAAAAACTATAACCGATTCCACAAAGAAGAGACTTGATGTGTTAGCAGATCCAATCTCACATGGCAAGTCTCCAATTGATGTTTGGAACAAGTTGGGCACTAGTACAATGATCATATAGAGTACAAAATATGTTTTATTTCAGCGGAATCGATAAAAAATTTAACAAAGGAAATGGAACTTGAGGAAACAGAACCAGAAGATGTGGAGATCGTGACTTCAACATTTACGTTAGAGAAGAAAGCCATGAAGACACGAAGAGTTCATGACAACAAAGACAACTTTGTGAAGATAAACATGAGATGTAAGAAGTACATAAATAAGAAGACCAGTCACAAGAAATTCTTTAAGAAGAAATTGCCACGTAAATGAATGGGTCTAATGATCGTCGATACCGTTCAAGGCATGGAACTTGTTAGCTTTAAGATTAGCGTTCACGTTCTGAAAATGAATAAAGATAACATAAGAATCTGTTAAAACCCACCTCGTTCTTCTTTTTGTTGCGTTTTTTGTTCTTGCTCGTAGTTGCTGTGGTAGGTGGCGCTGTAGAATCTTTGTTATCGTTTTGTTGGTTATGAGTTTCTTCTTTCTGAGAATCCACTTGAACAGGCTGGTCTTGTATTTGAGAAGGGGTTTCTTGTCTTTCTCGTTTTTCTTCGTTATTACCTCCTACATTCTTCTTCTCTTTTCGGCTTGTGGTCAAATGTTTGGTGATTGCACTGAAGTCAGGGGCGTTTCTCTTCTCTACTACGAGTGAGTCACTTGATTTTGTTCGATTGTAATTGGCCACACTTCCTAAAGCAGCGGATTACTAATTGTAATCGGCCATGACAAGTACCTGTCTCACTTAGAGTTTTTTCTGGCTTGTTCCGATTGAAATGCCCATCATTTCGGTTCTTATTATTGTAGCGGCCTTTCGGCTTCTAAAGATTATCAAAGTCAGGAAAATAATTTGGATTTGTCGTAGAAAAACGTCTCTCCCCGTCGCAGTCGCTCACCAAATCTCCAGCCTCGACTGAAGATTTGGTGCATTTCGGGGCGCGACAAATCCACATTATTTTCCCGACAGACTGAGAATCGCCTTTTTCCACCTACTCGTCCATTCTCTCTCTCCTTATTTCTGATCGTGCTGGTGGTACTTTCGGTCTCATCAATCGTCGAACTTTCGTAACGTTTCCTGTTGTCTAAGAAAACGTTACAATAAAAATTGTATCACTTACGTTGTGGAATTCCTCCTACATTAACATCTAAAAGACTCGGAGCATTGGATGTGTTTTGTTTGTGCTCATTACGACTCTTCTAAAACATTTAATTAGTGAAAAAAAAACATGAGACAAGATAATACTCGCCTCGGCATCCATCGAATTGAAAGGCGAGTTTTGAGACTCAGAATCCGGAGAAAAAATCGTTACGGTCTTAGACGATGTACGGGTCAAAAGTTTGAAAGTTTGGGTAAGACAAGGACCACTCTAAAGGAGCGGAGACAATAAAAATAATTGTCACAAACGTACCTGATGTGGATGAGGTTTCTCCTGGGTCTCAATAAATGCTCCATAATCAATGTTAACGGGCTTTGCTTTTCCGAACGGATTTGATTTTGTGGCCCCTGAAGGTTTAGGTTCAACGGGTGGAGGTGGTGGCCCACGCCATTCTCGATTGGCTTGTTCTACATTCCTGTCATCATTCCTTTCATTTGAATAACGAGTATAATCGCTTCTAAACAAAAGATAAAAAAAAAACAAAATAATCTACCTGATGTTAGCATGGGATGCTCTGACATCATTAGAGACGCGATTTCTTTGCTGCTGACTTTCACGGCGGTTATATCGTCCAAGATTTGATTCCTGTCCGTGAATGGGTTCAGGCCTCATTATGTCCACACATTTACAACTTAATGGATCGACGTATTCAATTAACATTTTTCTTCGATATATATCGGTATTGGTGAGAAGAAGAGCCTTGATCAAGTCTTCCTTATCTTTTAACTCCAATAAAGCATCGTTCTTGTAGCCGTCATCGTGAAAATAAATTTCTATCACTTTATCCTCCCCTCCGAAAAAAAAATAAATATCTTCAGTTGTTGTTTGGGGACTTAATTCAGATACGTAGATCAGAAAAGGAGGTTTTAGTCCTTCTGCTGCATTTCTGAGTTCACGTTCATGATCACTCATCTGTGGTTCTTCCTAAACAAATACAAATAAAATAGAAACACTGCTTACCTCTTGGTCTTCTTCCGCAGCCCAGTCAGCCCAATTGTCCATATTGGACGTGAACTGCTTCAACGTCTCCGTAATGTGGGAATTTTTCGATACCTTCTCGGGTTCTGCTTCAAGCTTCTTTTCCTGGACCTCCATTTCCCAATTATTTCGCAAATTATACGTAATACACTAACCGTTGTTGGATCAACCGCTTGAAAAAACGGAAAACCGTGGAAATTTTCCTGGAAAATAAAAGGGAGACAGGTGACCCATTGGTCATGTCTCTCTTTATTGAATTTCTGAGTCCGGCTTGGGCAGGGGTGGTCGGCGGGCCGGCCGGCCTCAAAAATGGAAATTGACAAACGGGCCGGGCCGCGGGCCTGGGGTTTTTTCCGGCCCGGCCCGGCCCGTCTAAAATACAATGCCAAACCGTTGGCATTCATTGTTTTCGCGCCGGGAAAATTAATTGATGTTGTTATAGTTGCTGTTTCTCAAGTTCTAACACGTTTACAAGTCTATAGTTCCATTATAGAACCACAAAACTATCACATTGATCCTTTACTAGCTAGATCAACGCCTTTTTTGCCTCAGTTTAGATCCCGAGCCTGGGCGCAGTTCGCAGAACCCTCTATAGACGGGCCTGCACGGGCCGGGCCGGGCCGGGCCGGGCCTGGAAAAAGACTAGACGGGCCGGGCCGGGCCGGTGATTAGACGGGCCGGGCCGCGGGCCGAAAATCGGAAAAATAGGGTCTGCTGACCACCCCTGGGCTTGGGCCAAGCGGCTTGGGGAAATTACACACCAATTTGTTTCCTCCTTACTATAACACCTCCACGTAAAGCGACGATATGATGAAAAACGAAGTACCAGTTGAGAGCTGAAGAACTATGATACAATACCATAAGAAAACATCCTAAACTTTCACCCCAAAAAAGGTTACAGTTCATCCAAATTAGCACGCTTTAATGTTGCGTTTGAAAAAGGCCGCCAAATTAGGCAGAATTTTTTTGTCTGTGTTTTTTATGATTTGATTTCTCTGCATTGATTCTGAATTTGATCTGAATATTCTGGATTGATGCTGCCATCTTGCCGGAAACGAACAGTTGTCTCAAATGGCCGGGAAGAGACTTGACTCGATCAATTTTTTCCCCGTTTTTTGTTTAGACAACCTGCAACCTGGTGCGCCATGGCGTGTAATAGCTTTGTGGCTTTTAAAAGCAACATCCAAAGGATATGGTGGCTCATTTAGTTCTATATGGAGACGAGCAGTTCAGTTCCAGACAGGTTTCATAGCATAAAATGAACTTTTACCGTTTTCTGTGGTCTTACAGTTTTTGCGAGAGAGTCGAACACCGAGTGCACACGAAGCAAGAATTCATAGTGTCTTCATACTGTCACCAGTGATAGTACTTGGAATAGCAATCACGAATTTTTTCGAAAATTTGGACTTTTTGGCTTACTGTATGGGTGTACTGTAACGCTTTCGCATTTTGATATCTCGAGAACGGCGTATCACGTCGACCCGTCCCTTTTTCATATGATAGAGCTTTAAATTATAGGCAAGTTTACGGTTGGATATGTTTTTCTGCAGCTTACTTTAGATGTTAAAAATTAGCATAATAATCGAAAAATCAATAATTCGTCACCCCTGCTGCAGCCTGCTGACAAGGGACGGCTTCCAAGTGCAACGCTAAGATTTTCTATAAATTTTGCAATACGCGTGTTTACAACTTCTTAAAGGGAGCTTCCCAGATCTCGCGATCACAAAATAATAAGTAAATCTTTTCAGATCTTAAAGAACTCATGGCAACGACGGTTGAGAAACGGCTTCAACGAATTGCGGAACTTCGCCAGCAGGTACGGACGAAGTCGCATATAATATATTTGATACGCAATCCCGTACAATTTTAAATGGTTGATCATATATTTATTTAAGGTGGTCGTAGGCACACTGGCTGAGGATTTCCTGCGAATGCCAACTACATCTGGTACGGCCTTTACAGGGGCTCCTTTAGATCCTGCAGTATGTTATGAACTCCTTGTATGCTATCCGTATAAGTATTTTACAGACTCAGTTTTATTCCTTTATTCCGCCGAACACTCGTGGAAGATTGGTTCTGAAGATAGTGGAGGCCAAACTCACCAAGAATTATGGATTGGTAAGGATGGATCCTTATGTCAGACTTCGAGTTGGAAATGCGGTGTTTGAGACACATACTTGTGTGAATGGCGGAAAGACTCCGGTCTGGAACCGAGTGATCAATGCGTATTTGCCGATTGGGGTCGAATCTGTTTATGTTCAGATATTTGACGAGGTAGTTGAAGAGTATTGCTTTTATTATGTTTGATTTTGGTTTTAGAGGTCTTTCACCCAAGACGAGTGTATTGCTTGGGCCCACATAATTCTGCCTGATGGAGTTTTTGGACAAGAGACTGTAGACGAGTGGTACTCTTTATCCGGACCTCAGGGCGAAGGAAAAGAAGGAGTTCTTAACATTGTAACTTCGTTTACTCCAGTTGTCACCCAAGAAGCACAACCGGAAGAACCTCGCATAGGGGTCAACTCCAATTTGGAGGAAGATGTGACCAACATTAAGGAGATGTTTCCTGAGGTGGATGTGGAAGTTATTAAAACAGTTATGGAATCTAACAATTATAACAGAGAGGCCACTGTGAACGCCTTAATCGAGATAAACAATTCTTAAATTAACCCTTATCCTTACAGTGCTTATACAATTTTTAACGAAATAATTCATTTTATTTTTATTGATATAAAAACGCTGTGATCGACTAGTATTGGCTGAATACGTGTGTCTCACCGCAAACCTTTATCTTCTTTACCGTGCAAGGAAAACGAAGAAGACCGAAATAGAAATACTTTTCTCCACGTGTCGCGCGCGAATTAAAAAAATGGAAAGGAACTATCATTAATGGAAGTGTTTTAGGACTGTGATGGGACACTTGGCCGACTGCTTAGGCTTGGGTGTAGGGCTTTTTATTTCGTTGATTTATGCCAAGTTTATGTTAGATTTACACGAAAATACATTATGGTTTTCTAACATTAAGGAAGTCGAGCGCGAGATTTCGTTTCGGACTGAAGCTGGGTTGTATTTCTCTTATTATAAGCAATTTGTAAACGCAGAGTATCTGCCATCAGCATTTTATTCCTTGATTCATGATAATATAACGGAGTATCCATTCGAGATCAATGTCTTGCAAAGATTTAATGTTGTTCCCGAAGTCTATATGGCCGTTTTACATCGACTTGTTTCTTCTTACATTTCCATATCTCCAATTTTCTTTTACATATACTGTAGTTTTCTATTTAGCGGGCTGGCTGTCTTTGCAGTGTATTTGTTAGCTTATTTAGTCATCGGTAGTTGGGGTGAAGCTAGCATTGTTTCCATCTGGATGCTTGTTAACTATGAAGACAGTTCCCGTGTTAATTTTGCGGTGAATATGAGAGAAGTTTATGCCCTTCCATTCCTGTGGTTACAATTTCTTTACGTATTTAAAGTTGTTACATTCGAAAGGAGTTATAATAAGCAGATTGCCCTTTTTACCTGTCTCTTCAGCATTTGCTGGCAATTCAATCAATTTGTATTAATTCTGCAATCTTTCTGTCTCTTCATCACCTCTCTTTTTTATTGTGACTTGAGAGCTCTGATTGGCCAGACCTTGGTTTATCAGTCCATTGGATATCTTGTTGCCGGAATCCTTCAGTTTTTCCAGCCCATGTTGTTATTGTCACCATTATTTCAACTGAACTTGATTATTTTATGTTGTATGGGTAAAGCCCCAAACCAGTTTCGGATCGTGAGGTCTTCATGTCTTGTGTTATTGGCTTTTTTTATTACAATTGTTTCGAACTCTTTAATTAAGATGCTCGTTGGAGAGAAGTCTGATAGTCATATCTGGTCCTTTGTAATGTCCAAGCTAGGGTTTGGTATAGATCAAGTACCCTTTGAGACCACACTTTATTTATGTCATAGCGCATTTGCTTTCCTCGGTTATGATTTCGTGGAGAGGACCTCCAAAAACGGCTCTTTTCAGCTCTTCCTGATATCTTTGATGGTTTCATGCATTAATATAATCAGGGAATGGTGGGACGGAAGGCTAACAACACCACATCACTTTTTGCTAACCCTGAAATGTCTTGTTTTTGGCTTCTTAGCTTTTACCACGATGAGGATGAAGTACATTTTCCTTCCTCTGATGCTTATCCTTGCTTCCACCGCTTTTCGCATCCCTCAAAAATTGGTCGGCCGGATCATCCCTGTCACCTTAATGTTGGCATTAGCGATTGGGATACTGAGCTCGCATTATACGTTCTACCAGAAGGTTATGAGCCACGAACAGGTATGGCTGTTGTAGTTACGTCGATTTTTGTTATCTTTCCCCTTAGGAATTCTATGATCCGGACACCGTAAAACTGATGGAATGGATAAAACAGCAACCAGAGAAGATGGTCTTCTCAGGAAGCATGCAGTTGCTGGCAGGGGTTAAATGCTGTACTGGACGTCCGATTACCAATCATCCCCACTTTGAAGATAGCCGTATCCGTGAAAGAACCTTGCGCATTTATCAGATATACGGGCGGCGATTGGTGGCAGAAGTATACCAAATTTTGAAGCAGGAAAACACCACTCACATTATTGTGGAGGATAGTATCTGCTTCGCCAGATCGAATGGCTGTGCGTTGAAGGATCTGGTGGACACAGCCAACGGCCATCGGACCGAGTCCGGACGTTATCCGTTTGTCTCCAAAAAAGAGCTCGAGTTCTCCCCCATCCCGCGTTTCTGTGACGTGTTGCGCAAGAAGGGTCACTCTTTATTCGTTCCCGTGTTCAGAAATCGCACGTTTCGTGTTTATCGACTGTCTTAACCCATGTTTACCCATTTTTCACATTTCTTGAACCGGGATTCGATTCGCTAAATTCATTTCCCATTGACGTTTCGCCTTTCTCTATTTACTTTAAGAAATACGTGCAGTTATCTGACTCAACGTTATTTAATAAATATAGTGGGCTTTAAAGCAATAGGATAATTTTAGTATGAAATTTGGTTTGTTTTGGATCACTTTAATCACATATTATGTTGCTTCGGTTCGAAGAGTAGTCGCGAATGAACATCAGCTTGTTGTTCAAGTTCCGGGATACTCTCCAAAAGAAGTGAGTTCATTTTTTTATACACATTTGCATTTTAGGATGATGCTTACATTGGTGTTAGTATTAAAGCGACAGCTGGATATATAGGTAAGCTCCTTGTTCTTTCAATTAACTATTTTTACTAAACGGGGCTTTGGTAGTTCAGCCCCCCACGAAAGGTAGTTCAAACCCCCAATGTTTTGTCCATTTCACACCCCCCATAATTAAAAAATTAGAATAATACAAAAAATGCAAATTAGAGTGAAATGACCCCCGGCGTTTTAGCTCAAACCCCCAGTTACCGTCCAAGTTCGTTCTTGTGGTTCAGGCAGCGATGATTGTAGCCGAGAGAACCCAATCCCGAGTAGGCGGTTCAGATTGGATGAGGGGGTTTATACTGGGTCAAGAGGGGCTGAACTGGACTGGGGGGTTGTACTACCTTAGCCCCTACTAAACTTATCAAGTATAGTGAGGTTTGAACCCTTCGCACATGCCGATCGTATCCATCATATGCTTTTATACGGTTGTGATAAACCGGCGTACGATTCTTCCTTCTGGGAAGGTGGTGCCACTTGTGCCGGAGCAAGTCATATCCTTTATGCATGGGCCCGAAATGCTCCATCATTGTCCTTGCCCGAAGGTGTTGGGTTTGCCATCGGCAATAAGGGCGATCCTGTTCAGTATATTGTACTTCAAGTTCATTATGCCCATCCGTTTTCTGGAAACGTTAGAGACTTTGCCGGTACGTTAGACCCATTATTTTGTGATGTTGTTTTAGGTGTTACAATGCACTTGGTGGACACTCGGCCGGCAAATCTGGCAGCGGTCTATCTTTTCGTCTCTGGAGAAGCTATTCCTCCAAGGAGGGATGTGGCTCTCAATAATATCAGTTGCACTTATGATGGGGATGCTGAACTGACACCCTTTGCGTTTCGCACGCATACTCATCAGATGGGAAGAGTAGT
The DNA here is from genome assembly GCA_904066235.2 of Bursaphelenchus xylophilus. Lineage (NCBI taxonomy): Eukaryota > Metazoa > Nematoda > Chromadorea > Rhabditida > Aphelenchoididae > Bursaphelenchus > Bursaphelenchus xylophilus. The sequence continues at coordinate 7,424,375 of CAJFCV020000001.1, forward strand.
ATCCGCATACTTCAAACGGAGTGGACAGTGGACCCAGATTGGAAAACGAAACCCTCAGTGGCCTCAGGTACTGCTGAAATTATGTTTTTCATTCTTCTAAAAATATGCGGCGGTTCAAAGTAAGCCTTCGGTGGCAGGGCGGTAGGAAGTTGGACGTTACGATCCAGCGCTGTGGTCCGGTTCTTACTTTTGTATTTTTTATGCGACATGCCAGAAGAATGTTTCTTAAAAATCAGCTTCATTTGAATTTGTATCCATAGACTCCATTTTTACCGAGGTTTCAAATGTTTTTGACTAGCTCTGTATTACATATGGTTAGGTGTTCATGCTTTAGGATGGAAGTTTTTTGACGAAGTTAAACAGTTTTATACAATTAGCAGAGCGAGCCATTGTAAGTCAAAATATGAAAATGACCCAAGTTTGAAAGTTTCGTTGTACTTATGCTCTGCCTAGTGGAAAACATAAGTAAAATTTTATGCAGATACCATCTCTGATTTGTGTCAGACCCAACACTTTAGCTGAATTTTATGCTGAATCCAAATCCGAAATAAAACCCTGCGGCTATTCCTATACCGAGATTCTTAAATTGTAATCTTTATTTTAATTCAAAATAAGGTTTATTTCAATGTTACGGTAACCCTAACAAACAGAAATCTCTGAAGTCTCTATCCAAACGTGTTGCTCTGGTTGACACAAAAGAAAAACGAATTGATATGCCTCAAATAAAGTCTGTCATCGATAAAGGTCTTTTAGTTGTTCCAAAAAATTGACAAGAAAATCGTCATCAAAAAAGGAGACTTTATGGCAGCAACTTGTCGTTTTGACTCGCACGACAAGGCAGAATTCACACCCATGGGGTAAGTGGCTTTAAAATCTGACTTATTGTTTTTCTAGAAGTATGGGAACCGCTGAAATGTGTAATTTCTACATGATGTTCTACAGAAGTGCGGATAGTCAAGATCCATTCCCTTGGGGCGGTGGATGCGGCGGAAATGAAAACGAAGAGTTGGTGGCTGCGGAGTACCCAAAGGATGGAGTCTCTTTACTTCCCAAACACCCTGAATGGGAACATGTTGCCCATCAGATGGATAAACCCTTTGGGGTTAAACAACGATTGGGGGTTTCCAAAGTAGGAGATCACAAGCTTGGACAGATTTCGGGTTTATCCTATGGCAAAGATGGGTCGCTTTATCTTTTCCATAGAAGCGAGAGGATATGGGATGGAAGGTAAAGAACACCGTACAGGGGGGATCGTTAATTTTCAGTACTTTCGATCAATATAACAAGTTGCAAGACGAGTCTGCAATTAACGACGATGTTCTGCTTCACGTCGACGTGGGAATCGCTTCGCTTAAATTGCGAAGCAGTTACGGGAAGAATCAATTTTATCTCCCACATGGCGTCTTTGTGGATGACAGTGATTACATTTACACCACCGACGTCGGATCTCATCAAGTTATAAAGTGGAAAGTGGAGTCTGGTTAGTGCATTACACACTCCATTACGAAAGTTTACCTACCTTCCTTCACGAATTGTCAGTTTCTAGATCCTGGCATGCGCTACGTAAAAGCGCAAGCTACCTTTTTGAAAGGCGCGTTACAAAGAAAAAGTGGACGTATTTCAAGTCTTCGCCAACTCTCCGCCGCAAAAAAATGCCGAGCGTTCTTAGGCTTAGTTTAGGCTTATGTTTGCCTAACGTTAGATTAGGGCTTAGGCTGTTTACTATTTTTTGTTCGCAGTCAGCGGGCCCTCTTACGCAACAGTCAAAAAATCATAATTTTTTGTTCCAATTTGGCCACATTTTAGCACTTACAGTTAGACCAAACATTTATTCCATTTGGGGGGTTCAGTCAACACTTTAAGTCCAAAATACCATGATGGATTGACAAGAATCACATAGTTTGATATGCAAATTTGAATCCAGCAGAATAAATCAAGGCCTGTGTAGTTCGTTATTCAAACACTTTCAGAAAATTGTTTTTACACATGTAATTTTTTTAAACCGATTGGATGGGTCAGTTTAGAAATTAATAACGTGTAGCTATTGGTTTATAAGTGTGCAAATGGCGACCACTAAAAAAATTCAAAAAAAAAAGTCGGAGTCGGATTTGTTTCAAAAAAGTACAGAACGCTGTGACCGCTCTTTCAAAAGATAGCATCTGCTTTTACGTAGTGTTTGCCAGAATCTAGAAACTGATAACTCGTGGGGTAGGTACGTATTCGTAACGGAGTGTACATTGGGTACATTTAGTTTTTTGTTTTAGGAAATCTGAAACCAGTATTCACTCTGGGCGAGAAATTCCAACCAGGGTCTGATACAAATCATTTCTGCAAGCCTTCTGGAGTGGCCGTCAGCCGCAATGATGGTTTCATTTATGTGAGCGATGGTTATTGCAACAACCGTGTAATGGTTTTTGATAAGAACGGAAAGTTTATTCAACAGTTTGGCTCAGCTTCCACTATGGGAAGAGAAGCATCTAAGCCTCAACTCGGAACTTTCTTCTTGCCTCATGATATTGTACTGGACAACAAACTTCGTCGGATCTTTGTAGCTGACAGAGAAAACGGAAGAGTGCAAATCTTTAATCAAAGTGGTGTTCCTGTTCAAGATGTATCCTATCCCAGTCTGTTTAGGGATGTTTATTCTGCCGATTATGATGAAGGTATGTAGTTATAATTTTAGAGCTATGATGACTAAAGGTACAGACATTTTTAGAAGGATAAAAAATATGGAATTACAAATAAAATTAATTTTTGTTTCAGAACACGGTCTCATAATGATTCCCGGAAGCAGAATTACTGAGAATGCACAAATCGAAGCTTTTGTCTGCCCGGCTCCTTCCTTCAAACTCCAATTTTCATTTCGTCCAACAGATTCTTCCTTTAAAAGGCCACATATTATCAGAATCAGGGACAATGTTGTAGCCATTGGAGAGATTGCAGAAGAAGGAGGACGGCTGAGTATATTCGATATCGTGACGCAGGGACATCATCCACAGGTCTCCTCAAAAGAACTTTATAGATCACCGGATGATGTTAACGATGCCGGATCACCCTTCTTTATCACTCTTCTGGTCATTGCCTCTGTTCTGATCGCTTGTTTTGTTGCCTACATGAGGTATCGAGACGTTTCTGATGGGAATATTGTGGATCGGACGGTAAGATTATGCTTCGAGTAACGAAATTCAATTTACATTACAGGGGTTCAAGCCACTAAAAACAGATGACATTCCGAGTGACAATTCCGATGAGGAAGAAGAATATTCTCGAGCTCGACCGTAGATTTTCGTCTTTTAAAAGTCCTATTATTTGTTTTTTTTTTGTACATTTTGTATAAACCTGACTCTTATTTATTCTTCTAGCCCTATAGTTACATAAATAAAATCTTCTAAAAAGTTACGACGTACTGCGTGTGGATGGCTTATTGCCATGGTATTACTTCGTTTAATAGAACTTCTGTATTAAACTTTAGTTTGTGTTGGTGCGAATGCCTGCAGAGGAGGAGGGGAAACCGGTTTGACGGTCGTGGACTTGCCCAGGCCCGTAAAGGTTATAATTTTTATCGACAAGAGTCATGATATAAACCCGCGAGTCCCCGTGTTTTAATAAGATGGAACATATGGCGGTTTATCCGGACAATCATCTGTCGTTATAACCAAGGCCAGACAAAGCGACGCACCCGTCCGTGTCCAGGGCGAAGGATGGCGGGTCCTTTTCTCGGCGGTCTCCTCGGTCGCTATTCTGTCTGGGGAGGAGCGTCTGTGAAGTCTGCACTCACCACTTTCTCCCCAAAGACTGCGGCTAGGCGTTCGCGCGATTTTCTCTCAACTACTCCCTCTTCCATTACGGGCCACACCGCTGTTATTAGCCCCGGTTTTCACTTTTTACATCTTTATATCGGTGTCATGGCTCCCTGGGTGTTAATTTACAACTACATCCAATCTCCAGTAATTTCTTATTTTATTCGCGTCATTTTCGTCGCGATCGCATCTTTGGTTTATTTAAAATATTTTATTTACAGTTATGAGATAAAAAAAATAGGAATATTTGGGAAAACATGGAGGAAGGGGATGAATACGTTCCCCAAATATCCCAAATCGACTACAATCTGATCGATAATAATGGCACCAACAGACAGGGTAACTACTATAATCAGTTAAACCAGGTGGGAGATATGTATGGCAACATGCAAAGGCCTGCACAACAAATCCAGCAACCAAACCAGCAACACCACATGGCCCCAAACCAGCAGAACTACATGAATATGCACGGCTATCCCCCGCCACAACAGATGCAAGGCCAACCGTCCATCCCACCAATGTCAGCAGCAACACCAGCTACTAAAGGAAAGCGAGGAGGTGGGAGGAAAAAGGCTAACACTACTGTCACCACCACCCCCGACAATAAATACGGCGTTGGAGCCCAGAACATGATGTATCCGTCAAATTACCAAATGCCCGGACAACAACAGGTTCCTCTACATGCAAATACACCACAAGGCATGAGACCGGCCAATCCAGCATACGGTAATTACATGGGGGGATACCCACAGAATTCAAAATGGATGGAGTACGGCCAAATGCAACAAGGTCAGCAATTTCGATGTGCCCCGCCCCAACAACCATACCCCGGCTACAATGGGCCGCCGCAACAGGTAACATAGAAGATTATTTTTTACATTCCTGGATTTAGGGATACTATCCGCAAGGGATGCAACCTAACCAGCAGCAGTCGCAGCAACAACAACAAATGCAGCAAAACAGATCACAATTTTATGGGCAACAAGGATATCAGAACATGGGATACTCGAGTCAGCCCCCACCTCGGTATCCTATGAATTCTCAGCAAGGATATTACCAAGATCCAGCCGGCTACCCCGGATACAATCAGCAGTATTCGCAAATGAATCAGTCGGCCCAGGCTACTAAGACCGGTCCTTCCGGAAATGGAACCCAAGGGCATCCCTCAGTGTCTCAGAACTCTGTGTCTCAGCCTTCGACCTACTCTGCAGCGGCAGCACCCATTGGCAAGTTTACTTATATTTCTTTTATTTTTTTCAAAATCTCTAATATGTATTAATGTATATCAATTTAAATTTAGGACCCCCAACGAATGGGTCGTATCCCCAGCCGCCCGCTCCTTCATCGAGTGGCCTGCGTCAGCCTTATAATGGATTGCCGTCCCAACAACCACCTTCTAATCAGTTCCACCCTCAACCGCAATTCTATAATCAAGGAATGATGAATCAGCTGCAACAAGGCATCACCGATATGGAACGTCAACTTCATTACATGCTGCAACAACCCCCAGGGCCAGAAGTTAGCAGCAGAATTGAACAGCTACAAGTGAGAATTAACCAAATGAAAGCTCAACATCAACAAGCCACGACAATGGGAATTTCTAATGGGAAGCCGGGGCCCCCGTCTTCCCAGCCTCCTTCTGCCATGATACCAGGTCAGCATTCAAGGATGGGCCCGACGCCTCAGCCATCAGTATATCCGGGCTACCCGGGTTCTCTTTCTGAGCAATCCATCCATTCTGTTAACTCGATAAGCTCGGATGCTTCTGGGACTCCGAACTCTCAGAAACCACCTTCAGTAGGGCCAATTCCGATGGTCCCACACAATGTTCTGCCTTCACATTCGGCATCTTCTGTCTCTGTAATGCAAACCGCAGCTAGCCAAGTCCAGGTACGTCAAAACGAAGTTATTTTTATTAATATTTTAGGTTAATATTACACCGGAAGCAACCGGACGGACTTTGATAAGTGTATACCATCAATTCCCTTCGACGACTGCAACCACGACTGACTCGACTGCCCAAAACAGTATGAAAGACTCGGTTCCCCCAGAACCAGTCCCTTCCTCTTTATCTAACGGGTATCCATCCAAAAATGGCTCAAGCGCTTCAATTTTGTGTCCATCTCCTGCCGTATCCAACCCCCAAATATCATCAGCTCCCTATCCCCATTCCTCCACATTTCGGTCTCCGATTTCCTCACAATCAATCTCTTCGGATGTCTCCAGAATCCTCACAGACCAGACTCCAGCTCCATCGCATGGCGTTTCGGAAGAATCACTTTCAGTTAAAGAAGAAACTCCATCTCAGCCTCCCATCGACAACGACATTCCGCAGTATTCGTACCCTGCTCAATCCTCCAATGTTCCCGGAGTAGAGATGAAAGCAGAATCTGAAAAAGTAAAGTCACCCGAACTGGAAGCCCCAGTTCCTAGTGAGGAAGACATTCAGGCATCCGCCAGCTTTGCAAAGAAAGAAGCTAAATCGTCAGCTGAATTTACTGTGAAACCAACCCCTGCAACAGAGGTCATCGAAGGAAACTTCGAAGAACAGATTAAACCCAAAAAACCGGTGGCCAAGACACCGAAGAGGACTCCAGTTCCCATTCGGAAACGGAAGAAGGCGGCCAGCGAACCAAGCTCAGATGAAGACCATGACTTTACAGTGGAAGTCAAGAAGTAAGTATCTAATATGTACTAATTCATAATCCTCGTTTTTAGGAAGAAAGGAAAAGCTCAAGCAATACAACAGCAATCCGAAGAGATTGATCCCTCGCTTTCTGAATTTGTTGAAGTAAGTTTCAATTTTTAATGATTATTTAAATTTTTAGAAGCGGCGATCAGGACGGACAAAAAATGAAAAGCGATACGAAGATAGGATGGACATCGATGACGAACTTAACGAGGTTATGGATCCATGTACAAGTTTTTTGGAAGACACATCGGCGGCTGCAGAGTTTGTTGTAGAAAAGATTCTTGGAATGAGGACATCAATGAGGAAAAAGGTCAAAGAAATGAACGATGATTTTACTGAAGAAAAGAGAAATGAAAGCGAGTTGAGTGGAGATGTAGAAGAGAACAACGAAGCGGCCACCGGAGAAATAAAAAAAGAAAACGAGGAACTAAAGGAGAAAGAAAGTAAAGAAGAAAAGAAAGAAAATTCAACAGAAAACGACGAAGAGACGGAAGAAGAGGTCGAAGAATTCTTTGTAAAGTTCAAAAACAAGTCGTATATGCACTGTGAATGGAAAACCCTGGACGAATTGGAAGCTTTGGACAAACGAGTCATTCCCAAAGTAAATCGGTTCAAGGCAAAATGGGTTGAGGACAACGAATACTTTAACCCTGATTATACAATAGTGGATAGAGTAGTGGACGAACATATCGATGATGACGGTGAGCATTCTGCTCTAGTCAAATGGAAAAGTTTACAATACGAAGAATCTACATGGGAAGACATAAGCATTGTGCCAACGAAGAAGATGGAAGAATACTACCGAGATAACATTGTAGACCCGCTGAAGGTGGTAAGTTAGATCCCCAATTATTAGTCCGTATTTTAGAAAGAGACCCCCAGACCATCTCCAAATGATTGGGAAGAGATTAAAGATACTCGCGAGTACAAAGATGGAAACACTCTTCGGGAATATCAAGTCGTTGGAGTTAATTGGCTGCTCTTCTGCTACTACAATGGGTAAGTAACGGGATCAATAACATTATACATTTTAGACGAAACTGTATTCTGGCAGACGAAATGGGTCTGGGTAAAACAGTCCAAACGATTACCTTTCTTCAAGGCGTGTATGACGTGGGGATACATGGACCTTTTATGGTTGTAGTTCCCTTGTCAACTCTCCCAAATTGGGAAAGGGAATTTGAAACATGGACGGACATGAATTGTGTGGTTTATTACGGAACCTCGGCAAGTCGAGAGATGATTCAGAACTACGAGATGTATTACGAAAAGAATGACACTAAGGTAAATTGAAGTGATTTAATTAAAAACAGTTTTTTTTTCAGAAGAAGAAGGTTCCCAAGTTTGATGTCTTGCTTACCACTTTTGAAATGGTGATATCTGATGTGGATATATTAAAGAAGATTAATTATCGAGTCTGTGTCATTGATGAAGCCCATCGGTTAAAGAACAGGAATAGCAAACTTTTAACCAACGGGCTACTGTCGTTCAACTTCGAACATCGTGTTCTTCTTACTGGAACGCCGCTTCAAAATAATATTCAAGAATTATATTCGCTTCTGAGCTTTCTGGAGCCCGAACGATTTCACAGTTCCGATCTTTTCCTTCAAGAGTTCGGCCAATGTCAAACGGAAGAACAGGTACAAAAATTGCAAGAGATTTTGAAACCGATGATGTTACGGCGATTGAAGGAGGATGTGGAGAAAACCTTACAACCGAAGGAAGAAACAATTATCGAAGTAAGTGATACAATCTCTTTCATTCCTCCTTTAGGTCCAACTTTCAAACATCCAAAAGAAGTATTACCGTGCTATTCTTGAAAGAAACTTCACTCATTTGCTGAAGGGATCCATGCCATCCTTAATGAATACAATGATGGAGCTCCGAAAATGTTGTAATCATCCTTTTTTGATCAAAGGAGCTGAAGAACAGATACTTGCCGAACTAAAGCCGATTCATGCCAGTAAAACAGAGGATGAACTTAACAATCTTGCCCTCATTCAATCTTCCGGAAAACTGGTCCTAATTGATAAGCTATTACCAAAGTTGAGGCAAGATGGTCACAAAGTACTTATCTTCTCTCAGATGGTCAAAGTTTTGGATATTTTGGAGGAATTCTTGGTCCAAATGAATTATTCATTCGAGCGAATCGACGGAAATGTGAGAGGTGACCTTCGACAAGCAGCTATCGACCGCTTCAGTCGACCAGACTCCGATCGATTTGTATTTTTGCTGTGCACTCGAGCCGGGGGACTTGGAATTAACCTCACCGCCGCTGATACTGTTATAATCTTTGACTCTGATTGGAATCCTCAAAACGATCTACAAGCTCAAGCAAGATGTCACCGCATTGGTCAAACGAAAATGGTGAAGGTTTATCGTTTGATTACGACAAACACATACGAAAGGGAAATGTTTGACAAAGCGTCATTGAAGCTTGGTCTGGATAAGGCCGTATTACAATCGATGACACCAAAGGATAACAGCCAACAGCTCACACGACAAGAAGTGGAAGATCTCCTCAAGAAAGGAGCATATGGCGCTGTCATGGATGAAGATAATGAAGGCAGCAAATTCAGCGAAGAAGATATTGACACCATCCTTAGCCGACGAACCCAAACCATAAAGCTGGAGCCTGGAATTAAAGGATCCACATTTGCCAAAGCTTCCTTTACCTCATCCAGTAATCGAGAAGACATTGACGTCAACGATCCCAACTTCTGGTCTAAATGGGCCAAGAAAGCGAACGTTGATGTAGACGCAGGAAATAATGATCTTATCCTTCTGGAGCCGCGGGCACGAAGAAAACGATTTGAAGAAGGATACAAAGGACTCCATGAAGGCGAAAGCGATGGTGATGATGGAAGTGAGGGCCGAAAGAGCGCAGACTTTTCCAAAAACAGAAGTGGGAAGAAGAGAAAACGAGGGGATGATGACGACGACTACGTTAACTATGTCCCGGATGAGCTTACTTTTAATAAGTCAGAGTATTTCAAAGTCGAGAAACTTCTGAACACTTGGGGATGGGGTCGATGGAAGGTCATGAAGGAACAGTCTGATACTGCGCTAGGAGTCAACGACATTGAGCATATTGCAAGAACGTTGTTGCTGCACAACATTCGGGAGCACAAAGGTGACGAAAAGACCAAAGAATTTGTGTATCACCTGATCACACCGAATGGCGAATCCTCGAGAAGTGACAGAAAATCCCGTGGGGATTACAATGAAGGGTGGGCCGGTCTACCGGAATATAACCCTCCTAATTTTGCCATTGATGTTTCTTTCACCCGACATATTCATCGACATGCCAACAAACTCCTACACAGAATGTTCCACTTGTTCTTACTTCAGAATCATCTCATCAGCAAAGAGGATGCGACAAAAATAAATGATGACAAAGATTACAAACAAATTGATGTCAAAGTTCCCACCGTTGGAGATCCCCCATTGCCCAATTGGGATTCCGACTGCGATAAATGTTTCATAATAGGAATTTATAAACACGGTAGGTAATTCGACAAAGAACGTAATATGTAAAAAATCGATAATTTAGGAATGGAAAATTACGAGGCCATTAAAAGAGACGACAAATTATGCTTCATAGAAAAAAATATCGAAGAAATGCCATCCACATTTGAACTGAACACACGGTTCAAAAGAGTTATGTTGCTTGTAAGCCGTCAGTTGGAGATGTCAATGTCAAGCACTTCAAACTCTTCGTCATCAGCAAAATGGTCAAAGCCAGAAGAAGCCGAATTTATGCGCGTGCTTAGAATATACGGTGTCAAAGATGACAACGAAGGACAAAATGTGATCAATTGGAATAGATTCCGAGAGCTTTCAACTAATCTCCAGCACAAGACCGATGCCCAGATGCTTGAACAGTTGTACTGCGTATTGGCAATGTGCACAAAAGAACAAGGCCGAGAATTATCTGCAATTGATATGAGACGCGCATCGATGGTGGACCCCATTCCTGTCAGAAGGGCAGAGAAGTTGATGAATCGACTGCATTTGATGAGGAAAATCCATGCGATTGTTTCTACTGGATTGCAGAAAGTGAGAACATCCCTCAAACTGTGTTCTTCGGAGACAATGTATTCAGGATGGGAAGAAAAACACGACGAACAACTCTTGATAGTTGTGGATCATCATGGACTCGACAAGATCACTCAGAAATTGGCTTCCCAAGCCTGTTTTGATAGGGTTTGTGAGGTCAAATACTTAAGTAGTTAATTTCCATGTTTTAGTTTGCCAAACAATTGGATGAAAACGACCTAATTCGTCGTGTAGTGGAGATATGCACTACATTAGAAACCGGTAAATGGAATGGAAAAGGAAGTGTTGACCTAATTGATGATGAAGAAGGAGCATTTGACGCACAGACTTTGGCGATGCTACAAGCTCTTGCTGGGCAAGCCTCTGCCATCCCATCCTCTTCTCGTTTATCGTCGTCTCAACACAAAAAAAACAAGAAAAAGGCGAGTGTCTCAGCAGCATCAAGCTCACAACAGCTCGGGAACTTTGTAAGCAGAAAAACTTGTAAAGAAAAACTATCCCATGAATTTTCAGAACGATCCTGCATATCTCCTTTCTATGATGAATGCCCTCGGCGTCTCTACAAACTCGTCTCCCCAACAACAAATGCAACAATTTAACAATCTGCTCGGATTGCTAACACTGATGGGTCCGATGATGACTAATGGCGCAAACGATCCGGCATCAAAACAGGTAATGCAGATGTTGGTGGCCATGATGGGAAACAACGACGCCCTGAATCTATCGACGACCACATCAGGGGCGAAAGCAACATCACAGACAGCCAAAGTAGCCGCTCGAAATTCAACCACTTCTACACCAAACGCCAGTACACCTGCACCATCTACTACTGCCGCTACGAATGCGGCATCTACCCCAACTAATGTAACTCCAAGCACTAAAAAGGAATCAATAAAGCCTGAAGACCTTTCAATGCAAGAAATTCTCAAATGTTTAAATTACACGAAAGGTAAGCACGATAAAAACTTTACAAGGAAAGGTCCCGAAATGTGGCGCTCCTTCAAATTTGGTACAGCGATAGTGATAGGCGGTATCAAGAATATTCTTTCTAGAAATTTTTAGTGCGCGCTTTAAAGTTTCAACCGAGTCACAGTACTAGAAAGGTGACTTTTGGGAACAAAAATAGAACGTAAATAAACGGCGATGAAGGAAGAAAAGAGGGGGTAATGGAGATGTCGAGCCTGGAAACCGCCACCTCGACCGGCTTCTGGGAGCCGCGATAATCGACCAACAAGTTTGGTCAAAAAATGTTTGATTAATAATGTTAATATTTACGTATAATACGCATAAAATCTAAAAACATTACTCTACGTAAGTTTTAACACTATTATTCAAACATCACCCACGGAAAATTCATCGCAAAATATGCAAAAATTTTATCTTACCAGTAAATTAACTGAATTATAGCAGCATGCAGCAGCTTTATAAAATTTTTACAAGTTTACTAGTCGCGACATAAAGTCCTGACACATTTTGCACCGTGCATTCTTCTTTCATTTCATCCGCACTGTGCATCTTTTCGCATTTGTCGCCGCGATTTCCCGTTTTTGCACTAGCGACGTGCACTTTCGCGCGCGACAAACCCGAATTTGGGGGCGCGACGTCCAAACCCCGAACTTTCGCACGGTGCAAAATGTGGATTATTTCGGCTCCCAGAGGCCGACAGAGGTAGCGGTTTTCAGATTCGATACCATTGTCCCATTCTTTCCATCGCTGTAATAGCACGTCGGGACATTTACTTGTTAGTTGTAGGTTCACACATCCCTGTCATGAACGTTGAAACACACGAGAAACTCTCGGGATCAAAGGCGCCAACCTTAGAAAATCTCGAAACGTGGCTTGCCGCCAACAGCAAATACCAAGTTGATAGCGAAGCTGCGCTTGGTGCTGCTACGGCAGCAATTTCTGCATCTGCAATCAATGAGAGCAAGAAGCCACCACCAGCACCCGGAAAGGTCGAGAAACCCTCAAGCGCATCATCGGTGGCAACAAAGCCTGCAACCAAGATGGATGAGCCTAAGATTGCCGTAGTCACACGATCAACAGGCCAATTGCTTCCAGAAGACAAGTGGCCTAGTCTATCGGAACTCGCCGCTTATCTAGACAAGAATCCCGGAGTTGACGTTCAGGATTCTTTTGGTGCTGCGGTTAAGGTAAGTTTACAATTCATTTGCCAAACATTTGAATGGGAAAACCTTTAAATCGTCTTCCAGGCAATTTTACCCGCGGCATACCACCAACGCATCAGCAAAGCAACTTCTGCAAAGGTTCCAGCGACCAACAGTAGCAATTCACTCAGTGTCTTGGAGCAAAGCCTTCTTCAAAGCATCGGCATGAATAGTTCTAACCCAATGGAAAGCCTACAGATGCAATTGATGGTTCAACAGCTTATGCTGGGTTCATCCATGCAGAATGCGTACAACCCATACTTACTGATGTCAGGTAACACAGGCGCTTCACTAGGAGCATCTACAGCTACCACTTCTGGGAACAGCATTGACTCGGCGATTATGGCGATGCTTGCGGCGGGGGGCGTGCCGATCACCACAACACCTGCGTCTAAACCAAGCACAACATCTGCAGCGTCAAGCCTCGTTTCGTTATTAGGCGCAGGAAGTCAGAGCTCGGGTGCAAATCAATCACTAAATGATATGTTGACCAACGAATTGTTGACGAACCCTGCATTACTAACCCAACTTATGAGTAGTGGAGGAACCAACAGTACAGCTCTCAACTCTTTGGGACTTGGCCCACTGAACAACATGGACATAAGCACGGCCTTACAGATGACGTTACTGAATTCAGCATTAGGCGAAATGACACAATCCAATAGTCAGTCGCTCGCGTCTCCCTCGACCTCAAAGAAAACTTCCTCTCAGACGAGTTCCCAAGCGGGAAAGGCTAGTAAATTGAACGCCGTTGTAGAAAAGCTGGCCTCCTCTTCCCAAAACAACAATGGCGATCGCTGAGCAATCCATTAACATATACATGTTTCTTTTTTTCTTGAATTGATCTCGCACTCTCCTTTAGGAGCTTTTCTTTTCAGCTCAGTTTAGTCTCTCGGGACAGAGCAAATTATTTATTAAACAATTTTTGTCGGGATACGGTGTTCTTAGGGTACTGTAACAAGCCTTATCCGATTTTTGTTGACTGACCTCTGTTGATATGGTCTCTTTCTCTCACACAAGTCGAACCTAACATACCAATTTGTTTGTATTAGCAGTTTGTTTTGTTTTATTTACAGGGGAAGTACTTCAAGTGTGACGCTCAGATTTTCTTTAAATTTTGCACACACATCGGGTATGGACTAAATATCAATTCCTGAAAGTTTTAGCTCGCGCTTTGCGGGCGCCGCCGAGATATCGAACGATTTTTGCCGCCGAGAGAGCACGCTAAACGTGGAGAGCGGTCAGAGAGAAAACACCTTTTTGGCCATAACTTTGGCAGTTTCGTGCGGAAAAATTTGATTTTTTGTAGAAACATTATCCTTTACGGTAGAAATAGGCATGAAACTTTTCGTGCCGAAATTCGGCAAAAAGTCCTAAATTTTCGCCGACTTTTGATCTAAAAATCTCGGTTGTTTCTGTAAAGCGCGAGCTAGGATTCTCGCATATATCTTAGAAAAAATTATTCTAAATTTATGCCAAGTTTCACCAAAATCTGAGCGTCACACTTCAAGTACTTCCCTTGTTAGTTTGGTAATATAATTTTCTTAATAGTAAATATTTATCCCTGGTGAAGCGCAACGCGGGATTCTAATTATTCTGGCCATCGTTAACTTTTCGATAAATAAATTTTATGAATTATCCATTCGAATTAACACTGACTGCTGACTGTCACATTTCAAATAATTCTTTAAAAGGCGTTACGACTTTCGGATCAGCGACAGTTCGGGTCAACGATACTATGGCTCGCCTCGTCGTCGTTGTATGCACGGGAGAGGCTAGGAGAAGGCTTAGTTAGTAGAAAAAATAAAACTGACCGAGTCCTAGGGTAGCCTATCCTCTATTTTGAGGCATTTTACATGTACTCGCATCAATAATATCAAGATAAAAGTTACGGATCTTCGTTTTTTGCCCCAAATTTTGTCTATTATCCTACTACGTTAGTAATAGATAAAGTTAGAAAAAGTGGACATAATGCAAGCCTTCGCCAAGTCTCCGCCGGCCGTCCAACGGCTTTGCCAGGCCTCGTAGGCACTTCCTACAACATTTTTTCGGGTATCCCCCTGACCTACATCACGTATCGATCGATTTTGTGTTGACCTGGACTGCCGCCGACCCGAAATGTCGGGACGCGTTTTAAAACCGCCTTAAGAAGTACCGAACGTGCACGCGTGCACTCCAAATTGTTTAAAACACGATTTTTGAGTCACAAGGGCATGGTAAAACCGCGCATCCTGGTTTTTTTTTTGAGACATACACCATTTTAAAGAGCGTTAAAAACTGGTCTAGGATACCTTTCATTTGATTGGGCGCGGTTTTGTCACCAAGACGGTTTTGTTCCCAGAAGTTAAAAAGTTGGAATGGGTGTCAAAAAGTTGCAAATGACAGCCAAATTATTAAAATGGCTAGTAAAAACCTGGATCCAACCTTTTACCAAATCTGGAAATTGGGCTTCATGGACAGAGTGATTTTTTTCGCTGCAATCGTACGAAATGTCACTATTTAATTATTTTCTGCAGTAAAAAAATCTGTCCGACCTCACTCTGTCCAATTTTCCACAGTCTGTCCAATTTCCATGAAGCCGTAAATTGGACGGAGCGCGGAAATTGGACGGAGTGAAATTGGACAGATTTTTTTCACTGCAAAAAATAATTATTTGATGATTCATTAGTGACATTTTGTACGATTGCAGCGAAAAAAATCTGTCCAATTTCCGCGCTCTGTCCAAATTATTTTTGTCCAATTTCACTCGGTCCATTTTCCACGAAGCCAGTGAAACTTCTGGAAAACATAGGGCGCAGTTCGAAGAATTGATTTTTTGGGAGAACATTTCTTTCCTCATTTGTTTTGCGGCTCCTATGCTCCTAACCTCAGCTTTTGTTAGCACCTCACCTTGATATACTTTCAAGATTGCTTATAAACTTTTCTCGGTTAGTTTGACGTTGTTATTTCTTATGATTTATATTGCGTGCGTGTTCTTATGATAGAAAATAGTTTTAGGTAATATCGTTGTTCTTAGGAATGGAGGAACTGAACGTGATTAATGATCGGCAGCCCCAGTTGCCCCATTTTTTGGCTAAACTATGGTCTATTCTAGATGATACGCAGTACGAAAATGCCATCTGTTGGGATAAGGTATAGGTTAACAACGTGAATTTATATTTTTAGAGTGGTGAATCATTTCACATTGTGGATTCATATTTGTTCAAAAATGCGGTACTACCGAGATATTTCAAGCACAATAATCTAAACAGCTTCGTGAGGCAACTTAATTTATGTAAGTACTCCAACTAATTGACTTATTGCTATCTAGACGGCTTTCGGAAAATTCCCATTGTTGGGAATGCATGCTTGTTGAATGAAAATGGCGATAATCTCCATTTTTCCCACCCATTCTTCATCAAGGGAAACTTCCACCTTCTTCAGCACATTAAAAGAAATGCCGTTAAAGGAACAGGTGGTTCCAAGGCCAAGCAGGAGCAAGCAGCTGAGAAACGACAAGTTTCGGTACCTGAAGATGACCTTGTCTGCATGTTCTCTGAACTTAAACTCATGCGAGAGAAACAGAACACGATGAAGAATACAATAAGGCAATTAACTAGGTAAGGTACAAGTTTATGTCATTTAAAATTTGATTATAGAGACAACATTCTGCTATGGCAAAAGATGGCCGCGTTAGAAAACTCACAAAATAAACAACAAGAGAATGTCGGAAAGCTTGTCCAATTCCTCATGGCTCTAGTACAATCTCAGAAAAGAGTTCATAACAATTCCCAGAGAATTATGCAGTTAGACGAACTAGATGAGAGAGCCCGTAGGAATCCATCCCCTAAGAGCAACAGGGCGTACAACCAGTCTCCAGTTAATTGCTTGGCTATTCAGAGAGGTCAGGGCATAAGACCTACACTTGACTTTGGTATTTTGGATGGAATCCAGAGAGAACTGACAGAAAACAGCTTTGATATGACTTCAAATTTGTCTATGAACGCAGAAAACGCTTTACTTGAAGGACTTCAGCTTCGTCAAAGGGCCATTGAAGAAGGTGGGCCTTATCTGGAAGACGGGATTCTCCAGAATGTTGACGATGAACATCGAAGTTCACATGTGGGGGGATCTTCTTTACAACGATATCGGGCGAATGGAGAGCCTTCGGTAAAGAGATCGTTCAAGCCATGCCTTCCATCTTACTCTCCTAATATAATGCTCAAACCCAAGAAATATGCTGAAGAACTACTTCAGAGTTACGATGTCCCGTCTACCTCTCAACATGTATATGAAGAAGAGGATCAGCAACAGGTATGGGAAAATTCAAGTTTTATCTAGACCCAATGTTTTCTTTAACTTTAGATGACCGAAAACATGGGTTATGAGACTTATCCAAGCCTCGGCCTCGTCGGGGACAACGAAACCTTTTATTATGTGGACGAACAAGGTAATCAATTCATCCCAGAATTAGACCTGGATCAAATCCCCAATGAATTTCTTCTTGATCATGAGGTTGTTATTCCTCAGATTGAACATTCAGAACAACTTGCGGATGAAGAAGATGTCTGAGTATCGTTCATTATACCCCTATTATCCATGTTATTGGTAAATAAACAAAATATTGTTATGACACTTCCACTTGTAGAGGTCATGGCAATACTTTTCACATAAAAAGGAAAAGACGGGCACGGAACGATGCGTTTTTGGTAATTTATCACAGACCGAGAGAACAGTTGGACGGGCGAAAGGCGACGGGATGCCGAAAGTTGCGTCCGAGCTTTTTTGTGGTCCTGTCAGCGCAGTCATGTCGGGTGAGGAAGATGGACCCCGCGCGCGCGTTTACTGGCGTTTCCCCCAAATCTGGCAAATTCCCGTTTTCTTCCGCCGCCGAGGAATTGTTTGTTATCTTTGGCCGAATCCGGGTGGTTTGGCTGACCCTTTCTGATTCGGACTCTCTTCAAACAAGTACTTTTACATAACATACAAATAACTTTATTGTTCTTTTGTACGGGTATTGCTTTTTAACAGAATTAGTCTCTCAACCTATTAGAGACATGACGATTAAAGGTTGATTTAAACATAGTCATTTGCACCAGTTTTTTATCGCCTTAAGACCCAAATCCGACGATTATGTTATCCATTGTGTAATTGGGCCGTTCACAAAGTCTTTAATGTGGATGATCAAGTTCGGACCATCTTCCCCTTCCCTTCGCTTTGTTTTATTTACTTAAAGTAGTGTGTTTAAGGTCCGACCTGGACTATGGACGTTGGCCCAGATGTGAATGGACGTCCTGAGGATATGCGTGAGGACGAAGTTTCGGTGAGTTGGGGGGAAGGGCTCTTTTATTACACTGGGCATATAAAGAAGCCAGTTGTCCTGCTCTCCTGGTTGTGACCTTTCCTCTTCATCCACCTCATCTTTGAGCCTTTCAGACCTCAGGCGACTATCGCGTCAGTTGGCAGCTTTTCTCAGTGAACCTGCTCCGGGTAGGTGACCATTTTTTATTATTAGTTTTTAAATATTGATGAAATCAATTTTAAATTCCGGTTTTAATTTTTGTTAATTAATTAATGATTTATTATATTTAAAAGGGTTCTGCTTGCAAAGGAAGTTCCCCTGATTTTTAAGTTGTAAAGCTTTAATAACATTTTCGTATTTTCTAAATCCCCTTACAGTCTCGTGATAACGGGTTTGGCATCGGCATCTCTGGTGGCAAGGACAACCCCAATCTTGCGCGGCTAAATGACTACAGTGACCTTGTAGTAGCCGATCCCTCGATTATCGTAACCGACGTCTTGCCTCGAGGGCCTGCGGCTAACATTGTAAAGTGAGTCTATGTTAGAGGACAGTCATTCACTCGTACAGTCTTCTTCTGCTTGTCTCCGTTTGAAAATCCTGCTTTTATTCTGACTTATTCTCTACTGTAGTTCTCTTTGTACAATTTTTTTGCAGGGAAAACGATCGGATTATTGCCGTAAATGGTGTTTCTCTAGAGAATGTGGATTACATTACTGCAGTAAATGTTATGAAGAGTTCAGATAGATTGAATATGATTGTAAAAAGAAGAATTCCGCTTCCCTGCCTCGAGTACGAACAGAGAACACTCAAATTCACGTTGTCCAAATCACGAAAAAAAGACGGTAATTGCCATACAATGTATCTCTGATGTTGAATACTTTATATTTCAGATTTTGGAATTGTTCTTGGATGTAAATTTTACATTAAGGAGATTAATAATCCCAAATTGGCAGAGAAAGAGCCAGGCCTCAAGGAAAACGATAATGTCCTCAGAATCAATGGCCAATTACTGGAAGGGCTCAGTCTGGACGAAGCCACCAGATTACTGCAAAGGTCAAGGGAGAAACTCTCATTGGTTGTGCAGAGGGATGTAAAAAGAGGCACGGCCGGCTCACGGTGGCCGAGTCAGACAACTGTGAGTTTTCCCAATCTGGTTGCGACATTAAATGTGGTATTTTTTCAGGTCTACGAAAGGTTGGGAAGTGTGCCAATAACTCCGAGACAAAGCCCAATCCCTGCCACGTATCATCATGACGCTCACGTCTCACGGAAAGACGACATGGAATTAGGAAAGCGGTAAGAAAAGACGTTGATAATCAATAGAGCTCAGGTATTCGGAGCCGATCGGATCCGAATATTTCAACCAGCACCCCACGCCTTCCCAGAACGCTCTTCTTAATCGAGGGCGGACCTCTTCTCAGACTCCTTCAACCTGTTCGTCACCTCGATTAAATCATTTCCCAATTGTGCCACAGGCATCTTCTGTGATAACTGATAATTCTGAAAAGCCCGGAGAGACCGTGCGCTTTAAGAAAACAGGGTCCACCTCCCTTGGGATCCGGGTAATTGGAGGAAATCAAGTTGGAATCTTCGTTTCCGCGGTTCAGGAGGACTCTCCTGCAGCAAAAAATGGGATACGGTAACTCATAATGCAATGTATATAATCTGAATCATGTTTTAGTGTAGGTTGTCGATTAAATGAAGTAAACGGACAATCGTTCAAAGGGAAAACAAGAGAAGAAGCAGTGGAAATGCTTCTGAATCTTGCTGACGATGTTACTGTGAAGTATGAAAACAGTTTGGATGACTTTTATCTTGTCAAAAACTACCAATTGGGCGACAGTTTTTATATTAGGCAAGCACTCACAATGTTAATCAATGCCTTTTAGAACGTTATTCTCGCATTTAAAGAAAACTATGAAGAACGAAGTTTGTTTCTCCGAAGGAGACATCTTCCATGTAACGGATACATTACACAACGGATCGGTCGGTATGTGGCAAGTTCAGAAGGTTTACTCCTCGCTCGATCAAGACCAAAAGCCCGAGGAAATGCAAGGAGTTATTCCGAATGCCAGGAAGTAAGTCGTGGGATACCCATCGAAAGGAGCCTGTACCCCCATCCCTATCCAGGCCAAAATAAGTTCAATTTTTGTAATGGGTTTCGTAAGGCTTTTCATTTGGATAATTTCCCAAAATTGATTTTTCGCTTTCTCAAACAGAGCCTCTTGATTCAAAATTTTTCTTTAAAGTGTTTGATTTTAGCGCCGACGTCTTGGCCAAACAAGAAACGGCAGACTACTCAACAATTAGCCGAACTTTATTCCGGAAGCGAGTTGGGCCTAAGAAGATCAAGCCCGGAGATGCCCAGACTAAAGCCGAGCTTGGACTCCCTGCTTACGAACGGGTCGTCCTGAAGAAACCCGCCTTCAAACGACCTCTTGTTATATTCGGCCCTCTTGCTGATGTCGCTCGTCAGTTGTTGCTCACAAACTTTAGGCCTTACTTTCAAGCAGTTGATGAAGACGGTCCTATTAGGATCTCGGCCATCAATCGCATTATAGAATCGGACAAACATTGCGTCCTCAACATTGGCCCGTGCTCCGTGGAGAAGCTACAAGCCGCCCAATATGCGCCCATTGTCATCTTGATTGACGTGGACTCGAGAAGTAGAATACGGGAGTTAAGAGCGAAGGCGGGAGTAGCCACAATCTCGGCCAGAAAGCTGTTAGATTACTCCACCAAGATCAAGAAGCATTACTCCCACCTTTTGACGGCCACCTTGGACGCGTTGAAAGAAGATGGCTGGTTCGATGCCCTGAGGATGCTGATCGTCCATCTCCAGGACCGACGCGTGTGGATCCCCGAAGTCGCTCATTTCCCAGCAGACGAGGTCGTCCTCTTTCCAAATCTGTCAGAACAAGATGACATTTCTCGAAGTGATTATGGTGTTCTGGGAACCAAAAGTCCTACAGAATCCCCCAGAATGATGTCTTCTCTTACCTCGACACCTATGTCTGGCCATCACAACTTTGTCTATCTGGGTGATAACGAGTTGAATCAAGACTCAAAAAATAATCTCCTAAATGAAGTAAGATACGACTGATCTTGTTTGAAGAATTTATTAAGGTTGATCCGTGCGCAACGCAAGTTCCAGTCAATGGAAAGAACAAAAACGATCTTTACTATCAACACTCTAATGGGGATAATCGCCGAATTCTGGCTCAGGATCAAGCGGCACGCCTAAAACAACCCGAACAAAAACCTCCCAGCAACGGAGTCCCTTACATAGACGGTAATTATACTTATTTAACGCTTCTGTACTTCGAAAACTAAATTATTTTTTTGAAAGGCCGCTTAGAAGGAAAGTATCTGGGGACTCAGCAACTCTGTGGGGAAAATAACGGCGAGTCGTCGCAGCAAAATGTTTCACCTCGTTGAAAGAATGGTGCAGTCGCGCGCCGCCTGCGGATAGCGTCGCAGAGCGACGATGGGCTATTCCAAGGCGCGACGATTTTCCCGACAGACTAATGCTCCAAGTGAGACGTTCAGATTTTCTCCAAATTTTCTAACCATGCTAGGCGTAGGGCACATCAATTTCTGAAAGTTTTAGCTCGCGCTTTGCAGGCGCATCCGATGGCGCTACAGCGTTTCGGGTCAGGCCGAGCTCGGGTCAACGACGTTTCCGGTAAACGATACCGTTTTATAGGTAATCGGGGGACTAGGTCTGAACGACCTGACGAATTTTGAAATGTTTTCGCTTGGGGACAGGAAAAGAAACATTTTTTGCGGTGAATTGAACCAAATTTGAAATGTTTTCGCTTCGCGACTGGGAAAAAAGGAATGGAGAGATTTACGTACGTGTTATTTGCGTACAATCATTACGGCTATATTCTTACCCCACCCTCTGGCACGCCAATTTGTTTTTGAAGAAAAATTAAATCGAAATTTTCTGAAACAAAAATGGGCCTTTTTTAAAATTCGTACAGATTATGAAAGCCCATACTTCAAAGTGGTTGAACCTGAACTCTACCCCTTTTCTGAACTTTACCCCTTTTTCAACTCTACCCCTTTTTCAACTTTACCCCTTCAGAACTTTACCCCTTTTTCAACTCTACCCCTTGAATGAACTTTACCCCTTTTTGAACACTACCCCTCATTTTGAAAATTGAAAAAATGAGGTGTGACACCTTATACGATGAAAATTTTTTTCAAATTGAAAATAATGAGGTGTGACACCTTATACGATGAAAAATTTTTTCAAATTGAGAAAAAATGTCACACCTTATTATTTTCAATTTGAAAAAATTTTTCATCGTATAAGATGTCACACCTGATTTTTCTCAATTTGAAAAAATTTTTCATCGTATAAGATGTCACACCTTATTATTTTCAATTTGAAAAAATTTTTCATCGTATAAGATGTCACACCTGATTTTTCTCAATTTGAAAAAATTTTTCATCGTATAAGATGTCACACCTTATTATTTTCAATTTGAAAAAAAATTTCATCGTATAAGATGTCACACCTGATTATTTTCAATTTGAAAAAATTTTTCATCGTATAAGATGTCACACCTTATTTTTTCAATTTTCAAAAAGGGGTAGAGTTCAGATTTTTTGGCGAAGATCAAAAAAGGGGTAGAGTTCAGCCTTTTTTGGGGTAGGGTTGAAAAAGGGGTAAAGTTCAGATTGGGGTAAAGTTCAGAAAAGGGGTAGAGTTCTGCCGCAACGCTTCAAAGTGTAATGGTTCCTAAAATTAGGATGATCCTACGTTTAAAAACTCCCATTTTGACGAAACGCCAAAACTTCCATCAGACTAGGATACTATAATGTCCGTAATACCATCGTTATCTGCCTAGCTCAATCCGTGGCAAAATTTACTTTTGAGTTTGGTGATGCCCTTTTCAAGCGCAGCTTGGAAAGATACAACAAACTAAGCCAAACGTTTTAACAAAAATGTGCCAGAGGCCTCTGGTACTGTCAGTGTTTAAAGTTTCATCAAAATCTGAGCGTCGCACTTGGGGTACTTCCCATGTTATGTAGATGAACCATTAAAATGTTCGTGGAAAAAATAAAAATGAGGTAGTAATGGTAATTTAAAAATTCGAAGTTGGGCGGGTTTAGAATACGCGATTTTTTTCTCGTGTTCGGGTAATTTTAGGCAACCACGTTGACCGTGATGATGACCTAGGCCTTTTTGGCGGAGCTTTTTTGCTTACTCGGGAAGTGTACAAACTTACCCTCACCAAATAACAAGTGTTATATACCGTTCGAAAGCCCTTGAAAAGTAGTGTTAGAAACTACTTTCAGTTTTTGCAGAATGCCTCAGGACGAAAAATTATGAGCGGTTGATTTGTACGTTTATTAGTTACAAAATCTGATATGGGGCAAAATAAATGTTACGCAAAATGTTACGTGGTTCACTTGGCTTCAAGTGAGAGCTCCTAACAAGCGCGGGCTCGCGGGGATTTTTGTTTTCCTTAACATCTTTATCATCGCAAAAAATATTAGCGTGCGTGTATTAACACTCTGGTTTCAGATCAAGACAACAACGCAGCCCCGGAGACAACGTCAAGCCCACATAAAGTAATAGACGAGGTATACGCCGTGCTTGATTGGAACGGCGGCACAGTCAGATGTCCCGAGTCTGGAGTCGAACTCATTCTCCCGGCCATGGCTTTGTCCTTTGGGAAGTCACAGAAATTATTTATAAAGGTTATCGAAGAACAATCTCAGTCCGATGAAGACATTTTAAGTCCTATCGTCACCTGTGGCCCTCAAGGCCTTCAATTTAATCGACCGGTCGAACTACGCCTTCCTTACAAGGCCAACCGGGATCCCAAAAACAACAATATTTTGGATGGAATGACGCAATTTGTACTAAAGACGGGTTCCGAGAACACCTGGAAGAATATCGAGTTGCTCGAACCACCAGTCCAAAACACTCAGAACAATTACATCTCCGTGTTCACGGACCATTTCTAGAATTTATTATATTTATCTGTAAATAACGTTATTTACCTCAGACACAAATATATTTTTATAATCCTTCTATCAGAGGATCAGCGAAGACGCAATCTTCTTCGATCTTCAGATTCAATCTCGATCCGGAGTTCTTATATTCAGAAGTGACGATTCTGAACCATCCGCTTTCGCCCCATCCATTCACTCCCCAACTGTTCCTTCCAATCCAGAACGGAACGCCATTCTCAACACCCCATCCAGCCACAGAGATTATGTGATTGATTTGTACATCAGTGTCTTCCTGGTAAATCCCTCCACTGTACCCATCCAACTTCTCGGTGGCCGAGATGCCGCAGGCAATGGGGCCATGATGGTAAATTTCCGCCTTCATTTTTTCGAGACCTGAGACCTCACCGTAGTCTCCAACTTTGTAAAGGGTAAAGTTTTGAATGGCATAACACCTATCTGGCCAGCATGTTCCACAACGATTTTGTGGGTTACATTCTAAAAAAACCACATTAATTCATTAAAAAAAGGCGGTCAAAATAAATTACTTGGAATGTGCAGCAATCATTTCCGGTCTTAAACTTACTTTGGTTGGTGGCCTGATAATTATTACAGGTCTCGTGAGGGATGCCTTTTTCATGAGCATATTTGTAAACGGGCAGGGGGTCGCCTCCAAAACAACTCCCAGCACCAGCACAGTCGATCACTTCCTGTACTGATAAGAGTGGCTGCGGCCACTTGTTCTTGTTTTTGATGTTAAAGCGATCAGCAAGAGCCGAAGTCGATCCAAAGGCCCAACAAGACCCGCAATCTGAAGAAACAAATTACTTTATTTTTAGGACACTTACATTGAGGAATATGTTGGTTGCGGTCAACAGTAACATAATTAACCCCATCTATATTCCTCCAGTCCCATTGCTCTGGAAGAGACTCGAAGTCATAGTCCGGGTTATGATACACCCTACGGGGAGGGTTGCTGGCCAGCAGACTCCGGTCTCGATGTCTGACGTAGCAAGGGCCAGAGCGAGTAACGCCTTCACCATCCCCCTTTGTGGCTACTCGATAGTGCTGACTGTGATGTAGATGTGTCTTGTGATGATCATGACAGTCCAAGCCCGTCAAAGACAGCAGAAACCCCACTAGCCACAAGCCCTTCATCACAGCCAACTGACCAAATCAATCACGGGTGACCTTTTGATAACTCCTTATCATACCAGTTTAAAGGGAATGGGTGGTACGGCGTCTTTTGTGGAGTGTCAGTCAATCACCTCGATATTTATAAATAAAATGGCATCTTTATTCAGCTTCAAACACATTATAACAAAGCAACCAGTAAACATTAAACCCGGGGAACGTTCCGTTCAATGAAATCCTTGACGTCGTCCAATTCCTAGAATCAACGATGAACTGCTCGCAAAATTAAGTTACCTGATTGCTTACAGAATGATCTAGATTACGGTAGACATGAAATTCGACTCCCTCCTGGAACGAATCAATGTAATCAAAGCTTCTTTTCATCAAATTTCCGAACGGAACGATGGAATCAGAATCCCCACAACCGAAGAAAACTGGGGTCTTCTTATTGGCCTGACATTCGCCCGGGAATCTTGAATGTTGTAGCAGATATCCCGACAAAGCGGCGACCCCACCCAACTTTCGATGATAGGTAAGGCCAGAGAAGAGGGACACCGCCGCTCCTTGTGAGAATCCTCCGAGCAAGATCCTATCTGGTGCAATTCCATCAGATATCTCATTGTTTATCAAATCAAATACCACTTTCCTACTCCCTTCCACATGCTCTACGATCTCCCCACCATCCCAAGTTAGACTTTTGGAATCATACCACGCTGGCATGCTCGCTCCCCCACACCTTGCCAACTTTCGAGTTGGAGCATGGGGTAAAATAACTTTCATGTAAGGAAGTCTGAGAACCCCCTCAAAGGTATCTTTCCATCCAAACCCAGTATCCCCACGTCCATGCAGGAAGATCATCGTTGCTGTGTGCTCGGAGAGAGCGGGGATGATTAACGGGGCGAGTCTTGACATATCTTATCGGAAATACGTAAATAAAGGCTACACAATTTCAGAAAAAAGTATTATGAGGTGAATAAATCCAACTCCTCCAGTCTATCCGTGCCTTTCTTGCCACTGTTCCAAAAAATGTACAAACTTTATTTACATTATACACAAAATTTGTTGCCGATGGAAGTCATCATAAGGGTAAAGAAAATAGTCAATCACAAAAATTCAAGAAGACTGGGAATCCTTGGAAGCATCATCATCCGAACCTGAGTAAATCTTCCGACTCAAACCCGACTTGTAAAGCGTCAACGAAGCAATATGGGCATTGTCCAGCACCTTAAATTATTATAGCAACAACACTTTAAGATACCTCTACAATCATTCCATCTGTCCCATAACAAAAGGTAGATCCGAAGGGGTTTTCCCCTTCACTGCTCGGGGCTCTATTCACAACGACGGGAGTCTTATCTTCGAAGATATTTATAAAATCTGTCAACTGAAAAAAGATTTCGAATTATCCCGCATTAACAAAACGAACCTTTGAATCAGTTCTGATGACCACCGATTCATCTTCAAAGTCCTCGGGAGTTGGGCATTCAATCTCAAAAGAAACGCGAGAATAAAAGCCGAAATTGTAATGCCCGGGGATGTTTGTATGCAGAACGAGTTTGATGACTTCTCTTGTTTTGGCGTCAAAGAGCACATCCTGAAACAAGCGCGATGAATCAGAGCAAATTTAGGAATAAGTGCCGGAATAATTAAGGTCTAAATTATCCCTTGCATCCACAATAACCCGGCGCAGAAATTTGTCGCGCGCCATATGTCGATATCGAGGGTTTGATTCTGACTGGCAATTATGTCCGACCTCCAATCTGCATACCTTAAAGGCACTTGTTTCGTTGTGATGCAGACCGGAAAAGAAAGACAATCTGCCAGCGATATTTCAATAACTACAAAATTTTATTGGCGAGGAGATTAAAAAATGTGTCAACGACATCTGCAAAGTTGTGTAAACCCCCGATCCGCAGTAAAGGCGAATCCCCTGGAGGCCGCCAATAAATGACTGTCGCCTATCTTACAGATGTCCTGTCAATCTGCCGGAGCATTTTTCAGTCGCGGAAACATGAATTTTAAAGAATTTGCTGTCACATTCATGAAACCTTGTCCATTTGCTTGGGAAAGCGGAAGTGTTCGATAAAATTAATAACATCCGAAGACGGTGCACTTGTAGTGCTATAAAAAATGCGGTACTACAACACTGGCGGTCGATTACACGCTCTCAAGTGTCACTCGGTCTGCCCGACCACCTGCCATGTATGAAAACTAATAATAACATGAAACAGCAGCTGCAGCGTAGTATTATTATTATTTGTTTTGGCTGAATTTGGTCACCTGAAACGAACCCGACATGCTTCTCTTCATGTTGGACATTAGTTGACTCTGCCGGATCGAGTAAACGCATCCTACTTATGCACGCACATTTGGACAAATCCTTCCCGAGTGCCATAAGCCAACCGCTCTCGAGTTGAGGGTGGTTGGGCGAGGGATAGGGGGATTGGTTTCCCGCAATGACTTTCGGCGTAAATAGACACGCCCATTCGGAGCATGCATATTCCTGGTAAATGGATAACTAGGATCGTTTCGGTATCCCATGTCAGCGCAATATGACCTTCCGGATGTTCCCATTGTTCTATTTGGTGGCGTTGATGACATCATCGTATGCTGATAAGTGTCCTCAACCGTGTGAATGTGACCACGATCTGACTTTTGTGTATTGTTACGGAGGTGGGCTGAATACGACACACTTCTACAGGATCATTCAACTGCTGCCTTCAAATGTCATCGAATTGCATATCCAAGCGCCGGAGGATAAACCCAATCACTTCAAATGGAATGACAATCTCAACCGTCTTACAAAACTCGAAAGGATATCTTTTATCAATTGCAATATCCCGGCAATTAGTCAGCGAGTGAGGATTAAGTCTCTGAAATCCCTGAATCTCCAGCACAACTACATCGACTCTCTCCAGATGGATTCCTTCAACGGATTGCCCAACCTAGAGCACCTTGATTTGTCTTATAATCATATCTCAGTTGTGCCGTCAGGGTCGTTTATCTACCTCAGATCTCTGAAATCCTTATCGCTTTCCCATAATTACATCAAAGAACTCCCATCCAATCTGTTCTATGGCCCTCAACGACTTCAACAGCTCCAATTTGATGGACTAAAAATTTCAGTGGACCAACTCAATCCCCTTCTTGACAACCTGCCGTATTTAGAACGCTTGGAAATTAATCACTGCAATCTTGGAGATTCAGCCATCTCCGGGGTCTGGCTCCATAAAGTACCCAAACTGAGTCGACTAGGAATCGGAGGGAATAATCTGACTGTAATCCCAAGCCATAAATTAAGAGAATTACCTCATCTACAGACAGTAGACCTCTCCAACAATAAGATCAGAAAGATTCCTCCCTGCTCTTTCTGCTCTTGCAATATCACCACAATCTTCCTTGGCCACAATCTGTTAGGCATCGATGAAAATAGTCTCACGATCGAATCGTTTGCCGATGTTAATGTAGAGAAGTTGGAGCTTTCATTCAACTTCTTCGACAACTTCAATTCCAAGTTATTATGGAAAGCTAAACACAGTATAAGAAGTCTGGATCTGTCTGGAAATACATTGACGCGCCCCAGAAAGACATTAATCCAGGATCTTCCTAATCTCTCTTCACTACATTTGGCCAGCAATCACATGGAAGAGCTCCCAAACACATGGCCCATCGAATATTCATCCCTCGCCTTCCTAAACCTCAGCTCAAACCACATAAAAGTAATACCTAGCACCTTCGTGGACTCCCTACCATTTCTCAAAATCCTCGACATATCCCAGAATGAGATAAGGTAAGTACAACTTTAAACCTGCCTAAAAATCAATTTCAGGTACATCGATGATCACATAATCGACTTCCTCACAGAGACCACAGAACGGGTTTACATGTATAGAAACCCTTGGGACTGTAGATGTGCTCATGGAGGAGTTCAAAAATACTTGAAACACCGCAAACAGATCCTGCCTTTCAGCGAACCTGTCACCTGTGAGACGCCGTTTGAACTGAAGGGCATTCCAGTCAGGAAGGTTAGCAAAATAAATGAATGTAATCTAATCTTTGGAGGCTCCTATCAACTATCTCAGGTAACAAAGACACCAATTCAACTAAACATTTGCAGATGAGTGAACTTGGAATCCTTCTGAGCGCCGTCATCGGACTCGCTACACTGATCAGTGGCTTCATGTTTGTAGCTATGGCAATCAGACGTCGGAAATACCGACTGAAGAAGCCCAACTATAACCATTCAGAAGTCCGCTCTCCTTTCCCTATGGACACGATCACATCACCTCTAAAAACCCGGTTCAAAGACGAGGAAATTCCTGATCTCCCACCTCCACTCCAGCCTCTCACTACATTCGGACATGTATAATAAAAACTTATATATTTGTGAATTAGCAATTCCCCAGCCGTCGCAAGCAATTATGGGCGATTCCAAGGCATGACGAGTCCAAATTATATTCCCGACGGCCGAAACTGGTAAAATTATGACCTAAAATTGTTTTTCTCTATGACCGCTCTCAGTGTTTCGCGTGATCTCTCGGGCGTAAAAATCGGGTAATAGAAAACGAAGAAGAGTTGAATATCTCGGCTGCCCTTGCAAAGCGCGAGCTAAAACTTTAAAGAATTGGTATGTGGCTATTCACGGCGTGTGCAAAATTTAAAGAAAACATGCGCGTCGCACTTGGGGTACTTCCCTTAAAAGATACTCACCAAACCCAAAGAGAAGTAGTTGAAGAAGATATCGGTGCTCTCCCCATCGCCTAATTTCTTGGAATCCAATCCTTTCTGGATCAGCATCTTCTCATCTGACTTATAAAATACCCGTGACGGAGCTCCTAATGAAGCCAAAACTTTCTGAAACCAATCGTCTTTTATGAATTGTCTGGACATACCTCCTCCGAATCCCCGAAGATAATTGTTTTCTCAGTCTTTGGGAGGCTGGTACTCTTCCGAATCTCCATTTTGTTATCTAAAGTATTAATTTTTTACAATAACACTCATCTACCATCTCCACTGATGTTCAGTTTTATTCCGTAGATTTCATTTCCATGGAAGATGGATGTAACTTTGTGAGCGAAAACATTTCCGCAATGCACAGAGACTGGGGTCTCAGCAAGCCTAAAAATGACGGTTAACTTTGGATATTAACCTACTTTATTTCACTCGGAGTATTTCCACAATAGATTTCCATTTTTTCGAGTAGTGGTAATGAAGAAAAGTTGAGAGAACTTAGTCCATGAGCATACGCAGGTTGAACTGTCGACGGTTCCTTGGCTGGGAAACTAAAAGAAACCCCTCTCCAATGGAGAAGATAGGTCTTTTGTTTCTCGTCATATACTCCCGGATGGGTTGCACCAAAACAATTCTCCACTTTTGCCACATCTGCAGGACTTTGAGGTGTAGAAAACGTGGTATTTCTAAAAACGACCGTTACAAAATCGTTAAATCTACTTACCCATATCTTAAATTTATGTTTTTGAAGTCGTAAACTTCGATAAGCTAAATTAAGTTAAAAATAAGGTGATTTAATGATACCTTTAGTAGTTGCGAATATGCATCAAACAACAATCGAATTCCATCATCCTTCATTAATACGGTTATATGGCGATTAAAGGGCTCCTATAAAAAATAGTAAAATAAACATAATATTACCTTATTGCAGTAAACCAATTCTACGTTTTTTATGACTTTAGAAGCTTGTCGAATGGCGACTAGTACTTGATTAATTGGAGCGCCCAAGATCAGTTCAACCTGTTCATTTTTTAGAGAAACCTCCGGGTTTACCTCAAATTCTAAAGCTGTCATACCTAAAAAACGTTATATTATCAAATAACGCAAAATTATATCGAATCGACTTTTTCGAAAAGCAAACAAAATTATAAATAATCGGGCTTGTTGAGGACAGTTGAAAATAGAAGCGCAACAGACGATTTCTGATTTTATGAATTTCTTTAATCACAAGTGCACTTTCACTCTTTTTTCTTTGTTTTAAACAGATACTTGGGTCAAAGTCAAAACTTCCATTTATAAAACAAACGACATCTCCAATCTTATTGACTGTCTAAGAATAAACCATGGAAAACTCGCATGTGATGCGTTTCTTTTTTATTTATTTTATTATTTTCGTTTGTCTCAAAATGCAACTATTGATCGAATATTTGTTTTCACTTTTCGTCGTGTCCAAGTGAATGAGCGCAAGAAGAGGATGGCTGCGGTTTCCAATCTTCTTTCTTTCGTTCAAGTTGGGACGACGTTCCCCGATCATTTCTTGTTGTAATAAATCAAATTTCTTACTGGTTTCCACGTTTTCCTTTTTTTTTGCAGGCTGCTTGCTCCAGAATGCCTACTCAGGGTAATAGAAAACGTAATCCTACCATCGACTCTTTGCACAAGTTGAAGAGTCTCCACCGCCGTTCTTCTCTCGACATTTCACACTCTGAATTGGTCAGCCGTGTTTTCAATTGTCGATCTTGTTGTTTTTAGGTACAAGAGGAATGTAAGGCCTTCGAGTTGAGCGATGATACGCTTCGAACTATTATGGATCTTATGGACAAGAGCTTTGATGAAGGATTACATCCAGATACAGGTCTGATTGTCGCTCTTTCTTAGAAAAACTATTTTTAGCTGCTGAAGCGGCCGTAAAGATGTTGCCGTCATTCGTTCGCGCGGTGCCAAATGGAACAGAGTCCGGAGATTTCTTGGCCTTGGATCTGGGTGGAACAAATTTCAGAGTTCTTCTTATTCGTTTGGAAGGAAGTCAGTCCGAGATGACTAGCAAGATTTTTCGTGTTCCAGAGCATATTATGAAAGGCACAGGAGAAGCCGTAAGTATTAGTTTATCAATAAATTTCTATGATGCATGTTATGAGTAACACTGCGATTATGACCCACTGTTTAAAATGGTCGGTTAATTGAAGCGATAAGCGCTAGCTACGGAGTGTTTGGATAAAAATCTTATTAACGGCTTCCCACAATGTCGAATTAGTAAAACGTCATCCAAATGGCTTGTCATTGTCAGCCAAATCTTCAAAATCGCTCAAAAAGTCTAACCCAGGGGTTTTGCTTGCCATTCGGTCCTTTGGGATATGAACCCAACTTCCTGGCTTACCGGACAACCCTCTTCTAGACCTATAGTCGTTTAAACCTTTTGTTAGCCGGCCTTGAATTAACCAATTGTTTCAAACAGTGAGTCATAATCACAGCATAAACTTATAGTTATTCGACCACATTGCTGATTGCTTGGCCAGATTTATGGAGGAACACAACCTGAAGGATGCTGTTAAACTTCCTCTTGGATTCACCTT
The DNA here is from genome assembly GCA_904066235.2 of Bursaphelenchus xylophilus. Taxonomy (NCBI): domain Eukaryota; kingdom Metazoa; phylum Nematoda; class Chromadorea; order Rhabditida; family Aphelenchoididae; genus Bursaphelenchus; species Bursaphelenchus xylophilus. The sequence continues at coordinate 7,456,783 of CAJFCV020000001.1, forward strand.
TTCATTTCCATGTAGACAAGAAGGCCTTACCTGTGCAAAGTTGGTCACCTGGACTAAGGGGTTTAAGGCTTCTGGGGTTATTGGACAGGATGTTGTTCAGATGTTACGAGAAGCTTGTATTCGAAGAGGAGTAAGTTTCTGCCAAAAGAGGTTTTGATTTTATAGGATATCGACATTGATGTTGTAGCCGTCTTAAACGACACAACCGGTACGATGATGGCTTGTGCTTTCAAGGAGAACACCTGCAATGTTGGTATTATTTGCGGTACCGGTTCGAATGCTTGTTATATGGAAAAGATTTCCCGGATTAAGAAGTTGGACGGGCTTCTAAACCCACAGGAAGACGGCCTGCCGGACGAAGTAAGCATTACATTGGTTTTATCTTGAAATGTCTTGTCCAAAAAATTTGTTTTCCTATTATCTTTTAATTTTTAACAACTTACGAAAACAAGCTTCCGGGGTAGGTAGGGCGGACATTTTGAAAATCGTTGTCTCAGAATAGCAAGAAAATTGGCCAACTTGATCATCATGACAGATAAAACGTTGTTAAAAAGATTTTTTTTTTGAATTTTTTATAGGAATAGTGGATTTAGAGGTTTTCGAAGGTGCTGATTTCGAAAATAATGTTCATTTTTTTCTGATTGTTACTTTTTTCTTAAGTAGTACTGTTAAAAAGTTATTTTTTGAAATAATTCTGAAATACTTAGGAGTATTTTTAACACTTACAAGGGAAGTACCCCAAGTGCGACGCTCAGACTTTTTTTACAAGGAAAGTACTTTTATGGGGGCTCCTAGTTTTTCACCCATAAAAACCTAAAATGGGCAGCTGGGATTTTTATATCCTTGATCAGCACATTTTTTCTGATTTTTTGAGATATGTCCCGTCAAAAAGTAGGAGCCCCCATAAAAGTACTTTCCTTGTTAAATTTTGCACACACGTCCGTCATGAACTAACAGGGGAAGTACACCATGTGCGACGCTCAGATTTTGATGAAACTTGGCACAAATTTAGAATAATTTTTTCTAAAATATATGCGAGAATTCTAGCTCGCGCTAATTGATTTTTAGTCCATAACTGACGTGTGTGCAAAATTTAAAGAAAATCTGAGCGTCGCACTTGGAGTACTTCCCCTGTAAGTATCAATTCCTGAAAGTTTTAGCTCGCGCTTTGCAGGAGCCGCTGAGATATTGAACGATTTTTTGCCGCCTAGAGAGTACGATAAAAGCGGAGAGCGGTCAGAGAAAAAACACTTTTTCATCATAACTTTGCTAGTTTCGCACAGAAAAAATTGATTTTTTGTGGAAACATTACCCTCTATGGTAGAAATAGGCACGAAACTTTTCGTGCCGAAATTCGGCAAAAAGTGTCAAATTTTCGCCTACTTTCGGTCTAAAAATCTCGGATGTTTTTGCAAAGCGCGAGCTTGAATTGTCGCATATATTTTAGAAAAAAATTATTCTAAATTTGTGCCAAGTTTCATCAAAATCTGAGCGTCGCACTTGGGGTACTTCCCTTGTTAGTACTATTTAGATATTTATGTTATATTACATATTATGCTGCTCTAAACCTTTTCCCCAACTTTGCGGATTTTCAAAATTTCCATGTCTGTGCCCTCCGGGTTTCACCCCTTAGGAGTGCATTTGCTTTGGGTTTTTTGATTCCAAACTGTTCTAAACAAAATTCTAAACCTTATGAACCTAGGTTTGCCACAACTGTCTTCCACCGTTCACAAGATGCGACTGATTTTCGGCATTGAGATCTTTTGTTGTTCACGACGAAGATGGCGAGATTTTTTTACTCCCCACATATTTGATATTAAACAAAATGGGGATGTCTGAGGATTCAGGGAAAGAAAAAACCTTAACATTTGGCCCAAAATTAAAGAAGTTATAGCCAATTCAAACCGGGCCACAAAATTGATACACCGTGTATTTCATCTCTTACTCAGTTATGAAGAGCTTAAGAAAATTTGTTTTGGCGGATCTTTTTGGACATCGTGTTTCAATCCGACGTTAAATTCTGTGAAATTGGCATAACTTGGCAAGACACGTGACTGGCGCGTTAAATTGGCTTAAAAGTCTTGTAATTACTCTATTTTCCAGATGTGTGTCAATACAGAATGGGGAGGATTTGGAGATGATGGAAAAATGGAATTCATTAGAACCAGGTATGACAAAACACTAGACAGCATGACTATTAACCCTGGAAAACAATTATACGAGAAGATGATCTCCGGCATGTACCTCGGAGAGTTGGTGAGAGTGGTTTTGGAAGTTTTGGCCAAGGAAGGGCATCTCTTTAATGGTGACGATGATGCCATCTCTATCAAAGGATGCTTCCCTACCAAGTTTGTTTCTGAGATAGAAGCAGAAATGCAATCCGACGACGAAGCTCAATTTGTGAAGACTCAAAATATTCTCGAAGAGATCGGGATTGCCAATGTAACCCCAACTGATTGTGCCAATGTGGCCTATGTCTGTTCTGCGGTCTCCACTCGCGCTGCTCATATATGTGCCGCTGGTATCGCGGCTATCTTGAGAAGGATGAAGAAGCCCTATGTAACAGTGGGTGTCGATGGGTCTGTCTACCGTTTCCACCCGACTTTCCCCGAACTTCTGGACAAAAAGATTGAGGAGATTTTAAACGACGACACTCTCGATGTAAGTACTTCTAACGGGAGGTACCCCAGGTGTGACGCTCAGGTTTTGATGAAACTTGGCACAAATTTAGAAAAAAGTTTTCTAAAAAAAAAATAAAAATCTCGCGCTCTGCAGAAACAACCGAGATTTTTAGATCGTAAGTCGGCGAAAATTTTGGACTTTTTGCCGAATTTGGTCACGAAAAGTTTTATGCCTATTTCTACCTTAAAGGATAATGTTTCCACAAAAAGTAAATTGTTTTGCACGAAGCTAACAAAGTTATGGCCAAAAGATGTTTTTCTCTCTGGCCGCTCTAGTCCGCGTTTAGCGTACTCTCTCGGCGGCAAAGGTCGTCCAGTATCTCGGTGGCGCTTGCAAAGCGGGAGCAAAAACCTTCCGGAATTGATATTCAGTCCATGCCCGACGTTTGTACAAAATTTAAAGAAAATCTGAGCGTCGCACTACTTCTCCTGTAAGCCATTTATATTTCTTGTTTTCAGTACCAACTAATGCTCTCTGAGGACGGAAGTGGACGAGGTGCCGCTCTGGTCGCCGCTGTGGCTACGAGAATGTCTCAGGAAGCCGCGAAAAAGAATTTAGTCAAGTAAAACGCATTTTGTAACTGATGCCCAGTGCCATTAACTGTAGATCTTACGTGTAATACTAAAGAATAGGATTCTTTCTCGTTTAATTATACATATAGATAGTTAGTTTGAAACCCCATGTAATGCCATGTGATAAATTTAAACTGTAGAACTTAGTTTAATTATATTAATAATAGCTTATCATACAGTAAATGCGTACACATATAAAAGAGAGGATATGAACAATGTTGGGGGATACCGGTTCTTTCTTTTACTCGCCTCAGTCGCCCGTCGAATGCGAAACTGAAGTGACACCCGAATCAGTCTGTGGAAGCCCATTGCCAACATTTATACCTGGATTTTCTTCGAAGGGGGCGAACAAGTAAAGGGGAACTGTCCGGTAAAGGACATCCCTGGCGTCTTGTCTTCCCATCTCCTCCAAAATGGAACACAGCCGGCCGATAGAAGCGACCTCTGGGCATTGAAGTGCCCATTCAGCCAGAAGTTGATCTGTGCGTGAAAGACTTTGACCAGTTGAGTCTACCTCCGGCAATTGATCGGTTAGGTTCAATTTGACTGCGAGGATCGACCAGTCTCGGCCCATGTTGTCGGGCGGATCCAGAAGAGATGCCAACTCACATCGAGCGTTCAGCTGTAACTGCGAGACGGACACGTCTATTCCCAGTGTGAGAACGGCCGCGACTTCGCGTGATCCGAAGCAAACGACGTTTGTAAAGAGCTCTTCTTCTCCTTCACTGTTGAATATAGTTAATGACTCTCGCTGCTGCATCGCCATAATTTCCTCTGGTGGAAATGAAGCCGGATTTGATCGGTGGGTGACAAGATGCTTCGGAGAGAGAAAATGACGCTCAAGCGAGATTCCTGGAGCAACTTCGCTGGCTGTTTGTTCCACAAGATTTGCGAGGTCTTCCATGAAATATACACAAGCTGAGGCATTGTCCCTTGGGCCTCTGACCTGTATCTCCACCGCGTCCCCATGCAGTCGGACCAATGCTTCCATTGATCCGGAGCATATCTTGCTGCATCCATTCCATTGCTGCAGGTCTGCATCAATCGGATCTTGGAAATCATTCATGCTGCGCCTTAAGGCCACTTGAATGCGAGGAAATGTGCTTTGAAGGGATCGTTCCATTCCTCGCATGGGAACTACTCTTAATCCACCGTATACGTGATTTTGTCGATTGTTTGGCCAAACATCTTTGGGTGGGTCACTCATAATAAATGAAGGAAATTCGTACGTTTTCTCATCTCCATTATCGACTGTGACACACAACTAAAGTTATACTATTACTATCACGAAAAAATTACGGGTATTTAAATGCTTTAAGCCAACCTGTAATGTATCAAGCATATGTAACAACTGAGATGTTTCCTTAATTTCTGGGAAGATGGTGGCAAACTGATTGACAGTATAACATCCATGCGCTTTCGTTTGAGCCAGAAACTGCGCAGAAAGAAGAGTCCCGAGAATATGAGAACCTAACCATTCGGGAACTAAAACCACGTAGTCCAGTTCGGAGCTCTCATCTCTGAGATAAACAACTTCTCCTATTAATTGTAACTGCTGAATCAGCTGACGACAATGGGAATCCGAAGCGAGCGGGTTGATTTCTTCTCGGACTACATTCGTAAAAGTAACCCATGTAATGACGGGAAATGCTGTGTATTTTTGTCGAAGAGTCCCAAGAAAGGTGACGCTCTCATCCAACAGGGAAAGCGGTCGCTGGAGGCGCTGAAAAGGTTTGTTTATAGTATCGCAAAATCATCATAGCTTTCCAAGAAAATAGAACTTACCTCGACGATGGAATTCCGTGCTGACTGCAAGTAGGCCCTCAAGGATTTTAGTCCATTACATTTAGGATTGGCGGCGTCGAGAAGAACGAGTTTCTCGTGAATATCAAAATGGGTTTCGAAGCGGAGCCGGATAGTTTTCATCATTGCATCGGCGTCGGAACTTGTGAATTCCCCGTCAGAAGTCTTTTCAGGATATTGTTGTGGGGTGGCATGGGTCCCCACGATCACCACCTTTGACCTCCTAGAAACAACTCCACAGTGGCCGATGGGCTCAGAAGGAGTGACACGACCCTTCAGGAAATTCATCCAATACAAAACCTCTTTGTATTGTACTTCTGTTGGATCTGCCCCATTGATGACAACAACATGAATACAGTCCGTGTTTCCTACGAAGTGATCGTAGATGATATGATAACTTTCGTATCCTCCGAATTCCCAAACTGAGAACTCTCCGCAGTTTGGAAAATTAACATTGAACACATCTATGCCTCTGGTGTAATTTAGGTGAGTTGGGCGTTTAAAAGCTGTAGTCCCGGCTATAGACCGATCGTTGAAGAAGGCGTCATGGCATGAGACGGAACTCGATGAACAACTATGGATGCCCTCGTCAGACACTCTTTTTTCTTTTCCATTTGATGCTGGGGAAGTGACGCCGAGATTGTCAGAGAACCTCCGAGACACAGCCGTGATGAAGGAATCAATGACACCCTGCTGGAGGGCTTCAACCAATCTTGACTTGCCCACTTCGGAATGACCAAACAGTTTGAGTTTGATTCGCCGCAGACAAGTATCCATTGGACAAAGTTGCTGAATACATCTCTCTCGTACTTGTTCCTAAAAAATATTTCAGTCATTAAATCATCTTAACTTACAGATGCCACTCGATTTAGAAGATTATACACATCTTCATGAGAGTTCGCCAAAGCAAGTTCCGCGGCTGTATGATTTTCATTGTCTTTGATTGTGGTGTCAGCATTAGAAAGACTGAGACATCTGACTACCTCGATGTGCCCTTCACGTGCTGCCAAATGTAAGGGAGTTACATTCTTTTTATTGACAACATCAACGGCCGCGCCAATGTGGCAAAGGGTCTGGACGGCGGCGATTAATCCAAGCTTACTGCTCACATGCAAAGGGGTGTCACCGTTCTACAAATCCACATACCAATATTGGAATTCCGCTTACCTGATCTGGAACATCAAAGCAAGATCCTTTAGTAATCAAATATAATGCAATATCCAGGTGGGATCTCCGTAGAGCCAAATGTAGAGCTGTTTGGCCAGTCTGATCTTGAGCGTCGATGGGGGCACCGCTCTCGAGAAGACTTTGCACACATTCCATGTGACCTCTCGTGGCTGCACAGTGAAGAGCTGTTTCGTCATCCTGAAAAAGATTCGCAATTATTTAAAAAAACATATTATACTTTGATTACATGATTCCCCGCTACCTTTCCAAAACGTCCCACATACCGTGCAGCATCCATCAGGGTAGTACCTCCCATCCGGATGCACTAATCCTGCCTCAAATGCGCTGTTAACTAATTGTATAAAGACCGAAGTCGACGGATATGATACAGCACAAGGCGCAAGCTTTCTAGAAGTGGCCGGAGCACTGGAACTGAAGATAAGCTGGTTTTTTTGACTAGGGAAATCCCCTTCTGTGAATCTGCCATCGAATTTCGAATGGCCCGTAGCCTCAGAGCATTCTTGTTCGTAATTCGGTCGAGCCGTATTAATCGACCGTTCTGGAGGCTGCCAGGCCTCGGTTCTGAACGGATTGTTGTTTGAGAGGCCCATCAAAACTTCACTAGGCCTATACTTGCTCTCCAGTTGCCATAAAGATGGAACATGAGGACTGGAAAAGGTGTCGCTGTACAGATCGAGCGTCGATGCCTCAAATGGGAGAATGGGGCCCTTGGTCTTTTGACTGAAGCCATTATATTGGGGATGGAAAGGATTCGTACGAAAGTCGTTGTTCTCTTCGTCGGCCATTTCTTTGCTCACAGACCGTGTCACAGTATGAATTAACGTTCCAAGGTCCGTCCGAGCCACCTTATCGGGATCGGCAAATATATTTCGGACAATGTTTCCGGGATGTTCTGCTCGCGAAGACGAAGATGTATTCTCCTCGGATGAGGGAGTGAAGACTGCAGCCGGGAAGGATGACTCATCTACTTCATCCTCAACTTGTACGTATTCGACATTCTCCTCGGATCTAGATGTAACCGGATCCAGGATCGCTTCTTAAATACCGAATACCTTTTGATGGACAAAAGTGACCTATTACGAAACACGATTCACGTACAAACACGCCCTTCAAAGAAGACTCTGACCTCGTACACCACGCCAATTATCTTATTATACTCCCCCGAGAGAATAAATATTCGATAACTGTCTATTTGAATTCGCCTTCGGTCAACGAAAAAAGTAAATTCAAAGAGCCAAAATTTCTGGGAGGATCGCTCAAAAATAATTCGACTATGAACATATAAAGCAAGCCGCCCGACCGTGTCGTTGTGAGTGTGCATTGAGGCAGGTGTGCTATTTTTCGGTTACCTCGCACCCTTTACTATCGAACACGCTCTCTTTCTTCACCATGGAGACCAACAAAGAGAGGACGCTGTTCGAAGTCGGTTTCCGTCATTTTCCTGAAGCCGCCTAATTTTTTGTCCAATCGGAGGACTTACCCCCACCCCGCCTTGTTGAATCCATGCATTCTAAACGCAAGTCTCGGGAGAGCACTAACTCAACCGCCGCTTTAATGTCCCGATGCTGTCAAAACATTCCTTACCTGATTTAAGAGATCTACGCGGGCATTGAAACGGCATAAAATGCTCAGCAATAGACTATAGCCGTACCAACTCGCAATGTGAAGCGGGGTTTCACCATGCTAAAAATAACTTAATTGTATTTTTGATGACTTCAGACTTTTGAAAAACATGAAACGGACCTCATCCGGGATGTCAACATCAGCTCCATTCTCAAGAAGAGCGAGGCATGTCTCGACTTGGGAGTAACGGGTAGCTGCGTGTAGGGCTGTTTCTCCGTTCTAAAGACATTCACAAAGTATAGCATACCAGTCAGAAGTATATAAGTCTACAATGTGAATGCTTACCAAATTTGATTTGTTCACATCAACAAACTTGTTCCTGTGGCACGTTAGATATCTGACTAAATGTGCGTGACCATTTCGAGCAGCTGCAAACAATGGAGTTTCCCCTCTGGAATCAACAACATCAATGGGACAACCTCGGCGTTGGAGATAAATCAAAAGTTTCTCGGATCCCGATGCCGCGCACGCATGAACCGAGGTCTCTCCCAGCTGCAAAAACGTCAAATGACACTTGTCTTTTGCTATAATGTTCTCTCAGAAAACGTTGACTTACAGCATTAGCAACATTTAATTTGAATCTGTAAAGACTTCCCAGTTGTTCCAACGCTCCTATATTTGTTTCTCCACATGCAACTAGGATAGCACTGGTCAAGATGTCATCCTAATATAAGGTAAGTGGTGCTGTCTTCTCTTACCGGGTCATATTTGGAGTCTGCGATAGCGGTCAGACCCATGGATATCCTCCTTCTTTCATTCACCGTTATCCGGACACAAAGTCGGACGATTTCGATGGCTTTCTGAAGTTGGAGAAGATTGCGCAACAGATTACGCGTTTTCAAGTCTGATTCATAAAACTTTTGCAAGCGATATGAGGATGGTGACATACGCATAAAACCGGATGTCGTGGATAGAAACCGCGATTTCTTGTCTGTTAGACCTCTATACAAGAAATGCGTAATACTTGTCTTAAATTGCGTAACATTTCGTAAATTTCTGCTCTCTCCTGGTGGAGATTTTTTTCTTTTTTCTCTGCTCAGACAAGAGCAGAGTATGTCACAATCCTTACATTATTTTTCATTGCGGCTGCATTAGTTATGTTTTGGAAGCACAGAAAGGTAGTGCAAAATTTTACTTACTCTCCATTTTTGTCTAATTTTGAATGAATGGATGTGAGATACGCTGATGATGGACGACCTTCTAATGTCGTCGATCCCATTTTCAGGCTAAAAAAATATAATCAAAAGTGGTTTAAAGACCGAACAGAATAAGTTCGAAGACTCACACCCTTAATCCAAGGATGCCTGAGGCAATCGTTGACGGTCGCCCTTTTTCTGATATCCCTCACAAATAACCGGGCAATGAAATCTTTGGCATGGGGAGAAACTTTCCCAAAATATTGCGTAGAGAAATGGTATTTCACGGCTGTGATGTTGCAAAAGGTTTCGTCTCGACTTGCACCGAGGAACGGAGATCCGCCACTCAGACTATAAAGCACAACCTTTCATTTAAATTTAATTTGGGGCAGATCGGGTATCGGCCCAATAGGTATAGCCAACGTTGCAAAATTTTTCAACCGAATGAGTTGAAATCACGACTAAATTTTTAAATGACTAGCCAAAAACAATGATCGGCTAGCCAAAGCGTCGGAATGGCTTTGAAGTCTCGAAAAAAGCTAGCCAAAAAATGGAATAGGTGTATAAAAATAGACATAATAAAAAAAATTAATGACTAGCACAAAGACTGGATCCGATAGCCAAAGTGTTAGAATGCCGTCACAGACGATAGAAACGGCAGAAACACTTTTGACAGCCATTTTGACATTTGGCTAGCCGAGATCCATTTTTTGGCAAGAGATTAAAAAAATTAGTTGTGATTTCAACTCATTGCCTGGCTGGTCAAATAATTGTGCAACTATACATATTGGGCCGGTGCCCTATAAAGAGATAAATTAAAATTTAAAGGACTCACAGTATATATGTCACCACTCCCAATGCCCACATATCGGTTGCTGGAGCTAACGGTTCGTAATTTACAACTTCAGGAGCTGAAAAAATGTCATCAACGCTACGTAGATAAAGATTGAGGAATGAAAAGAATCATTACCTACGAATTCGGGGGTCCCGATCATATCCTTGACTTGCTCTCCTGGCCTGATGATTCTTGACAACCCGAAGTCAATCAATTTAATCTGAGGCTCGTTTCGCCTCCGCAACATAATATTCTCTGGCTATGGAGGTTTGTTGCATCTTATACTGTTCTTACCTTAATATCCATATGCACAACATGTTTGGAATGTAAATGATGAATGCCAAATAGGATTTGTTTTATAAATGCCGCCGCCTCCACTTCATCCAGATATTCGTTGGCGCATACATGATCGAACAGTTCGCCACCGGACACTCTGACAACGTAGCGTTACCTCCAAGAGGACTTACAATTCCAAGATGAGAACAACATCAGTCAGGGTCTCGTAAACCTCATGCAATTCGATCACATTGGGATGGCCGGCGATTGTCTGGAGAACTTGAACTTCCCTTTCAATGTGTTCCCGAGGTACCCCTCGTCGAGAAGTGGTATATCTCCGCTTCTTAATGAATTTGGCCGCATAGGCGGCACCCGTGGATCGTTTGACGACTCTTCGAACTTGAGCAAATTGGCCACTCCCCAACTCTTCGCAGAATTCATAGTTCTGCTCTAGGGGGGTCTCAATAAATTTGAGACCCCCGGGGACTTCGGAAGTGCTCTCGAAGGTCAGACCTGTGCCTGACAACACTTCAGTGGCCATACGATACCCGTGACACTCATTAACTGGACTATTGTTGATCCTAAACCTCGTTAAAACTTTACTGAATTTGAAAAAAACCGCAAAATTCAGCTCGGATGTTAATAAAATAAAAGATGCCGAATTAATTTTGCATTCACAAAAAGATAGAGAAGAACATTAAAGCATTGTAGGATCCATCCGAAGATGACATATCAGTAATTAAATCAATATGAGAGTTCTGATCATTTTTTATTTCGCGCGGAGTCAGCGAAAAATTGAAGAAAACGAGAAATAGAAAAAGGGGAGGGGGAGGTGTCGTCATCGCGACAGCGCTGGAATTATTTTAAAATTGCGATCAAATTCGAGATCCAGAAAATGTTTTAAATCAGAAAAGCAGCGGAGGAACGGAAATCCATGTTGTGGCCATCCGAAAAAAAAGATTGAAAATCGGAAAGCCCCCCTTCCAGTTGCCCTTCTGAAGTTCTCTTTGATTTTTTATAGCAATGGTAGCCGAAGTAGAACGCATCGATTGATTTTTGGAGCGACCCGTCGCAGGGAAAGGTTGGAGCTATTGTTTGCACACCACCGGAGAACTCACTGAGCGTGACGACAGGACTAGAGAAACGGGGAGGGAAAATAAAGACCCCAGGGGTTCACGGACCTTCCATACCATTTTCGAATTCGGACCAATAAAGCCTTCGATTCCCTGATTTAACCAAAAAATTATACCCTCCTGCCCGGAGAGTGTAATTAAAAAAACATCCTTTGAATCCGAAATGCGTCGAATTTCGTCGGGAATATTTACCTTGACTCCAGATTTGTTTCGTCCCTTTCCCGCATCTCTCCTCTTATATGCACCTGCATAAAACATGGAGAGAGTTCATGTTTTTTCGGGTGAAACAGAGGTCGTTGGCAATGGAAACAAGAAACAAAAGCGCCAATATTAGGGAATCTCGATTCGGAATGTGATAGACTGTGCTAATAAATACTTCTGATAACAAAAAATATACCATTTTGAGAACCATTTTGAACATTTCCAAAGCCTCTCAACAGAGCCTTAGGGTCTAGATTTCATGCATTTGAAGGGAGATTTGAAATGAATTACGGAGCTGTCAAATGCACGAACGCATTACATTGCTCAGGACGGGAACCCACTCTAATGTGGAGAAACGGTTACAAAATAAATTTGAAGATCAGGACGTAAACTAAACTTAATTATAATGGGAATGGTGAGCAAGCATGGACGACCCGTTTTCGCAACGGTCCATGATGGAAATGTTTCTGGAACCCGTTCGAATGCCATAGATACCCTTTGAAAAAAAGTGTGATTAATTAAAAAAAAGTATAAATTGCAATGCAAATTTTTCAAAAATGTTTGACCATAAAAAAGGTGTTAATTTCAAGGCTGTTAAAAATTATGTTATAATATCAAATTTGTTTTAAATGTAAAAACGTACGTGTAAGTGTAAAATTTTTTAAAGGTGTAATATCGAAAAAATAGTTTTTAAAACCGAACTTCTGACAACCTTTTACACGTTTTGAAAATTACACTTTTAAAAAATTTTGTACTTACACTTACGTTTTTACATTTAAAATAAATTTGACATTATAACATAATTTTTAACAGCCTTAAAATTTTCTTAAAACTTACGACAAATTTGCCAATTTAGCATCATTTTTAAGTGTTACATTAAAATTAAAAAAATTTTCAAAGTTACGCCTTTTTTTAAATTTACCTAAATCTGCCCACTGTCGACGGACACCCTGATTTTTTTTTAAATTCCGGGTTTGTCCTTCCTTTCTTGCCTTAGAAACCAGCAGGAAAGTTATTTAGATTCAAAGCCCATGAAATTTTCAAAATTGGACTGCGAAGAGATCTTTTAAACGGACTGCAGATAGATCTAAGACTTTCAAACAAAAGAAAAACTAAGTATTCCGTAAGTCATCCTCACAACACGAATCGTGTCTTTCTCACCAGAGAGAGGGAACAAATTGGTCGCGCAGTTAAAGATGAAGGCTGAATTAGGATGGCTGGCCTTTCTCCCCGTCTGTGTGGCCCTAGATCTCTCTGATTGGCCAGTCTTATCTTTCAGCGATGACATTTCTAATTTCTCAGAGTAAGCTTTCTCGATTATGTTTTTTTTATATGAACGTCATAAATGTTGTGAGCATTAAGAAGCATAGGCATCATGAATACGCTTTGCAGCTATAAAGTTGTTCGAATAAATCCGGGAACTGAAGAATGCATTTCTTTTCTGAGGACTCTTTATTGGAAACTTCCCCATTCCTCTTTGGATTTCTGGCAACCCCCAACTTCCCTCAACCAATTTGTAGACGTATCTGTTTCGCCAATGGTCTCCCAGCGATTCTTCAACGAATTATATTACCGTAAAATATCTTACAACATCCTGATACCAAATCTGCAGCAGTAGGTTTACTCTGTTTTACTGTTATCAATCTGTCGGGAAAATAGTGAGCGTCGCATCAAAAATCATATCGCCGCCGAGAAAACGAATTGCGTCGCGGCAAAATCAAGTTGCTTTTCACTTCAGCGACGCGATGACAGACTGATATATAGTTGAAACTGTTGCGTGATCAAAAAAAACTTGTTTAGAGCGATCGAGGATGAACGATCCATTAACAATGTCCAGATGGACGCTCATCAAATCCAATTCGATAGGTATAATACCTTTGATCAGATCGAGAATTATTTATTCGATATCCACCAGAAGTATCCAAATCTCGTTAAGCTCAGAGAAATCGGAAAAAGTTACGAAAACAGAACGTTGTGGGTGGTCCAGGTAAAGTATTTATTGTTAGCCTAATAAACACAAACTGCAGATTGGGAAACCAAGCAGCGAACGGAAAGCAAAGTTATGGATCGATGCCGGAATCCATGCCCGAGAATGGATATCCCCAGCAGTCGCTTTATCTTTCATCAATAAGCTTCTAAATGGCTACGGAAAAGAAGAAGAAATAACTCAAATGCTGGATCACATGGATTGGTACATACTCCCAGTCATGAATCCCGATGGCTATGTTCATACCTTTGCCAAAGTTGGTCTTAAAACAAATAAAACATACTTTAGAATCGAATGTGGCGCAAAAACCGAAGGCCCTCTTCTTGTTACAAGACAACAATGTCGACGATGTGTTGCGTGGGCGTCGACTTAAACCGTAACTTTAATTGGTTCTGGGCGAGTAAGTGCCAAACAGAATGTAAACCATTCATGTTCAGCCACTGGTTCAAGCAGTGATCCCTGTCATGACACGTACCACGGAACTGCCCCTTTTAGCGAATCTGAATCAAAATCAGTCAAGGAATTCCTGGAGAATACAAAGGTGGACGGATTCCTCTCCTTCCATTCGTATTCCCAACTCTGGCTGATCCCTTACGGGCATAAGAAGCGGACCTATCCCGAGGATTACTCCAGTGTGTTGAAGCCTTTGGCACTTCAGGCGACAAACGCTTTGAGCAAATTGTACGGGACAAAATATATCGCTGGTACGGGAGCTGATCTCATGTGTAGGTTGTGCCCTTTTAGTAATGTACTGATTCTTTAGATGAAGCTTCTGGAGCCTCACATGACTTTGCCAAGGGAAATCTTCAGATAAAGTATGCCTATCTGGTAGAACTGAGACCCCAGAACACCATGTTTGCCAATGGATTCCTTCTACCCGAAAGAGAAATCTTACCAACTTGCGACGAAACTTGGCAGGCTGTTAAAGTAGTCGCGTACTCTCTATTAAACGACACGAGACTAGGTCAGTGTTAGTTTACGCTGGAATAACGAAAATTCCAGAACCAGAACACGGCTTCGGGCCGACCGGGCCTGCAAAATTTTGAAACAGGCCGGGCCGCCCGCGGGCAGGGCCTGGTTTTTGCGGAGTCAGGACTTTTCGGCGCTACGGCGTTTCGGGTCAGGGACAACTCGGGTCGCGACAGGTCGGGTCAACGACAGATCGGTTCAACAATATCGTTTAATATTTTCGCTTCGGGACTTGGGAAAAAAGAATTTTTTTGAGAATTTGAACAAGTTTTGAAATGTTTTCGCTGCGGGAAAAGAAGAGAAAAATTTTTTGTGAAGAATCGACCTGAATGTTACAATTTTATTTTACAGAGGAAGGTAAAAATGTTATTTTTGGAATTTTTTAGGTAGTTGATTTACGGGTAATTGAGATTTATTTTTTCATCATTTTTAGAAAATAGTGTTTATAAGCGACGAGCAAAGGGTGGAGTAAGAATATGGTCGTAATGATTGTTTGCAAATAACAAGTACATCGCGATTTTTCGCTCCATTTCTTGTTTTTAGACATGGGTTATTTCACTGCTGACTGTTAGGATAGGACGTATCGTTTACATAAACGTGAAAATTTTGCTCAAACTCTCCAAAAAATTCTTTTTTTCCTAGTCCCGAATAGGGGGGTTCGGACGGGGTATATACCCGGGGTATATTCCCGGGTATATACCCAAATACCCGAGAGGCCGGCGGGAATTTTCGGGTATTTATGGGTATATTCAAAGTACTATTGCATTCAAAAAATGTAAAAAAAAAAGTCGAGTTTTGTCATAAAAAATCAATAAATGTTGACATTTTATCATAATTTGTTTTTTGCCTCTCAAAACTTGGTTCTAGGTTGAAATTTACTTGGCCGAAGTAGGAAAATAAACGGAAAAAAAATTCAATCTGACTGCCAAATATTGGATTGCTAAACTTTTTGATTGTTAAAGTACTAGTTTTGTTTGTTGTCGTTGGGAAAATAGAGAATATCACTCCAAACGTGATTAGGTTAATGAATAACTTGCCACTTGTTCATTAACGACTTCATATTGGTACTATATTGGACTAATTTAGGCTAATTTTATAAATACCCCGAATATACCCGAGATTTCGGGTATATACCCGGCTATATACCCGCGTGGTGAATATACCCGAATTTTCCGAACCCTAGTCCCGAAGCAAAAACATTTCAAAATTCCGTTCAATTTTCATAAATTTTTTTTCCTGTCCCGACGCGAAAAAATTAAACGTTATCGTTGACCCGAAACGTCGTTGACCCGAACTGTCGCGACCCGAGCTGTCCCTGTCCCGAAAGGTCGGGACGCGATAACAAAATTTGGGTTTTTGCTTTTTTCCAAATACGGAAACCTTTCAAGTATCTTTTTGGCACATCATTTCTAGTACACTGATGCATATTAGTGCAAAATATGACACATTTCTATTCACAACCCCAAAGGTTACGATCATTTTTAAAATGCGGTTATAATTTTGACCCGCACTGTAGGTCCGGGTGGATATTATCAACAAACCTGAAGTATACCGGGGCCATTTTTCCCAGGCACGTTGTCCATCTGCTTCCTCCATGACCAATTTTGTGAAAACATTGCAAAACTTTTTGCGCGGAGTATATCAGTCTGTCGGAAAAATAACGGCGGATCGTCGCAGCAAAATGTCTCGCCTCGCCGCTATCGCGCACCAAATCCCAAGCCGCGGCTTGCAGTCGCAAAGCGATGATGGGCGATTCCGAGGCGCGACGATCCGCCGTTATTTTCCCGACAGACTGATACATACTTCTCCCAATCGTTTTAACCCTTAAACATTGATTGTAGATTCACGAGTGCCTACTAAAACAACAACAGATCTACCCTTCGCAGCTTCGACCATAGTTACGTTCATGACAAAGGGTCCAACTGTTTCGACCAAAGAAGTTGTAACCGAAGAAACAATCGTTCCCAATCGTATAATGCAATGTGTAGACCACAGCAGATATTGTAAATGGTGGAGAGTTCACCATTTGTGCAACAAAGAACGGGTTAAGAATCAATGTCCATTAAGTTGTTTGCCAGAATGTAAAATTTAAGTAAAAAATAACGAATTGGGTAGCTATGGACAAGTAAAATATTTATTTTTCTTCGTAATCATGAAGGTTTTGATGTGTGGATTTGCATTTGGACATCAAATAAGGCATCTCGAATCATTTTTTGGAACTTGTAATATTCCAGTTTACTGTAAGCTCCAATCTCACGCAATGGATGTATTAGAGAATTACCTATTCAGATAATGACAAGGAGATTCGACTTACAGAAAGCAATGTATTCGTCCGCTTCTTCGTCTTCCTTTTGTCTTTTTGATGATGTAGGTGTCATCACAACCGTTTGGTGATCATTGGAAATTCGTGAGACATCTTGGTCGACCCTAACACGTTTCTTCGGTCGGCCTACCGTAATGACTTCGACAACGTTGCTGCCGTTACCACTATTTGTATTTTTATTACTGCTTGTTTGTGGGGTAGAAGTATTTACAGGGCCCTTTGCTTCAATGCCATGTTCTCTCCGGGCCAATTTTATCTCCTCTTCTATATTAAAACATTCCAGATCTTCGTTATCAATAAACGCCAAACATCGGAAGAATTTCCATTTGGGAATCAACAAAGTTCCATCATCATCTGTGATAACTTTCTTCTTCAACTTGATATACGTATCCTAAAGTCAGAAGCTTCATTGTCATAGAAGGCGGCGATTACCTTTAAGTTTTTCCATTGTCGTTCAACATCAACAGCTTTTAATCCGTTTTCTTGATTGCCAATCTTACTAGCTATCTCATTATAAGCTCGTCTCCTATGTAGCATTGTTACTGGTTCGCCGCTTGTAGCGGCCCATAATAACGGCTGTCTGTAGACTTCTTCGATGATGCAGAGCCTAATATCGTCGTTGTAATGGGCTGTCCTGCTCTTTTTAGGTGGTCCAAAGGAATTTAACAAGACAGAATTCGAGTCGGAATCATTAGGAACATCTTCCCCATATATAACATGGTCGGATAGGTCCTTCTTGGCCATTGTCATAGTATCCCGTCAAAGAACTAATCAATCGCCGCGATGTCGCGTGTGTTCTCTTTCGTGGCGAAAGAAACCCCGCTTGCATCGGAATGCCAAGAGAGAAAAAGAGGCGAAAGGGGCTTGGTTTTGCAAGAACAGATTGCAACGCTACAGCGCTGCTTGATATATCTGTGAAGAAGTTCGGTGCTGATAGCTATTTGACATGAACTACAACCCTAACTTTGAACAGATTGGAAATGCCCTCATCCAGCTTTACTACAGCAAATTCGACGTCCCAGATGGTGCTACCAGAGCAGCGGGCCTCCAAGAACTGTATGATCCAGAAGCCTCTATTATGACATTCGAAGGTTCGCAAGTGCGGGGTAGGCAAGCTATTCTCGAGAAGTTTGGTGTAAGTTACATTTTATATTTTCTTATCTTCGTTTAGACATTACCTTTTCAACAAATCCAAAGAGCCATAACTAAAGTAGATTGTCAACCACTTGCTGATGGATCTGTTGCAATTGCTGTTTTTGGACAACTTAAAGTAAGTTCAGCAGTTTTTAGGATTCTGAACGAGTTGATTCGTTTCTATCAAGCTTATTTACAGACCGATGAGGATCCTGTGAACTCCTTTACCCAATTCTTTGTTCTCAAACCTAACGGTGGATCGTTTTTTATTGCAAATGAGATCTTCAGACTTGTACTGCACGACATGTAATACGGCTCGTTTTTAATTTGAATTATCGTTCGCTTTTTCTGTACTGTTTAGAGAAATGGATATAAAATAAGTTCATTAAAATATTGAGGTTTTCTTTTTACAACTTTACTTGTTGCCATACCTAAATACATTTTCGGAAATTTAATTGCGATTTAGATGAAGGCTGCAAAAAGGGCCACTAGAGGGCAGGAGCTGATCTATAAAGAAAATCAGGAGACGTTGTTGTATTATACTGTGGCGTCCTTAACTTCAGCATTCTTGTTTTTCTTTGCTTATTACCTCCTTTTTGAGTCTTCGTGGAAGGTTTGGGTAAGAAAGGCTGTTTGGATATTATATTATTTTTTGTAGGCTGGTTTTGCTTCTTCCATTTTTGGTCAGTTGGCGGCAGTATTGTTCATGAAAAGCGGGGTCAAATGTGTGAAGGGACCTCGTGGCCAGATAATAGACGCTGGGGTTGATCTGAATGATCCGAATGCATTAGGCGAGTAAGTCGAATACTAGAATAACAAAAGTTTTCATAGGTACTGCAAAGATGTTATCATTCTATGCGTGATCTCACAACTGTTAGGTTTGCTCACGTCGTATTTCCTTCTTATCTTGGCCGCGTTCCCCATTTACGGAGCTTACAAATTGTGGGTATTAGTAATTGCCCCATGGATTTTCGCTGAACCGCCCGAGGAGGATCCCATGGATGAAAAAAGAAACCGACGTCGTCAAAACAAACAAGTCATTTACCGTCGTTAAGTTATTTTAAGATTTTTTATTAAAGTCCAACGTTAAACGATTTATGCCGGGCAACAAAAGGCTTTAGGTATCTCGATATGAAACCAAAATATTGAGTAACAGAAATGCCATTTATAATATGTGATGGAACAGAACCTGTAGGTTGTTAAGAGCTCAATCGTTCGGATTCCTGTCGTAGGTGAGCAGGTAAAATAAAACATAGATAAGACACACATTGAAGGCCACCAACAAGATAAGACCCTTGTTGTTGTAAATCCAGTTCTGAAATTGGCGTTTTAATATTTGATATCATCTTGTGTTCCAAACTAACAAAATTTTAACTCAAATAGAAGAAAATGAAAAAAGAAATACCCGGAGAGCTGGATGATAGAGGTATCTGAGGGGATTGGCGCGAAGAAGTTCTTCCTCTTCTTGTAGTCGCTGGGCTTCTTGACGGCGTTGAGACGCTAGGCGAGCGGCGTCTTCCCGTCTAAGACAGACACCTTGTTGTGCCAATTCGTCTAGATTAGGCAGTGATCCCCTTTCGTCTACATCCGAGGCTGGTTCATTTTTGTAAAAAGAATTTGCCGGCTTTGATGGAATTGCGCGGTCGCGGGCTGAGGCCAACGTCGAACGCCGATTCAAATGCTACAGAAAAATTCGGTTAACAGATAGCAGATGGGGGTTACAGCAGAAAGGTTCAATAAAATGCAAACCAAATCTTACCACACCGTCTGCCAGAACCTCAGATTGTCGAGTCAGAGACGGCCGATTCCGTCTTAGGTGGGGTCCTCCTGCCGAATTCGAACGGTTCATTGCATACTGGTCATAATGATCATCTGATAGAGACATCGTAGACGTTTGGTCTGCATTCGACCGACCTTTTCGAAAACGAGTGACGGGTTCAGCAAAGATATGGGCTTCGTCTGGTTGTTGAGATGTTTGGGGGTTATAATTTATATGGTTTCCAAGTGTTTCTACATCAGGTACATGTGTGTTCCCTATATTTACGTTGTTGGGTACTTGAGAGCGATCATTTGCTTGCAAGCCTTGTGGCTGATACTGCTGTTGAAGAAAGGGTTGGGTTTGCTGCTGATTTTGGAGTTGAATTTGTGGGGTCTGATATTGATTCTGCAGCGCTTGATGATTTTGAGGTGTTGATGCCTCTTCGTAACCATGTTGGTCTCTTTGCGAGGCCTGGTTTTCATATGTGGGCATAGATGGATGCAGTAGCTGTTGCGGCTGAGAGTTTGAAGTGGTTGCCTGATGGTTATAAGAGTCTTGTTGTGGATAAAACTGAGGGTTATTGAAAGATGAATGGGGGAGTAGCTGAGAATCTGGCTGGAGATAATTTTGCGAATGATGAGGTTGTTCAAAAGACACAGGATGCCCGCTGCCCGTCGACTCGAAAGATACATGGTTCTGGTAAACTGAATCACCGAGTCGATGGCGTGCTTGTCTAATGTGTTCGATCCCTGTAGCGTACGGTCGTAAGTCTTGCGCATTCTTACCTGGTTGCCTGAAATTAGGGTCAAATTGGGCTGCATGTATCCTGGCAGTGTTTGCATCATCCCGGGCTCTCGCTGCGGAATCAATTGCGGCTTCGGATCTCTCCTGGGCAGTTGCCGTTCTCGACATGGCAATGTCTACCCTTT
Source organism: Bursaphelenchus xylophilus (assembly GCA_904066235.2). Lineage (NCBI taxonomy): Eukaryota > Metazoa > Nematoda > Chromadorea > Rhabditida > Aphelenchoididae > Bursaphelenchus > Bursaphelenchus xylophilus. The sequence goes on from CAJFCV020000001.1 coordinate 7,477,333, forward strand.
GTGCCGCTGTAATTTAAACCCGTTTGATTTAAAATTGGCATGAGGTTGAAGGAAATATTACGACTTATTTGCGAACTTACCCATGTCTGCAGCACGCTTCGCTGCTTCTATACTGGCTTCTATTCGTTCTCGAAGCTTCGATGATCGGACAAATAGTAATCCCTTTCGTCGAGTACTACACACCAAAATGTTATTCTTGTAACGCCCTTCTTCCTTTCTGAACACGTTAAATTACTTATGCATGCTTTCTACTTACGTCCCGTCTTTGAAGAAGGTGATTCCATACCCGTGTTTCCGATTGCTCGCCCATTCTCCTGCAAAACGAACTCCATCAGTCCTATCGCAAATTCCGAAGCCGCTTCTTTTGTCGTTCTTCCATTCTCCTCTGTAACTTTCGACAACATCATCTGCAACTCGTTCTTCCTAAGTTTTCGATTATCTTGATAGCCTGGAACGTACCGGAGCCAAATAATAATCATTTAAATGTTTCTCGCCGTCTTCGTCAGAGGTACAACTCATTGTACTTCCGCTGGATTTCAGACTACCCGTCATTGAAGTGACCCGCTGATGAATGTCCCCTGTTGAATGCTGCTTTTTGATTCGAAGGTTACTCAAGATAGTACGTTTCACAGCCAACGACCGTTCAGACAAAGATCGGCGACGTTTAGTCGGGGCATCGCTTCTTAGTCGGAGTACAAAACCACCACGAAATTCATCTTCATTGTCGAGTCCTGACCCCGATTTCTCCTTCTTCTTTTTATCACTTGTCTCTTCGGGACCAATGTCAGACCTCAGGCTAGTGAACGAAGCGTTTGTATGAGAACGAGCCCTATACTTTGCTGCTACTGCATACGGCGCACTTGTCCTTATCCCGTAGCCATGCCTCATGCCTCGGAGCCATTGGCCTTTATAGGTTCCTGCAAACATATGGTAAGTTTTCTCACGTTTAACGATCCTGCTCTATTTTCAGGATCAGAGCTTTAATAATATCTCACCAATCATTTTCTCTGGGATGAGTCTTCCGAAAAGAGCAATTGGTTTAAACTAAAGATAAATAGTTACCTCCGTCAGCATATGTTTCGGTCCCGTAGCCATCATGAAGTCCACCGAACCAAGTACCCAGGTAATTAGCTTTGGAATGACGAGACTGTCGAAGCCCATATCGGCCTTTTAATCCCTGAGCCCACTCGCCTTGGTATACCCATCTGCCCCTTGACTCAATACCGAGTCCATGGCGCTTTCCGTTCTGCCACTGTCCTTCGTATGTGGTACCAGTCGGCCATGTATAAACACCAGAGACCTAAAATGTTGCGTAAAGATGACACAACAATTCAAACCCAATGTGACTCCGACCACTGGAGATAAGGGTTACGCTCGAAGAAAGTTTTAAAGCTCCTTACCTCGAATCCATAATGCCATGCTCCAGCGTATTCTCCTTTTCCTTCAGGACCGGTACAGATACCATGACCATGGGCCTTGGCCTCTTCCCAGCCCCCGCAATATGTCCCTCCATCATCAAAATCAAATCGACCACCGTTCATTTCGCTTTCGATTGATCTGAGGACACGTATAGGTAGTCCTCTAAATGCGGCTTAACTTAATTTCCTGCCCGACGGAAGCATCCGACTCCATTCGCAAGAAATGAAAACTCTAACGGGACCAATCTGGAACCACGACGCCTGAATTTCTCAAATTAAACCGCCGAAGATATAGCATTAAATACATATTTAGCAACCAAGTCTGACGCGATCAAGATTATAAAAACAAAAGCTGTTTTATGGTCCAAGAATTAAGGCAGTCCCAGATCGTGTTATTATCCTAACAAAAGATTTGAAGCCTGCGCCCAAACCCTGTTATCTTCGGAGACCGTTTAGAAAGCTAACCGTCACAAAATTTTCGAGAAATTTAGATTGCAAACATCCTCTAAGATCAGTCTCACTCTCCCTCCCTGTTCCTAAACACTTGAATTGTTCACACCCAAGTTTTATTGCACTTACTGTAGAATATTACATATAAAACAAAGTTAGAGCAATTAGAAAGTTTACAATCAAGGAAAGGGGGGCCCGCGTGAAACGATGACCAAAGTCATCAACGACTCGACAAGTGGAAAGAACAGATACTTTCATTTGTATGGATCCCAAACCAGGGGCCAAATAGTTTAAGGATGGGGGAGAAGAGGCTAAGCTTGAAAGCGTGCTCAGCTGCAAGGGAGACTGGATGAAAAAGAAGGGGGAGGTTGAGAACAAGCAAGAGTGAAGTCGAGAATGCTTCTTGCACCACTAGAACACAGGGAGAGGAAGAACAAGACGGCTTGCGGGGCATAAAAGAAGCTAGACCGCGTAGAAAGCCTGAGGACCGATTTTTTTCTTTATCTGCATAGTCCCAGCAAAAAGTTTACGCAAAGTCAGGAAAGAAGATGGCGGCGTGTCTGAGGAATGTCCCGGTGAACTAGCAGGCAGAGAACAGCCGGAGGGAAAGGAGGGCCAAGGCCGCCGCCCGAGCAGGATGTACTCTCTCGCTCGTCCCTGACCCACACTTGCGAATTTCGTTTCCTATCCCTCTGGCCTCACTTTCCTCTTGTCTCTGAAGAATCCGTCACTCCGCGTCCTCGATTGCATTTTTTACTTTTTCTCTCGCCTTTTGTCAACAAAATTATCCTTTATTCTCGCGCTTTTAATGCATAACCGCAACACCAATAAATTTATGCAACAAGCATACTTAAACATAACAACAACCATATATCCTTAATCAGACACAGGAGTGATTGTGATTCCCCTTCTGATAGTTCCCCATCCGATCAAACGCCAGTGCTTCTCGATTCTTCGACTGAGAGCGATCTTCTCATTCACTTCAGTACAGATTGGTTCGGTTAGAGCAATCTTCGCAGCGTCTCCTACAAATTGAAATAATTACATATCAAAAAAACAGCAAGAACACTTCTTTATATAATCTTACCTTTCACTGCAATAACTCTGCCGCCAGTAGAAAGCGATCCTATGTTGACCATCAGAACTTCCCCCTTGTCCAATTTCTGAACCTTGGCAGCTTTCTTACCGCCTTCAGTACGTACTCCCAACAATCTTCGAAGTAAGAAATACGAGATTTCGATCTCAATGAACACATCAGGGAGGGTTCCAACAGCTCCAAGGATGTGACCGACCAAACGGTCTCCACGGCAAAGGGTGGGATCAATCTTTGTTCCCACCCCAATTAAACCTCCAGGAACGGCATACTGCAACTCATTTTGCTCGGCAAACAAAGATACGATCTTCGAGAAGATTGGGCGGCATTGCACCCTTCCATCAGCTAGCTTGCTCACAATTCCAGGACGAACTTCAATCTCCTGCCCCACCCGAAGGATACCTATAGAAAAAACGCATCATACTTTAACTTCAACAATAACGTATGAATAAAAAAAGAATACCCTTCAGAATTGAACCGCCGGCAACTCCTCCCTTCAATTCTTCCACCTCCGATCCCGGTTTGTTAACATCAAAAGATCTAATCACAATCAAACGAGCATCAGAAGTGAAATCTCTAGGGGGAATTGGAACCTTCTTGCATAAGTATTCGCATACAACCTGTAAAGTGTCAAGAATTAAAAATGTACAGTAACTCCAACATACATCAATATTATATTTAAGCTGAGCAGAAATCGGAATGATCGGCGCTGAATCCGCGACGGTCCCTTGAACAAAATTCTTAATTTGTTCCTGCTGATCCTTGGCTTGGGATTCTTTAATCAGGTCTATTTTGTTCTGGAGGATCAGGAGATTCTTCAACTGCATAATTTCTACAGCGGCTAAATGCTCAGAAGTTTGGGGTTGTGGACATGGTTCATTTCCTGCAACCAGAAGAAGAGCAGCATCCATCACTGCAGCACCGTTCAGCATGGTCGCCATCAAGATATCGTGACCAGGACAGTCGACAAAAGAGACGTGGCGAACGCATACAAATTCTCCACCACAGCCGTCTCTGCGACATGGAATTCTGTCTGGTTCGCTAGACCCTCCAGACCTAAAAATGGTAAATTGCTTAACATATTATGTTATGCGACCCGTACCGATAACAGCCTGGCCGAGGACATTCGGCGTTCGAACATCGGTAGATCTTCGCATTCGCATAGCCCAGCTTGATTGTAATGTTTCGCACCAACTCATTCTTGAACTTGACCGTGTGAACACCAGAAATTGCCTTGACTAATGTAGATTTCCCATGGGCTACGTGGCCAATAGTGCCAATGTTGATTGTGGCCTGACGACTGATAACCTAAAGAAAAAAATAAGATAAGAAATGGGTTAATACCTCTTCAGTCAAAGGATTCAATTGGGTTGGATCAAGTTTCGACAGGTCTTGCGTCGCCAACCAACTTTGTTTCTGTTCAGATGCCACCGAGTCCGCCATTATTGCTATCGGAAGCAGTTTTATTCGCAGTATTTCTGTAAAAGAAAGAAAAATGGAAGTTGCATCAATTGCCACAAAATTAAACGTTTTCGTAATGGAACCGAAAATAAAAACGCGAAGCCCGACAAAAGCAAACGTACGGCCGCGGCCGGCACACGTACACTTCCGCAAACACGGCTTGCCCACATAGACAGAGGTGGTCAGCGGGCCCGGACCATCTAGGCTTTTTTCCAGGCCCAGCCCGGCCCGTGCAGGCCCGGCAAAAAGTTCCTTATTTTGGCCACAACAAAGGTACTCCGCGAACTGCGCCCAAGCTTGGGCACTAAAGTTAGGAAAAAACGCTTCGACATAGCTGGCACTGAATTACTATAATAGCTCTATAGTTTTAAGGGTACCTACGAAGGCTGTGACGACTCATTTAGTTCCATACGGAGGCAATAGGTTTAGTTCCGGACATGTTTCATCGTATAAAGTGTAAAATCACAGGCTGCAGCCGTTTTTGAAGGGTAAGGTGGTACATAAAAAAAGAAGGTACCTCACTAACTAAATCCACTGTCCGGGCATTGACAACGATGAATTGAGCGTGCACGCTAAATTTGGGCGAATTCCGACCAGTTTCCGCAAAGCTATAAGTTGTGGCCAAAATAAGGAACTTTTACCCAGGCCCGTTTATAGAGGTACTCCGCGAACTGCGCCCAAGCTTGGGAGCTAGAGTTAGGCAAAAACGCGTTGATCTAGCTGGTAAAGGATTAATATTATAGTTTTGTGGTTTTTAAAATGGAACTATAGACTTGTAAACATTTTAGAAATTGAGAAACTGCAACTACAACAACATCAATTAATTTTCCCGACGCAAAAACAATGAATGCCAACGGTTTGGCATTGTAATACAGAAATGCCGGCCCGGTCCGCTGACCGATTGAGTACGGAAAGGTCCGCTGTGCGGAAAGGTCTAGTACTGCTTAAAAAACACATTTTTAACACTTGGTACTAAATAGTACCAACTGGTACTGTTTAGTGAGAAGTGAAAATTTGGCCGTAAGGCAGTAATGGTGATGGTTTGGTGCTTAGTAAAGCCCAAAAACACGTGGTACTATAAAAAGTACCAGGTGGTACCATTGGTTTTAGACAAAATTTTAGTGCTGGCGGCACCACAGTTAATATTCAGTCAGACAGCCTTTTTTCTATTCCCGATGCGAAAAGATTTCAAAATTTTGTTGAATTTTCCAAAAAATTCTTTTTTTTCCCAATCCCGAAGAGAAAACATTTAAATTATTTTTCAAATTTCACAAAAAATCCGTTTTTTGAAGTCCCGAAGCGAAAACATTTCAAATTTTATTCAAATTTCACAAAAAATCCTTTTTTTCAAGTCTCGAAGCGAAAACATTTCAAAAAAATTTTTTTTCGAGACTAGTCACACCTAAAAATCAAAACGCCAAGTACAATATAACTTACGTCTTTTTTTAAAAATTACTAGTTAACACTACTGCCTAAGCAAAATTGTAAGATTCAGAAAAAATGGATACGATATTCGAAATCAGCGCCTTCGAAAACCTCCCCCCTCCCCTCCCCGCACGTCAAGAAAAAATAAAAGAAAAACGGGCGCCCAATGAAAAAGCCTAGAATTTTTTTTTGGCATTCTGCCCTGTGCAAATCCGTTTTTGTCCAAATGATTTGCAATATTTTGACATAAAGATTAATAGTAAATCACAAGATATTGATACCAATAGAAAGCTCGAGAGCTGCTTAAGCTAATAGAGCCAAAATATACCCATAATCGTAGTATTTTGACAGTTTTCCATGGCGAAGAATACAACGTCTAAATAAAAGTTTGTATCGACGATACCGAGTCAGAGAGCGCTGGAAGGAGGTATAGGCTCCACGTCAAAAAAATCCTTAAACTGTTCTTCGAGTATCTACACCGGTCCCGTCCCGCTTGATGGGACAGTTTTTTTGATATTCGGCCTTGAAATTTGCACTATTTTTAGCCTAGCTCGAACCATGTTCAGAAAATGCGTCACGATGACACCCATTTAGAATGTACCAGCGGTATAAAAAACAGTTGTATACGACTAGCAGCACTCCCTAGAGTTCCCATAAAAAAAATTAGGTTAAAAAATTGTTGTTATGTGCAATTTGGATGACAGGTTTTATGAATTTTTTTTCGCTGTGAGAACCTTTGCAATGCCCGCAATTTCTTGACGTGCCCCGCCCTCCTCTTTTCTTTTTTTTAGCGGACCTTTCCGCACAGCGGACCTTTCCGCGCAGCGGACCTTTCCGCGCAGCGGACCTTTCCGCACAGCGGACCTTTCCGTCCTTCGTGCCGCTGACCACCTCTGCACACAGACAAAAATCGGAAAAAAATTAAGCCATAAAACGACCGTGATGACGTTTTGGGATACTAGGGAATCAATGGAGACGATTTCAAGCCGCCCGGATTACTGTAATATAAAGAAGCCGGCGTTTTGGCCTTGGCCGGATATAACCCCTATCATAAAACGGATATAACTTTGTCCAAATATATGAGAGGCCAGACAGACACACAAGAAATCCCGGTTTCTGGCCACGACACCCAATTTGATGCGTATGCCACCATCTACAGGGTGGGCCACTCGAAACTGACAAGTTGTTTCTTTGAATTTCTCCGCGGAGGCTCTGCCGATTTTTCTAAAATTTAGATTTTTCTGGAGCTAAGACCCGCCATTTTCAACCGACTGAATTTCAAAAAAACATATTTTGAACTAACCTTTCCATGCCTTTTCAAAGTTTCGAAAAATTATTTTCGGGCCGAAACCGCTAAAACTTATAAAATTTTTGGAATGATTTTCAATTGACTTTCTCGGACTTGGAAAATTTTTGGCTTTTTTTTTGGGGAAATTGTGGAGTAAAAAGTTGCTAGTGCTCGCCTTAAACTTGTTTAAAGCAAATTGAAAGCCACAAGAGGGTTGTTTGTATTACCATTAGGGCACGAACGCTCAAAAAAAAAAAAAAAAAAAAAAATCAAAAAAAGATTGAAAAATTCGACGTCAATCGTTATCAAGTCAGGCTTGGGGCATCTTGAAGCTCAGATACGTAATTAAAATTACGTATCCACGATACGTAATTTTAACTGCTCATGACTCTCAAAGGCACTGCAAGTTTGTGATGCGAGAGGAGGTGGGCATAATAACTCAGATACAAACATTAATAATCAGATTGTTAAATAAAATTGTTTTTGAAACAATATTTGATAACTATCTGAGGTAAAACAAAGGAAATTTCACCCAAGAACTCGGAAAAATGACCAATTTTTCAAAATCATTCCAAAAATTTTCCAAGTTTTAGCGGTTTTGGCCTGAAAATACAGGGTGGTCCAGCTAAGTTCGCGGATGTAAAATGCTTATAACTTTTTATAGGATGGTTCAATTTTTATGAGCAATAGCTAATTTTATTCCTTAGTAGTTGCCATTTTGTTTAAAAAAAAGATCATTAAAAATGATCAATCCTACGTCGCGTTATGACCCTTCAAAGTAAAACATGCTTTTTGACGTAAATTTTTAAAAAAATTTTATTTTCAAAAATTTTTGAATTGCGGTGTCACCGCTCGCTGGTACCGGGAAATGATGATGGTGAACAGAGCGATCCCAGCCAATTTTGCCAGTCTTGTTTTTCAACAAGACGGCGCGCCACCTCATTTTGCTATAGCGGTCCGTCAACTCCTTGACCAGGTTTTTCCAGGTCGTTGGATGGGCCGGGGATCTGCGCGGCAACCAGCTCCAATTGCTTGGCCCCCGCGTTCACCTGATCTAACTCCGCTAGATTTCTCCATTTGGGGGTTCTTAAAACAGCGGATTTTCATCAGGGATTGGCGCCCAAAGACGTGGAATTGAAGCGCGTAACCGAAGAAGAGGTGGAACGAGTTCGCCAGGATGAACAAATGAGGCGCCAAATTATGGAAGAATACCAAAGACTGGCAAAATTGGACCAATTTTGCATAGCTGGGATCGCTCTGGGTCCAATTTCCTATTCGAATTCTGAATCGAATAATTCGACCGAAAGTGCAAAATTTCGATTTTTGGGAAAATTGTCATTTGGGAGCAATTTTTGGTCCGGGGTTCGGTTGCTTGATTGCTTTCCGGAATCTCTGGAAATTTGAAATTTCCATGTTTTTTCAATTGCAAACATTTTGAAAAAATGGGAAAAATGTGCCATGAATGGCTATAACTGCGATAAGTCCCTAAAATACGAGGAGAGGGGTATTCTATCCTTAAAACTTGCTGCTAAGCCGTTTCAAGCATGGACTTTTTTTTGCGGCTCACAGTGCATTCTTCCACTTTTTTCACTGTGAAATGCTTGTCACGCTCGCAAAATTCGTGGCGACGAAGTTGAAGAACCTTGCACCGCGGCGATTTTTGACTTTCACAGTGCAAAAGATCAAAAACTGCACAGTGCGGAAAGCTTGCGACAAAAAGTCAACGCACTTTTGAAACGGCGTAGTATTATATAGTATTTCCGCAAAAGTTAAAAAAGTATAGAACTGACAAAAGAATTGCTATTTGGACTATGGACGTGTGAAGAATTTAACAGAGTTTTGCAACTTGAAGGATTGCCCGGAGATTTCCAAAAAACAACCATCTCAGAATCTTTTGATACTTTTTATATCTGTTGTACTAGGATGGCTGAACATCAGCACAAATTTTTTGTTATGAGAAGCTTCAATCGGTAAAAAACTTTTTTTAAAAAGTTACTGAGCGTCGCACTTGGAACCGAAAAAATCCTCCTTTTCGTCAAATATCGTTATTGAAAATGTCAGAAAACCTCCAGGAGATAACGTTCGTAGCCTCAGGTGTATTTAATTTCATGTAGTTTGACTTGTATTTATAATTTTTTCTCAACCGCGATAATCGCCCGACCGACCTCCTTCCAAAATATTTTTTGTCGACAATGACGATTTTCCCAAAAATTGAAATTTTGCACTTTCGGTCGAATTATTCGATTCAGAATTCGAATAGGAAATTGGACCCTGGGCCCAGGGCCCAGTTTAGTATCGACCTTCAAATCCTTCCTTTAGTGCAACATTTGAATAAAGCCCGAATTTTGCTCATTTATGGGAAATTTTCAGTCTGGGTGAGGTCGGTTGACCGCTCTTTCAGAGGTCTCAAAAATCTAAATTTTGGGTGAAAAAGAGTTGCGAAGTTATGAAACAATTCATAAATGGCACAATAACCGTAATAAATGTGAAAAATACGAGTTACTTGATATTTAACACAATCGCTTTCATTCAGATTACCTCTCTTTACAATTCAAACTTATATAAACTTCATTTATCATACTTCGCCTTAAAAAATGCGTTGATTTTGCAAATAAAAAGTGTCTAATATGCCTGTATCCTGTCAATCACGAAAAATGTAATCTCAACCCGAGCAAAAAACCCACTAAGAAATTGTGGTACCCTCTTTTTCGTCGAATGTTATAGTTCATTTATTGAAAATGTCAGGGAACCCCCAGGAGATGTTGTTCATGACCTCAGGTATACTTAACATTTGTTTTTTATTTGTATTTACAATTTTTTCTGAAGGTCGAAAAATCTTCAGAGCTCTGAGAGAGCAGTCAACCGCCCTCACCCAGAATGAAAATTTCCCATAAATGAGCAAAATTCGGGTTTTATTCAAATGTTGCACTAAAGGAAGGATTTGAAGGTCGATACTAAACTGGGCCCTGGGACCAATTTCCTCTACCCTTCGCTTCCTACCCTTCGCTGAAAATGAAAATTTGAATAGAATTTTTTCTCATTTTGGGGGGATTTTCATTCTGGGGTGAGGTCGGTTGACCGCTCTCTCAGAGCTCGGAAACTTTTCCGAACATGAGAAATACAAGTCGTAATACATGGAATCATAACTTAAAAGTTCACTTGAAGTTATATAAACAAGCTCCGAGGGCTTCGCTGACGTTTTCAATAAATGAATTACAATATTTGTCAAACAAGAGGGTACCGCAGTTCTTTTTGAGTGGATTTTTTATACAACTGAGATTACATTGTCATTACCGTGGCCAGACACATTGTAAACCCTTTTAATCTGGAAAAATATAAGCTTGAACTGTTAAACTTGTTTTTAGGATTTATTTTTGCTTGTTATGCTATTTATGACCCGCAAGATTTAGGAAACAACATGTGAATATTTTTTGAATGCTTGAAATACCGTTTTCCTGCAACTAGTAGTAATTCATTTTCACCAAATTGCAAAAATTACAAAACAAAGAGGCCATAACAAGCATAATAAACATGATAAACCTGAAAAAATGCGAGGTACTGGCAGGCCATGAGGTATTAATCGAGAAGTAAAAAAAAATATTTTGAAGCAGCGCGGATCGAACCCTGAAGGGCCTAAACGGCCCATTTGACGGTCAAGTTTTATTTAGTTTAGATTAAATTTCAGATCTGTTTCGTATTTTATTCAAAACTTGAAGCTTTCAAGCTATAGCTGACCCTTGTTGATGTGCACCGCTCTTCGCAATGCGTTTTTACCAAAAATTTGGGTTTTCGAGAGCTCTGAGAGAGCGGTCAACCAACCTCACCCCAGAATGAAAATCCCCCCAAAATGAGAAAAAAATCTATTCAAATTTTCATTTTCAGCGAAGGGTAGGAAGCGAAGGGTAGAGGAAATTGGTCCCTGGGCCCTGGGCCCAGTTTAGTGTCTCCATTCAATTTCTCCATTTAGTACAAACTTTGAATAAAATCGGAATTTTACTCATTTTGGGGCAATTTTCATTCTGGGAGAGGTCGGTGGACCGCTCTCTCAGAGCTCTGAAGTTTTCCGCTTCTCAGAAGAGAATGAAAATATACAAGCCAAAATACAAAAGTTAAGTATACATGAGGTCATGAACAAGGTCTCCTGGGGGTTGAAACAGATTTACGGGTAGCAGCAAAAACATATATTTTATATAATATTTTTTAACATAACAGGTTCAGCATCTGAAGAATTAAAATTTAGACGCATCATGACCTCATACGTAATTCAAAATATTCACAAAATTGCTCCGCATGCTCCATCTGGTGTGAAAACATGTTATGATTACAAGGGATATCTTATTGGCATGTGTCAAATGTCATTTACTTATTTTATTTTTCAATTTCACATTTCTTTCGGCGGAAGGAGGAAAATCTCCTCACCGCTCTCAAAAATGATTTTCGCCCCGAAATGAACAAAATTCCGATTTTATTCAAAGTTTGCACTAAATGGAGAAATTGAATGGAGACACTAAACTGGGCCCTGGGACCAATTTACTAATACATTGGAAATACATTCCACAAATACATTTCATGCAAATTTGAGAGATTTGGGAATTGGCTCATTTTGAGGGAAAATTATTTTGTTGAACGGCGGCGAGTCGCTGGCAAAATAGAAGAAGAAATGTCGCCAAATTTGGCAAAGTTTTGCAAAATAAATACTTCTTAGTTATCGTATGTGGCTAATTTCACTCGACATTGAAAGGAGGTTGGCTGGCCGCTCTCAGAGAGCTTTGCTTCAAACAAAAAGACGCAATAGAGGAGTTATAAACCTGAAAAGCACACTTAAAATTTGCACAAATACAAGAATTAAGTTTATTTGAAGTCATGAACAAAATCCCCTGGGGGTTTGGTGACCTTTTCCACAAATGAGGAAAAATTATCCGAAAAAAAGGTATCACAATTCTTTATGAGTGGTTTTCTTCCAGGATTGAGACGAAATTTTCATTATCGTGACCAGTAAGGCACATGCTTATGTTAGAATCTTTTAATTGGAAAAATCCACGGGTTTCTTGAGTCCAATATACAGAAATCTACATGACAGTGATTGCAGCAAGTTTAAAGCTTCGTAAAACCACCCTCCTCAGATTTATAATTGTTATTGTGTCATTTATGGTTTGTTTGGAAGGATGTTCCCTACTTTTTTCAATATTTTGACGACTGATAACAAAAGAGATTTATGCATGTAAAAGTCAAGAACGAGGTTTTACAAATTACCTTGTAAAGAGTAATCACAAACCTAAAGAACGAAAATTTAGACGCGTCATGACCTCGGCGTGGTAAAAAAAGTCACAAAATTACTCCACACGATATGTCTGGTGTAAAAAAATGCGGTTCATTAACTGAAAATATTTGATGACAACAAGGAGTACTTATTGACAAATTTCAAGTGTGCTTTTCAGGTTTATAACTCCTCTATTGGGCCTTTTTTTTGAAGCAAAGCTCTCTGAGAGCGGCCAGCCAACCTCCTATGTGAAGAAATGTCATCCAATTATTTTGTTTTGGGTTGCCCAGCCTGTCGAGTCAATCTCGGCTATTCACATTGTTACATTATAACATTTGCTTTGATAGAAGTGAGGAAAATGAAAAACCACAGTATCTAATCTGTGATAAACACGAAATCTATCCTTTATCCCGAGTCGATACGAATTCCTTGGAGCTCCAGAACGATGTCGAGCAAAATTAGCCACATACGATAACTAAGAAGTATTTATTTGGCAAAACTTTGCCAAATTTGGCGAAATTTCTTCTTCTATTTTGCCAGCGACTCGCCGCCGTTCAACAAAATAATTTTCCCTCAAAATGAGCCAATTCCCAAATTTCTCAAATTTGCATGAAATGTATTTGTGGAATGTATTTCCAATGTATTAGTAAATTGGTCCCTGTTCACCATCATTTCCCGGGACCAATTTCCTCTACCCTTCGCTTCCTACCCTTCGCTGAAAATGAAAATTTGAATAGATTTTTTTCTCATTTTGGGGGGATTTTCATTCTGGGGTGAGGTTGGTTGACCGCTCTCTCAGAGCTCTCGAAAACCCAAATTTTTGGTAAGAACGCATTGCGAAGAGCGGTGCACATCAACAAGGGTCAGCTATAGCTTGAAAGCTTCAAGTTTTGAATAAAATACGAAACAGATCTGAAATTTAATCTAAACTAAATAAAACTTGACCGTCAAATGGGCCGTTTAGGCCCTTCAGGGTTCGATCCGCGCTGCTTCAAAATATTTTTTTTTACTTCTCGATTAATACCTCATGGCCTGCCAGTACCTCGCATTTTTTCAGGTTTATCATGTTTATTATGCTTGTTATGGCCTCTTTGTTTTGTAATTTTTGCAATTTGGTGAAAATGAATTACTACTAGTTGCAGGAAAACGGTATTTCAAGCATTCAAAAAATATTCACATGTTTTTCCTAAATCTTGCGGGTCATAAATAGCATAACAAGCAAAAATAAATCCTAAAAACAAGTTTAACAGTTCAAGCTTATATTTTTCCAGATTAAAAGGGTTTACAATGTGTCTGGCCACGGTAATGACAATGTAATCTCAGTTGTATAAAAAATCCACTCAAAAAGAACTGCGGTACCCTCTTGTTTGACAAATATTGTAATTCATTTATTGAAAACGTCAGCGAAGCCCTCGGAGCTTGTTTATATAACTTCAAGTGAACTTTTAAGTTATGATTCCATGTATTACGACTTGTATTTCTCATGTTCGGAAAAGTTTCCGAGCTCTGAGAGAGCGGTCAACCGACCTCACCCCAGAATGAAAATCCCCCCAAAATGAGAATAAATTCTATTCAAATTTTCATTTTCAGCGAAGGGTAGGAAGCGAAGGGTAGAGGAAATTGGTCCCCGGTAACAGCGAGCGGTGACACCGCAATTCAAAAATTTTTGAAAATTAAATTTTTTTAAAAATTTACGTGAAAAAGCATGTTTGACTTTGAAGGGTCATAATTCGACGTAGGATTGATCGTTTTTAATGATCTTTTTTTTAAACAAAATGGCAACTACTAAGGAATAAAATGAGCTATTGCTCATAAAAATTGAACAATCCTATAAAAAGTTATAAGCATTTTACATCCGCGAACTTAGCTGGACCACCCTGTAATTTTTCAAAACTTTGAGAAGGCATGGAAAGGTCAATTCAAAATATATTTTCTTGAAAGTAAGTCGGTTGAAAATGGCGGGTCTCAGCTCCAGAAAAATCTAAATTTTGGAAAAATCGGCGGAGTCTCCGCGGAGAAATTCAAAGAAACAACTTGTCAGTTTCGAGTGGCCCACCCTGTATATGTATATATTGGACAGAAATTTTTTTTTGCGTTTGACACTATTTTTAATGCTCTTTCGAATGATGTATGTTTCGCTAAGACAGCAGGGTGCAACTATTTGCGGATCCCTTGTTAGAACTAAAAAATGCTCGCTAGCTAGCACGTGACAGAATCTTAGCAACTAAATAATTAAAGATGAAATTTTTAACGATCTTTCAAATGGTACATGCTTCAAGCAAGACCCAGGGACGAGGTTTTGCTCAGAGTTGATCAAAGGGTGCAAAGTATTATACTTATTATCAGATAAAACGACGTTTATACCTGTTTTCTTTGAACATCTGTCATCTATTTAAGTAATCAGTCATATTGTTGCCATTTATTCGGGAAACATGAGCTCCTCAATATCAGCAATTCTGATTACCTTGCACAGCATGTATAAAATCAAACAGGTATAATAAACGAAATGTGCTCTGCTAAGTCCATGTAAACGTCATAGATGATGCTTCAGAAAAAGTTTCTTCTTATTGAGGCATTTTTTGAGACAGTAGAAAAAATTCAGTGAGTCTGTCTTTTTGGCGCGCACTGTGTGCATGTAATAACCCCATTGTATCCGGGTACCCCATTTTCGATGTGTAAATCAGGTTACCATTTTAAAAAATATTTTACAAGGAAAGTACTTCTATGGGGTATGGAGTTACAGGTCGAGTCATATAAGAGTGAAGAAATAAGATCGCACCGGTCGTTCCGAAGCAAAACGTTAAAAACGCTTTCCTCACTTTTTTTGAAAAAATAGAATGGGAAAAATGAGGCCGACACACTGCATTCCGAATTATTTTTGCCGCCGACCGGCGTCCGAAAAAATGAAAAAATGAGATACGCCTCTTACATTTTTGCCAATATCTCGCTAGCCTCGAAGTGTAGCGTGAATCTGAAAATTGTGTTTCAAAGCTGACACATTTGTCCTTCAGAATATATTAATTTTGTGATGATACTTATTATGTACGACAAGGAAACCGTTGCTGAAAAATGGCAAATTTCAACATTCAATGCCAGAAAAATGTACTTTCTAAGTGCCAGATTGCAAAATTATGGGCCTCATTGTGTACAGAATCTTGAACACTATAAGATATAACAATTTCAGGCATTTTCTGGCCCGATTCGCAGAGTTATACCCGAAAAACTGCAATTTTGGCCTTCTTATTGAGCTATCTGCACTTTAAAAGTACATACAAGAAATCCCTCTTAAATTATTGTTGCCCAGGTTGTGATGGACCATCGCGCAAAATCTCAACCTTCTACGACCTCTACGGAAAAAGTTATAACGGTTACAATATGGGACCCTCGTATGCCCAATATTTTGTAAAATACAGTACACCATTGTAAAAAATAGCTCTATATGGCCTACGTAAACTTACTCGAAACCTGAACACTGTTTCTCAGATTTTTCCGCACGAGGGACACGATTTCAAGTTTTCGCTATACTAAAGGGAAAACAGTGAAAAGTTGGGGACATAGCTGGGAAATTTTTATATGTAGTTGACCGTGTAATTGCGATAAAATTTTTTTACCCCAACCAACGCGACAGCAGCAATAGGAATTCCATCATACAAAGCCATCTTGCACCGTAGTTTACCGTATTTTACAAAATATTGGGCATACAAGGGTCACATATTGTAACCGTTATAACTTTTTTCGGAGGAGTCCTGGAAAGCTGAGATTTTGCACAGTGGTCCATCACAACCTGGGCAACAAAAATCATAGAAATGTTTTTTTGTATGTACTTTTAAAGTGCAGATAGCTCAATAAGAAGGCCAAAATTGCAGTTTTTCGGTTATAACTCTGCGAATCGGGCCAGAAAATGCCTGAAATTGTTTTATCTTATAGTATTCAAGATGCTGTATCCAATGAAGCCCATAATTTTGTGATTTGGCACTTAGAAAGTACATTTTTCTGGCATTGAATGTTGAAATTTGTCATTTTTCAGCAATGGTTTCCTTGTCGTACATAATAAGTATCATTACAAAATTAATATATTCTGAAGGGCAAATGTGTCAGCTTGTAAACACAATTTTCAGATTCGCGTTACACTTCGAGGCTAGCGAGATATTGGCAAAAATGTAAGAGGCAAATCTCATTTTTTCATTTTTTCGGACGCCGGTCGGCGGCAAAAATAATTCGGAATGCTGTGCGACATGAGAAAAAAACTCGAGAACGCAAATTTAGCGCCTTTTTCAAAATCTGAAAACCGGTCTTATTTCTTCATTCTTATATATCAAAAAATTCGCAAAATTTTTCTGATTCAGAATATGTAAAAATTAGCTAGTTAGCAAAAAATGATTCTGGAAGTGAAACAGAATGCCAAGAATTTTTCATTGCTTCATTCAGCGCCTTTACTCTATTTCTTCTTGACGCGCGCCGTGTCCGGCGACTTTCCGGAAGGACTACAGTCTGTCGGGACAATAATAAGCGCAAAAATCGGTATCGCTGACAAGAAAATGAATTGTGCTGCGGCAAAGTCGAATTTCTTTTCACTTCAGCGACGTTATCGACGTAGACATTGCACTCATTATTTTCCCGACAAACGGATGGGAGCTCCATTATCTTCCCGACAGACGGGCATGTGGCTAAGATAAGTGTGTGCGCCAACAGATTTGTAAAAGACGGGCCACATAAATTTTCCTAGTGTCATAAAGTTTTTCTGTTAGCGGTTAATCTCCTTTCTCAGCGTTTCACTCTTGATTATCAAAACCAAAATTATTGTATGTGCCTTTTATAACATGATGTCATAAAATTTGATAGGATAGGATTCGATGCAATCAACTTTTTAGCATTACACTTTCTGCCTTTTGTGAATAAAAGGAATGTAGACTTGTGGGTCAAGTCTATCCGTCTCTCTGAAGATAAAGCAAGTTTTTGTTGGTGAGGGATTTCTACTCTCCCGTTTTACGCTTTACATCGTCGTATTTCACCTTATATTCCTTTCTCAATTATTGAGCTTAAACTCTTCTAGCAGATCATCAGACTGTTTTTATGTTTTGATTCGCGGAAGATTGCTTTATTGATTTTCTTCAAAATCTGAATCTGCGGAGGTCGTTGCTTAATTTTAGGTTAATGGCGTGCCTCCAAAAACTCAAGGATGATATCCGTTTGTTGAAAGAATTATTCCCGAGTGATCATTCCCGATTCCAAGTTAAGTCAGCTTCCGTTGATGAAATATCTGTCCGTTACATTGTAAACGATCAGAAGATCAATATTGTGGCCAATTTCCAAGAGAATTATCCACGTGCGGCCCCAATTTGGTTCAGCGAATCAGAAGAAGCTGTAGTCTCTTCGATCCTTGAAAATCTGACTAATGGCGAAGTTCAATTCGCCATTTTGTACCAAGTGCTTTATTTGGTAACTCAGTTGTGTAACTACTACAATGTGCCGTTGCCGACCGAAATTCATCAAATCTCCCCGGTATGTTGTTTGTTTCAGTATAAATTATGAGTATAGAGTGAGGACAATATCGAAGAGAAGGATGAAGGAAATGGAAGCGATATTGAGAGTACAGGCGACGAAGAAATGGAGGAAGATATCATGTGCGACATGGAGGAACAAGACCCTCGCTTAAACCGTCAGGCTGAAGAAATTGCTCCTGAGGCTCGTGACATCTTAAATCGTGTCACTAATGTGCAGCGACAGCAGCACTTACAGGGAACCGCCACTGGCTCGGTCACTGCTTCGGACCGGCTAATGAAGGAACTCAAAGAGATCTATCGCTCTGAGAATTATAAAAACGGTACGTTTCTATAGCATTCATATTATGTGGGCTTTAGGTGTATTCGGCATCGATCTTGTGAAAGACAATCTCTATGAATGGAATGTAAAGTTGTACAAAGTTGATCCTGATAGTCCGTTGGCTGCTGATATGCGCAAATTGGAGACTACTGCGAAACAAGATCATATCCTTTTTCATTTCTTGTTCAACGAGACTTTCCCGTAAGCTTTATTATTGTTTAAAAATGCTGTTTTTTTAATTTGTACTGACTGATCGTTTAGATTCGAACCTCCATTTGTTCGTTTGGTATCACCGGGTATTATGAATGGATTTGTGCTTGGTGGGGGCGCGTTATGCATGGAATTGCTAACCAAACAAGGCTGGACCAGTGCCTATGGAGTCGAATCTTTGATTATGCAAATTGCCGCCACTTTGGTTAAAGGCAAAGCCCGGGTTTCTTTCGATTCTAAGGTTGTAAGTGTCGAAGGTTGGCCATTAAACTTTTTTTAGAATTCATACAGCTTGGCAAAAGCACAGCAGTCTTTCAAATCACTTGTTCAAATTCACAACAAATCGGGTTGGTTTACTCCCCCGAAATCAGACGGCTAACTTGTGCTCCACTTCCATTGTTCGACTCGTTGTAAATTTATTAAACACGTAAAAATAAACAAAAGTGGGTTTCTTTATTTGGGAATACATGTTATAGAAGAATGTAGTTTGCTCTTTCTAGGGGGTAACGGCGGACCTTCCTTGGGATGGCAGTCTTGCCAGTGGTTGTTGATCTGCTCCTCCACATGTATTTTATAAGTCTTGAAATTGGAAGCCATGAATTTGATGAGGTCAGAATCTGGATTCCCTTCTTGAGATATCTCAAGAGATCCTTCGAGGATCGAAATATGGGAACGGACACAGTTTAAAAGTTTGCTTATATCTTCTCGATTCTCTTTACAAACTTCTGGGGACTCGAGCAATTTCTGAAACGGGGATTTATTAGCCTGCCACATGCCGGTTTCTTTTCAAGAAAAAGTAAATCAAATTTTATCGAAATCTACCATTCCTATCAGTGTCGGGAAAATAACGGCGGGTCGTCACAGCAAAATATCTCGCTTCGTCGCAGCCGCGGCTTGCCATCGCAAAGCGATGATGTGCGATTCCAAGGCGCGACGGTCCGGCGTTATTTTCCCGACAGACTGATATTTTGAAACTTTTGACGGAGTATCTGTGCCATCTCAAAGTTTTGAAGAATTAAATTTCGTAACTCGCGACCTAACTCATGAGCTTGGTGACGACCTGACCTAATGAAAGTGTCTTGACCATCATAGTCAAGCATTGAGACCATTTTCGGGTAATTTTAGGCAACCTCCTTGACCCCGGTCACGACTCTTTTTCATTTCTCGAATGGACATATTTTTCTGGTTCAGGAATTGCCATCGTCGCAGAGCCGACGATTTCAGAATAGTCACAGCACGTATCAAAAAAAATGGGATTTTTTACCATGTAGTTGTGTATTCCACCGCCCACATCTGCCTGAAGAATTCCTCGTATCTGTCCACTCAAAGCCATTTCGAATTCTTTGAATCCATGTTTGTACATCAATGAATAATACTGTAGTTTTTCGTTAGCGGCTTGCAGATTGTATAAGGCAACCTTAATTAGCAGTTCTTTGCTATAAATAATGCTCCTACCTGCAGTGGGTTTAGGGGATTCAACTTAGTAAACGTTGACAACTGGTCGAATGGTGTAAATCCGGGTAGTTCGGAGAAAATGGAGAAATTGTAACGCTTAATCCAGATGGTGTTGCTCTCTGAGACCTCATGCTTCGTGTAACTAGAGTCTGTTAATTTGAAAGGACGATGCAATTCGAATACGGATACATTATTGTGTTTGTAATACCATGACAAGAGGGGGTTCTTGGTGGATAGTTGAGAGTATTTTGGGGAAGAAATTATTTGGACCACTGGCACTATCTTAAGTTAACACTAAATGTATTAGTCACATTCTTACCGATATATGTCTTCCAGCCATCCTAGAAGGGTGAAGAATAAAGTCTCCGTCGATTTTATTCATAATATCCAGGAAACATCCTCCGATCTCATGTAAAATTCGATTCTTAAATTGGTCCCACAACTCCAGTTTCTGACCTCGGAAAACGAAATGTTTGTTTCGAATAGACTGCGGTTGTTCATCTCCATAGAATCCAACTAAAAAGAAATGATGTTCCATTCTCTGTTCAGTGCTGATACTTCTGTAGAGGTCACCCATTTTAGTCATTAAATCTGGGATCTTGTCGTATTCAAAAGAAACGTTTTCGTAAATTTGAATTAATTGTTTGCGCGTGTCGATTGCTAGTTCCCAAAGCTGATCTTTCTCAAAGTAATCAGCCGCTTTTTGATGAAGTAATTGCTTTAATTCCCTCTCGGAATGTACTGTCACATCAAGAATAGACGCAATGATCTCTCTGGCTTCGCTAAGAGGAGTGTCGGTCCAACTGAATTCATCAGCGGCCAAGATCAGCAGCTTCCCTGCTTCCACATATTTTTCTTGATTAATGTACAATTGATGTAAATGGTAGATGGACTTGAGCCAGTTTTCCCCAAGATTTGCTCTTTTGGATAGCCGTATTAATTGCACCAAAGAGATCATGCTGTAAATCTGGCACTCCTCCTTTGTTCTGCAGGACAAGAAGGTGGACAAGCCGTGGACGATGAGAGGAATACATTCCACATGGCTATCTGATCGCTCGGATATAAAATAAAGGACGTTTTGATATTCTTCCCAGAAACGAGCATGTTGAGGAGTAACAGAGGACATTTCCCAGTACTTCCTATAACAAAATCTATACACGATTATAAACTTACGTTATTATTTCGTCCATTCTCATACTAGTTTGAGCCGAGGTCATAATCCGGATCAAAAACCCTCTGAAGAAACAGTCTGATAACTTCACTAAAGATAATAAAAACTCGATGAACTCTGCAATTTGGCCATTATTGCACATCATTTTCCATAACTTCCTTATAACTTCGGCAAACCGATGGGTATATACATTAATGGTGGACTTCTTTGTCATCAAATTATGGTTTATATGCTTTAACACATTAAGAACCGAATAATCGGTGATGTGTTCCCCTTTCAAGGCCATGATTGCTAAACAAGCGTTAAGTGAAGAGATGATGACCATGTTTATCCTCAACGAAAGGGTTTCCCATGATGCCGGAATACTACTTTCGTTGCTCAGGGTGGTAAATACCTTTACCAAGTCTTCAAAAACAATACGAAAGTTATCAACGGCACTACTGTAGCTTAACCACAACTCAGCGTTGCACATATCGCACAAGGATATTAATAAAATTGAACTATTTCGGTCTATTCCAGACCTTGACATCTCCAAGAATAACCTGACCAGAGGATGAAAACATCGATGAATGAATAAACTTTGGATCGGCCGTTTACCGTCTTCACACCGTTTTATCAATTCGATCAGATCAAATAAAGCCGAGAATAACAATCTCATCAACTCCGAATTCCTGGGCTGAGAGACTGCCAGGGTGATGACATTAAACATGTAGGCGATGATCTTCTCCATTATTTCCATACGGCACTCCAAGTGAAAGAGCTTGCTTTTTAGGATATTCCCAATAAATCCAACCTTGGCGACCACCCTGGCCTCCGGCACTGTTTCCAGAATCTTTGTCACATATTCGGACATAATGCTTACGTCGAATAAACCAGCCTCGAGCAAAGGATCGATCATCTTGGCAAGTTCCGGAATATGTCTTCCAATATCTTTATCCACTTTGATTGAGGCCAAGGATAACTTCATAACAACTTCAAAGTCAGTCGCCAACGATTGAACATCGGACCCATTACAGACTCGGGCTGCAATCATAAATTCGATTAACTTGGGCAGACATCCAGTCACTTTTATTAGGTCCAACTTCACATGAGCTCCATCCGGATTGGCATTAAATGTCTGAAACTTGGTCTTGAGATAAGTCATGAGAACAGAGTCGACCGAGGGATGTCTGAACGTGGAAAGACATTCATTCACGGCATCTGTAATGTGTCTATAGAGTTCGCTGTCGTGCCAGTGGAAAATGCATGTAAGGAAATCACAGGCCATTTGTGATATTACCGGAGGGCCTCGCAGAAGAAAGAAACATTTATCCATGACCTGAGGCATAAGATATTTGAAATCGAACGGGTTCGCTCCACAAAGAGTTGGGATCACTCCGTTAAGTTCATTTTCGTCGTTGGCTCTCAGAAATTGCATTAGGACCTTGTTCTGCGACAGATACGAGGACATGGAGCAAGCACAACAACTGATATATCCATTGCTCAGAAGGTTGTAATCAGGGTATATCGTTGTCACATCCAGGTTCCTTCGCAATGATGGTATACCGAGATACGAATGTGATTTGATTTCATTCGGCGATTCAGCATTATAGACGTTCAGATCGTATCTTCCATCGGTTAATAAGACTCCATCGTTGATGATCTTTAAGTAGGAAACACCAGCAATATTGTCATGGACATCATAAAGAGTTAGGCGAAGATGCACATCCCTGGTGTCGCTAACAGGCAGTCTGATCACGATGCTTTCTTCGTATCTCACATTGGACAAAATCAGGGTCCGGAACTGTTTAGAGGTCTCAATGTATTGGTTGTGTCGTGTTATATTTCCATCCTGAAAAGATTTAAATTGAAACCAAAGGAACCTACGTCCAGAATTTCACCATGGTCATACCACAGCTCGCCTTGAATAACAAT
This sequence comes from Bursaphelenchus xylophilus, assembly GCA_904066235.2. Taxonomy (NCBI): domain Eukaryota; kingdom Metazoa; phylum Nematoda; class Chromadorea; order Rhabditida; family Aphelenchoididae; genus Bursaphelenchus; species Bursaphelenchus xylophilus. Next base: position 7,500,301 of record CAJFCV020000001.1, read on the forward strand.
GTCATCATTTTGCAGAAACCCGTCGGATAGGCTCAAGCAAATGCAGCACTCATTCCGAACCGACTCAGAATTGTCTAGGCGATTCAAAATTAACGCAGAATTCATATCTCCATTATAGAAAAATTTTAGAATAATTCGACTAGTTTCATCGAGAGAATCCAGCCATATTACTTGTTGAACCTCGGGATTTGACAGAGTACAAGCTGGGAAGCGCTGTATGATTGACGTCTTGTACTCCTTCGGTGAATTACCATTGGAAGGTTGGAATATTTGGAATTGGAGAGATAACTCTCGCCTCGAGTAATCCTCCGCAGTGATTCCCTGATAAATACACTGGGCCATGTCTTTTGTTTCAAAAGAAAAACCCTGGAACATCGGAAATGAAGATCGTCCATCTAGTAAAAAGACCGAGATCCAATAAATCCTGTTCTTACACTCTGCTTGGAAGGATACCAATATGTTGAAGTCATCTTTCTCGTCGGTCGGCAGCACTCCATTCAACCGTTTAATCATCTGGGTTTGTGCCGTTTCACATATTTTGTGCAATTCAATTATGTCCGTCTGATGGCAATTTGTCACTGATGGTACTATCAAGGGGAGGGATAACCTGGCGCTGATTTCCAGGAGATGGAGACCAAAGCTCTTTAGTTTGAGTTGTTTTATGTCCTGCAACGCGTCAGTCATTACCAGGCCAACCTCAACGGATGGAGTAACTTGTTTGGGAAAGCAGCCTCTTAAAGCAGTATTCCAATGAAAGATCGATAATATCGTCTGCAAGCTCAGGCCACTCCCGTGGTCAATATCCAGAGAGATTACGCATGAACTTGGAAAGATCCCATTGTCCTCCTTGCTTCCAGTTATTGAACCAAAACACCAATCGCCCATCGAGGAAATAACAGTCAGCAAATCCCCGACAGAGAATGGACGAAGGGGGATCGGGCTTATATCAAACAGATCGGGAGGTGGAGCAAAACTCTGGATGGCTACATAATACTTGCAAGTTGCCATCTGAAAATACAAAGAAATTAGATAGTTCCAATATCGGTAACTGTGAGTCGTCACCTCAGGCCGGCACACTTCCTGCCCCGTTTAAACGTTTCGTCCACACTCTATCTCTTAACGAAAAGATTTTATAAGGAAAGTACTTTTATGGGGGCTCCTACTTTTTGACGGGACATATCTCAAAAAATCAGAAAAAATGTGCTGATCAAGGATATATAAATCTTAGCTGCCCATTTTAGGTTTTTAGGGGTCAAAATGCCCAAAAACTGGCTTAATTTCCCTACAAAAGGCGCAGGCATTCGAAACGATAAAAAGCGCAGTCGGTCTCTTCCTTCGGAAGAGGGCGGTGTGGCCGAGTGGTTAGTGCTGTAGTCTGGGAATCAAGAGGGAGGACGCCGCACGCGTTCGATTTCCCTTTTGGGCTGAATGAACTTTTTTTGAAGTTGAAGGTCGGAAAAATAAATTTTTGGGCCAAGGCTGACTTATTACGTCTTAGAACCTCAATAAACACCATTTTAAGCCAAAATAAAAATTGTAAACCTGTGAAAAATTAAGCGACAAGGGGTTCATATAGGACTTTAAGTCAACTTCCGATTGAGTTTTCACCCCTAAAAACCTAAAATGGGCAGCTAAGATCTATATATTCTTGATCAGCACATTTTTTCTGATTCTTTGAGGTATGTCCCGTCAAAAAGTAGGAGCCCCCAGAAAAGTACTTTCCTTGTTAGATTTTAAACACGATTTCTGAGTCATTGAATCAGACGCCAGGGGACAGGCGCATAGGAAAAAAGTCGACTTTGAGACTTTTTTCACAAGGAAAGTACTTCTATGGGGTATGGCTTTACAGGTCGAGATATATATCCAAAAATTCGCAAAAATTTTCCGATTCGGAATATATAAAAATTAGCTCCCTAATTTTGGTCTATCAACGAGTTTTATCAATAAACGTATTTCTCGAGGAAAAAAATCGGCGGCGACAAAAGCTCGCATTCTGTTTGATATAAGCCCGATCCCCCTTCGTCCATTCTCTGTCGGGGATTTGCTGACTGTTATTTCCTCGATGGGCGATTGGTGTTTTGGTTCAATAACTGGAAGCAAGGAGGACAATGGGATCTTTCCAAGTTCACGCGTAATCTCTCCTTCGGAAAGAGGGCGGTGTGGCCGAGTGGTTAGAGCGCTAGACTGACAAGGAAAGTACTTCTATGGGGTATGGAGTTACAAGTCGAGATATATATCAAAAAATTCGCAAAAGTTTTCTGATTCAGAATATATAAAAATTAGCTGCCTAATTTTGGTCTGATGACATGTTTTTGTCCTCAGAAGTTTTCTCGCGACACCATGCAAGTGTTTTTTTGACCGTGTTTTTACCAATAAAAAATTTTTTTTGTGCTAAAATAAATTCTGAGGCCTTGACAAGCGTTCTCGGAGGATAGGTTACCCCGAACAAATAGGTTACCCCAGCGGATAGGTTACCCCAAGTTTCAGATAGGTAACCTCGGAGGATAGGTTACCCCACGGATAGGTTACCTCGGAGGATAAGGTTACCCCGAAGATAGGTTACCTGAAATTTGTTTTTTTGAAATGTTTTCGCTTCGGGAGTTGGAAAAAAAGGATGTTTTGTAAAAATTGAAAAAAATTTGACATGTTTTCGCTTCGGGACTTGGAAAAAAAGGATTTTTTGTGAAAATTGAAAAAATTTTGGAATGTTTTCGCTTCGGGAGTTGGAAAAAAGGATTTTTTGTGAAATTTGAATAAAATTTGGAATGTTTTTGAGCTGACTGCGTATGAACTGACTGAATATGAAAACTGGGTTTCTGTTACTTTACTACCTTTAGGGATTCTTTTTGAAATTTTTTCGACTTATAACACTTATAGACGTTAATGGTGTTGTTTTGGTGCCTAGTACTGCTTAAAAAACACATTTTTAACACTTGGTACTAAATAGTACCAACTGGTACTGTTTAGTGAGAAGTGAAAATTTGGCCGTAAGGCAGTAATGGTGATGGTTTGGTGCTTAGTAGAGCCCAAAAACACGTGGTACTATATAGTACCAGGTGGTACCATTGGTTTTAGACAAAATTTTAGTGCTGGCGGCACCACAGTTAATAGTCAGGATTGGGCCCGGTTTTGTCCCCAAGACGGTTTTGTCCCCAGGACGTTTTTGTCCCCAGACCGGTTTTGTCCCCAGGACGGTTTTGTCCCCAAGACGGTTTTGTCCCCACTTTTTTTATTTTTTTTGTCCCCACACCGGTTTTGTCCCCAGGACGTTTTTGTCCCCAAGCTGGATAGTACGATTAAAAATTATGCATTCAGATGTTAATGCTGTTGGTTTGGTGCACAGTACTGCTCAAACAACATGTTCTTAGCACGGTACTGCATAGTACAAGGTGGTACTATGTAGCACGAGGTAAAAATTAAGCTATAACGCGTGAATGACGTTGTTTTGGCATGCAGTACTGATCAGACGTTCACTTTGTGCAAAAACAAATTCGTGCTATATAGTACCATGTGCTAAAGCACATTTTTGAGAAGTACTGGGCTTCAAACCCATAGCATTGACGGGTTACGGCTTAATTTTTACCTCGTGCTATATAGTACCACCTCGTACTATATAGTACCAAGCGCTAAGAACACGTTGTTTGAGCAGTACTGTGCACCAAACCAACTGCATTAACATCTGAATGCATAATTTTTAATCGTACTATCCAGCTTGGGGACAAAAACGTCCTGGGGACAAAACCGGTGTGGGGACAAAAAAATAAAAAAAGTGGGGACTAAAACGTCTTGGGGACAAAACCGTCCTGGGGACAAAACCGGTCTGGGGACAAAAAGGCTCGAAAAAAGTGGGGACAAAAACGTCCTGGGGACAAAACCGTCTTGGGGACAAAACCGGGGTGGGGACAAAAACGTCCACTACGTTAATAGTCAGTCAGACACCCTTTTTCTACTCCCGATCCGAAAAGATTTCAAAATTTTGTTGAATTTTCCAAAAAATTCTTTTTTTTCCCAGTCCCGAAGCGAAAACATTTCAAATTTTATTCAAATTTCACAAAAAATCCTTTTTTTTCAAGTCTCGAAGCGAAAACATTTCAAAAAAAAATTTTTCTTTTTTTGGTAAAGGGTAACCTATCCTCTAGGTAACCTATCCGGTGGGGTAACCTATCCTCCGGGTTATGTGTTTTTTGGGGTAACCTATCCGGTGGGTAACCTATTCTCGGGGTAACGTATCTTCCGCAAATCCTTGACAAGCCTTAAAATTTCAGATTGGATTACAACTACACCTTAAAAGTAGTTCCAATGTACAGGGTGTTTCAAGAAATTTGGAACAAATGATTTGCTTATATCTTTGTGTTCTTTGCAGCTATCAACGAATTTCTTTTTGCTTCTAAAAATTGACAGCGTGCGTTTTTAGAATCTCAAAAAAAATTTTTTTTCGTCGGCGGAGGGCCCATTTCTCCGCGGAGACAATTGGGGCCTTTTTTAAAAATCACACCGTATTAAATGGCGGAAACGCCGTTGCAACGGCTGAAATCAAGTTTACGTTACACCTCCGTCGATTTTACGGTATGCATTTTTTTGTTTTCGATTTTACGAGCACCGCGGAGGCGCGGCGGAGACTTCAGATTTCGGCGGACGTTGTTTTGGGCCTTCGGCTGTTGCAATTCATGTTGGAAAAGAAGTTGGGGTGATTTTTTGTTGTCATCCGTTGCGCAGATGGCAAAAATTTCGTGCTTTTTTGCCCACGCGGAGGATTCGGCGGAGGCTTTATCAAAGGGTCAAAGCAGTCTTACGAGTCCGGGAAAAATCTCAGCTACAAGAATCCATCAGAGCAGCATTGTCTTTCAAAGATTTTTGATTTTTTGGGTCCGGCGGACAAATCGGCGGAGTTTTGTTTTTACCCTTTGATAAAGCCTCCGCCGGCTCCTTCGCCGGGGATAAAAAGCACGAAATTTTTGTCATCTGTGCATCGGATGACAACAAAAAATCACCCAAACCTCCTTTTCCAACATGAATTGCAAAAGCCAAAGGCCCAAAACAACGTCCGCCGAAATCTGACAAGGAAAGTACTTTTATGGGGGCTCCTACTTTTCGACGGGACATATCTCAAAAAATCAGAAAAAATGTGCTAATCAAGGATATATAAATCTTAGCTGCCCATTTTAGGTTTTTAGGGGTCAAAATGCCCAAAAACTGGCTTAATTTCCCTACAAAAGGCGCAGGCATTCGAAATGATAAAAAGCGCAGTCGGTCTCTTCCTACGGAAGAAAGCGGTGTGGCCGAGTGGCTAGTGCCGTAGTCTGGGAATCAAAAGGGGGAATGCCGCACGGGTTCGATTTCCCTTTTGGGCTGAATCAACTTTTTTTGAAGCTGAACGTCGGAAAAATAAATTGTTGTGCCAAGACTGATTTATTACGTCTTAGAAACACAATAAACATCATTTTAAGCCAAAATAAAAAGTGTAAACCTGTGAAAAATTAAGCGAAAAGGGGTTTATATAGGACTTTAAATCAACTTGCTATGGATTTTTCACCGCTAAAAACCTAAAATGGGCAGCTAAGATTTATATATCCTTGATCAGCACATTTTTTCTGATTTTTTGAGATATGTCCCGTTAAAAAGTAGGAGCCCCCATAAAAGCACTTTCCTTGTGAGGTCGCCGCCGCGCATCCGCGGAAGTGCGTAAAATCGAAAACGCAAAAAAAAGCATACCGTAAAATCGACGGAGGTGTAACGTAAACTTGATTTCAGCCGTTGCAACGGCGTTTCCGCCATGTAATACGGTGTGATTTTTAAAAAAGGCCCTAATTTTCCCCGCCGAGAAATGGGCGCTCCGCCGACGAAAAAAAAAATTTTTCGAGATTCTAAAAATGCACGACGTCAATTTTTAGAAGCAAAAAGAAATTCATTGATAGCTGCAAAGAACACAAAGATATAAGCAAATCATTTGTTCCAAATTTCTTGAAACACCCTGTAAAAAATGGGTTTTAGTGTGGCAAAAAGAATCGAACCCCTTACGTCATAAAAAGTAGTCAGTAGTTGAAAAGAATAAAATTATTTATGTTAGGGACCCGGCAACCCCAGCATGTATTTGCCTTGACCCCGTAAGGGCCTACCCCCATACGTTTTCACCTCGTAAGGGAAGGAACCCCTTGCAGCAAGAGTAACCAGCCTTCAATCAATAGAATAATGATTGGAAGCCAACATTTAGTTTCTAGGCGTCCACTTGACATTCAAATTTCTCCGGTCCTAGATGTACCGTAGAACTTCAGCCCTGGTGCTTTTTGTAGATGCCTCTTATGGTAGTTCCAACACCACAGATGACACTCGTGCGAACAACGAACAGTTTAGAACCACTACCGTCACAGAGCTGGACTCCGCGCACAAAATACCAGCTCCAAAATTGAATTTCTTAAAAAAGATTGTTGCCTCAATTGGCATTCTCCATAGTGTAAAGATAAGGAAACCCTATTTCCGGAAAGGATTCAATGTCAAGGGGGGGGGGGCAAAGTTACATTTCGGCTCCCAATTATTGTTGCATTATGATTGTATAGCCTCTACGCAAGGCAGTGTCTTCCTGCTAACAAGGGAAGTCGTTCAGATCGCAAATGAGTTGAGCTATGGGACCGGTATATTCTGATTCTCCATATTCGAAAACGGTAAGAGCTAAAACAATTTTTCCGTCTGGGCCCTGGTTTTCGAGAAAATCGACCGTAAAGTTTGACCGGAAAAAGCCCCGCTAAATAGTCCTCGCTCCGAAAGACTTTCAGATCAAGAGCCAAATGGCGGAGGGCGAGTGAAAACGCTCTCAAAATTCTTTTGTCCGGGATGCCGGGGAAGGTTCGAGTTCCGCTAGGAGCAAACCCTAATTCATAACGGTTGCAAAGCAAACAAAATTATTTTTCCTTTTACATACTATTACTTTGGAGAAAATATTGAAATGCGTGTCAGAAAATATTGAAATGCATATTTCTGCGCTGAACTCAAAAATGAAGTGTTTATTCCTAAAAAAACTATTTGATCGGAAATTATTGGGGTACACTTCACGACAAAAAACTAAAAAATTTTTATTTTTTATCATTTTCAATATCAAAGCTCTTTGGAAATGGATTTGAGCCTAGCGGGACTCGAACCTTTCCCGGTATCACGGACAAAAGAATTTTGAGAGCGTTTTCACTCGCCCTCCGCCATTTGGCCCTTGATCCAAAGGTCTTTCGGAGCGAGGACTATATATTTAGCGGGGTCTCCGGTCAAACTTTACGGTCGATTTTCTCGAAAACCAGGGCCCAGACGGAAAAATTGTTTTAGGTCTTACCGTTTTCGAATATGGAGAATCAGAATATACCGGTCCCATAGCTCAACTCATTTGCGATCTGAACGACTTCCCTTGTAAGCCAAGAACGTGATTCTTAAACGTCATGTTGTGGGGTATCGAACTTTGTGACACCAAAAGGTCGATTAAATTTCACCACGGCGTTTGAAAGCCGCAAAATTTTTTGAAAAAATAGTTTTTTGTCCTTCCAAAAATTTTACATCGAGTTGTCACGCACTAATATGCAGAAGCGCTTCAGTGGCTATGCCATTAGATAACAGCAGTACTTCTACACAAAATGGTATTTGTTTCGTTCGAATCCATCCACGATGAGCAGAGTTACTAAAAAAACAAAAAAAATGAGTTTTTTTGGCAGCTACTGTACTCAACAATCTCCATTGCTTTAACAAAATTTAGTCAACAATTAAAATAACAACACTCAAACAACAACAGTTTCTGTGGGTGTCTCATTTTCCTCGTCTTTCACAGGCTCGTCCCCATTTTCAATGTCCTGTTGGAAACGCCCTTTGTCCGCTTTAGCTCGTCTAGAAGTAGTCACCATCTTTCTCAAAGGAGTTGTGTCCTTTCCCAGCAATGTCAGCAAATGGATCTTCTCTTCTCGGCTTATAAACGCGGATATCGTTTGAGCCCCCATCCAAGCACATATTTCTTTTCGGATCCCTCCGACTTCTACCTCCAATACAACTGTTCCTGCATCTAGTCCAGCGAATTTCTCCTTGTCCTCAATGTGTTCGAAGCCAATATAATGTTGGTCATTGACACCAAGTAAGATGCGGCACAGGTCATCCGTTCCAATTTTGATAACCCTTTTATTCAAGAATTGGGAGAGATATGGAATACCCTAAAACGGATGTATTCGTGAAAAAAAACATACATCTTGTGATAACCTGTATTCACATGGAGAGACTTTGGTCACTTTCTTCATCAACAAAACTCCGGCATTCACCAGATGAAAACGGTCGATGTTTGATTGCAAGAATTGACGAAGGCGATCATTAACATAGTAGATTCCCTTCTTTTTCTCAACATTTGCCGTTCTAATCAAGAGATTGTTATAAGGGAAGTTGTCTTCTATTCCGAAATGTTCTTTCAAGGAACCCTTCAAGTCTTCAACTTCCGAGTTCAAGAACACAAACGGATCTTCTTTGTTAAACTTTCTTTTTTTGGCAGGGGGAGGTCTAAAAGCTGTATTCTATTGCAGAATATCTCTTACCTGATGACTTTCGCCGTGGCTCTCGGAGAAATGAAAGTTTCCTTTGTCTTTCTCAAAACGGCGACGTAAAACCCTCCAGAGTTTTGCGAATGTGGCAGAATTCTGAACGAGCGATCAAGGTTGAAGTTCTGCACTTCATCTTCTTTAGGGGGAAACATGGAGGGAACGATATACTTGTCTCCGCAGGAATCCATATCCGTATACTCTTTCATGTCCACGTTAAACACCTAAACCTTCACAATCGCAAAATTTAAAATGTATGAGAGAAAATAACTTCACCAAAATAAGTACTTGCCTTCCAGGTCGACAAACCAGCAGATCTCTTAAGCCCTGGAAGTCGATCGCTGACGTCCACGAGCTCTAGACACCCGTCGAATGTTCTTAACATATGAGCTACAACAGCTTCATCCTCAATTGGGTTTAAAGAGCAAGTTGAATAAACCATGATTCCTCCAACTTTCAACAATTCGATGCATCTGCGGGCAATGTTTTGCTGTATCTTGTGCAGATTAATGCCTTTTTGAGGATTCCAAGAGTTCCATAACTCCATATTCTTCCTGAATGTTCCATCTCCACTAAAAACCAAATATCAAAATCATTTTTTCTCAAAAAATACCTGCAGATTACATCACAGAGAACTCTGTCATACAAGACTGGACTACCAGCTTCGTCAATAATAGCCGGCATTTCCGAGGCGTCTTGGTTGACGACAACACAATTAGCTGTGGGAAGACGCTTCAGGGTTTGATGAACCAGTAGATAACACCGGGAATTGTTGATGTCATTTGCGACAAGGAGCCCAGCTAAATTAAAAAGTAGTAAAAATAGTTAAAGACCTACATGGGTTTGGCTCATTTCTATGCATCATTTCAATAATCTGAGTTGTTTTACTTCCTGGTGAAGCACAAGCGTCGAGAATAAGATGCTCCGGTTTCACATCAAGGAGTAACGGAGGAACCATTGACACCTTAAATTAGGATTCCTAACAGCTAAAACAAACATACAGCTTCTTGTCTCGAGATATTCCCAATCTCCGTCTCAATTATTAAGAACTCGTGCAGACTTTTTAGAGCCTCAACGCTCCTGACTTCAGCCCTGGAGGCATTTATTTGGTAAGCATACGGAACAAAGCTCAGCTTCTGGGGTACCAATGCTTTAGTTTCAGGATTTTTGTCCATTTGATCTATGAAATTTTCATGAAGTGCTCGCTCCAGAACATCTCTCTCTCTGGAAACCCCAAAAATATTACTCATCCCAAAGTAGCAAAACGAACTTTCAAAAAATGCTTACGGTAACGAACTTTGAATCCTGAAAGCAGAAGGCAAGTCTCGTTTCAGCATCTCTTGGAAAGAATCCCATTCTTTCTCCAAAATGATTCCCTGCTTCTTGTAGTAATCGAAAAGCAGATCATTCTCTTTCACGATGGCATCCAAATGGTAATTTCCTCTCACGCCCTTTGCTTCCAGATTCGGATTCTTTTTCTTGTCGTTCCTTTTGAATTTTCGCCCCATTTTAACTAACAATAAGCAGGAAACAATACAGGGTGGGCCGATCGAAACTTCCAATCTTGTTTCAGGTATTTCTATGACAATAATGCACCTTTCTATCACACTAATATTAAATTGAAGCTGAGACACACCATTTTTTGTTTACAAAACATGACGGCTCTACGTTCACGACTCCTTTTCATCCCAAGTTTAAGCCTTTCACCAAAAATTTTTGCAATGATTTTCAATTGAGTTTCTCCGATGTGGAAAATATTCTAGTCTGTGGCTAACAGGGGAAGTACCCCAAGTGCGACGCTCAGATTTTGATGAAACTTGGCACAAATTTAGAATGATTTTTTCTAAAATATATGCGAGAATCCTAGCTCGCGCTTTGCAGAAACAACCGAGATTTTTAGATCGAAAGTGGGCGAAAATTTAAGACTTTTTACCGAATTTCGGCACAAAAAGTTTCGTGCCTATTTTCCACCATGTTTCCACAAAAAATCAATTTTTTCCGCAGGAAACAAGCAAAGTTATGGCCAAAAGATGTTTTTCCCTCTGTCCGCTCGGCGGCAAAAATCGTTCGATATCTCGGCGGCGAGATATCGAACGAAAGCGCGAGCTAAAACTTTCAGGAATTGTTATATAGTTCATGCCCGACGTGTGTTCAAAATTTAAAGAAAATCGGAGCGTCGCACTTGGGGTACTTCCCTGTTAAATGAAACTTTCATAAGTAGCAGAAAAAAGTGACGGTAGTCAACGGAATAGTCGTAATTATTCTTCAAGGCATTACTCTTACTTTTTGGGTTAACGGGCCTAATTAATCGAAATCTTTAAAAATGTGAAGAAATGAGCGAAACTGTCTACATGCGAGACGACATCTACCCCGAGGATGCATAACAAGTTGTGGGGCCTAAATTACCCGAGAAAACAGCTTTCGTTCACATTCGTCCGACTTGGTAGCTCGTCTAGATTGAAAAATAATTTGACGCACTTTTTTATGGGTTTTCGGTGGTACTGATTCCGAAAATCGGGGTCGAGAATATTCGGGTGGTGCGCACTCGGGTGGTGAAAATTCGGGTGAGCGTACTCGGGTGATCGCTTGTTCGGGTGATGCAAACTCGGGTGGTGAAAATTCGGGTGATGGATTTTTGGGGTGGGTGAATATTCGGGTGATGAAGAAAATATTGTATTGATGGTTAATAAATATACTGTAACATCATTAAAATTTTTAAGTTGAAATTTTTGGTTTTTTATTCATTTTTAGGGTTTTCGAGCATAAGGTATCCAAAAATCAAGTCCGTTTCGCTCGAATATCAATGCCCGACCTGTTGGCGAATTTGAATTCTCCATTGTCAAAAGCCCCAAAAAACTGATGACAAAGTTTTTTTTTAAATTATTTACAATTTTGCGTCATCAGTAGTATTTGATTTTACAATCCTTTACTCATATAACGATAATAATAGTGTTGGCATTGATATTCGAGCGAAACGGACTTCATTTTTGGATGCCTTATGCTCGAAAACCAAAAATTTCAACTTAAAAATTTTAATAATGTTACAGTATATTTATTAACCATCAATACAATATTTTCCTCATCACCCGAATATTCACCCACCCCAAAAATCCATCACCCGAATTTTCACCACCCGAGTTTGCATCACCCGAACAAGCGATCACCCGAGTACGCTCACCCGAATTTTCACCACCCGAGTGCGCATCACCCGAATATTCAGTTACCCCCGAAAATCAGCTAATTTTTTTCTGTAATTTACTTAGAAATTACTTTTTGATTTTTTCTAAAAATCTTACCAAGTTGCAATTAAAATTAGCTTTTAACAGTAATACAGGGTGCGCCAAAAAATTGGGACAAAAAACAGTTCCGTATAGCTTTTTTCGGGTGGCCTAGGAATTAAAACTTTTAGCCTTTTTAGCAAGGGTAACAGTCGTGCTATAGTAAGTTAACTATTTCATCCCCCCGAGGCAGCAAATTAAAAAATAATTTGTCAAAGACCACTACTCATGCTCTTTTTGTCCATATAAAAGTATCCCTGATTCCAAAGATTCTTGGAATCATACATGGAAACTTTAAAAAAGTTTTCGTTTGAAAATATTAATAATTGAGAAATTTCGGACTTTTTCGTTTAAAAATCACCGAGAAATGTCGGATTTTTTTTCTAGCCAAAAACCGATTGGCTAACCAAGTTGTCAGAATGTGGGATAGCTGAATGTTTGCAAAATTTTTCGGGCCACGAGGGCCCTACTTCAAAGGATAAATACATATTCCAAAAACGTGTTCTTTGCGTCGCCTCCTCCGGGAGTTAAAAAGCCTTCGAATTTCATTCACGTTTTTTGAAAGACCCTGTACATCGGGAAGGCAACACTACAATACAACGTGTTGCAGAATTCAAACAACGTTGGAAGTTTCAAGTGGCCTACCCTGTACTTCACCCTCGGTAATAAAGCACTGATAGATAACAGTTTAAAATTATTTCGAAACGCAAATATAAATAGTTTATGCATAACAAAACAATTCTTCGTCTCCATAATGGCAATCCAATCGGTTGCAACAAAGAGGAGGAGGATCCCATCGACACTTGCGTTCCGACATCACGCAAGTGCGACAAACATGTGACCAAAAAGTCTACATAAAAAGATCATCATCCGTCAGTTTGGCTGGAGGAATATACATCATGGTCTTGAGAGAACCCTTGAAAGGAACTGTTGTAGTGATCTTGGCTGGAGCTGGATAACACTGAAGGGATCTGTCTTCTTCTTCCAGAATTGTAATCCCAACTCGGGAGTTCCGCGTCAATTTTACCAGACCCAGGAGCTGGAGGCCAGACCAAAGGGACTAAAAGTTCAATATTTATATTCTTTGTGGAAAAGTGCTTACCATTTCGATCATAAGTTCCGAAGGCCTCTCCGTTCTCAGGATTGACACTTGAATTTCCAAACATATGAATCGGTACTGGGAGCGAAGCACCACCAAGGACAGAACTGGCATAAAGAGATCCCTGTGGATCTTCGAAAGAGCCATTAGCGTAGAAACCAGACTGCTCATCCCCGCCCCTTTTAAACGAAGCATCGGCAGTGGAGAATAAAGATAAATTCATAAACCCATGCGCTCTGATTTCTCTCTCTGAGACGGGTTTCGGTTTCGGCAGTTCCATGTTGGACTTCCTCAGATTGTTGAGGGCTCCTTCGACCAAGCAACCCTTGTTACGGAAGACAGTTAACAAGTTGTTCCACAACATTTGTCTGGCCAAAACCTTGGCATTTCCCACGATAACCAGACCATACTTGGCACGAGTTAAAGCAACATTCAAACGCCGGGGATCGTTTAAAAAGCCAATTCCGCCAGTCGAGTTTGATCTTACACACGTTACAATAATAAGATCTTTTTCTCTTCCCTAGGAAAAAATAAATAAAAATTAATAAATTACTTGAAACGCATCGACGTTGGCAACTTCAATATCCAAATATAGTTTACTGTGCAGAGTCCCCTGCGACTGCATAAATTGAACGATGTAAGCTCGCTGTCCTTCATATGGGGTAATAATCCCAATCTGCTCAGGCTTAAACCCCGCTTGCAAGAATCTGGTGGTTAGTTTTTCCACAAAAACGGCTTCAGCACGATTGAGATACGACGTTCCTGAAGGGCTGATTTCTTCCTGACCACAGCAATTCCAGAACATCATCGGTTTTTCAGGAGTCGGAAAGCTCCAACTCACATTTCTGAGAATACGCTCAGCTAAAGAAGTTACATATTCGCTACGTCAAAAAATTACCTTCGGTAACACCATTTTGCAAGGATCCCTCGTAAAAAACATTACTGGGGAAAACGGATAGCGCGGGATGCATACGATATTGTACTTGAAGTCTGACTGGACGATTTCCGAGCATCACCAATCTCTCAACCAAAGATTTAGAGAGTCCTGCCACCCCGGCTTTCTTGCAAATAACTACCGGACCCAATTGGCAATGATCTCCGACCAAAACCAACTGTCTGGCGCCTTTCAGGACTGGAACCATAACTTCCGGCTCTGTGGCTTGAGTGCTTTCATCCACCAAGACACATCGAAATTCCCGGTCTTTCATCCTAGCATCGGCCGCAGATATGCAAGTGCAACAAATCACTTCAGCCTTCGATAACAATTCCTTTTCTTTGGTCAGGGTAAGTTGCTTAAATCTTTGCTCATCTCCTTGAGAGAGTTCTCCAACCTCTTCCTAAAAAAGATATTTGTTACTTAACAAATCCCTACCTTAAGTCTCATTAATTTGTGCAATTCACCAGCCCCATGGAGAGCCTTCAATTGATTGTGTAAGGTGAGAAAAGCAACAGGGCTGTCGACAGTTTCCCTTCCCTTAGCACAGAAACGGATCACCTTCAAACCCGTCTTGTGCAATTTCTCGGCAAGTTGATCAACAGCTATATTAGAAGGCGCACAAACCAGAACCGGTTCCTTGCTTACTTTCACCATGTGATAGACCAAAGCGGCAGAAGTGACAGTTTTCCCGGTTCCCGGAGGTCCTTGAATCAAAGTCAACGGTTGGACAAGAGCTGTTCGGACAGCCTCTTCCTGTGAATGATTAAGAGGCGGAAGACCAGGAGTCTCGAGGCGACGCGGCAAATTTATCTGAAACTTGATGTCGTTCACGTCGTGCCCCATTAACTTGTGGTAAATGAACTGGGAGACACAAGACTTTCTGTTGGCCAGTCTCATCAAAGCATCCTTCATTCTAAAACAAATAGAATAAACTTGCAGTCATACCTCTTGAATGCTGTTCCTTTCCACACAAATTCACATAGGAAGTTGGTTCTCTTATTAGACGGCATTTCTGTGTTATATCCCACCTCAAGCATAAACTTGTCTCCATGGTTATCGGGAATTTTAATGATCCTTCCCTCGCATGTCCACTCACTTCCATCGACGGTTTGTTGATGTTTCAATCTAAGCTCATCTCCAATCATCAACTTCATATCTAAAGAGTTTAACCTAGACGAATAAAAACCTACTTCCATCCCTGAACTCAGGAAGATTGAAAGAGGCCACTAATTTTTTATTCAAACCAATATCCCATCGCACTTGGCTCACGGGATAGCTCATCTGTTCCTTCATTTTTCTATCATAAAGAGCTTCGAGAGATACCAATGGATTCAAAATATTGAAATATTGTACACCATCTTCGTATCGTAATCTAACGGGTTCCGGTTCATCATCGAGCCCTGGGCGGTCTAAGTCTTCGACAGTTGCATCATTGTTATCCTAAACAGTATGTAACAACCAAAAGTAAACAGACCCACCTTCCACATCTCCTCCAAACGATTTATCTGAGCTGCCGTAATTTGACGACATCTCATCTGTTGCTGCTGAGTGGGAACCTTTAGTATCCAGGAAACAATCTGCCTTTCAGAAATTAGGGGTTTCCAGTCCTCCGCCTCCCAATTACTACTCTTCTGTGCGGCCAATGAAGCACATGGAATTCGACAAAGCATAACAACGACGGAATCAGCTTTCGCAGTGATATAACCCATCATAAAAACGTTCCTAAACAAAAATATTGCACATACAAAAACATGCCTTGAACCACAATGATAGCATTCCAACTGGGTTTCGCCCAGTGGTCCATCTCTATGCAAAGACACTTCCCGGTGGTTTGAGCGGACAAGATGATTTACAATATGACTGCCAGTTGTGTTTCCTTTTCCATTGCAAAACCATTTGTCACAAACCGTGCATAGAGCCATAGAAGCCGAATTGTGATAGCCGCAATACCTAAAACCAAACAAATAATACAATACAAAAATTTCTACCTGCAAGCATGTTTTGGGAGATCGGTCAATTCATCGTCCTGATCATCGTCTAGTTCGAAATCGGGATTCTCGTTGCGATTTTCTGACAAGACGTCATCCCCATACGACGCTTGAGATAAAGTGTCCGTGAAACAGGACTGTGATCCACTCTTTAAAAATCCTTCTGAATATTGACTCAGAGAATCATAATCTGGTTCGGACATCCCAGGTTAATGATAAGCAACAAAACTGAAAGAAGAATACGTATAAATATGGTGTGACAAAAGTATTGCCAGAAATGCAAATTAAACAACTTGTACGAAATTTTACACGCAACTTTTCCTCTTAAAATAAGGAAACAAAATGATGGTTGTTCTATATTACCTTAAAGCTAAGAGGCTTCAGAATACTTATTCAAAACAATGAGCGTTCAGTTCACGCCAATTTGCCCACACGTAAAAAATGCAAAAAAATGGACCGAGTCAAGTCTTTCCCTGGTCGTGTTCGTCTTTGCAGAAATACAGTAATGAAACCGCAAAACTATATTATACTTTGAAGTGTGGGGTTAAACTATTAGAAAATTACGATATAATTAAATGCCCGACGGAGTTATTTGTGGAAAATTTGATTTTTATTCGTTTTATGGTGTCAGAAGGTGTTTGAGACATGCCAAATCACGAATATCTAGTGCAAAATCTGCATAAAAATTTAATTTTTACTCATTTGGGGGCCACTTTTTCCCATGATTCAAAATTTTGGTTATGCAAATTTCAAAAAACGTTCAAAATCTTGAGAAATTTGGATTTTCAGAGCTCTCGGAGAACGATAAAACAACCTTCAGAATAAAAATAAGCCCCAAATGAGCAAAAATTCAATTTTCATGCAGATTTTCTACTAAATCTACGAGAAGATTGGGATGCCAAATTAGTCCTGCCATGCCGAATTTGTCCCTTTTATAAATAATATTTAAAACTATGTTTAAGCTAAAATCCTAACTCATTGCCCGTGCTTTTAACAAGGAAAGTACTTTTACGGGGGCTCCTACTTTTTGACGGGACATATCTCAAAAAATCAGAAAAAATGTGCTGATCAAGGATATATAAATCTTAGCTGCCCATTTTAGGTTTCTAGGGGTGAAAACTCAATCGGAAGATGACTTAAAGCCCTATATGAACCCCTTTTCGCTTGATTTTTCACAGGTTTACAATTTTTATTTTGGCTTAAAATTATGTTTATTAAGTTTCTAAGACGTAATAAATCAGTCTTGGCACAAAAATTTATTTTTCCGACCTTCAACTTCAAAAAAAGTTGATTCACAAGGGAAGTACCCCAAGTGCGACGCTCAGATTTTCTTTAAATTTTGCACACACTTCGGGAATAGACTAAATATCAATTCCTGAAAGTTTTAGCTCGCGCTTTGCAGGCGCCGCCGAGATATCGGACGATTTTTGCCGCCGAGAGAGCACGCTAAACGTGGAGAGAGGTCAGAGAGAAAAACGCTTTTTGGCTATAACTTTGGCAGTTTCGTGCGGAAAAATTTGATTTTTTGTAGAAACATTATCCTTTACGGTAGAAATAGGCATGAAACTTTTCGTGCCGAAATTCGGCAAAACGTCCTAAATTTTGGCCGACTTTCGATCTAAAAATCTCGGTTGTTTCTGCAAAGCGCGAGCTAGGATTCTCGCATATATCTTAGAAAAAATTATTCTAAATTTGTGTGAAGTTTCATCAAAATCTGAGCGTCGCACTTGGGGTACTTCCCCTGTCAGTCCAAAAGGGAAACCGAACCCGTGCGACATTCCCCCTCTTGACTCCCAGACTACGGCACTAGCCACTCGGCCACACCGCTCTCTTCCGAAGGAAGAGACCGACTGCGCTTTTTATCGTTTCGAATGCCTGCGCCTTTTGTAGGGAAATTAAGCCAGTTTTTGGGCATTTTCACCCCTAAAAACCTAAAATGGGCAGCTAGGATTTATATATCCTTGATCAGCACATTTTTTCTGATTTTTTGAGATATGTCCCGTCAAAAAGTAGGAGCCCCCATAAAAGTACTTTCCTTGTAAGACAAAGACAGGTTTCAAATAGTTTTCGTAGAATATGGCACCAACATTTTTAGAAGTCTGGGACGCAGCTCGAATGAGTTCAGTCATAGAAGACAAGAAGTTCCAAAAACGTAACTTTGGTAAAAATTTTTTTGGCAAAGACGGAAAGCCAGGGCGCGTGTCGGGCAGCCGTAAAAGAAGGCAAGTAATTCTATAAAATTTCGTAGATAATACTTATCAGAGGGATGTAGATTCGCCGTAAGTAAATCTTGTGAAAATTAAGTTGTGTTTAGAGACTGGAAAAACATTGGTTTCATGGCGGCCAGGTGACGGTACAAACATGAGCCGCGAGTACAAGTTACAAATGAATGACGAAGCCGTCGATTACAATAATATTAGGGCTCAGCTCTTGATACGAACTCTGCAAGGACAAGATATTGACCGGGTTGTCAGTCTATGTAAAGAAGCTTTTCCCCTCGAATACGATCAGAATTGGTTTTTCGAAGTATGTTCAGGAAGATACATTAGTTATGGTGCCTTTGACGGGGAAAATCTAGCCGGTTTGATAGTCGCCGAAGTGAAAACTGTTGGTAATTGCGAAGTTGAGGTAGGAATAATTTTACTTCTACCTTTTTGCAGGACCGGGACATGTGGAATTGTCTGGACTCCCATGTCGTCTACGTAATGAGTTTAGCAGTATCGTGTTTATATAGGAGGCGAGGCATTGGTACAGTGCTGTTGGAGTATTTGCAAACGGTGATCTCGGCTTCCAGACCCTGTCCGGTTCTTATATATCTCCACGTATTGAAAGAAAACTATGGGGCTATCACATTTTACAAAAATCGCGGCTTCAAACATCACAAAACTTTGACGTAAGGAGAGCCGAATGGGCAGCAATGTTTTTCAGAAATTACTACCTGATTGATGGTATTGGTCGAGAGGGGTTGACGTTTATTCTGTTTTTAAACAACAACACCAACGCATGTTCCCTGAAAGATATGTGGAATACAACAACTGCCATGATTTCTGCCTTGTTCCGTTCACATGTTCTAAGGTCGACTTAATAAAAAATAATTAAAACCATTAATTTTTGGACCAAACTTGATCGCTCGGAGAGGGAAAAAGGGGTTGGACGCAGCTGCCCATGACCTGAGGGGCCCTTATCTTACGCCTGTTACTTGTCCTTTACTGCGATAACGCTCCACTTTTGCGTTTACGTGAATCTTGGTGGGGTAACTTAATTTGTCAGATTATCTGTACTTGACACTTTATTTTGACGACCATCATAATCGATATGATGCTTGCAAAATGAGCTCAGCTGATTTCTTAATTTTTTCTGAACTGTTAAATATAGGCGTTTTATCCTTAGGAAAACGTAGGGGTCGTTTTTTAAAATCATTTGCGACAGTCTTATTTATTAGGTTATATCATGATGAACCCCGAAATGAGTATGCCGGAAGATGATCCCAATGGGAATGTGAATACGGTAATGGGTGAAGCCAAGCCTCGATGGGGTCCAGCACATGCGGGTGCCAAGACACTGGCGTCAATGTATAGTCGAAGTGAGTGAATTTGATGATGGAGAGAGTTTTATCAGACAAAAGAATGCAAGAGGTTATCTCCATTGTTGTTTCCTTGACATTTTTTTCCACGGTCGGAATATTGTTAATATGGCGAATTGGTGACATCGCTCTACATTCACTTGTTTTTGCTGCTTTCTTCGGCATCATTGTAGCCGACTTTGCTTCAGGTGTAGTTCATTGGATTGCTGACACCTGGGGTACGGTAGACACGTTCATAGGACGGGTAAGCAATGCAATCTAAAAGAGAAATTTTCAGCATTTCATTCGGTCTTTTCGGGAACACCATGTGGATCCGACCGCTATTACACGGCATGACTTTGTAGAAGTCAATGGGGATAACTTCATGGTTTGCATTCCGAAACTGGCTCACATTCTCTACCAACACTTTACGTTGGAGGACGATGATCTGATTGCGGTCTTACCTGATCATTGGTTTTGGTTGTTTCTCGGGATTTACAGTGCGATGACAAATCAAGTAAGCAAGACGCACCTCGCCATCCACTTTCAGATACACAAATGGTCCCACACTTACTTCAATCTGCATCCTTTTATCGTGACACTACAGAGATTACACATAATACTACCTCGACACCACCACAAAATTCATCATATTTCACCTCACGCCTGTGCATACTGTATTACGACAGGGTGGCTTAACTACCCGTTGGACAAAGTAGGATTTTGGAGACATCTGGAATCGGCAGTCTCATTCCTTACTGGACAAAAACCTCGCGATGATGACCTCAAATGGGCAACAAAAACCGAATAAAGTTCCTGGCCGTTTATGATAATAAATATTAAAAAGATACATTAGTAAGCCGGCTCAGAAGCCGTGGTTTCATTCTGAAGTTGAGTTTGAATGTCAAGCAGCTTCTTCTTCAATGCCATAATTCCAGACAAAACAATTCTATCCGCTTTCAGTTGTCCGGCTGATTGAATGCCAAACCAGAACTTACTTGGTTTTCCTTTTGGATCAAAGGGTGCCTGAAACTGATCAGGAGGAAGTTCGGAGAAATCGCTTTTCGGCCATTCCTCTGGTTTTGCGTAGACAGTATGCCGCAAGGCATTGTCAGGGTCGTATTCAAACGCTACACCGCAAGTTGGATTCCATTTTGCATGTTCCTTTGCAAATCCCTAAAACAAACCAATTTTCCGCATGACAATAATATTCATACCTTCCTGGCAAAGCATTTCATTTTCAACGCTTGCCCTCGTCGTAGTTTAACAATCAAAATTTCTGCATCATTTACATCGTCGATTCCCAACCTATTCTGAATATGTTTGCCACATGAAGGAACGACACTTTGATTTGATGAGATCAAATCATCCGAAGTTACCGCTCGAGTTGATTCATGGGTACAACTGACGTCTAAGGAGAATTCAACTGTGCATTGAGGACAGAACTCGGCACACACACAATCCTAAACCTTACATAGTACAATACCAAGGTTCATTCTTACCCTGGCAAAAAGCATACGGTCAACGGCGTCATTTGAAGTCAATGGAATCAAACCCATCCGGTGGGATATGAATTCGTCATGGAGAACACTTGTATTCGTCTCTATTTGTACCCAATCAATAGCTGCAAATCTTTTTGCTTGAAACACGAGTAAACTTTATTTATTAAATTTAAATTCCTATCCCCGTCAAATTTTTCTCGTCAATTTTGTAAACCCAAGATTACAAAATATTATTTAAACAAAACCAGTAGAACGACTGCGTATTCCAAAAAACCTACAGAGGACCTGGTGCTCCACTGACAGAAAAAGAAAGCAAATCTTACCGATCGTAGGAACTTCGGCAATAAAAACCCTTCGGAGAGAATTGGCCATGCTAAGGTCAGTGTTTTCGATCGTAAATCTAATCTCTTCATCTGTGAGACTAGATACGGAAACAACTGGCTGGTTGGCAAATGGCATACTTTTAATTTACCACAGAACAAATTCACAACGTTGTGAATTTGCAACAAAAGTTTGCAAAATTTCTCAAAAAAAACAAAACATATTTTTCCCGAAAGAAAAATAATACGCCTGGCAGCGAGAACATTATGTTGGCATTATGCACCACATTGGATCGCGGTTCCAAGATTTCCACAAACCTACGAAAAATTAAAAGAATTACATCGTTTTTGGTCATCGTTACATCTTAGATGGAGTATTCCGTCAAAAATCTAGTTGTTGACTCCAATGCTCTTATTAAAAATGCTCTGACGTTGGTACGTTCTGAAATTAGCGTTAAAACCTATTTCCAGAAGACAGGGGAAAATGTATATTCAGTGTCTGGAGTTGTAAAAGAATTGCGGGACAAAGAAACGAAGGAACGATTGAGGAGTGGACTGTTCGATCTGAAATTACTGGAGCCCTCACCCGATTCCATAAAAAAAGGTGATTTTCGTGACGATCTTATGTAAAATTTTTAGTGATTGATATCTCAAAGAAAACTGGAGACTATCCTGTGCTTTCTTTAACCGACATTAACGTGCTTGCTTTGACTTTGGATCTACATATAAAACATAATGGTGAAGGTAGTGTCAATTACAATGTGGAGAATGTTAAGACTTTGATTGAACGAACGGTCGATGAAGAAGGGGAGGAGCTAAAAGAAACAAAGATTCCCGGATTTGTGAGCCCGGATTCAGATGCAGATGATGATGAAGACGAAGACGGCCATTGGCTCGACGACAGCAAATTGATTGGTGCTTTCGGCAAGCAAAGCGAACTCATGGTGGCCTGCATGACTTCTGACTTTGCGATGCAAAATGTCTTATTACACATGAGACTTGGGTTATTGGCTATTGATGGTCATAGGATAAGAGGGCTACGGACTTACGTTCTACGTTGCAGGTAAAAAATGTTTTCCATTTTATGAAGTTCAGATCGTGCTATAATTTGCTACGGAAAATGGACAAAGAATTTTGTCCTAAGTGTGGAAACAAGAATCTGCACAGAGTTAGTGTGAAGATAGATGAAGATGGGAGGACCGAAATCTATTTGAATGAACAGAAGCTTCAGATAACGCGCGGTCTCAGTCATGTTCGAAGAAATGTCAGAGGCGGGAAACACGACAACTGCGAAAGAATCTTTGAGGACCAACGGATGCCCCAAAATCGATTGGCTAAAACGCATCAGGTAAAGATAAATTGGTTGGAAAAATGGTCTCCATAACTTTGTTTTACAAGCTTACAAAAAAAATTTTACAAATTGTTACCATAATTACTATATTTTAACGAGTTTTTATGATTTTTTAGGATGGCATTTCCGATTCACCTTTCACTACACATGATGTGACGTCCAGGTCGGCGATCCTTGGCATCAGATCGCAATTTCATTCGAAAGGAGATTCTTACAATTCTACGAATCCACATGGTCGAAAGAGTGGTCGGAGGGTATGACTGTTATTATTGTTGTTGTTTTTTTGTATAAAAACTTGTTGAGACTCGGTTGGATTAATTTAAGACTGGTCTGCTTCCCTCATGTTATACTATAATTTGCGCGAAGCGTTATAAAGTTCTTTGTTCTGTTTTCAGAAATTGCAACGATGGTATGCGAAAAGTGTAAGTTCTGAATCGCTTCCAAACTGTGTTCATTCCAAAATTTTAGGCACAAATAAGTTAAACAAACTTGCTACGGTTCATAAAGGACCCTGTTCATCCAAAAAAGTAACGAATGAAAACAAATTACTTACATCAAAGTCACGATTTAAACCAGAAAAGGATTCCTTCAAGAAATGCCGGATTTGCAAAAAACTTTGCCACCATATTTCAGCCCATTACTGTCAAGATTGCGCGTATCAAAAAGGAATTTGTCCAATGTGCGGAAGAAAAGTTTTGGAAACGAATAACTACCGACAAAGTCTGGTATGATATGGTTTATCCTTTGTATATACTCGTGAAATATGAATGATGTATAAATTATCTCCTTTTTCGTTTCTTTGTGATTTTCGGACTACTGAACATATTCATTGAACGTTTCTCCGGCGACGAGCAATAATTCCAAAACATAGTTGATCCATCCCACTAAAATAATTTATTACCATCCACAGGATTCCGAGCTTCTCTACCGCCACCGATCGGTCGCATTTCGCACAAAATGGCAACCGGGCTGCGCGCCAGCTGAATACCAGGGTATACCCTGTAGGGTAGGTCTTTTTCACTCTGTCTAAAAACCAATTTTTACCCTTTTTCATTTTCAGGCTAGATAGTTATCAGCTGATGCGCGCAGGCTTGTTGTCATTTTGAGCGAAAAGCGGGACCGATCAGTCGCAGCAAAAAAGCTCGGAATTCTGTGCCATTCTGGAGAACTTACGGAGGCAGTAACTATTTCATTCTGCTCCGGATGCCACGAACAATCTCGTACAACACTTTGGTGTCCTCCAAACTTCCCTTTTATCTTTCCGTCGAGTATGTCGTACACTAAATGGCATTTAGTACTTAAATTTTCCAACTTACCTACACAGCTCCCAGTAGCGCATCCAGTGTAAACATAACGTCGTCCTGTAGATTCCGGTGAAAATTTGGCCCTGATTAACGTGTGTAAAACGGAGTGACCTCTCATTGTCAGTACTGAGCAATCCCCGTCCATAGGCTCTCGTCTCATGTCATTGGGTACTCTCTGATACCGATAATCCCATTGCTGATTTTGAACGGAGTCCAGTGTATTTTTCTGAAGGTTCATTTAAAATGGAATTAGCCGACTCACCACAGCTGCTTGCGATGCAGTATGTCGAAGATCCCACAACTTGATAGACTGGTCTTTGGAATTGGAGAGGAAATATCGCCCGTCCTCTCGAGAATCGATGTAAGTAATTCCATCGAAATGTCCGGCCATCACTCCAACTGGTTCGGCTCTGATACCCGAATCAATTGTCCGTCTGTCCCATACCTAAATTGTAAGTTCAATAACAAAAAGGTCTTACCTTTATAAGTCCATCATCAGCTCCTGTCAATATTAGATGAGAGCTGTGATCTACGAATGAAACGGCATTCACATCATCGTCATGTGCATTCACTGCCAAAACGCACTTTAACGTCTCTCTGTCATATATATACATATGACGGTCAGTGGATCCTGCGACTATTTCTGTACCGGAAGCATTGAATCTGATTGAGAAAAGGGCGAATCTAAAATTAGAAATAATACGATGAAGTCGTTATACCTCGACTCTTGTGCCTCTACTCGTAATGGCAACCAATTGTCAGCCGTTCCTTCCAACGAGCATTGATACATCGCATCGTTCCATGTCGAATACACAAGATCTCGACCATCCGGACTTACAATAACATCCAATATACTCCAACCAACATAAGGAACATCGATGGTTTTATGCAAGCTGTAACTGTCTTGCGAAGTTCTCCTATAGATTCTTATTTTATGATCTTGACTGGCGGTTACAACTTTATCACCATTTCCAATATGTGAAGCGCAGAATGTTTTGGATCGTATTGTATCGATCCGGTTACGGTAGTTCGGTGCGTACCTAAAAATAATCTTTCTGAATAATAAACGGTCTTACCGGTTGCTAAATTCGGTTTTATGACCAGGAGATATTCCGCTGACCCCCGGTTTGTAAGGCTGCCGACCACAACATGGTCTCCAACGTGCCCCCAATTCTCTCTCAACGAGCGTTGAGTACAGTTGTCGATGTCTGCGGCATTTACGTACGTCAAACGTCCCGCATCGTAACGACGTGTCCGCTATTAATTCTCCGTAACTCTAAAACAACTTTGTAGAAAAGCGCACAAACAAGTAATGCGAAGGGTCATGATATGTACCTTTCTCAAGGCATCAACTGAAGAAGCGATTACTGAGTAGCAACAAGTATCATTCACATCTTCCGACGACCCAGGGTCCATTTCATCGACCTCACCAGCTTCCTTAAAGATGATGATTAGAATGGGGAACAGCACAAACTCGAACCACTCAAACTACAAAATACAAGTTCGACAAAATAAATTTGTTCTCTCCAAAAGAGGAAGATAACAAAAAAGTTTGTCATCCGATCTCTCTCATCACTATCGTTGTTCTTACCCCTACAAGGCCGTCTTGTTGTATGGCACGATAAAAAGAGAGATCTCTAAGCTGATTTACGAGGTCTTGTTGAGCGTATTCATCCAATAAAGACGAACGGTTGGTGGATTCGGACGATTCGGCCGATCCCATTCGCTATGAGGACATTAGACATAACACAATTTAAGTATCTGAAGATTAAAACTTGTTTTATGTCCGGAAATTAGAATAAAATCTTTATTAGCTCTAGTCCAACTCGTCAACATCAGTGATAATACGAGCATCTTCCACCTCTGGCCACTTGGACGGATCGATAGGTTGACGGCAAATCGGGCAGGTTTTCTGCCTTTCTAGCCAAGGTACAAGGCAGTCCTTGTGATAAATATGTTTGCAGTCTAACTGCGCCACCTCTTGGCCTAAATCAAATGTGTCCATACAAGTCGTGCACTGGGTTCCGTTGTCTACATGGATCTGGGTAACATTGGTCATTGGCAATCTTTTTATTTCTGCCTTTGATAAGCCAACGGATTGCTCGTATCCGTTCAATAACTGCGTGATTATTTCGTCAAAATTTGCATCTCCAAACGCATAATCCCCGAGGTTCCTTGGCATTCTGAATGAAGATCAATCATCCTTAAACAGTTAATTACCCTCCGCCGTCCCCGTGACCTATTTGAATGTGAATATGGCCGCCTTGAGGCACACCAGACGATAGATTTGCCATTAGTTGATTCAAGAACTGCCCAAGAAAATCCCCTGGTTGTGCTTGCGGATTGCGACTATGATCTCCATCGTTGACTGCTCTGTTATTAGGACTTCTTCGGGCAGGTTCCTCATGACGAAGGTTGGAATTTAACGATGAGTCAGGAGTGAACACCCCTCTTGACGAGGGCCCTGCGGCAGCCCCGAGTAAGTTCCTCAGAAACTATGAATAAAATTGAAAATAGTTGTTAACTTACTGGTGGAACTCCTTGCAAATTAGTTGGCTCTTGACGGTCTGAACCTACTACAAAGGATATTGTTGGCTGCAGGTTTCCCAAGTAAGTGTTATTTGCAGGCGTAATTTCTTCAATAAACTCTCCATTGCATCGAGAACAGTGCAAGCTCTAAAACAATGTTAAATTCAAAATTATCTCATACCTGGTCGGCTTCTACCGTCTGCTCACATTGATAGCAATAAAACGGCATCTTTGCATTGGACAATATTCGAAAATTGCAGCAGAAAAAGTATTTCCGTTCACACACCTCGCTTTGATTCAATATTACGTAAAGATGGGCGCGAATTGCCGAGGAAATTTCAGCGTATGACATGTCCATTTTGCAAGGAGTCACCTATCACTAAAATATCAAAATGCGGTTACGTATATCATCAGGGGTGGTCAGCGGACCCTATTTTTCCGATTTTCGGCCCGCGGCCCGGCCCGTCTAATTGACCGGCCCGGCCCGGCCCGTCTAGTCTTTTTCCAGGCCCGGCCCGGCCCGTGACGGGCCTGGCCCGGCCCGGCCCGTGCAGGCCCGTCTATAGAGGGTTCTGCGAACTGCGCCCAGGCTCGGGATCTAAACTGAGGCAAAAAAGGCGTTGATCTAGCTAGTAAAGGATCAATGTGATAGTTTTGTGGTTCTATAATGGAACTATAGACTTGTAAACGTTTTAGAACTTGAGAAACAGCAACTATAACAACATAAATTAATTTTCCCGGCGCGAAAACAATGAATGCCAACAGTTTGGCATTGTATTTTAGACGGGCCGGGCCGGAAAAAAACCCAGGCCCGCGGCCCGGCCCGGCCCGTTTGTCAATTTCCATTTTTGAGGCCGGCCGGCCCGTTTGGGCCGGGCCGGGCCGGCCCGCTGACCACACCTGCGTATATCGACCTGAAAGATTGTGTGACGCCGCGGCGCGCCGTAGTTTGCGATGTTATTATTTTCTGATGCTCATAGGATAATTTTTTCAGAATGGTTCGAAAAAAGCTGGACAACAGACTTCGTGTCTTAATTGAGAATGGTGTTGTTCTGGGCCATCGTTCAATGTTTGTAGTGGTTGGCGAGAAGGCTCGTGATCAGGTTGTACTTCTACATCACATTTTATCAAAGGCTACGGTTTCCTCACGACCTTCGGTGTTATGGTGTTATAAGAAAGAGTTGGGATTTAGTTCCCATAGGAAGAAAAGGATTAGAGAAATCCAAAAAAAGGCTAAACATGGAAATGTTGAATTGAAGGTTAGTTCAAGTTCTTTTTTCATTGCTTAAATTTCTAGGAAGATGATCTCTTTGAGAATTTTATTTCTTCTACTGATATAAGATATTGTTATTACAACGAAACAGATCGAATTTTGGGTAATACTTATGGAATGTTGGTATTACAAGATTTTGAGGCTATTACTCCAAATCTGCTTGCCAGAACTGTTGAAACTGTGAAAGGTGGCGGTTTAGTTTTGATTCTTTTACCAGCCATCTCCAACCTGAAACAACTTTATTCGATAACTATGGTATGTTTATTTTTATTTAAACTTTACTTTCTTAGGATGTGCACAGTCGATATCGAACTCATTCCCACCAGCAAATAGTCAATAGATTTAACGAAAGGTTTCTTCTTTCGCTATCCGATTGTGCCGATTGTGCAGTTATCGACGATCAACTTAACATTTTGCCGATTTCATCGCACATCCTCAACCTGGAGCCAGTTCCGCCGACTTTAAAGATGGAGAAGTCAGAGACAGAATTGGAATTAGAAGATTTAAAGACGAAAATGAGCGATGTTAAGCCGTTGGGAACCATTCTCAAGGAGTGCAAAACACTCTGCCAGGCGAAGGTAGGCATACGTTTCTGTACGAAAAAAAACGTCGTGAAATAATCTACGTGTAATGCAATATGGTAAAACTTTTTAGGTAGTTCTTCGTTTGCTTGACATTCTGACAGAGAGGACTTCCGCGATTTGTGCGATTACAGCAGCTCGAGGGCGTGGTAAATCTGCAGCCCTTGGTTTAGCTATTGCCGGGGGTATTTCTTTCGGATTGTCTAATATATACGTCACAAGTCCAACTCCAGATAACGTTAAAACGCTTTTTCAATTTGTGATAGAAGGTTTTAAAGCTCTAAACCTAAAGGAACACGTCGATTATACCATCAATTACTCAAAGGAAGAACATCAGAAGGGATTAATTATGGGCTTTGAGATGTTTAAACGCCATAAACAGACCATCAAGGTGAGAAGAAACGAAGGAACGTCATGTTTATTTGAGGTTTCAGTATCTTGTTCCGACTGAAAATAATGTTCTAACCCAAGGAGAACTTCTAGTAATTGATGAAGCGGCCGCCATTCCATTGCCAATTGTCCAAAACTTAACCAAAGGTACCTATTTTTCTTTCTGTTTATTGTGTTTAGGGAACAACATCGTTTTCTTTTCGTCCACCACACATGGATATGAGGGAACTGGTCGATCGCTTTCGTTGAAGCTGATCCAACAGTTAAGGAAGAGGTCGACAACGAGTTCTGAGGGTAAAGATGGGCGTATTGGAAGGTTACTGCATGAAATGACATTGGAAGAAAGCATTCGATACAAGCCGGGGGATAAGATTGAGAAGTGGTTGTTTAAATTTCTATGTCTCGACTCTATGAACACCACATATAAGATATCAGGTTCTCCCCCGCCTGAAGTTTGTCAGTTGTAAGTTTATAATTTGTTAATAAGCCTTTTTTAAAGGTATCACGTAAATCTCGATGCCCTGTTCTCGTATCACAAAGCTGCCGAACTGTTTCTGTCCAAGGTGATGTCAATATTTGTCTCTGCCCATTACAAAAACAATCCTAACGATTTACAAATGTTATCTGATGCCCCTGCCCAGCTCTTGTTTGTTTTAATGAGTCCAGTTTCTAATGAAATAACGGATATCCCTGATGTAAGTTTTTTTCGCCTTATCTTTATTTTGTATTTAGATCTTAGCTGTTGCCCAAATTGTACTGGAAGGTGAGATTCCCGATCAACAAATTCGTAGTGAACAATCGAAGGGGAGACGGGCGGCTGGAGACTTGATACCTTGGACGTTATGCCAATATTATCTAGTACGTTTATTTTTCGATTTTTTTGTTGGGGAGGTTTTTGACCACAGATAAACCTGCGAGAAAAATTTACCGAAAAATTGCATTGGTTCTCTTGACCCTTTTCATTTTTTCTCCGGCCTCTTTCTGGGGGGCCCTTCCTATACTGGTCTACAAAATTTTCTTTCCACGTATCTCGGGAACCGCCGGGCCTCCAAATTCGGCATAGAAACATCCCGGGACAATCTAACACCATACCCAAAAAATCATATCATCTGATGCACTTTCCATACACTTTATGCAAAAGGCAAGAAAACCGGATGACAAAATTTGCTTTCCGCATTGGAAAACGTTTGTAACTAATAAGTCAGAGGGCGGCGCTAACAAGGGAAGTCACTTAAATCACGGATCGATTTTGAAAAACGACTGATACAGCGATGGGGAGGGTAGGACGGGGATATCAAATCTGAAAACCGCTACCTCCACCGGCCTCTGGGAGCCGAGATAATCGACCAAAAAGTTTGACCAAATTCCTCCGAACATTTCTTCCTTCCGAAAGAAGAAAACTCAGCGAACCGAATGGTCGGGTGGTCTGGAAGCGCGCTTCCGGGCCTTCACCTTTTCAGGTTCGAATCCGCGCAGTTCTCGAACTTGTGAAAAATTTATAAAACAGTTGCTATAATCCTGTAAATTTACTGGCAATTTATTTTTTGATTTTATGCCTATTTTACGGTAAATTTTCATCCTTGAAAATTCAAATCGGAACTCGCATTCAAATTATTACTCTGAAATTTTAGCGTAAAATATGCAAAAAATCAAAAAATTTTATCCTGCCGGTAAATTTACTGGATTACAGGAAAAGTTTAAAAAATTATTTGACCCATGCGGATTCGAACCTGAAAAGGTCAAGGGCCGGAAGCGCGCTTCCAGACCACCGGACCATCCGGTTCTCTTCTCTGCTTCTTTCGGAAGAGATTCGGAGCAACTTTTTTTGGTCAAACTTTTTTGGTCGATTATCTCGGCTTCCAGAGGCCGGTGGAGGTAGCGGTTTTCAGATTTGATATCTCCGTCCTACCCTCCCCATCGCTGTAACAGTCGTTTTACAAAATCGATCCGTGACTTAAGTGACTTCCCTTGTAAGGCATGATTGTGGTATCGTTGTGATGGAAAGAAAATTTTGTCGACCAGTATAAGAAAAATCAAGAAATTCCATAAATCCTAAGTAATAGTACAACTAACTGGTTGCATACATTGACTTCACCGGACCTCGTTGGTCTCCGGATGCTCATTGGCCCGGCCACGATTTCATCTCGTCTGTTTTATAGGATTATTCCTTTCCCAAGTTGGCTGGTGCCCGGATAATTCGTTTGGCTGTTCATTCCGAAGTTCAGGGTATGGGTTACGGCGGAAGAGTTGTGGAATTGCTTCAGGATTACTTTGAAGGAAACGTTGTGTGTGTTAATGAGAAGAGTGAAGACGAGTTTAAAATCCGCAACATAAAGGTAGAGT
Organism: Bursaphelenchus xylophilus; assembly: GCA_904066235.2. Classification (NCBI taxonomy): domain Eukaryota; kingdom Metazoa; phylum Nematoda; class Chromadorea; order Rhabditida; family Aphelenchoididae; genus Bursaphelenchus; species Bursaphelenchus xylophilus. The sequence goes on from CAJFCV020000001.1 coordinate 7,531,307, forward strand.
TGAACTCCTTTAGACGTTGTGTTTGTAGGATGATTTGGAGTCAGATTCTGATCTGAAGCCGCCAACTGAACTTCCTCCGCTTCTGAGAAAGCTTACTGAACGGAGAGCGGAGAAATTGGATTATTTGGGCGTGTCTTATGGACTGAACGTGCAGCTCTTAAAGTTCTGGAAGAAAGGAGGATTTGTCCCTGTCTACTTGAGGACCACTCCTAGTCCTGTTACTGGAGAATATAGCTGCATTATGTTGAAACCTTTGGCTACTGAAGGGAATAATGAAATTCAAAAAAAGAATGACTGGGTCTACACTTATAATGCAGAATTTAGAAGAAGATTCCTTTCTCTTCTCGGCTTTCAGTTCCGAAACTTCTCTCCTCATCTTGTTTTGAGCCTTCTTCAGAAGACAAACGATGTGATTCCGATTGGGAAAGGTAGGTTTATGGATTAAACTCGCGACTATGGCCCATCGTTGTAAAAGATTAGTTAATTCAAGAGGTAGAACCGCAACTCGCAGACTTTGTAGCATGTGGATCTAATAGAGAGTTGAACTGTTAACCAGAAGAGTGGGTTCACCGAAAACCCTAGCCAAAGAGGATTGGCCTTTTCCGAGCCGTTTGCATCATTTTTTTACTAATCCAATATTAGCCGTTAGTGGTTTTTTACAACACTGATTTGGGTAGCGACTATTTCCAGGGGTGGTCCGGTTATTTGAAAAAAAATTATTTGAAATAATCGCAATGCGAGGATGTGACTGTCTTTAGAAAAATTATTCGATCATAATTTATGTTTTAGAATGCTAATACATCGATAAAACGGATAATCGAAGCCAAAAAAATTATTCTTTTGCGAATTTTACCGTGATAAAAATACCAAAGCCTAGTTGGTTTCCTAACCTGTTCCAAACGTTTGTCCCGCCTATTTTAAAAAATTTTTGTTTTTACTTGCACGAGCTTTCTGATTTCTACGGCTATGTATCGGTTTAGGGTGTTAATAGATTGCTCTTCCACCATAAAAGAAGTGAAATTCCGATCTCAAGCCGCAAAGAAAATCTAGCCTGTTCCAAAGTTTAGCCCCGGGTCCAAGTTCCGAATAGTGTCTCTTCTCCAAAACGAGGTATGCCATTGGCGGGGGAAAATCGGATAAACGGGTCGGTTTTGCCACCCTGATCATAGCACTGAAACTAGCCAATCATTTAACTTGGTCTATTCTAATCGCATAATTCGATTTTTTTATTTCTTTAGTTCTGAAACGTGATGAAGTCCCGCTATTTCTTACCGATTCTGATCTCAAGAGGCTGTCGAATTACACAAGAAATATGGCCGACTATTCATTTATTGCCGATCTTCTCCCCAATATGGCCCATCTGTACTTCTCTGATTCCATGGATGGAGTAAGTGAGATATAAAAGTTAATTAGGAAAATGTACAAACTGGCGACATACGTCATTGAAGAGTCATTAAAGAAAGGTGCAAGACACCATTTCCATTTTTTTGCAGAATACCTTTCCGCCACGACGTACTGTAATTTACAGTATTTATAGGCCGTTTCGCAAAAAAATTCTTTCTCTCTCTTGGAAGAAAAAATTCGTTTACTAGGGGTTGCTTCAATGGTGCAGTGGTTGCTGTGCAGGTTGTGAAAAAAGCTCAAGCGAGTTCAGTGCCCGAGTATGGAAAACTGTTTTGAATTTTTTGAGTTAGAAACATATTTGCGTTAAGCTTTTCGAAGTTTTTTAATTTTGTTAGAAGACGACCCACTGCAGTTAAAACCTTCAAATTTACACGTTTTTTCGGATAAAAACAATGAAAATGTTCTTTTCATTGGATGAGTACACGAAAACTGGAAATATAATTAAACAAGATGGTTTTGTTTAACTACTTAAGGCACAAACGAACCGTTTATAATTTTTGCCCTGAGGAATTCTGCAAAAAATGAAAGTGGTTTCTAGTACTACTTTTCAAGCGCTTTCTAACGGTGTATAATACTTGTCATTTGGTGAGGGTAAGTTTGTCCATTTCCCTCGTACAGTGAGGGACCTGATCCAATGGCATAAAACGTCTCCTTTTGCATCCCGGAAGGGATCAAAATGACTCCAAACCATTCCCTTCTCTAAGCTAAAAAAACTCCGCTTTGAAAAGCGCGCCCCTTACTTCAAGGCGGGCTCTTCAAAGCGGGGGTTTTTAGTTTAGAGAAGGGAAGGGTTTGGAGACATTTTGGTCCCTTACGGGATGCAAAATGAGACGTTTTTTGCCATTGGATCCGGTCCCTCACTGTAAGTTATCGAATTGCAGCTATTTTTTGTCGCCCGCAAAAAGACTTCTCACTGTCCGCAAATGAGAGTCTTGTTGTGTAAAACTCAATGTTTAGCAGCAAATTTGATGTAAAAGTTTGAGACATTACTCCTAGACGTCTAGTAGTGTGTTTTTTTCTTACTTCCGAGTAATTCACGCAATAGGAAGGCACTCTGGGTAGAGAATCTAATGATATTGTACGCCATATCGGTGATTATTAAAGCAAAAATATTTACATCTTTTATACTGTTTTTCTAATATACTAGAAGAGTGCTTGTTAATTTAAACACCAATTGGGGTTTTTATTGGACACCTTTCAGCAACCTTTTTTATTTGCGGGCAGCAAAAAGTTTCTTTGTGGACACTGAAAAGCGTCGTTTCACATTTTTAGGTTGAGCTAAACGCGCTGCAATCAGCTTCACTGTTGTCGATGGGTTTACAAAGAAAGTCGGCGGAAGAGGTAGCTGGAGAGTTGAACATCGAAGTGGGTCAGTTAATGGCACTGTTCAACAAAGTTGCTCGGAAAATATCCGATTATTTCGACAATCTTTGCAAGAGTGCAATTGAAGGAAATAATAGAGTTACTGAGGTCACTATGAAGCCAACGGAAAGGTCTCTAATCGAAGACTTGAAGAATGCCGAAATGGAGATACGAATGCGGCAGGCAAAGGACAAGTTGGACCTGTCTCAATCCCTCGGATTTTCATCCGGATCGATCCCATCAGCCTTAAAGCAATTTGAGATAAAAGCAGGCGACGATGAATTCCAGAAGACCGTCGGGAACGTGCATCTCAGTCACGCTAGACATGGCGGGATTATCTCGGTCAAGACGAATAAAGGGTAAGTTTCATACGAATTATATTTCTGTTATTTAAGTGATGTTGTTCACAAATCCTTAATTGATCGTGAATTGGAGGAGATTGAAGGGAAGAAACAAAATAAACGGCCAATGAGGGAAAACAAGAGGAAAACGGTCAAAAAGTTTAAAAGAAATTAATCCCTTCTTTTTGTTGTTGTTGTTACTTTATTAATGAAGTGTTGTTAATGAGACCGTTCGAGGGATAAGGATTACGTTTTACCATTGAAATATTTTAACAAATTTGTTCCTGGGCCAGTTCCTTATCAGAAACTTGCGTCCCTCGTTGAATGCGATCAAGTAAATCCCAACAATGGGAGCGAACACCCAAACGTGGCTTGGCGGAACATGAATATCCATAATGTACTGCATGGCTGGGGTGTAAACAAACACATTTAACAAAAGTATCTCGATAATGACAGCAAAAACGCTGACCAAGTTTGTGATTCCATGTTGGAAAAAAGATACTCTTCTGGTAGTACACATGTACAGATGAAACACTTGCGACATTACTAATGTCACTTGCCAGGCTGCTGCAGCTTGGCCCCGGATGAACATCTGCTGTTTCTCATCGAACACTAAGCCGTCAGAAGTTGTGAAGTTCTCGGCATCTGGCCTCCAGTGATGCTCAGAAGTGTAAAGAAGGTCGAAGAAACTAATGTTGTGATGCCTGACTATAGACAAGGAGGATGCACGCACTTACCAGTAAATACTCAGATACGCAAAGAAACATCCCATAGTAATAACACACCCCGAGAACCCGTAAGAGTACAGCAACAACTTGTTTGTGACCAACGAAGTTGACCGTGATCTGGGAGGGATCTTCATTATATCTCGCTCTGGAGATTCATAAGCCAGTGACACGGCCGGTGGCAACTCGCTTGCCAAATCAATGCTTAATATCTGGAACGTACTTTTTCTCATCTTGTACACCTACTTGAAGAGGTTCCAATCCCAAGGGCATTCCAAGAACAAAGTTGATTATGATAGGGAATACTTCTGGCCATAAATGTGCTAGCTTTGGAGATAATATTACTTTCAATGTAATTATTTACCGTATACGCAATGGACAGCCGTAGGTTGTCGAAGAGAAGACGTCCTTCTTCAATCCCCTTTACAATGCTTGCAAAGTTGTCATCAGTCAGGATAAGATCGGCCATTTTCTGAGCAATATCACTTCCATTAACTCCCATGGCAATGCCCACATTTGCTTTTGCCAAGGCCGGGGCATCATTTACGCCCCCACCAGTCACAGCGACAGTCTCGCCGCGTTCTTGGCATTCTTTCACTATCAGGAGCTTTTGTTCCGGAGTAGTTCTACAGGCAAGGTGGCAATCAGGGTATTCAAATTACCTTGCAAATATAATGTACTTGTAAGACAGAAGCTGGTCCCATTGCGATTTATTCATGCTCGTTAGGTCCTCTCCCAGCACTACTGTCCAGTCTTCGGTGGCGTTTGCATCCACGCTTAATTTGACTTGTTGGCGCCCTCTTACCTCAATCTTAGATATATGAGTTTACGGATACTATTGACCTTACTTTGTCTGTGTGAGGGCCTATCAGCCCTATTTGGGAGGCTACTGCAGTTGCCGTTGTTGGATGGTCGCCAGTGATCATGAACACTTTTATTCCTGCCTCCTTACATTGTTGTATAGCAGCACTTGTCTCGGGTCTGAAGATTTTATTAGTACAGATCCGCGTTTACCTTGGGGGATCCATCATTGCGCACATCCCCAGGAATACAAGCCCCTCGTCCGGAAACTCGGTCTTCTTGAATTTCAAATGAGACCTGTCTCTGAAATGCCTGTGGGCAAATGCAATAACTCTCCGTCCTTCATTTCCAAAATATTCCCAAGCTTCTTGACATCGTTGTCGAAAGTCATCGGTGATTTCGACCAATTCATTATCAATCAAAGTGTAAGTGGATCGACTGAGAATAACCTCCGGTGCCCCCTTCATCATCGTAATGTAGATCCAGTTGGATTGATCTGCTTCTTCCATTTCTTTTGTGTCAGCCGATTGCGGCTTGGCCATACAGCGGCAAACAACAAGTTGCCATCGACGGACCGAGTTGAAAGGGATCTCCAAAATTGTCTAAACACATTTCAGGGGATGACTCTACTTTTGTCGAAGAACTCTTACATGAAATCGTTGTCTGACACCTTCGACACTAGCAGTTTGCTGTACGTACCGTAACAAAGCGACGTCAGAAGGGCATCCGATGATGTCGTTTCGCTTTCTTCGTGCCCTCTTGTCCTTCTTCCGCTCTTCTTCCTCAAAATTGTACACATTATCGCTGATTTTTTCAGTACTTGGTTGGCTTTGCATGTCTTTTGTAGGTTCATGAACAGATTCATTCCCTGACTGATCACTGAATTCGCACTACAGTGCCGATTACGTTCACTTACATTACAGTAAATCGTTTTGTCCTGACCGAATTTAATTTTTCTCGATGGACCTTTTCCATTTCTCTTATACTGGACACCTTTCTGACCGATCTTCTAGAGCCAACCGAGGCCGAATTGCAGACGGACATTACAGATAACAGTTCTGGAAGAGTCGGCTCTAGTTTCTGTTTAGAGGTTATCTTCAACGCCTTGATATGAGGCTGTTTAATGTCGGCATGCACTGAAATGGAAGTGATGATTTTGCGTTTTCAGAAGGTACCTGAATAATGGCGACTGTTGTACCAGAGGTCGGTCAGAATCATTAAATTCTCCGTCAAAGTGCCAGTTTTGTCAGTAGCCACTACTGTCGTAGCACCGAGTTCATCAATGACGTCCAATTTTTTTATAAAAACGTTCTTTTTTGCCATTCTCCGCGCAATGATGGCCAATTGGGACATGACCATAGCAGGGAGACCTTGAGGAACATTGGCCACGATAATGATCAAAAAGCCCGTTACAAAATGGAAAAGAATATTCTCAAACCGGGCGACAACGATCCCAATCAAAAAGAAAATGACCCCCATGCTCAGTGCAATTATCGATATCAACTGGACGAACTTAGCGATCTCTTTCTGAAGAAGACTCTCGTTGATAACCACGTTCCCCTGGATGCTGGCAATGTTTCCTAAGAGAGTATAATGCCCAGTTCTGATTACACAGGCTATCGCATCTCCTTCGATGCAGTAGGACCCTTTGAAGGCAACATTACGGGCATCGAACACACTTATGTGCCGAGCGGCAGCTTCATGGGTAAAGTCCAGGGGTTGAGGTTCTCCTGAAGTATCAGATTTTAACCAAATAAATCACACAAGGAAACTTCTCAGTAAATTCAAGTGTATTGCCAACATAGTATAAGGATGGTGACATACGCATTAAATCGGGTGTCGTTGTCTGTTAGGCCTAGACAAGAAATGCGCAATTCTTGTCTGAGCAGAGAAAAAAAGAAAAAAATCTCCAAAGGGAGAGAGCAGAAATTTACGCAATACTGCGCAACGTTCCGCAATTTGAGACAAGAATTGCGCATTTCGTGTCTAGAGGCCTAACAGACAAGAAATTGCGGGTTCTGGCCACGACACCCCGAATTATTTTTTTCTTAATTTTTTGGTTTTGGGGTTACTATAAGTAAATGTGATAACTTACAATATTTTTTGAACTAAAGGTTCTTTCGCACGGAGTTATGTTGGCAAAATGTTTGAATTAACTGAGAACTCTCTTACATTGCCTCGATTTGTACCTGTAATCGCAGACATTTCTAATTTAAGACCGAAAGATTGAAGTATTCTGGCATCGGCGGGGACTCTTTGGCCTGCCCTGATGTTGATTATATCTCCCACCACCAGTTCTTCTGCCGGCACTTGTCTTTCCTCGCAATCTCTGATCACAAATGAATTCTGGGGAAGAATAGATTTGAAGTCGCTGACAACCTGGACAAAGAGATGTAAGTATAGAGTTGTCTGACATCGTATGTTCACCTACTCTCATAGCCTTCTTCTCTTGCAAGAATGACATTATGCTCATACACACGACTATGCACATCAAAATCAATGCACAATAAAGATTTAAGGGTTCCTCATTGTTATGATAGAGATGAATGAAATAAGTTATAATGCTCAGAACGGCCGCTCCCATTAGAAGGATCCAAAATTTGTACAGGAACTGCTTGGCAAACAATTGCAGATTACTAATGTCTTTTGGGGGCTTGATCACATTTTTACCGCCATCTCTGAGTCTTTTTCTAAACCACTTGAGCGTCTAATAGAAATAAAACGTACCTGGCTTCCGTAGAGCTAAGTCCGTCACTGTTTTCAGGGCATTCCTGATCAATGTAAGAGTCTGGATAAACATCCCGGAGTTCGTCGAGAGTGAGATGATGCTCTACAAAAGTGTTGGCCACATCTTGACGACGATGTTCTGGGGATTCCACGGATTCAGAGACTTTTGGTTTCCTCAGAAGACGCCTTATCCACCGATGAAGCATAATATAAAAATTTTAACGGGTTTTACTGGATGCTCAACTTTTATTTTTAAGGTCAAAAACCGAGAGCGACCGCCATTTTTTGTGTAAACTGTGAGCGGAATTACCTGTTTTCATGCCTCCTGCGGTCTTTATTTACTTCTGATACGTATACATTACTTACAGGGTGCGCCAATAAAATCTGGACTAATATTTTTGCTTGCCCTGCGGGCTGAAACAGTACGAGAACAAAGTGGGCGATTGTGTACACGTGTAATACGTCCAAGAAGCTATCTTTAAAGTTTCAGACAAAATAATCGTCTACGGGACTTGTTTTGCCATTATAAGTGCTTACAACTAAAGCGCCTGAAACACGGACCCCAAATTGGTCAAAAAATGGTTGCGCTATCTTTACCGTTTTATGCTATGGGCTAAAATTTATTTTTTCTGATAGAGCCCTGGTCGGTTTTTATACACTGAAATTGATCTTGCCTCATTATGACAATTAGGCTTTTTACAGCTCGCCAAAGTTGGTTTAAAAACGGGCCCTTTTTCGCGAAAACTTCCGTTAAATCAATGATTTTTATGTAGAAGTTTCCCTGTGTGATTCCAAACATGTTAAGCACCAGAACTACTTTTGTAAGGATAACCAGAGTCTGCCTAGTCGCCTTTCAAAGAGGATTTTTCTATCTGGTGCCTCTGGTGATGAAATAGTGACCGTAGTGGCATAATTTACTAAATGCTCGCTATTCGAGTGACCTTGGACTAGATATTTCTAAAAGTGATTTGGCTACATTAGCATGTATCCAGTATACAACGCTATGTTGATTTTTACGCTTAAGGCCTTTCCAACTGGTTACAAACTGCCAAAACGTTTCAAGTCCCGAATGACCGTGCCTTGAATTCCCCCCACGAACTTTTATTTATGCAGAAACTGTCCCCTTGTATGTGCGGATTTTCTTTTACACTATAACAATTGTCTATGTATACACTCTGTAATCACGGAATTTTGGAGCAAGACGGGCTATAACCTGGCGTTGAGATCCTTAAAAACATAAAAATCCAAATTTTTGGGCCTTTTTTTGTTTCCGCCACCAACGCCGCCAGATCGGCCGCCAACCATGATTCCGTTTGCTGTTACGAAGCTAACAGCACGTACTTTATATACAATAAATTTGAAGAACGTCAGTCCCCCCTAGCAGAAATAATGGAGGAATTAATATCCCAGTCATCATCTGGAAAAAAAATTTCTGCACCTCCAAAAACTTTTGATTATTTTTTCGCTCTTGCAATAGGCACCGACCTGGGCATTATCGTTGCTTTACAGCACGGTTGTTACCCTTTCTAAAAGTGCTAAAAGTTTCCATTCGTAGGCCGTCTGAAAAAGGCTACATGGAATTTAGTTTAGTCCAGATTTTATTGGCGCACCCTGTATATTCTACTAAATATTTTATCCGTCTGACACAAAGGGGATGATAATTGAGTTAAATGAGAAGGGAATCGGCCAGAATGAGGCAGGCTTTCTGTCTTGATCAGTCTATTCATGTCCTCGGCTGCTTCCTTCGCTCCTTTAATTGTCCCTCACTCAGAATGCAAGAATACAGTAAGTATACCATTCTCTGAGACGATGATCAAACATTTTAGCTACCAAAAAAGGTGCCGACAAAGAAGAGTGGACTTCAATTTGTAAAGATGGCTCTCCCACACGTTGGTTTGTACTCTCTGATATTCGGATACCTAATGCTGGGAGCTTGGGCATTTAAAATGTTCGAGTTCGATGCGGAAAGAGAGCATATGCGGGAAAAATTGAAGAAAATAGAAACAGTCTACAGTACCATCGATAAAACAATGAACAAAATGTGCATTGAGATCGATTCGGCACGGCTTTATAACTCTTTGTCAAGGTAAACCGATCTCCCAATGTAATATAACAGTAAAGATTGTCATCGTATATGGAAGGGAAGCCTTTCAAACTAAACCCGCACAAAATAGCCGATGTTGACGATGTCCTCCCTTCTAAATGGGATACCCTGTCTTCCATTTTGTATGCCCTCTCAATACTGGTGAGATGAAATTTATTTCCGCGATGATTAACATTTTAATTACAATCGGACTCGATTATCGGAGTAATTATTTCGAAAATTCGATCTCTCATTTTAAGACGACCACCGGCTACGGATACGTGAATCCAACTACAGTTGTGGGGAAGATTTTCTCAATGGGATACGGATTTATTGGGATCCCATTGATGTTCTTGGCGGCCGTAGATATCGGCCGGTTTTTGTCTCACGTGGTCCTCAAAGTATACAACCAATTTCAGGTAGGAGGCGTTGTCAGGTCTTTATAGAAATTTCCAGACCAATCTTAGATTTACCTGGTGCTGTCCGAAGAAGAATGACGTCATTTCCCAAGTCGAGACTAAGGCCCGGAAGGTTTTAACTCCAATCAAACGAAAATCCTTCAGCAGGAAATCATTCAGGAAAAAGAATTCAAAAAAGGACGAGAGGAGTAACAAGAAACGACTTCCGTTGTCAGTTAACGCCTCCATCTTACTTCTTTTCTGCATGTTCGGAGGCCTCGTTTATATTGCCGCTGGCGGAAATCAGAAAACTTTCTTTGGAGCTTTTTTTGTCACCTTTAATTTGGTGGCCAATCTGACAATGGCGGAGATGCCGACGGATATCTCCAAGGCATTGACCGTCCTTTACATTACAATCTTCGTTACATTCGGTATGAGAAGGGGTTCTCTGACCCTATTTTAGGATTGGCCGTTCTATCAATGTGCGCCGAATTGGCGGCCGGTGAACTAAAATGGATATTCTTGAAGATACATTACTTCGGGCGGAAAATAAACTGGAAAAGAAAACAGAAGGACCCGAAGGAAGAGCAGATCGATATCGAAGTGACGGAATTGCTGAACATAATTAATCAGATTAAGTCCAAGTACCCCGAAAAGCGGGAAATAACATCTGTCGACCTTCTCAAATACGTCCAGGAATTAAACGGAGGGACTCAAAGTATTACATTTAACATGTTCATGAAGCAGCATCGCCGGGATACGATCGCTTTCATGCCTCAGAGTATAGAAGCTCTAAAATTTGCAGACGAAATGGACTTCGATGACCAATCGGGGAAGGAAGAGCTCGAGACTGAGGAGACTGACAACCTAACTCTCCGCTTCTCAACATAATTGTGACAGCTTTATTACGTAATCTTTGTCACAAATAAAGTACCCGAGTGTTTTTTTCAATGGAATCTGTGAGCATTTGCTGTTTTAAAACTTCCTTGACATCAGATAAAGCCAAGTCTGCGTGAAATCGGACGACATCATCCGAATCTGTTGCTCTAGTTTGTTTCAAAACTTGAATCAGCTTTGTATTTGCCTCTTTGTTACTCTATAACAAATCAAAATTAAAAAGAATACGTTACCCGAAGTAAAGAAGAGGTTTCTTGCGCACTGAGCATCGTCCTGAGCAGAAAAACACTGGCTCGTCGAAGCAGTTTGTCTCTTTTTGATAACAGTAATTCGTTACATATATAAAGTAACTACAAACCAGTGGGTCAAACAAACCAATATTACCTCAAAGAAATTCTTCCACAAAAATTTTCCTTTGGAGACTTGAATAAGATTGGAAAACGCACTCAGCGATGAAGAGACCACAATGTCACTATGATGATTTAACATGGCTGTAAACACCGTATTCAGCTGACCATAATAGACTACAGAAATCTCCCCCAACTCCAATAAAATCCTTGAAATCGCTTCGCCCAATTGGATCTGATTTCGATTACAAATGTCGCAATCTATTATAAATAAACATTGCATTTTACAAAGCGCACTCACTCTTGCTGTCATTGTCTTCACAAGAGCATTCCCAATTCAGAAATAAGAATATCATTTTACCCAGAAATTCTGAATGTTTCCAAAGAACCAGATGCGAAAGGGAGTTGATTGCTGACAGATACACATAAGAGTCCGGGTGGTGAATATTATCTGGAAACATGGAGTTTAAGAAAATGCACACCATTGCTTTAAAATTGTGAAAGCCTCACAAAATAAAACATTAAAGAGTCTGGGACAATCGTCAACTAGACAAGAGTCCCGTCTTCTGATCAGACCAGTCATCTTGATGACAGCACCACCTCTCTCCGCGATCTCCACACTCCCATCTTCTTCATCCTCAAATCCATTCTGCATAATTTGCATTAATCTATCATAATCCGAATCCGATGCAGTAAGCTTGTCGGACGAAGTTTTAATTAAATCCTTCCCAAGCAATTTCAAAAAGTTTGAAATGTTGAGTTTTAAATTTCTGTAGTCCTCGTCAATTATACTTTCATTTACAGACAAAGTGTTATGCAATTTCAAGAGGATGTCTCCACACTCCTCATACAATCCATGGACCTGTAATTATATTGTTTTCCCCAACAAATCAATCACCTTTTCCGATTCGCCTTGTCCATATAACCCACCAAGAAGACCGAGGCTGAGATGTGTTGTTCTTAGCAAATCTGGCGCATTAAAGAGCAACCTAATATCCAAGCCTTTTTGCTTCAGGCTGAATTCTATGATCTGTTGGTCAACTCTTCTAAAATTTTCCTAAAAATTGTTGTACAGCAACTAAAATAACGGTACCTTTACTACCCCGAGTAAGGCAAGGATAACGTCTTCATCTTCAAAAGAGTCGTCTTTGTCCATTAACCATTCACCGAGAAGGCCCATCAGATGTAACACTGACCATGTATAACTCTCTTCACCATTTATATCCACTTCTTGTAAGTCTCGGACAAAGCTTTCTTCATCAAATCCCTCGTTCCATAAAACCATAGTTTTCACCAACAAATTCGCCATAATTCCTCGAGACTTTTCAAGTTTTCCCATCAATTTGGCAAGAGAATTAAAGAAAATTTCGTTAATAATCTCTGGACCCGGCTTCGAATTAAGAGAAATAATTCCGAAATGGTCGACATCTTCTTCATTCGACACGTCAGGAAGATTTCTTGCTCGATGGAGCAAAGAAAAAGTCTCCAGAAGAAGTCGCGCCTGAATATTTGAGTAAACAACGATCCTATTTTACCTTTTCCTCATTCTTTTCGGAACCATCCAACAAGTGTAATATCAACGAGACTATATTTTTCTCATCACGACAACCATTTATATAGATAAGAATTGCCAAAAGCTAATAAAATAATCATAAAGCGTCCAAAACTTACCTTTTTTATCCGATGATTATACTCGCTACAGTAACCCGCCCTTGTCGGTGCGAGCCAGGACTGGGCCAGAAACAGGGAGTTAACAAAATGTTGAACCCATTCCTCGTCCCCAAACTCCCTCACCCACAAAACATCGGCAGGAAAGAATATTCGGTCCAGTATCTGCGCGGAGACCGCTTTTTGATAATTTCTGGATTTTTTCGATTTTTCAATAATCGAAGATAACAGAAATCCATAATGTTCTGGCTCATTTTGACTCTAAATAATAACAAAATATCATCCCAACCAAAGCGTCCAAATCTTACCAGAACAAGAAGCCGTAACTCAGCCATGACAGATCTAGATTGTCTGGATGTGACCTTTAAAATAAGGGCGGCCAAGGCATCACAAGGTGATTGCTGTTGCCAGAACTTCTCACCGCCTAAAAAACTAACCTCAATAATTTGATCAAATCTCACCGAAATTGTCAACACAATTCAACAAAGTTCGGAGCCCGTTCTTTTCCACTATATATCCATTTAACCTCTGTTCCAACCTTACCTAAAATACAGGTTGCGGCAATTTTTCGGCCGGATTTGGATAGGCCATACACACACGGGTTTGATCGTTTTTGTTTGGCGTATGTGAAAATAGGAAAAAATGACAGCTTTTTGCGAATTTTGGCATGAAAATTTTCATACCTGTTTTTGCCGTAACGCGTTATAACGTTTCCACAGAAAATCATCCTTTTCCGCATATAACTGGCCAGGATATAGCCACAAAGTGTTTTTTCTATGTGACCATTCTCGTACTTTCTCGGCCACAAAAAGAATATCTCGGCCGGAAATAAGCATGGCTGCAAACCGGGCCAGCCCGGCCCGGCCCGGGCCGCAGGCCCGGGCTTAAATCTCCAAGCCCGGCCCGGGCCCGGGCTTGGAAAATTTGGAAAGCCCGGCCCGGTTCGGCCCGGAAAATTTTATACTAGGTTGGAAAGAAAGAAACCGGGAAATGAAAAGAAAATTATGGCAAATTTTCGCAAGATGTAAAGAAAAATTTAGCAAAACCTAGGTACATAAGGTCACTGTACGTTCGCTATCAGCATTGTGTTCGAAAAAATGAAAAATCCTATCGTAAAAGCTTATTTTTTCCTTTTTTCCGGGCAAAACTCAAATTTCAAAAAAACCGGGCCGGCCCGGGCCTGAAAATCGAAGCCCGGAGTCGGGCCGAGAAATTAGTCGGCCCGGCCCGGGCCGGAAAATTTTGCAAAGCCCGGCCCGGAGCCATGCCTAGCCGGAAAGGCAAAACTTTCCGGAATTCAAATTAAAGAAAATCTGGGCGTCGGACTTGGGGTCCCTTGTCAATTATGGCAACTAGAGTTTTCTGTTTGTTGTTGATTTTTCGGTAGTATAATAAACAGGTATAACATGTTTGGTATCAAACAAAACGCAAGATTCTGAGGATTCGGACAAAAAATTGCCGCACCTTGTGTGCGCGCGTAATGTTAAAATATTTCACGTACAAAAAACCACTCGAACTCTGAATTTCTTTCCCGTTCTCTCAAAAGACAGATCATTGTCTCCATAACTTTGTTTTTCGGAAAGTATTTCTCCAGGAAATCTGAACCTGATTTGAAGAACTCGGCTTTCGGGTGTGTCTCCTTCAACTAAATGAATAAAAATTAACCAAAGAAATGTGAGACCTGCCGTTTCCACAGCCAATAATAATTGAGGCATCAAATAAGTCGACATCTCCACCGCTAAAACGTTTGTTTTTGCCATAAAGGCAACAGTTTCCAGATATAGCAACAACTAAAAATACTTCATAATAAGAAACAATTACCTTTTTGATCTTCACATCACGTTCATGATTTGATTGCCAAAGATTGAAAACCCATGGGAGTTTTAATTTGAACATACCTAAAATAATAGAAACCAATGGAAAAACTAACCTTGGCTCAATATTGTATTCAAACATGAAAAGGAGAAAAAAAATAAGGCCTCCTTAACAATCGCTTGCTGTTGAACTGGGATTACCTCTTCTGACGTCAAATGTAATAAATGTGAAGCATACTGAAATAAATATTGTAGTAAAATATCTACTTACATGTTTCAGTAGTATTGATAACATAATTTCAAAGTTATCAAATACAGAATCCGAACACTGGGAATTGTATTCATGCAAGGCGTCCTCATCGTGCAAGCTTGCAAGTGCATTACCTAATGCCTTCTTTACAAGTCCATCAACTGTATAAAGCTGGTCTTCTTAAAATTATTGTAAAAATTTTAAATCTTGCTTACTTTGTTCATTCTGAAATCTCAACAGAATATTTAGACAATCCAACAAGTTCTCCATCTTGAAAATCGAGATTATACAAAAAAAAAATTGGAGTAAAATAAAGAAAACGTTTTATACGATCAAACGTATTCGGGTAAAACTTTTGGCGTTGTGCAGAAGCACGCCAACTTATTTTCTATTGCAAAACGTCAAAAAAAGATGAGTACGGAAAGGTCCGCTGCGGAAAGGTCCGCTAAAAAAAAAAAAGAGGAGGGCGGGGGGGAAGGGTGGGGGGAGGTTTTCGATGGCGCTGATTTCGAAAATCATATCAGTTTTTTCTGAATTTTACAATTTTGCTTAAGCAGTAGTGTCATTTTCGCTGTAAAGACGAAAAAAGCGTCATAAGCTTTCTTACAATATCATACAAGTTTGACCAAGTTTTTACCAATTAAAACATTTCTTTTAAAGAATTGAGGAAGATAGGCAAGAATTCAGAAGAAATTGATACAATTTTCAAAATCAGCACCACCGAAAATCCCGAAATCCATTACTCAAAAAATTTTTTTTTTTTAAATTAGTAATTAACACTACTGCTTAAGCAAAATTGTAAAATTCAGAAAAAATGGATACGATATTCGAAATCAGCGCCATCGAAAACCCCACCAGAATATGCAGGGATCGGGCAAAAATCATTGCATTCTTTGGCTGGTAAACTTAAAGAATTCACTGTAATCTGATGACGCGATGTAAATGAAAGTGTTTATGCAATTTGCCATTAAATATTTTTGTCTGTATGGCTCTTGGCCCCTAATAACTTCCAATAGGATAAAAAATCCGACATGATCCCACCTTTTGGCTAGGTTGACTACCTTTAGGGCAAATACACCCCGTCCGAACCCTATTTACAACGTTCACGCTTTTGCAATCAGGAGGCTGAAACTTTCCGAAAATATTTTTTCAACGATGCTCGTCATTTTTCTTGTTGATATAATTTGGTCAGGATTACTGTAACATAAGCATTATGGCGTCGTCTTTCCGATGAAATTTGCATATTTTTGCGTTACACCCTCACCCGATTATAACATACAGCCGCTCGGACCTAATGAACGCGGTAAAAAGTATCATGCCGTGTTTAGTATTTATTATGCATAAGTATCAGTCTGTCGGGAAAATAACGGCGGATTGTCGCAGCAGAATGTCTCGCCTCGCCGCTATCGCGCACCAAATCCCCAGCCGCGGCTTTCAGTCGCAGAGCGATGATGGGCGATTCCGAGGCGCGACGATCCGCCGTTATTTTTCCGACAGACTGATACTAGTCCGTCCGTAAAGTCGCTGGAATGTTTTCGGCGACATGCACCCCGCGAAACCGAAAGTTCACTTTGCACTGTGCAATTTTTGGCTTTTTGCACAGTGCAATGAGCTTTTTGGGACGTCGCTCGCACCCTGAGTTTTCTTGCACAGTGCGCGTCGCCGAAATCATTCCAGCGACTTTACGGAAGGGCTAGTAATATTAAACCACATTTTGTGAACTGGATTCATGGTTGTTGTAACATCGATTTTATTTGTATGACGGGAATTCGGAACAAATCGATTTTTCCAAAAAAAAGTCCATGGTGGCCTGGCGTCGTGGATTCGGCAAATATCCTGTTGTCATGTCCAGCCTTGGCGACCCATTAGCTCTTTGACCGAAGGGCTACATGTGGTCGTGAGTTCTTTAATGTAATCCTAAGACTCCTATTTACTCTCAGTAATGTATATAAAATGTTTCGATTCAAAACTTTTTCCCCGTTTTTGGGGTGATTTTTGAAAATTGCCTCTGGATTTTGAAATACAACTATATGGTTTGTCCTGCTATGTTATTTCTTGTTATTAGGTCGTGAGTAGAATATATACCAAATTTGGTCCGAATTGGTACACTTTGGAACGGGTGAGATGGAAGGTGAAAACTTTGTACGCGGAATGTACAGGGTGGTCCAATCCGAAAATTTTTTTTGCATTTTGCAGAAAAACCTTGGAGTTTTTAGAATCAAAAAAAAATTTTTTGTTTTATCGGCGGAGACTTCCGTAATCCGCCTTGAATTCGGTGGAGTGCGTTTTTCACAAACGAGGCTGTAAAAATTGGTTCATTTTTTTCTCCGCTGATTTCTCCGCCGAGGTTGAACCTGAACTCTACCCCTTTTCTGAACTTTACCCCTTTTTCAACTCTACCCCTTTTTGAACTTTACCCCTTCAGAACTTTACCCCTTTTTCAACTCTACCCCTTGAATGAACTTTACCCCTTCAGAACTTTACCCCTTTTTCAACTCTACCCCTTGAATGAACTTTACCCCTTTTTGAACACTACCCCTCATTTTGAAAATTGAAAAAATGAGGTGTGACATCCGATGAAAATTTTTTCAAATTGAAAATAATAAGGTGTCCCACCTTATACGATGAAAAATTTTTTCAAATTGAAAAGAATAAGGTGTGACACCTTATACGATGAAAAATTTTTTCAAATTGAAAATAATAAGATGTCACACCTTATTATTTTCAATTTAAAAAAAAATTTCATCGTATAAGATGTCACACCTGATTTTTCTCAATTTGAAAAAATTTTTCATCGTATAAGGTGGGACACCTTATTATTTTCAATTTGAAAAATTTTTCATCGTATAAGATGTCACACCTGATTTTTCTCAATTTGACAAGGAAAGTACTTCTATGGGGTGTGGAGTTACAGGTCGAGATATATATCAAAAAATTCGCAAAAATTTTCTGATTCAGAATATATAAAAATTAGCTGCCTAATTTTGGTCTGATGACATGTTTTTGTCCTCAGAAGTTTTCTCGCGACACCATGCAAGTGTCTTTTTGACCGTGTTTTTACCAATAAAAAATTTTTGTTTTGTGCTAAAATAAATTCTGAGGCCTTGACAAGCCTTAAAATATCAAATTAGATTAGAACAACACCTTAGAAGTAGTTCCAATGTAAAAAATGGGTTCTAGTGGCAAAAGGAATCGAACCCGTCCCCTTCGGATTCCCAATCTAGCGCTCTAACCGCTCGGCCACACCGCTCTCTTCCGAAGGAAGAGACCGAGCGCGCTTTTGTTGCCGCAGATTTTTTTTCCTCGAGAAATACATTTATTGATAAAACTCGTAGGTAGACCAAAATTAGGCAGCTAATTTTTATATATTCTGAATCAGAAAATTTTTGCGAATTTTTTGATATATATCTCGACCTGTAACTCCACACCCCATAGAAGTACTTTCCTCGTGAAAAAAATTTTCATCGTATAAGATGTCACACCTTATTTTTTCAATTTTCAAAATGGGGTAGTGTTCAAAAAGGGGTAGAGTTCAGATTTTTTGGCGAAAATCAAAAAAGGGGTAGAGTTCATGAATTAGTGAATCAACTAAATTAACACCGTATCTTTAATTTCAACGTTTCCAGCGCCCTTCTACAGAAAAAAGTATCAAAGTATACAAACAGAGTAATCACTCGGGTAATAATGAACATGATATAATTTAGAAATGCTGTCGCAGCCCCGTGCTTAGATAGGGTTGACCTTATGCCAATCCGCGACTTGTTGCCCGTTCCCCTCGATCATAGCTTTCCAGTGCTCGGACCTGGGTCCAATGAAACATTGGCCAACAATCTCATTCCGAGTGACCCCGTCATGATTAAGGACCATCACCTCGAGTGACAGAGACGAAAGCATCTCCTCCGCTGACCTCAAACGATGCCCAGCTTCCCCATTGATAGATGGAATCTCGAAAGAGAAAGATTCGTTGAATACCGGCTCATTGCTTTTCTTTTTGACATGGGTCTTCTGTTTTGCGACTCTTTGGCCATCCAACAACAGGTAGATCTTTGCATACGCATCTAAAGTGCGGAAGTAATAAGCAATCATAAATAGTCGGGGCGGAGGGGGTTAAGAATAAAAAATATTCTAACTTACCAATTTGGCCCATGCCATTGAAAACGGGGAGATCCTTCATCTTTATGATTGCAACATTTAAGTTATTTGAATGGGAATTGTAAGAGATCGAAACCAGCACCTCAGCATGCAGATCGTTGTAGCATGGTCTCGGACTCAATTTCAAATCAAGATTCAATTTCTCTGAAGATTCAGAGAAGTTGGCGTCTCGTAGATTATAAAATGCTTCTCCCAATACAGTATCCCGGCTGTATGGATCCGAGCCCAGCACGGCCAGATGAAGTGTGTAACTCTCCAATTTCTCCGCATTTAAACCGTAAAGTGTAAACTGTTCGTCGTAGAAGGGGTTCTGGGTCCCTCTGAGAACACGGGTCTTTACTCGATGGTGATTGTCAGGAAGGACGCGTAGTTTCACGTAAGGATTAAGAGCGCATTGTCCACGCTCATTAGTCAAATTTGGTAGATTATGACATGCCAGAATTGACAACTGCAATTATTTATAAAAATCGTTTGTTGCTCGTGAATACACAAACCTGAAGTGTGTTCGAAGTTTGGTCAAAGTTCATGTTAAGTGAGATGGAACCACGATCATTGTAGTCTTCGGCCGTCTCGGCCTTGTTAGCCATTAGCACGTTTTGGGTGACAAACGAGGAATACGGAGTCATCGGAGTGCATTGCGGAGAAGAGGAAGACCCAGACCCAGGACTTTGGATAGGAAAAGCACTGCGATCTGGCAAACGTTCCCCTTTCAGGTAATTCGGCTTCAGGGCCGCATGACTAATCAGAGGCGAGCAATCACGAGAAAGACGACGCCCGCGTTGCCTTCTGATAGCTACGAAGATGGCGGATGCAACTATCAATGCAATGAAACCGCATGAAATGGCGAGAATTTGGGATTCTACAATTACCATTTGCAACAAACACTGATCGGCTTACCAATAGAAATTATGTGTCTAGGAGATCCATCGGCTTTATGCCGACCACTAACTCCCATGATAAAGCAAAACCACTAGTCGGAGACACACGCCTCTAAAGTGGAACCCATGGCTTCACAGAGAGTGTTATCGATTACTTTCTTTCTTTGAAACGCGTGCTCTTAGTGTTTATGGCCGAGCACAAAGCCCCGCCCCATTACTCAAAGCGTCATCGTCGGATGCCCGGGCAACCAACATTCTCTCGGATCCCATACTCTCCTCGCGTCCCCATCCTCTTTTTCAATTTAAATGTTTATTTCAGAAGAAATACCGATACAGTATCGCCGCTCCCCCAATAACAGACCCAACAAGCACGGGTGCCGAGAGAAGAAAACTTTTCCAGAGTTCCCGAGATTTCTTTTGTTCTTCGAATTCTCGCTGCCGTTTCCTCATGAGGTCGATCTTCTCTTGTCGTTCCCTAAGAATTACAGAATAATACAAACATGTAATGTACAAGAATTTATACTTGTTGCGACAAATAACCCGGCTATCTACAAAACAATAACAAGACGTGACGAATCCATTACGCGGGTGCTAGGGCTCTTCGGACTTCCTAAACCGACTAAATTTTACAATTCGCAGAGAGTGGGAAAAAGTTCCAACACGACCTCTTCGGCGTGTATCCTTATCAAACGTGCACATACAGACGAGTGCTTACCTTTTCTGAGCCGCTGCTCCTGGAGATTGTTGACCCTCCGATCTTCGTTTTCGTGGCAAAGTAGACGCTTTTCTGGTGACTTTTTCTTTCTGGCCATTGTTCGCATCCTCGATCTTGTATTCTCCATTATCGACCGATCGATCTTCGACATTCTGCACAACTTTTGATTTGATATATTCCACCACTGCCTTCCATGAGAATCGAAGTTGTGCCGGGGTCTGAACTAAGGACATCCGATACTGACGAAGAAAAACTATTAAGTCGTCTATAGAAGGCAACGGTTCTTCAAGCTGGGCACGAATTGCAGTAACAAGAACGTCGACAACAGTAAATGTTCCCGTCCGGCCGATACCGGCACTGCAATGGCATATAATCGGGGAGTCGACTTCGTCATCGTAATCCCGCACAGCTTCCACGAAGTCCAGAAACTCTTTCACATTTTCGGGCACCCCGAAGTCCGGCCAAGTTGTATATTGGAAGTGTTGAACCAGTTTGTCTTCCTTTTCTCCCTTCCTCAGCCTTAGCGTACGGACAGTGTAATGTTTGTGGCCCTTCTCTTCAATCAACTCAACTGAATATTCACCATGATTTTGGATCTTGTCACCGATATGTGGAAAGTATGGAAAACATCTGATTTTACATAAATCAACAAGTTTCTCGTCTTACTTTGGCACACCTCTTTCCATAAACGTGCATAGCATGACAACAGTTTTGCATTCCTCTTCCCAAACCATATGCCAAAAATCGGCGGACGTATTTTCCAACGGACCTTGAGTAAAAATATAACCTTTCTTTGTTAACGGGACCGTCAACTTCGAAGCATTTATATAAGTATCCTTCAATTCCACTAAATGCTGGTCATCTAAAAAATGAAATATAAACCGTCAAAAAGCATTGACGATAAACATCAAAAATAAACCCACATGGGACGACGTTACAGTATCTGTTCTTCGGCAAGTTCTTTGGAGATAAAGACACCTCATATGACAATTCCAAATCTCGTTCTTGCTTTTCAGAAATTTCGTGCAGCTCCTATAAAGAGTTCCTACATAAGTTCGCCGTCATACCATGAATAATGCATTCCAACTGTTGTTTTCCTCATGATCAATGTATTTCGCCAAAAGTTCTTCGGCACCTTTATGTACAGAATCCATTTTACAATATTATGTTATTAAAATTCAACTAGATACGAATTACAAGCATATAATTAGGTATAACTAACTACTAATAAAGACATCAACAGAAACGTAGAAATTGCAGGGACGCTTTCACCTCCTTTCACCGAATAGTACAGAATGAGTCAGGTGTTTCCCTAGGTCAACTTTTCCGAATAGAGCGAGGTCTTTTGTTCAAAAAAGATTTATGCGTTGCCGGGCCAAAACCAATCAGTGCGTATTTTATCCATTTTAAAAACTACTTAATTATTCGTTACTCAGTAAAAAATTTGTGTGATTTTTAATATTTCGTATGGACAACGGTAACGAGAATGTTGAACTGTCTAAAGAAGATGAGGAATTGTACGGGTCAGAAATTAAGAGCCTTTCTGTGAAAGAGCAACAGCTCTTTAAGCTACGGCTATATAGACGTAGACTGCGTCGTACAGATGAGCTTATACGATGGCAAAGTGATATGACAGAAGAAGAACTGGGCACCGCTGTTTATGAATTATTTGAACTCGGATATGCAGCCGGCGAACCGAGTATTACATACGTCCAAAAAATTTGGAATTCCGTTACAGCATTCTTTAAAGCAAAAGGCGTCCCTGAGTATCAGGTAATAATTTATGATTTTTTTGGGACAAGGAAAACCTAACCAAATGCATAAAGACATGCGGCAAAACCATTTGCAAATGGTTTTGTGTTGCCGTATATCTGTTTTCTGTGACACATGCAGTGTTGTTTAAATCTTTGAATTTCTAGCGCTGCACGGCAAAGTTCTTCACGAACCGGTTTCTTCCCAGTCTTAGACAAAGACTGGCATTCGACTCGGCTGGAGAAGCCTTAAGGTTTGCTGTTGTACAAAGGCAGTTTTATATCTTGCTTCGATTTATGGCACTTATTTATTCTCCTTGCGTATACCAAGAAATCGAGGTAAGTGTATGGTTGTGTGGTAACTTTACAGTTAATCCCAATCTTGAGGTTTATCTATTTGATGGATTCTCCGAAAAGTCTGAAATGTTTAATGGACGAGGTACTCTGCGATGAGTAAGTGGTTTTGTTTTTATTCTTAATCGATTAGATTTTTTTTGGTGCTTCCGCATTATCTGGCTGCAATCTACGAAGACTTGGAGATGACGGCCCCATTGGATTTAATAAAATACGGTTCATTAGAAAATTCAGTTGAAGAAACTGAAGAAATGGAGCCAAACACAAGTGGGGCATCTAACGTTTTGAATGCAGTATCCTTGATGAAAGAAGATCCCGATGAATCTGAGTGTGCGAATGATTCCTTTAACGACTCTTTTAAAGAGCGTAATGTTGTCGCAATTTCGGAATCTGGAGCATCGGACGTCTATCAAGCAATGAGATGTGTACTTGAAACGCCAGAAAAGAATGCCGAGACCTGTTTGCCGATTAGTGTGACCGTCAGTCAAACTCCGATACGAGCAATGGCAAAGACAACAAATGTTAAAGTGGGGCAACTCAGAGAGTTGTTGGTACCCAGAACAACCGTAGAATCGAGGAAACGGAAGACAGAAGACTTTTTGATGTCGTCCCAGAAGAAAAGCAATCGAATGAATCTGGTTTCCGTTTTTTCAGGATTTGTATAAATAATTGTGATCTTAAAGCTAATAAGTTTACCATAAAAGTAACAAGACTAACACGTGTATGTCGATTACTATCTAAATGCAGAAACTTTGTGTTAATTAAAAGTTTATAGGTGGTTTTTTGATCTATGAATCTGGTTTACTGGATTCTAGTAAGTGCGAGTCATGTTGTTTCCTTCCTGATTATGCAAAATGGGTTCTTGTCCAAGAAAAGTGTCATCGTTGCGAAGAGTTCTTGTGATGATGTTTTGGCTGGAGAGAATTGTTGGATTGCGCCAACGTACAAACGAGCAGTTCTTGTTTTAGTAGATGCTTTAAGGTGAGATTTAAAATCTTATTCTGTAAACCTTAGGTATGACTTCGTTAATAAAACGGGACCTGAAGACCAATTGTTTATGGAAGAGACGATGAATATTCTGAGCTCGGACAGAGAACATGCTCGTCTGTACCGGTTTATTGCTGACGCTCCTACAACTACAATGCAGCGGATCACAGCGTTAATGACCGGTTCCTTCCCTGCCTTCATTGAGGCGGGATCTAACTTTGCTGCAGTTCAAGTAGAAGAAGATAATTTGTTGTACCAGTTAAAGAGTTTAAACAAAACGATAACTTTCTACGGGGATGACACGTGGTAAGGAAGTGTTTTCTGGTTAAGAAACGATTTAGGGCTCAGTTGTTCCCAGATGCCTTTAGTCATTCTGTGGGCATGGATAGTTTTAATGTCAAGGACTTGGATACTGTAGACACTGCGGTTAGACGTAGGACTAATATTTGGGGAGTAACTTTGTGCTTTAGAACTGTTATTTAACAAATCTTCCAATTCAAACTCAACCCTGCTTATTGCACATTTCCTCGGGGTTGACCATTGTGGTCACAGATATGGTCCCGAACATGCAGAGATGAAGCGCAAACTTAAGGAAATGGACGATGTTATTCGTCGTTTGGTGGATGCAATTGATGATGACACAATTCTGTTTGTATTTGGAGATCACGGGATGAATAAAAATGGAGATCATGGTGGGGACACGACCCTGGAAACTACTGCGGGGCTCATTGTCTACTCCCCAAAAGGATTTCACGGCGAGTATACTGATACGGTCCGGCAAATTGATATGGTTCCAACACTTTCGCTTCTACTGGACGTTCCAATTCCATTTTCAAGTCTGGGAATTGTGATGAAGGAGTTCTTCGAGATGTCGGTACTTCCAAAAGTTGCTTCAATAAATGTTCGACAAGTCGTCCGTTACGTCGACCAATACATGCGGGGTAACCCGGAAGTCGAAGTAAGTCTTTTACTCCCGGTTATGACATGTCTTTCTTTCTTAGAGGGCCGCCAAGAAAACTATTATGTATCATGAACAAACTAGTGGAGCAGCTTCTGATGGTGCGGACTTTGAAACCATCGAGGAACTTCGGGATCTTGTAATCCATTCCATGAATCGTTTCGACTCCGGTTTGGTCCGCACCGGTGCTACCTCTCTTGTGGAGTCGATCCTAGTTAACCTCAGTTTGTGTTTTCCAGAAGGCGACGTTCATCTAATCGCCGCCGTCATCTTTCACAGTGCCGTTTTTCTTCTACGCCTTTCCGCGTATTTTAAAAATAAGGACGGAGATCTTCTCCTTAATCTTGCCTTATATGGTTCTATTGTATACAGACTCTTTGTTATTGGGGATGTTCTCAATCAGTTGAAGCACAAAATGGCGGGAAATTGCGATAGAATAGCAGTACCGCTAGTGCTGTTCACTCTTTTCTCAATTCTACCGTTTTCCAACAGTTTCATTATATATGGTATGGACACAGCGAGGTTTGCAACAAGCAGCGTTATAGTTTGTATGGCTTATGGTCAATTTAAATTGGACAGGCAAGTGTTGTCGTACTTGTAACCTTTCGCTTAGGAAGAAACCGAAAAGATTTATACCCCTCGTTTTAATGCTGGTTTGCCTGCGAAGCGGGACATTGAGCAGTAAGTGTCGTGAGGAGCTTCCTGAATG
This sequence comes from Bursaphelenchus xylophilus, assembly GCA_904066235.2. Taxonomy (NCBI): domain Eukaryota; kingdom Metazoa; phylum Nematoda; class Chromadorea; order Rhabditida; family Aphelenchoididae; genus Bursaphelenchus; species Bursaphelenchus xylophilus. Next base: position 7,556,628 of record CAJFCV020000001.1, read on the forward strand.
TGAAGATGGCGTCTTCTCCGAAGAAATCGGTCGCCTTTCCCATGGTAAGTGTAATCATGAATAATAGTTTCGTATTTACAGACGCCGATAAGGTAGTTCGTCTCTTGCTAGGTGGTCTCTTCCTATTATGGTGTGGCATGAGAATTAATAACGCGTCAAACAACTTCGTGAGTCTGACCCGAGCCGCCCTTAGGGTGATGTTATTCATAACTTTCTTTCACTGGCTCTGCGAATTCGAACACGATGAAAAGTTGAAGATATATGGACTGTATTCGGCTCAGCTCGTTCTAGCCATGTGCCTTTTGATATTCTTTGCAACCGTTTTATTCGCACCACGCGATGACTGCTTGGGCTTGTTGATGGACTTATTCATTATTTTAATGGCTGTCCTGGGCGGAGATGGAGTTCTCGTACAGCTATTGGCTGCCCGTGAATTTCTTATTCAATTCCGATATTTTTTTATAACGAATGGTAATACCAAGAAAAATATTAGTTTACTTTTTTTCAGAGCCCATTGTGTCAGCGTTGGTGATAACGATGCTGAATTGGGTGTTGTTTTACAGCACTGGACATATTCCAACATTCTCTGCCATCCCTTTTCGAGCTGCTTTTGTTTTCGTTTCCGGAGAGGTGCTGTTAAGAACATTACAGGGGCTCTTTGTGATATTACATTTATTTTGCGGACATTTCCTGACTGCACTTTATGTGGCAGGCAACCAGACGGATAACCACGATGTGGCTCCTTTCTTTTTGTTGTTGTCTACAATACAAGTAAGTTAGAAAACGTTGAAAAATGTCTTCTTAAGGTTGCCTTCTCCTGTTGGGCTACTATCTTCCACAGAAAGCATTTGATGATGTACAAAGTGTTTGCCCCATATTTTTTGTTTACGGCAGCGGGCTTAATTGTCAGTATAACAGTAATTCTGTTGTCCAGACTTGTGTTCGCTAACAAGAATAAACATGCGTAGTAGACTGAGTTTATTTGAAACAGAGAACAAAGTGTCACAAAATCCGACATTGCCAATCAGAGCCGTATAAAATAGAAATTAAACATTGAGATTGACATGTTTTACATTCCGGTATATTTAAACGGAAATATCAAGGGTTGGTTACAATTGTTGAAATATGAAAATAGAAGTCGAGAATCCATTGAGACGCGATATTACTTTTGTTGAGGAACCTTTCGTCGACGGCGTCGGAAACAGCAACATCTGCAACAGCCAGAGCTGTAGGTTATATTCGATTATTTGTATAAAATTCGGCCCGAAAGAGACTTACTTCACTTCGCTGTGATCTTCTTCCTCCTGATTCTGTGTTGTCTGTCGCCGAGAATCTTCTCCAATCTCTCCGGTATTGGAATTAATCACCTAAATTAGTGTTAAAGTGAGCTTAAGTCCATATTCTAAGGATACGAGAATAACATCAAAAATCCTTATATAGATGAAAAAAAGTTGCAGAAAGGTTCCCAAGAAGAAATCCAATTGTTGTTTAAATTCCTCTAGCATACCAGAAAAACGTATGTATAAAAGATGTACACGTTTTTACTTTTATAATCACCGATATCATGTACAATCCACCATCAGATTGTGCCTGCATATCGCGTGAATTACTCGGAAGCAAGAGCAAAATACATTACTAGATGTTTAAGAGCAATATCCGGAACTTTCACATCAAAATTTGCTGCTAAACTTCATTATACACAAAAAGATTCTCTTTTGCGGACAGTGAGAAGTTTTGTGGACAATAAAAAACAGTTCCAAAGGAAACCCTGTAAGCGTACACACTTTATAGGAACCCCTACATAACCTTCAAGTTGTCCCTGACCCGAAACGCCGTAAATTTAGCCAGTTTTGGGCATTTTCGACCCTTAAACCATTTGAGATATGTCCCGTCAAAAAGTAGGAGCCCCCATAAAAGTACTTTCCTTGTAAATTTGTTCGTAATTAAGTAATTTACCTGGGTAGATCCGAAACCGCCTTGATGAGCGCCAGAAGAGTGACCGCCTTGATTCGCCTTCAGAATTTCTTCTTCATTGTGTCGTCCAGCTCGGGCTCTTCTGCTGTTGTCTTCTGCAGCCTTCTTGTTGTACTTACTAGCATCAACTCCCGTGTGAAGAGAACCGCTTGGAGTACTCTGAACACAAATTATAATAAATAGAAGTGACATACTGCCTGATTCAGCTTGGTTACCCAATCGAATTCATAGTCGTAAGAATGGCCTTGCCTTTCCAAAACAATTTTAAAAAGATTGTGACAATAGTCGTAGTCAGGAGTCTCGAAAAAGTCCAACTTTCTTGCATATCTCAGATACAGAGCAAACTCCTCTGAAAAAAGCAAGAAGATCAAGAATTTAAAACTTGAAACAAACCTACCTGGAAAACCTTCGCACAAGACCTCAATCAGAGTGGCCCTCTTAGTGTCCCCAATCTTTTGATATCGCTCTTTCAAAGTATCGGCTTTGAGACCCTGCCACGGCAATGATCCTCTGAGAAAGTACATGAACATATGGCCCAGCGCTTCAAGGTCATCGCGTCGACTCTGCTCCTTTCCCAAATGCGTATTAATAGACATATATCTTGCAGTACCCGTAAGAGATTTGTGTTCACGATACGCAATGTGTTTGCCTAAATCCACAAAAATTTTTACTCATCAATATACAATCGTCATAAAAAGTAAAATTTTACCCGTATCACAGTCAATGTATTCTTTCGCCAAGCCAAAGTCAATAATATGAAGAATATGCTGTTTGCGCGTTGATGTTCGGCCAATCAAAAAATTCTCTGGTTTAACATCCCGGTAGATCAAATGTTTAGAGTGGACATACTCAATTCTTCTGATCAATTGCATGGCAATCATACAAACAGTTTTGATTGTGAATTTCCGATCACACAGATCAAACAAATCCTCCAATGAATGACCCAACAATTCCATCACCAAAGCATTGTATTTTCCGCATGGCCCAAAGTAAAGGATCTGGGGAAGTCCTTCTAAAATGAGGACGTAAAACTAGCATTTATTAAAGAAATTACCATTGAGGCCGAGCAATTTGTAAAATCGATACTCCAAATGCAATTGTGGCGCTTTACTCTTCATAGGTTCGAGTTTAATGGCAACATGCTCGTTATTGTAAAGATTTTTGCCTAACCGCAGCTCTCCAAAGTTACCACAACCAATTTTCTTGCCCACCTAAATCAAAGTAAACTTTAGATAAACAGCATACCTTAAAGTTGGGGCCAACCATCAGCACCCCACTCTGCCCAGACACTGTTGATGGTGTAAAGGACCCTCCACTCCGTGGATTCGCCATGGCTGACAGGAACGAATGTCCTAATAAAGCAGTAACCAAAGTTCTGAGGAATCCGCGCTATCAAACCAATTTCGGGCTCTCCACCGATGAGTGCACGGAAACCTGAAACGTCCAAAAGTAAATTATCGTTGGCAATAAACATGGAATATCGAATATCGGAAAAGAAAAATAAAATACAAGGCATAATCTAGATTAACGAATTTAAGATTAGCGATGTCCAACAAGCAGGTCTGTTGGCCCTCACCACAGCACTACAGCGGGAGTATGAAATTGCTGTAATTACATTGATGCCGCCATTGAAATAGCATCCGAACTTGACTATCCCTTTCTCTTCCGTTTAAACATTTCTTATTCTCCCTTTCCCCCTCTGGCTGTATATTTCTCCTAGCATAATCAACTCTCTCTCTCTGCCTCTCTCCTCTCACAAAAACGAAACCGCTGACCAACATGTCTCAGTGCTTCGAGACTCTGTTTAGCCTTCGAAAGAGCTTCTGGCGTTTCGTTTCATAAAGACATCTTATACTGTGAAACCTGCGAAATTTTACATATTTGCAAATTCTTGAAGCCATTCTTTTGATGTAAGAGAGACAGTGGAGAACAATTGAGACGTATGCTGAGTAATAAAATAACTAGTTCTGCTATATATTTGGCGGCGCCGCCTGGAAGCAAAAAGAGTAAAAAATCAAAGGTAATTGCGAGCAAACAAGTAGTCGTTGGATCGAAATCACTTTTCAGACAGATAATATCGAACCACTTCGATAATATTCTTAATGAGTTCGATTACCAATTAAAGCTTTGGCCGTTATTTTTGGGAGACTTTTGAATTGAAAGCAATCGGCTTTTGTTCTCTTCGCTCAGTTTGTCGCTCAAAAGACCAATTTCCATTGTATTTGCATTTAGGTGTGTTGAATGAAGGTTTGACACTATATGCTGGACCGTCCCATCCATAAACGCAAGATGTCCTTAACCACGGAGGAGCATCGTAAGAGGAAGGCTAACAGGAGGGCCCGAAGGTCAGCAAAGCTTCATGTACCATCAAATGTACCTGGATCAGATTGGAGAGAGATGTGCGACATTGCATACAGCAATGCGTCTAAAAGGACAGTTTCGGTTAGCCAAGGAAGCGTTCAAAATAATGTATGTCGACTTAAGTTTATTTAAAACAGTAGGAAATACTTCTGCATAACGCCAAGGTTACTTCTAAAGTATATTATAGAGAACAGTGAGTAAGATTTCTTTGGATTCAAAGAGCAGAACGTCGAGTATGCGTAGTTTACATGTCGTAAGTTATTATTATTTATTATTAATTTCGATTTTTAGAGCTTTGAGAATACTGTAACTTCTAAGTTCAAGCGCCGAGAATGCACTCTAATCGTACCAAGTGGTAGAAATCCTGGAAAGTGGGTTTATCATTTTTATGTATTGTAACTCCTGTTGTGTTTTTAAAGATGTATGTGTGGACTCAACATAATTGATCATGAGAGCGGCTCTGAAATCTTACACCAGGTTCCTGTGAATGGAAAAAGGCTGTGGTCCATTACGGAGAATTGTAAACTGTTTCCAACGAATGCATTTGGAACAATTGAATTTGAAGGCGGTCCTCATCCCTTGAAAGCACAGTATCTAAGATGTAGTTTTGATTCAAATCCAGCTGATATCATAAACTACATTCAAAAAGTTTGGAAGGTTGAAGCTCCTAGATTGGTGGTTACAGTTTACGGTGGAATGACCAACTTTCCGTAGGTTCATTGGGTAGATATAAGTGAATAGACTTCAGCCAAAATTGGCCCGTGTGTTTCGAAAAGGATTGATGAAAGCGGCAGGGATTTCTGGGACATGGATCTTCACTTCTGGAATTGACTCTTGTGCTGTTAATCATGTCACCGAGGCCTTGTACGGACAGTCCTACAATCTTCGAGCCAAACCTATAACCATTGGAATAGCTCCATGGGGACTTATGAAGCAAAGGGGGAATCTTATTGGAATGGTTTGTCGGAACGGGGAATGAACTTTCTTTTAAGGACAAAGTTGTGTCATATTACCGAGCAGTTCGACGGAATGATGACGGACTTGTAGAACTGAACAGGAAACACCTATTCTTCCTTTTGGTGGACAATGGAACAACAGGACGGTAATGGTTCTAATCTAAACTTGGTGACAAAACATTTTTAATCATTTTTAGATACGGAGCGGATATATTCCTTCGACGTCGTTTAGAATCATATATCACAGAGAAACAGACCTTGGACATCGGGTCTAGAAGAGTTCCGGTAGTTTGTTTGGTCCTTGAGGGTGGTCGAAGTACGGTAAGATGTGTCCTTGATTATGTGACAAGTGTCCCTAAAATCCCTGTCGTAGTTTGTGATGGAAGCGGTCGGGCTTCCGACCTGATATCTTTTGCCCACAAAAGATTAAAAGTGGATGGGTAAGAGACTACTTGACTATGCTATTGCTTTAGAGAAATACGAGAGGTGATCAGAGAACAGCTCACATCCTTGATCAAGGATGTTTTTGGTTATGATGCTAAACGAGCAAAAGCCTTAATCTCTGAGTTAATCCGGATTGTACGGCAGAAGGAGCTGGTGACTGTATTCAGACTGGGAGAGACCCCCAAGCAGGATCTTGACAATGCCATCTTGACCGCTCTATTGAAAGGACAAAACCTAACACCGATTGAGCAATTAACCTTAGCCTTGGCGTGGGACCGCGCAGATGTTGCCAGATCTGATATATTTGTAATGGGTCAGGTTTGTAAAACGTTTTCTCAAGAATATTCGTTAGGAAATACCAAAGAAAGCATTGTATGCCGCCATGATGGATGCATTAATTCACAACCGAGTTGACTTTGTCAGATTACTTCTGGAAAACGGGGTATCAATGAAGGAGTTTCTGACGATAGCCAGGCTCGAAAACCTTTACAATTCCAGTCAAGGTCCCAAAAACACTTTGCCTTACATCGTTGATGATGTTGTGAAGACACATTTCGATCGTTATGAGCTCATCCATATTGGTCTCGTTGTCGAGAAGCTGATGGGGAATGGATTCCGTTCTTCTTACACGAACAATTCGTTCCGACAAAAGTACGAAGAATACCGACAAAACGTCCTTTTGAATCCGAAGAATATTCGCCAGGAAGAGAACGTTCTCAGCACGGTGAGTACATCTCAAGGGCCGCTGACACAAGACCTGGGGATTGTGCCTCCAATCTCGGGGAACAGGGCCCTCAGTAATCATATTGTTTGGCGGTCGGTCAATCGAAATGGGTTCCTCAATCGCCCAGACCTTCCTACCCTACCTGATTCTGTTGTGATTGACATTGATGAGGACGTGGGTAAGAAATCGGTCAATTGACAATTGTCTCCAGAAAGTTCAAAGAACGGGACGCCTGACTTTGAATATCCATTCAGCGATCTTGTTGTCTGGGCTGTCTTGACCCGACGGCACAAAATGGCATTGTGCATGTGGGAACATGGAGAAGAGGCATTGGCCAAGTCTTTGGTGGCTTGTAGGTTATACAAAAGTTTGGCTAAAGAAGCATCCGAAGATTTCTTGGATTTGGATATTGTAGAAGAACTAAGGAGTAACGCCGAGTAGGTTTTATTTAAAAAAATCTAACAGAGTTTTTACCTTGAAGGATGGCCCGGACATTTCCAAAAAAGCGATCAATTCATTATCGTTTGATATTTTGCACAATTGTTGTACTATGATAACTGAAAGTCAGCACGATTTTTTAGTTTCAGAAAGTACCATCCTTTTTCCCCAGTCCCGAAGCGAAAACATTTCAAAAATTTGTTCAAATTTTTCAAAAAATGCTTTTTCCCAAGTCCCGAAGCGAAAAAATTTTAAAATTTTTTTCAAATTCACCAAAAAATTCTTTTTTCCCAGTCCCGAAGCGAAAATATTAAACGGTATCGTTGACCCGAAGTGTCGCGCGCGAACCGAGTTGTCCCTGACCCGAAATGTCGTAACGCCGACACGTTTAAATACACCAGAGTTTATTTTACACGGGAAGTACCCCAGGTTTTAGCTCGCGCTTTTCAAGCGCCACCGAGATATTGAACGATCTTTGTCGCGGAGAGAGTACGCCCAACGCGGAGAGCGGTCACAGAGAAAAACGCTTTTTGGCCATAACTTTGGCAGTTTCGTGAGGAAAAAATTTATTTTTTGTGGAAAGATTACCCTTTACGGTAGAAATCGGTATGCAACTTTTTGTGCCGAAATTCGGCAAAAAGTTCTAAATTTTCGCGGACTTTCGATCTAAAAATCTCGGTTGTTTCAAAAGCGCGAGTTAGGATTCTCGCATATATTTTAGAAAAAATTATTCTAAATCTGTGCCATGTTTCATCAAAATCTGAGCGTCGCACTTGGGGTACCTCCCCTGTTAGTTAAAAACAAGTTTGTACACTTCCCTAGTAAGGGGTTTTTCGCCCTTACAAACCAAACTTGGGTAGCTAATTTTTACCTATTCTTGACCAGCATAATTCGGCGAATTTTTTGATTTATATCTTGACCTGTAACTCCATACCCCATAGAAGTCCTTCCTCTAAAATCGGTGTGGAACAGCCGCAAATCTCACCGAAATACGTTGTCGACGGTGGGGAACATTCTTTATAATTGACGTTTTTTTCGTACAATGTAGCCTTCTACCACTTCGAAAATGACCAAGGTACCATATTTATCATAACCTTTCTGAATTTAACTTGTCTCAACTTTTGAAACCTTTAAAAACTTTTTGACATGTATGTAACAACAAAAGTAGTCCTACGGTAAACGTGTCAATTATAAAAATTTTCCTCATGGTTGAAAACATAAAACAGCGAGATTTTTTCTTTTTACTCCTTCGGGTTTTTACACACGAACACAATCTTTCTGAATATCTGCCGTACACGGTAATTTCCGAAACAAAAATTCGTGCTGATGTTTAGCTATGCTGTTACAACAATTATGCAAAACATCAAAAGATTCTGAGACAGTCATTTTTTGAAAATTTCCGGCCCTTGTTATGAGAAGCTTCAGTCTGTAGAAAACTCTCTTATAAATTTTTGTAGAGAATTTCGCGAATTGTCGGTTTCATTATTGGATCACTGTTATAAGAACGATGAAATGCGGACTCTCGAACTGCTCACGTACGAGATGTCTAATTGGGGTAGGGAGACAAGCTTGACCTTGGCCGTGATGGTTAATAACAAACAATTCATCGCACATCCTTGTTGCCAAGCATTGTTGGCAGACTTGTGGCATGGTGGTATGCGGATACGGTCAAGTACAAATCTAAAAGTGATCATGGGTCTCCTTTTCCCCCCTTTGCTCGTTTTCATTGACTTTAAATCCGCCGAAGAATTGAGAAGACAGCCTCAAACAGCAGCAGAGCATGCAGATGATTCGTCGTCGGAATCAGATTCCCGATCTGTCGGGTCAGGATCGAGGTCATCATCTTCTTCAAGTTCTTCTTCCTCTACAAGCAGCTCTGATGATGATGTTTCTGTTGAAGAGCATGGTCCTCAATTTGGCTCAATGGCACGTTTTATACCTAGATTACAGGGTGTTTCAAGAGATATCGAAAAAACTTGCGAATGTCCTCCTTGCTCTTTGCAGCTTTCAATGAAATTTATGTTGCATACTCCCGCACATATCTCTCTTACCACCGTTTAGCTCGGCTGTTAATTGCGCTACATGTTCCAAATTTTGACTGACCTATCAAAAAGAGCTGCAGAACACCTGGACTAACAGTTTTTTGGACATTTTAAAACAAGGTTCGCGAGTAAGTCGAGCAACCGCAAAATAGGGGTGCACCGGACTATGTAATTGATCACATATAGTCAATCTCCGTCCATCATACTGAGAGATGTTAGGTATTTCATCAAGCATGTGCAAATCATTGCAAAACTAAATAGCCGGCCGGACTTTAGCGGCTTTTTACCTTTTCAGAATCACCCAAACTGGCTGAAATTAAACATGGCTTAGCCCTACACAATGTAGAGTAAAGTTATGACCGGGTTCATGCAACGTCGAGGTGAAACTACACGAAAACGCAAACCTGAGGATTTTCTGGCAAACTTTGACAATTTTGTAATTAGAAAAGCGGAATAGATGCGTTTTAAAAGATTTTTGCGCTAGTGCACGCACACAATGCAAAGATAGCGGGAGATTGTTATCCTACGTTCTTCAGTGTGCAGCAAAGAGTACTGTCGGGGATTTTTAGTCTGTTTTCAATTATTTAGAGGTCGGTTATTCCCAAGCTATTTGTGTAAGGCATTAATGGCATACTAAAATCAGGTTAGTAAGATCTTGTACCGGTAACTCCAATAAGTCCCCTATTAGTTTTTCTAAAACAAAAAAGTTGTCGTTGCCTTAGGGCGTGGTCAGTATGATTTAGCGTTTTAAGATAACTGAACCATGTCGCTTACTCAAGGTAACGGAGAAAACTTTAGTTATTTTAGGTGATCAGAAAGTTCTGTCCACCAATTTTTGGAAAACTTGTATACCTCGACTAACAAGGGAAGCCACTTAAATCACAGAGCGATTTTTAAAAACGACTGTTACGGCAATGGAGGTGGCGGAATGGGGATATCGAATCTGGAAACCGCTACCTCCACCGGCCTCTAGGAGCCGAGATAATCGACCGACAAGTTTGGCCAAAAAAAAGTTGCCCCGAAAAGCTCCTCTTTTCGAAAGGTCGAACCGAATGGTCCGGTGGTCTGGAAGCGCGCTTCCGGGCCTTTACCTTTTCAGGTTCGAATCCGCATGGGTTCGGACTTGTAAATAAATTTATAAAACTTTCCCTGTGATACAGTAAATTTACTGGAAAAATAAAATTTTCTATTTTTTCCATATTTTGCGTTAAATAAGTGTCCAAATTCCGGAAATGTCTTGACGTGAATTTTTGTAGGACCTTCGGTCGATTTTTCGGCGCTACGCCTTTTCGGGTCAGGGACAGTTGGGGTCAACGATACTATGGATCGCCTCGGTTCGCCGTTGTATGCATCGGGGAGGCAATGGGAAGGCTTAGTTAGTAGAAATAATAAGACTGATCGGGTCCTGGGATAGCTCATCCCCTATTTCGAGGTATTTTACATGTACTTACATCAATAATATCTACAGGGTGTTCAGAGAATTGTGGAAAAAACTATTTAATAATAACTTTGCGCTAGGGGGTCCAATCCGAAAATTTTTTTTGCATTTTACAGAAAAACCTTAGAGTTTTTAGAATCTAAAATTTTTTTTTCTTTTATCGGCGGAGACTTCCGTAATCCGCCTTGAATTCGGCGGAGTGTTTTTTTCACAAAAAGAGGCTGTAAATCGTTGTATGGGTAAAGAAAATGGGCGGAAAAGGATCCAGAAGATACAATATGACATTTCTTTCAAATTTCTGTGCTTCGGCGGAGACATTTTTTAACCTCGGCGGACGATTTTTCTTCGACTTCGGATAGTCAAAATTGGCTAGAACCAAAGCGTATTGTATCCCGAGTGGCATGGCGTCTAAAAACGACTTATTATGTCTTCAGCCGGCTGGCAGACGAAAAAACGGCAATTCGGAGGAGAAATCGGCGAAGAAAAAATTAACCCATTTTTAAAAGAAATTATGATGAGAAAACTAAAGTTGTAGAGGGTGGGCCACTCGAAACTCCCAACCTCTTTTCAGGTATTTCTCCGCCAGTAATGCACCAATTTCTATAAAATTTATATCAAATTGAAGCTGAGACATTCCATTTCTTGTCCACCAAATATGGCCCGTCTAACTTCACGGAGGCACCCGTGAACCTTTTACATTTTCATTCTAAATTTTGGGACGCGAAATCGGTGAAACTTGGAATTTTTTTGGAATGATTTTCAATTGAGTTTCTCGGACTTGGAAAATCTTTGGATTAAGGCAAGAAAAAAGTTGCCAAAAATTAATTATCTGAACACCGGGTAAATAAAAGTTACGGATCTTCGTTTTTTGCTGCTAATGTTGGTTTATATGTTACAATAACTCAGGGCAAAGAAAACTAAGGTTATAAATAGCTAAAATTAGAAAGAATGGACATCGCAAGGCTTCGCCAAGTCTCCGCCGAGCGTCTGCCGACCATCCGACCGCTTTGCCAGGCCTCATAGGCACTTCCTACAACCTTTTTTGGTGTATCCACCTGCCATACGTCTCGTATCGATCGGTTTTGTGTTGACCCGAACTGTCGTCGACCCGAAAATTCGGGAAGCGACGCTGCGGGAAGTTTAGATGATTCCATTGTTAGATATTTCTTGAAACACCTTGTACAGTACTCTTTTTTAGCTGTTTCGAAGCAAACGAAAGAAGCCAAAGCAGCAACTCTCGATAACTAGTAATATACAGAGTGAGAGGGATGAATACGTTTTGTCACCACCAAAATGCAGTCGGACGCAAAGTAAATTAAAGTCGACGGAAAATCTTGGAGGAACCTCAGATACGGCCAGTTTTAATGGGCGGGGAAGTTTTCGACCGCTGAAGAAGGGAAAATCCATATTCTCTGGGAAGTGGAAGATAAAAGACGTAAGAATTGGTTGTTTTCGAGGTAATGAGATGAATAACAGGTAATCGTTTTATATTTTCAGGATAAAATTCGTTTCCAAAGAAGAATTTACGAATTCTTCGTTGCCCCGATTACTACATTTTGGTCGTGGACGCTAAGTTTTGCTGTATTTCTCAGCTTATACACTTATATTTTACTGGTTAAAACTCCGATTAAACCGTCCATACTTGAATGGATAGTATTCTCATATGTTGTCGGATTCGGGATGGAGATTGTTCGCAAGGTGAGTTCTAGAGAGAATCATCATTCGGGGTTTAGTTGTGTATGTCGGACCCTAAATCAATTAGAGAAAAATTTGAATATTTCTTTTTGAATTATTGGAATGCTCTAACTACGGTCGCTATCGGCACTTATCTTGTTGGATTTGGGTTACGATGCAATCCAAGTACAAGGTACGTGTCCTTTTGAGCAGGGGTATAAGTTGCAGGAGCGCGGGCCGAGTTGTGTTGGCCACGAATTCAATGTTGTGGTCCATAAAGTTGCTTGACTTCTTGAGTGTTCATCCCAGATTCGGACCTTATGTCACCATGGCGGGCAAAATGGTGAGTTTTTATTCAAAGTTTACTCATTAATTTCTAGATCATGAATATGTCTTCAATCGTGGTCATGTTGGCCATATCTCTCCTCGCGTTTGGTTTGGCCCGTCAATCGATTACGTATCCCAATGAAGAATGGAGCTGGCTTTTGCTAAGAAATGTGTTCTACAAGCCCTACTTTATGTTATATGGAGAAGTTTATGCTGATGAGATCGATACTTGTGGAGATGAAGCCTGGGATGAACACATGGAGAAGAGGATCCCCGTTGATGCGTTGACAAATACTTGTGGGTTTCCAAACTTGTGTTAAGAGGTTTTTTGTAGCTATGAGTTGCGTGCCTGGCCATTGGGTTCCACCTTTGTTGATGACAGTTTTCTTGTTAATTGCTAACATTTTACTCATCAGTATGCTGATCGCCATTTTTAAGTAAGGTCTCTTTGGGTAGTGTACAGCCATGTTTCTTATTATTTATTTAACCGTTCTTTCAGTAATATATTTGATGCCGCAAATAAAATCTCCCATCAGATCTGGCTTTTCCAGCGCTACAGACAAGTCATGGAATATCAAAATACATCGATCCTGCCACCACCTTTGACACCACTCTATCATCTTCATTTAGTTTACAAATATCTTCGCTTTCGTTATGAAATACGAAGAGAAAGGCTTGTCCAGAACGAGATAAATTCTGGAGACGATCCGAAGAAAATTCAGACAGCGGAAAAGAAGAGAAAACAAAAAGTCAGGCTACTGAGAGAACAGCTCTTCGATGCCACTCTTAGTATGTTTGTTAATCAGTAGCACTAACGTGGATTTAGAACTTTTTTTTAATCGAGAGCAAATCGAAAAGATGCACGATTTTGAAGAAGAATGCATGGAAAGTTTGGCACGGGAGAAAGAATTCCTTAGTAGCAGAACAAACGAAGAACGGCTCAGAAGAACGGTGGAACGTACTGACAATATTCTGCAGAGAGTAAACGATCTGTCACAGAAAGAAAGTTATTTTTCCGATTCCATCAATCACTTTGAAAACAGGCTAGAGCACATTGAAAACGCACAGGTAGATAAACTATGGAAGTGCAATACACTCGTTCATTCCAGGTCGAAACTCTAAAGTATCTGAAGCATTTGTCAGAAGCCCTACCAAGATTATACGATGCTTTATTATGTGGTGAAGATGATGAGAATATGGAATTAAATCTGGAGAAAAAATCATCCAAGCAGACAAGTGGAATGGTATTTCATCTACTGTTAATCTGTATTTTAATTCTCAATATTTTTAGTCTGAAGCGAAACCAGATATGGCAGAAGGAAGCAATGAAATGCGTAATCGAAGTAGAACAACTACCATTGGAGGAGAGGCATTTCAGAAACTAGGAAACAAGTCCTCCACCAGTTTTGGAAATCTTCTTTCCACTGAGGCAATCCCAATTAAAACCAGCGGAGTGTCTGTTAATGCGTTCAGAAGTAGTGTGCGAAGACCACAAAGGAACGAGTATACCTCGATAACAGACACCATTGAGATTGATCGTGCTGAGGCCAGGGCCCCTTTCACTCCAAAATTCGAAAGAGGATATATTGAAAGCACAGGTAAAGACGCTTCCAAAATAGTGACCTTGTTTAGTGGAAGATTATATAACCGATGAAGAAGAAGGCGAGGCGCATGATGACTCTAATCCACACGAAGTGAGGTCGACTTCGCAAGGTCTCGCTTACTATGACGACCCTCAGTATCAGTCGCAGAGGGAAGATAACGACGATGATTACCCCAACGAGAACCGCGACACTCCAAACACAACACTTCGAAGGGCCAAATCTTCGTTTATACGGACCCACAATCAAAGGATGAGGGAATACGAAGAGGTATGCTTAAAAGAGTGTTTTTTAAAACTTGAAGGATGGCCCGAACATTTCCAAAAAACGACTGTCTCAGAATCTTTTGATTTTTGCATAGACTAGCTAGCAAAGTAATGGCCAAAAAGTGTTTTTTTTTTCCTCTGACCGCTCTCCGCGTTTAGCGTACTCTCTCGGCCCAAAGATCGCTGAATATCTCGGCTGCGCCTTCAAAGCGCGAGCTAAAACGTTGAGGAACTGCCGTTGCAACGGCTAAAATCAAGTTTACGTTACACCTCCGTGGATTTTACAGTATGCTTTTTTGCATTTTCGATTTTACGCACATCCGCGGAGCCGCGGCGGAGACCTCAGATTTCGGCGGACGTTGTTTTGGGGGTTTGGCTTTTGCAAATTCATGTTGAAAAAGAGGTTGGGGCGATTTTTTGTTGTCATACGATGCACAGATGGCAAAAATTTCGTAAAAATTTCATACTTTCTTTCACCGGGCGGAGGCTTTATCAAAGGAAAAAACAGTCTTAGGAGTCCGGGAAAAATCTCAGCTACAAGATTTGTCCGCCGGACCAAAAAAATCGGAAATCTTTGAGAGATGATGTTGCTCTGATGGATTCTTGTAGCTGAGATTTTTCCCGGGCTCCTAAGACTATTTTGACGCTTTGATAAAGCCTCCGCCGAGTCCTCCGCCGTGGAAAAAAGTAAGAAATTTTTGCCATCTGTGCATCGGATGATAACAAAAAATCGCCCCAACCTCTTTTCCAACATGAATTTGCAAAAGCTAAACCCCCAAAACAACGTCCGCCGAAATCTGAGGTCTCCGCCGCGGCTCCGCGGATGTGCGTAAAATCGAAAATGCAAAAAATCATACCGTAAAATCCACGGAGATGTAACGTAAACTTGATTTCAGCCGTTGCAACGGCGTTTCCGCCATGTAATGCGATGTGATTTTTAAAAAAGGCCCTAATTGTCTCCGTCGAGAAGTGGTCCCTCCGCCGACGAAAGAAAAAATTTTTTTTTAGAGATTCTAAAAACGCACGACGTGAATTTTTAGAACCAAAAATAAATTCGTTGATAGCTGCAAAAAACACAAAGATATAAGAAAATTATTTGTCCAAAGTTTCTTGAAACACCCTGTATTACAACAATCATGCAAAACACCAAAAGATCCTGAGACAGTAATTTTTTGGAAATGTCCCTGGACATTTCCAAATATGAGAAGCTGTAAAAAAACTCTCTTTTAAATTGGTATTCGCCCTATAATATTATAGGAAATCGCCGGTGACAGCGATTTGCCCGGACCCAGCAAGCTAACGAACGGTTCAGATGCCGAAAAAGAAGCAGGGTCCCCGAGGTCCACGGAACGAAGTGCTAACTCATCTTCTGAATTTCTACAATTTATAGGAACCTCAAACGATCCAGAAAAGAAACACTCACGAGAGAGCATTTAAAGCTCAAATCGCGGGTAAAAACGTTGCCTCACATTGTTGTCATTTTGTTTTTAAAAACTGTATAAAGAAAAAAGTACGAAGTCACCACATTAAAAACAAGTCAAGATGAAATATTAATTTAATTCATTTTAAAATAAAGTTAATAAGGAAACAAGGAGATCTCTATAAAACGTAATCCAATTCGTATCTGGAGAAGGTGTTCCTGTCGGTGTCATTGAACCGTGGATAGCCGGCGACTAATGCATCTTGAGAGCCAAGGATAAGATTATTAAACACCTTCCACGCAGGTTCGCGGACTTTCCGCGCAGGATGCCAAAGGGCTTGAATGCAATACTGCATAACTCTTATCGGCCCCAGCGAAACACGCATTGCATCGCACGCAAATACGAATCTTTGAATAACATGAGGCGAGTTTTCTAACATATTAGGCCAGACATGGTTCATCAAATGTGTTAACGCATCTTCACAGCCAAATCCATATACGCCTAAGGTTAAATGTGCCACTGCATCGATAGCAATCTGACGATGAACAATATCACTAAAGATTAATAAAATTTTCGTATTTCCAAGTTACCTACCGCTCCATCAAGGCATCAATCAGCAACGGAGTAACTGCATAGATATAATCTTTAGCCATTTCTCCAATGTATTCAAACATGAATGACAAGGCCTTCAATACACCATTTTGAACATTGATTTCCGGCACTCTATATTCGTTCATGATGGCTGGTAACACAGTAAACGGAGCGCATGTTTCGGCGACAATGGCTATGGCAACAGTTGTGCACACACGCAATTGACGCTCCTGAACTTTCAAGTTACTCAGTAACGTCGCCAAAACATCATGAGGACCAATAGCCTTAGCGATGTACCCGAACGTATTGATGGCCACTCGACGAATTGACTTTTTATGAGCCTTCAGAAGGTCGAGTAACTCGAAGCAGATTCTCATCCATTCTCTGGCAGAAACAAATTCACTTCCTCTGTCTGCAATCTTCCCCACCAGCTCGATACAATTCTCTTGCACTTTCTCGTGCCGATTCTTCAGGATGGGAGTGAGTCGCGGGAGAAGGTCCTTGATCGGAGGATTCATTTTGGTCATTCCTATCACCGTAACAATCGCATTCAAAGCGCCCAGAATGGAACCAAGAACTTCAGGGTATTCCTCTCCCAAATATTCGTACAGGACGACACCCAAATGACACATCAGCTTCTCTTCGTCGCAAATGTGCATTACCGGAGCAATTCGAGCAATCTAATAGGCATCATACTATATGTTTCATTAATGACTTACCAAGTCAGTAGCCTGTTGACGAACCTTCGCAGATTTGTTGTTCAACCTCCACAAAATGGTACCGCAAATTTGAGGGAAATAAGGCTTCGCTCGAAGACCCAGGCCATTGCAAACGGTGCCAAATCCATTTAACATAACAGCATCCTAAAGACCAGAATATTAAACTAACAATAAGGGTTTACTTCTTGGGTTTGTTCCTGGAAAGCGTAAAGAATTCCGTCGATTAGTTGTTCCTCAAGACGCGGATCAATCTCGGAAGCTCCCATCAAGCTAATAATATTCTCAATAGTCTCCATCACCATCTTTCTATATTGCTCTGTTTCGTCCTTTAAGTCGTCAACGATTCTTCCTATGATTTCCACGGAGCCAACCTAAACATTTTAACACTACAGGGTGCGCCAATAAAACCTGGACAACCATCAATTCCATATGGCATTTTTCGGGTGGCCTAAGAACGAAAAATTTTCGCCCTTTTAGTAAGGGTAAAAGCCGTTCTACACAGCCAGGGTAATGTCAAGGTTGGGGCCTATTGCAAGAATGAAAAAATAACCAAAAGTTTTTGAAAATTTTTCCGAAGAATGAGCGGGGAATTAATTCGCACATTATTTCCGCTAACTAAGGTTCTTCAAGTTTATTGTATGTAAAGTACGTTCTACGAAAATTCGGATTTTGCGCTTTTAAGGACCTCAACGCCAGAGTATCGTTCGGGTTGCTCCGAAATTCCGTGATTACAGAGCATATGCATCACCAATTCTTACAGTTTAAAGTTTTGGCAGTTTACAACGTGTTGGAAAGCACTTGAGAGTAAAAATAAACATAGCGCTGCAAACTGGATACATGATGACACAGGCGAACAACTTTTATAGCAATCTTTAACCCAAGCTCATTAGAAGAGCGACCATGCAGTAGATAAAAAAATACTTTTCCAAAAGTAACTAGTCAGACTCTGGTTATCATTATAAAAGACCTGGTGCCTAAAGATGCTTGGAATCACACATGTAAACTTCAACATAAAAATTTTTCATTTAACGGAAATTTTCCGAAAAAGGCGTGTTTTTAAGAAAACTTTGACCGCAAGTAAAAAGTGTAATAGTTGTAATTAGGCAAAATCAATTTTAGTGTATAAAAAGCGACCGCTACTGTCATAAAATGTAGATTTCGGCCCCTAGCATCCAAAGGTAAAGCTAGTGTCACCAATTTTTAACTAACTTGGGGTCCGTGTTTCAGGGGCCTTCGTTCTGAGCACTTATAATGGCAAAACAATTATAAGTGTTCTTGTCTGAAAACCTTGGTGATGGATTCTTGGACGCATTACACGTTTGCACAAGTGCCCAGTTTATAGTGTTACACCCTGTAAAATACTTGGGATACCCACCTTCTGAGCGATCTCCACTGTAGTATCGACCAACTGCTTATAATTTCTTCTATCCAACGCCATTCGACGATTCCAGAACGCCCGGAAGAACGGTGGGAGGATCTCGTCGCGTATGTATTTCGCCTCCACTCCATCAGTGGAACAACATTGTTTCACAACCTAAAAAATATATACCCAACAAAGAGTTTTACCTTCAACACAATCTTTTTCATTTCTTCATCTGGAGAGTTGAATTCTCTGATCAAAATAATCATAACTTCGGTGGTATAATATGAAGCATATTCGGCATCCATCAGCGGAATAAGGAACCCAATCGCTTTCAAGAATGCAGCAAGTCCTTTTCCTCGATGACTTCTTATGCCCTTCCATAGAGGCTTTAGGACAGAATCAAAAGCTTCAATTCCATATGGAGCAGCGGCTTCGGCTAATGCAGATAAACATAAGGCCGTGATGGTCCTAACCTTCTGTTGTTCATCCACGAGGCCATTCTCGACAGTTTCAACCAAAGCCTTAAGATGTGGCAGAACCGCGCATCCCATTAAAATAGCGATTTGTTGTACAATTTTGATACCTAAATGTCACAGTAACTTTTAAACAACTTAACCTACCAGTGTGCCGTGCCTGCCAACTTTTTTTGCTCTTACAGACGGCTTTCAAAAATGGCAAAAGGGCCGGAATCCCCAGAGCGGAGGCAACTACCGCAAAAGCTCGAGCTGTGGTATTCCTAACATATTCATCAACATTGTCGATATCTGGCCGCATTGTTGAAATCATCGTAGCTAGACCGGCGGCCTTGGCCAAGTTGGAGATTATCTCCCTTCCTTCGACTCGAGCGTAGTAATCTTCATCAATAAGTAATGGCTCGATGACAACAAGAATCTTGTGAACATAGGGCCGTACGAGGTCATCGAGTTTGTAGAGAATACGATCAATTACCTTGACCATGAGATGTCTTTCCTGATCTTCCAATGTAGGAGACATTAAAAGCGGAAGGATCTGATTGAATAACGGCCCCGCTCCCAACTTTCGTGCATTTTCGGTGATCTTCCTAAGTCCAGTTTTTCGCTGAGGTGGAGTTCCATTCTTTATCCGAAGCAGATACCCCATTATCTCCCTTTCATTTTTTTCCGCCTTAGTCAATGTGCTTTCGTCAACATCTTCCAACAGCTTTTCGAAATATTGAATATCTTCCGGTTTCAACGCCGGAAGATCCTTGTCCTTCGGTTGTGTGTCCAATATCCCTCCAGCTCCGACCTTCTCCCCAGCACCACCTCTCTCGGGGGTATCCGGAATGCTAAATCCCCCTAGACCACCAGCACCCATAGGAGTCGGTGTGGCCAAGAGCTTGCGAGATGGAGTTCTGATTGGATTATATCCAGGAGGAGGGGCCAAAACTCTGTAACCAGGTGGGAAGAGAGCATTCAACTCTTCATCCGAGATGTGCTGATTTCGACTTTCAAGCTCGGCTTCATGCTTGTAAATGGCCATTTGTTCCGGCGTCATGGGAATCATAGGTACAGCTGGCGTTTTCATGTTCATGGCATTCATTCCAACTGGAGTCGAACCTCCGGGCGTCAGGAGTGGAGTTTGTCCAACACCTGGTGTTGCTGATGGCGTCATATCCAGACTATTCATCGGAGTTTCAGCCCCAGGAGTCTGTCCAGGTGTAAGATCCCATCTTGAACGTCGTTTAGAACCCGGAGTAGCATCAACTCGAGATTCGAGGATATCTGCCTTCGATTCGTATGGAGTCTCAGCCCCCCAACCTGGAGTCAATCCACCATCAACCTTGGGAGTTTCGTCGAATCGGTTTCTTCGAACACTCTGGGAAGGAGTCGTTCCCCAGTTTTGGCCAGCAGCTGGTGTCGCATCACCATTCCCGATCCTGACAGGAGTCTCGTCCCACTGATTGACTTGAGGAGTTTGTGCCTAAATTAGAAAACCGTCTTCTTTGCCAAATATCAACACCAAGGACATGAAAGATAGATGGACTTACGACTGCCGCAGCAGATAACGGCTGATTAATACCGAGTCGTTTCCTTGGACCCTGAGTAGGTGTCGCATCTTCTATTTTACTCTTCTTTTCCGTCGGTTCTTCAACAACTTTGAGATCGCCAGATTTGTATCTATTAAGCAACTCCCGCTGAACTTGTTGATTCTCGGCCTCGAATGCTCTCTCCTGCATGATAGCTGCATAGTCTCTGCCGTCTGGAGTCTGTTCAACTAAAAGTATAAAGTACACAAACCGCAAACAAACGCTTACTAAACATATCAGCTCTTTCAGGAGAAATAGGCCGTTTCCTGGCCCGGCTATGATAGTCGCTTTGTCTGTCAGCAATAGTCCTTTGTCGTGAAGCATCTTGGAGTTCATCACGGTCGTCCTAAAAAAAAGTAAAACAAACGACCTTTTCAAATCCATACCTGCGACGCTACTTCGTCCTTGTAATTTTGAATCTTGTTCGACATTTTGTGTTCCAATATATGCAATTACTGTTATCAACCCACAAACTTTTAATCTGACTCTGTGTTCATAAAAAGCAAAATATTAAAAATTCACGCTAAAAACTCGATCTGCACCCTTACAACAGCATTAATGAACCACTACCGCGGCAAAATTGACAAAATTTATTTTCGTCAGAAAAAAAGCGAAATAAAATTAGAGCCTGGACGCAGCTTGCCAAGGAGCCTTGAAATTCTCTGCAAGCTGCAGAAGATCCGATAAATCGAAATACGCAACGTTATTCTTTTGTTTCCTTATCATGCTATCAGTAGCATCAAGTGGATAGGTCGACGATGGCGTTAAGAGGATTTAACGTCTACTCTAGAAGGTCGGACGACGGAACCTATAATGTACTGCTGGAGAATACTCATCTTTCCAAATTTTTACTTTTGCAGAATGGGGTTTGTGCAGAATTAGGTAATTGTCTCGTCAAATATGATCCATTTATAGATAACGATGAAGGAAGTTCCCTTAAATCGACGTACAATAAGATAAACTCAGGGTATGGATTGGCTGGAGTCCTTAATTTAGATGAAGGTAATAATAAACTTCCGAATCTATTGGTGTTTAGCTGACTCCTACCTTGTGGTTATCACGGGGGCATTTTCGGAGGGGAATCTGTTGGGCAACGACATTTATAAAGTTACTCAAGTCGAATTTGTTCCTTTGAGTTTCGAACCTCCTTTAAGACTGGATGTCAAGTTGGTTGATGTAGGTTCCCCCGTTTTTAGTTGACTATTTATAGATACAACGATTGCTTTCTGCCGGCACTTTCTACTTCTCTTCCTCTCAGGAAAATGGTAGAGTTTTTGATCTCACCAGATCACGACAGGATTCTTTGAAAAATGGGCCCGACCCTATTTTTGTATGGTAGGTTAATTTGCGCAACATGACGTCTGATTTTTAGGAACCTACGACTGAAATGCTTGTTCGAAAAATTTTGTGTGAATACAAGTGAATGGTGTCAGACTCTGATTTGTGGATCGGTGCTTGTCAGAACTATTTATGTGTCTCATATAACAGCCAAGGTAGCCATAATATCCCGATTATCCCATGAAAGAGTTGGGACGCGGTTCAATACCCGGGGTGTGGATGAAAGGGGATTTGTGGCCAACTTTGTGGAATCAGAACAGGTTTGTATAATGATTAAGCAATCCAACTTGAGTAGATTGTGACATTCGCAGAAAAAGAAGTTTCCTTTCTCCAAATAAGAGGTTCGGTACCTTTGTTCTGGGAGCAACCCGGCATTAATGTGGGCTCACATAAGGTTAAATTACGATGCCTTGAAAGCTCATTGATTGCATTGAACAAGTCAGTTTGAAGTCTTTTGGCAATCCTGTTTAGGCATTATGATATGTTGACTCAGCGCTACCGAAGCATCATAACGATTAATTTATTGGGCCATAAAGAAGGAGAGAAACTGCTGTCGGAGACATACCAGGTTTGAAGAATGTCGTAGTTGGATAATTCTGTTTTCAGCATACGTATAAAAAGTCGAACTATGCAGAATTTCCTTTTAAAAATTTTGATTACCATTCGAGTATGAAGAGCAACAAGAATTCAGCCAGGGAATTTGTGAAACACATAGTCTCTTCCAGTCATTTCACGGTTCATTATTCGGAGTTTGATTCGATCAAGCAAAGGCAGAATTCGGCCGTTCGAACCAATTGTTTGGATTGTCTCGACCGCACAAACTGTGTTCAAACTCTGATTGGGATTGAGGTAATATCTCTCCCTATTTCAGGAGTTTTTTAGATGACAAAAGTTCTACTTGAAACATTGGGCATAGCGGATTTGAAAGCCGGGATTCAACAAAGATTCGAAGATGTTTTCAAGGAGATTTGGCAAAGGAATGGGGATCTTTGTTCGTTGATTTATACTGGAACCGGTGCATTAGATGGGAAGTCCAAAGTAAGATCAAGTAGGAACGATCATGTTTTTAGTTACAAGATGCTAGCAGATCGATTGCCCGCACAATACAAGGGAACGTAATGGACTCGGCCAAGCAGGACTCTTTCGATCTCTTTCTGATGGGACATACTTTTGGAAACAAATATTACGATCGCTTGTCTAATCTTTTGAACCCGTCGTTTGTCAACCAAAATCCTATAATTAACGGTATGTACTTTGCGTTATCCCAGGTTTGAAGTGGCTAGAAAATTTTTTAGTTTATCAGATAGTTTCTTTGGTGTTGGGTGGTGGAAGTTAGGGTGATTCAAATTCGGGCGGCACATATTCGGGTTATGGCTTTTTGGCGTGGGTGGATTCTCGGGTGATGAAGCAAATATTATACTGACGGCTACTAAATATGACGTAACATTGATTAAATTTCAAACGTTTCACGAAGGACGGAAAGGTCCGCTAAAAAAAAGAAAAGAAGAGGGCGGGGAGGAGGGGAGGTTTTCGATGGCGCTGATTTCGAATATCGTATCCATTTTTCCTGTATTTTACAATTTTGCTTAAGCAGCAGTGTTAACTAGTAATTTTTAAAAAAAGACGTAAGTTATATTGTACTTGGCGTTTTGATTTTTAGGTGTGACTAGTCTCGAAAAAAAATTTTTTTGAAATGTTTTCGCTTCGAGACTTGAAAAAAAGGATTTTTTGTGAAATTTGAATAAAATTTGAAATGTTTTCGCTTCGGGACTTCAAAAAACGGATTTTTTGTGAAATTTGAAAAATAATTTAAATGTTTTCTCTTCGGGATTGGGAAAAAAAAGAATTTTTTGGAAAATTCAACAAAATTTTGAAAGCAATTAAAAAAAAAATTTTTTTGAGTAATGGATTTAGGGGTTTTCGGTGGTGCTGATATTGAAAATTGTATCCATTTCTTCTGAATTTTTTCCTATCTCCTCAATTCCTTAAAATAAATGTTTTAATTGGTAAAAACTTGATCAAACTTGTATGATATTGTAAGAAAACTGATGCCGCTTTTTTCGTCATTACAGCGAAAATGACACTACTGCTTAAGCAAAATTGTAAAATTCAGAAAAAAATTGATATGATTTTCGAAATCAGCGCCATCGAAAACCTCCCCCCTCCCTCCCCTCCTGACCGCCCTCATCTTTCCTTTTTTAGCGGACCTTTCCGCAGCGGACCTTTCCGTACTCAATCCAAACATTTTTTGTAATTAGCATTCGCACAGCGTTCCGAGCTTTTTTGCCGCCACCGATTGGTCCCGGTTTTCGCTCAAAATGACAACAGGGCTGCGCGCCTCAGCTGATAACTAGCCAAAAATGAAAGAGTAAAAATTTGTTTGCAGATAGAGTAACAAAGGACCTATTCAAAGATATAAATAGTTTCGATCATCTTTCTCTCTGTAACGATTTATTTCTCCTACAAAATTTCAAAATTTTGTTTTTTATTCATGGGATAATTTTCAAAATTGCCTCTTCTATGGAATATCCAAAACTAAGAAAAATTCTGGCTCTTGGGGCTCTACGAAATACAAAAAAAAAAGTATTTTATGTTTTTGCATGTTTTCGGATTTTTTTCAACCGGATACACAAAAACGCAAGATCGGCCCTTGTAGTTCATACTCGATTACATATATCTGACAAATTTCACGTTTTCATCTCTACTCCCTGCTTTCCGAGCCCGTTTAGGTGTTAACAAGGGCTCGAAAAAACCTCGTCCCTTGGTTTTTGCTTGAAACATATACCATTTGAAAGAGCGTAAAAAACTGGTCTAGGATCACCTTTAATTAGCTGCTATTATTCATCTACGCGCTGGCTAGCGAGCGTTTTTTTAAAATTTCCAAATTTGACCTTGCAATGGGGCATCCTGGAGGGTTGAAACTTTCAAATGCGAGTGCCCGCTAATGGAAAGTACGTAATTGAGTCTGAAAACGTCTTACATGTTTGAAACATCTTTGTTTGTCTTGGGTTACGGGACCTAAAACATCGCGTAATCACTCGTTTAGTACATCAAATGTTTATACTTTTCGGAATAGGTTGAAGAGTTTAATCTCATAGTTGACTTAATATTTATATGAAAAGTGATTGTTCGATTCCGTTCGCCCCTCAGAAGCAAAGAGTTCCAAAATTCCATTTGGAAATTTTCGGGTATTTATGGGTATATTCAAATTACTTTTGCATTCAAAAAATTTTAAAAAAAGTCGAGTTTTGTTATAAAAAATCAATAAATGTTGACATTTTGTCATAATTTGTTTTTTGCCTCTCAAAACTTGGTTCTAAGGTTGAAATTTACTTGGCCGGAGTCGGAAAATGAACGGGGAAAAATTGAAAATCTGACTGCCAAAATTGTTTTTTATTGGATTGCTAAACTTTTTGATTGTTAAAGTACTAGTTTTGTTTGTAGTAGTTGGGAAAATAGAGAATATCACTCCAAACATGATTAGGTTAATGAATAACTTGCTACTTATTCATTAACGACTTCATATTGGTACTATATTGGACTAATTTTGGCTAATTTTATAAATACCCGAATATACCCGAGATTTCGGGTATATACCCGGGAATATACCCGGGTATATACCCGCGTGGTGAATATACCCGAATTTTCCGAACCCTAGCTGAGACCCGCCAGTTTTAACCGATTGAATTTTAAAAAAATATATTTTGAATTGACCTTTCTATGCCTTCCCAAAGTTTTGAAGAATTATTTTCGAGCCGAAATCACTAAAACTCAAAAAGAAGGACGAGACAAACCTAGAACTAAAAAATGCTATTGCTCGCTAGCCAGCGCGTAAGTGAATAATAGCAGCTAATTCAAGGTGATCCTAGAGACCAGTTTTTTACGCCCTTTCAAATGGTACACGTTTCAAGAAAAAAACCAAGGGACGAGGTTTTGCCGAGCCCTTTTAAGACGACGCCGCAAAGGGTATTCATTTTTTTTAAATTTTTTTCTTAACTCAACGAGGTTGAGACTAAACGCCTAAACAAGCGTGCGTTTAGGTAACAAAATGGTTTTTAGTGCCAGTTCAGAATTACTTATATTTACGTTTATTTATTTGCAAGTGTCCAAACAAACGTCGGATGCCCGCAAACTTTGAGGCGCGAAAAACAATAGGATACCTGACCTCACTCATTTTAGAAGAAATACATTTTGTTCATGAGTTGGTAAACCGACGGTGTGAATACACCCTGCCAAGCCCGATTGGCATATTTGTCGGAACTTGGAATGTAAATGGCGGCAAGAACATGTACAATGTAGCCTTCAGACACGAGCAATCTTTGACGTCCTGGATATTCCCTGAGGTCATACACCGACCGTACGATCTCGTTGCCATTGGGCTTGAGGAAATAGTCGATCTCAATGCTTCTAACATTATGAAAGCAGGGTAACCAGAATATTTAAAAGAGCGTTTTTTACAGATTAAGGCTTTTCACGACAAGTCACGTTTCCAAAAATCGAAAATCTCAGAATCTTTTGCAATTTTGCATTGTTGTTGTACTAGGGCATCTGAACGTCAGTGCTAATTTTAAGGTTCGGAAATTACCGTATACCGGGGTTACAGTAGATCCAATATTCAGAATGATTGGGTTGATGTGCAAACGCACTTGGGGATAAAGGGAAAAACCCTTTTTTTTACGTTTAAGCGATATGGAACATTTTTATAATTGACAGTTTTGTTGTAGGATGTAGCCTTCGACAACTTTGCAAAATACCAAGGTACCGTTTTGGATGAATCTGTTTTTTTAGAAGCCTTCTCTCTACTTTTGAAAGCTTTCAAAAATACTTTAACATAGATGTTACAAGGTATAAAAATCCAGGAAAATAAAAAAAAGGGGTGGGGTTTGGAGTTATAAACAAAAAACGCTCTTTTAAATTACAACGGTTTTGTAGAACTACCAATCAAAGAATTTGGCTGGAAGGAATTCTGAAAGTCCTAAAAGAAAACTGTGGCATCGATTACTCTGTTCTGGCTTGTGAGCAATTGGTTGGGGTCTGTTGTATTATTTTGGCCAGACCAGCGCTGATACATCGAATAAAACAATTGGACGTTGATGAAGTGAAGACGGGAGCCGGGGGAACCATCGGAAACAAGGGAAGCATATCTGCTAGATTAGTGGTAGATTCCACTTCTATTTGTTTTATCGTCTCTCATTTTGCTGCAGGGCAAAGCGAGGTTAAAGAGAGAAACGACGATTTTCATACAACTGTGAGAAAGATAAAATTCGAAAAGGTAATCAGTCACTGTCTGCAATAAAACCTTTCAGGGAAGACAGGTGACAATGCATGATGTCGTGTTTTGGTGTGGTGACTTCAATTATAGAATCAACCTTCCATCCGAGGAAGTAAAGTCCATGGTCAGAAATTGTGAATTCGAACGGCTACAAGAGTCAGATCAACTTCTCCAACAGTTGAATCAAGGAAACGTATTCGTCGGTTTCAAAGAAGGGCGTCTCAACTTCGCGCCCACGTATAAATACGACACTTTTAGTGATGACTATGATACATCCGAAAAATGCCGAGCCCCCGCATGGACAGATCGAGTTCTATGGTTTAATGAGAAGGATATGGATGTCCATCAAATACAGTAAATAAGTGTGAAATGAATTAAGTTTTAATTTAGCTATGGACGATCCGAACTAAAAACATCGGATCACCGACCAGTCGCCGCAATCTTCGACTTGTATACGAAGAAAATTGATTCGAAAAAGATGTCTGAAGTGGCTGAAGACATATTGCAGTAAGGTAATATGGAGGTTTAACCGTCATTTCCAGCTCCATTGGAAGCCCGGATTATGTTGTTATATGCACCGTGAGTAACACGGATCCTCTGACGATTCCTACTAAGCTGATCATGCATAAACTGAATTCAGAATTAATGCTACGGCCCGTTGCCAAAAGGTATTTTGCGATTAACCACAGTATTTTCAATATTTATAGAATATCCTCATCCGGTCTACTACTGTACTTTCAAAACAATGTAGATGCCATAACAGCACTCAGTATGGATGGAATTGAAATAAGTCCGGGTCATCGGGTGGCTGTTCAACTCAGAACCCAAGAATGGATTGCGGAGTACTCCCGCAAACTTAAGGAGAACATTTTACAACCGTACTCTGCTGCCTCAACCCCCGAGGTAGATTCAATAGAATTAATAGAGAAACTAAACTTGGTCGCCTCTCCTCTCGGCGACCCGCCAATTCCTTCAGTTCCACCTCGTCCGGTATTTCCCACAAGATTCCAGTGACCATACATTCCACTTTTCTTTCAGATCTCATGGCTTTATGTCAAACAATAAGACAAAAATAAATATGTCAGATTATAAATTTGAGAATGGCAATGGAAGCACGGGTTAAATAAAATTATTAAACAAGGCACTCCGACCGTAGGCTGAGGAACTTATCGGAGGGAAATTGTACTATGTTAGTAAAGGCGTACCGAATCCGACGAATAAGGCAGACCCCATTGAAGGGAACATGACAACATAGAATAGTTAATGCAAGAATTACAAGGCCGAATCATACAAACTGAGTAGCGCAAACAAAAGAAGCCTGAGGAGGTATTGCGCCAATTATACATACATCAACACAAAAGTTCGTATAGTATGGCCTTCTTGTCACCGGCGCCAGTTACAATGTACCTGTCGTCAAGGGAAACATCACAAGAAAGCACTGATGTCTCCTGTTTCGTCTTGATCAGCCTGGCTCCATAGGGGGCACGCCATGTAATCAAGGAACTGTCTTTACCAGTAGAGACGAACCATTT
Source organism: Bursaphelenchus xylophilus (assembly GCA_904066235.2). Lineage (NCBI taxonomy): Eukaryota > Metazoa > Nematoda > Chromadorea > Rhabditida > Aphelenchoididae > Bursaphelenchus > Bursaphelenchus xylophilus. The sequence continues at coordinate 7,585,156 of CAJFCV020000001.1, forward strand.
CCCCGAATGAGCAAACTTAAGTGACAGAACACAGTTCTCGTGCTCGTGTAGAACATACTTGTCGCTGTCTTTGGGATTCACTAATTCCACCTTGGAGTTTTCCATCCCTACGGCCACCCAATCATCCGCCGGTGAACAGCTAAGAGAGAACACCTAAAAAAGCAAATAAATTCATCTAGACTTGTAATACCTGTGTGTCGAAGTCGAATTTTTTAATGCATTTTCTTTCGCCAACGCTCCATGAACATACTGTGTTATCCAGACCTCCTGTCCAGAGCACTGATCCATTTGAAGCCAAATCGACGCAGCTTGCTCCGTCTTCGTGGCCTTTCATATCTCCGATGCGTTCAAAAGTATCCAGATCCCAAATCACAACTTTACCATCAGCGCAGCATGAGTAGCAATGTTTCCCATCTGGAGATACCACCAATGCATAACAAGCTTGTGCATCACAATCCAATGTCTTAACTACTTTCTCGCTCTATAAAAAGACGGTAAAGATTCCAGAAATAAGATTGTTGAAACTTACTTCGACGTCGATTATACAAATATTTTTACATTCACCGCCTACAAGTAGTCGATTGTTTTTAGATAGAAGCTTGCAAGATCTGATATATTGATCATCCAGACAAGAGAGTTTAGCCAATGGCGAATTGGTAGTTTCCTTGGGTTTTGAGATGTCCCACACTTTGATGCAGCCCTTCCCACCAGTATAAACCTTGTTTCCACCCGGGGCGATAGTCACAGCACATACAACATCACCGTGTGCGAGATCGGCTAATTTATTCATACTCCTAAAGCAGGAAAAATTAAAAAGGTGTTTATTCCTTACTTTGGGACTCCTGGACCATCGAAAGCATCGGACGGAAACTGGACTGGTTGTGCAGGATGACCATCGGATAATTTGAATGCGTAGGGAGGCTTTCCATTCCCTGCTCCAATCCCCAGAGATCCACCAAGGAGAAGATTTCGCTGCGGATTGGGACCAAAATTAAAGATATTATTAAGTTCTCCAAGGGCGGGTATCATATTATTCTGGAAAGAGGACTGAGGTTTCAACGATTTCGGAGTTGCTGATGAATCTCTAGAAGACATGGACTGCGCACTCTCGCGCCCATCTTTGATCTTTGACGAAGTTCCGTTGGTTTTGTGGCCAGTATCATCATTCTGGACGTCTATCTCCAATTCCACATCGTTGTCGTCTACTTCAGCCTTCGGTTTCTTTGGCATCGGTGTACCGATGCTCGATTGAGGACGAGAGTTATTTACAGAAGTCGTTCGGTTATGATTCTCGGAAGATGCCGCCGCTGCGTTGGACGTCGCCGCGTTTGAAGTGCTTGCAGAAATATTGGGCATCCCAGAAAGAAGTGGATGAGGCATACCCGGCATAAATGGGAACTTGTTATTCATCGCTGCCAATTGCGCAGCAAAGGCATTCATATCTTCTGGCTTCATGGGCATAAAAGGATTAAAGCCGGGAGGCATCATACCACCCATATTTCCCATCATACTCAAGGGATTCTGTTGGGAATTCACAATTTGCATCATTTCCTTTAATACAAAAGATGAAAAGACGTTATACGGACATACCTGTGGTGTAATGTTCTTGGAACGCTCGACCGCTTGCATCGCCGAAGCTTGATGCTCCATCGGCAACAAGGGAACAAAATGTTGCAATATTGTGGTTAGCCGTTTGACGATCTCGGTTTGCTTCGTAACCTCGAATTGGGCTTGGTTTATGAGCTCAACATAGGTCACCATTTGTCTTTGAAGATTTTCTAATTCCTTTTGTTTGTTCTCTACATCTACTCGGAAGGTTTGTAACTGCTGCTGCAACACAGTGTATTCCTCTCGCAATCTGTCCAGATATTCCGGTATTGCCGGGATTTTCATTTGATTGTTTGAGCCCTAAAATTTACACATAAAAACTTGGGAGTTCACATACGGGGTGCCGATTTTGGAACATCGTGTTAGCTGACCAACGAATATGCCCCGTTGATTTGGGCTCAGCGTATGTGGCACCAAAACTTATCTATAAAAATTTAATAAATCATAAGAAATATGGAAATCTGTATCAACGCTTTACGAGAACAAAAACCGGGTAGAAAGAAATTTTCGAACTAGATAAGAATAACAATAATTCTTAACAATAACTTTTATTACACGTTCGAGAAACACAACGCGTACTTGAAAATAACAATACAGACCGAAAATGGGGAGTTATCTGGCAAAACATGAAACCACAGTTTTAGGTAACAAAAATCCTAGAGAAACAGAGCGTTAAGAAAAAAAGCTGAACAAGAGTTCATTTTTATTGAGTCTCGAAGCATTTTCAATAAAAACCGAACGAAAGAGGAGGGAGGGAGCGTCCCCCACTCGTTGAAGATGATCAAATGAAAATGGATGCGCGGCCAAGTGGGCCAACAACAAGACAATGGCAAGAGATCCGGCGGCTGCTAATGGGAAGGCGAGTAGCCTTTCCTTCCTTCCTCTCTCAGCCTCCGCCTGCCACCCGTTCCGGCAAGTGAAACCACTCCAAATGCATAGACGCACTCTTCTCCTGCTTTCCCATTCCGAAGAAACGCGCCACTTCGGCCATTTATTGTCGGAACTGGCATTATTCATTTCTCTTTTTAAAACATGAGGAATTAACCCATCCTGAGCCGTTTTTTGCTAAAAAATATTGGTTTGGAGAGGGAGAAGATAACTCTTAAAAATAGACATGATGAATGTTTTTACTTTCCAAGTCAATGGTAAATTAGCAGGACATTGGATCAAAAAAATATGGACAGCTTTTAAAATAGCAATTTTTACAATCTTTTCACGGGCCTCATGGTAGACGGCAACAAAAAACCCAAAAACTATGGGGTACAGCAGAAAACTAAAGCTAAGCTCCATAATTCGATTGGACGAAAGTAAGGATTGCATGTTCCGAAAAGTTGCGATAAATTCAACAACCATTAGACAACCACCAAATTAACAGTAAGCAGATATTTTGTTGATTTCTGTCTTCTGCTTCGCCTTACTCTACTGGTTTTTACGGCAAAAACGGTTTCAAACGTCCTTCGTATAAAATGGCACCAATATTTTCGGCTTCGTGGAAAATGGACAAAAAATTGGACAGAAATAAATTGGACGGAGTGTGGAAATTGGGAAGGGGAAATTGGACAGAGCTCTGTCCAATTCTCTGCAGAGTGAAATTGGAAACACTTTTTTCGCTGCAATCGTACGAAATGTCACCACTGAATCATCAACTAATAATTTTTTGCAGTGAAAAAAATCTGTCGAGTTTCACTCTGTCCACTTTCCACGAAGCCACATAGTAACTTTCTCGATTTTTTTTGTTGAATATCTTTGGTATCTGTGACTTGACAAGTAAAATGAGATGTAATTTTGACATAAGCAAAGTGGACTGACTACCTGTAGAATATTAATCGAAAAAATTCAAAAAAATACACCTGATGACTAGGGTGCGAGAGTCACTTTGATTATACTTGGTCGTGACCTAGCTCGTGAGCTAGTTCAGGTATGTAACCCCAAAAGCATTAATGTTCGGTGAACGTGATCATTTTTTTGGGGGAAAACAAGCGAGTTCACGGCCTAGGTCGCGAGCTTGGCGATGATCGACCTATCCTCCGGTGTGAACCCAAGCTTTTTCTTCCACACCGTACTCCATTTTCGAACACTCAGAAGAGACCGAAAAAACAGCCGAAAAACGACCGAAAAAATGAACTCCAAGAATAAATCCAATAACTGTAGATGACACTTAAAATGGGGATATCTGAGGATTCAGGGAAAAAAAGAATTTTAAGGTTCGGCCAAAAACTAAAGAAGTTATAGCCTATTCAAATTCATTCACATTACAATATCCGCGAAGAATTACCATTAGACTTTTTGCAATAGTGGCTCGTTTACAATAAAATAACAATAATATTAATAATAATATATTTTAATAATATATTTTTTATGATACAATAAATTATTCCCATCTCCAAATCAACCCGAAATTTCCTCTGGATCCGTACGTGAGAGTTCCCGGCTCCCGTCATCGTCGTCCTCGTTTCCTTTCATGAATGTCAACTGTTTTTCAAATTCTTGAATTGACAAAATTGATATTCCTGCCACTACAAAAATGCCCAAATAAAATAAAAAAAAAAGAAAAATCCAAATTCGGTTATATAAATTACCTCGTCCACCTTCTTCAATCGTTTCAGCGGGGTCGAAAATTACAATGACGGTATTCAGTTCGCTTTCTGTAAGGCCACGAGCCATCTGAACTGCCGTGGTCAGTGGATTCGTTTTTTCGCAATTAATTATCAATATTTTTTTGGACGCAATCAGCTCCTCTAATACTCCACGATCTATCCGCGAGAGCCTGAAGTTGTCTGTTTCTCTTATGTACCGAATAGACGGAGCATCTAGTAAGCAAATGAGATTGGCCGTTTTGAGAAAGCTCAGAACTTTGCTCCACTGATTAATAAAACAATCTTTTGAGAAAAGAGCAACAACGGATTCCGGTTTCTGAAAAAATTAGTAAGGCACATGACATAAATATAAATACCCAGTTCGAGAGTTCCTTGGGTTCATTATGATTGGAAACATTAATCTTTGGAAACTGAAATGTGAACTCAGCCCCTAAATCCAGCGGAAAGCCATCCCTTTGGAGAGAATGCTTGAGTGAAGACACCATTACTTTAATCAGCGTCAAATCTTCAGAATCCCCGATATTCAGGACCTCAAACCCTTGAATCGCCCATTTATAGCTTATTTCTTCCTCGACCTCTGTCAACATTGGCTCTATGTAGCATCGCAGATGTGTCAGCAAACGTACGTAAGCGTTTAAGAGGGAATGCATTACCTATAAGATAAAAAACCATTTTTTTTTTGATTCTAGGGATGTTACTAAAGCATAAATACTCACTGTATACATGTTGAACTTACCATTCGAAGACCAACAGACAAAGATCGGTTATCGAAATAAGAGCACATTTCTATTATCCATTGGTTTAGTACAATAATCAATAGAGAGGATTCCTGCAATAACAAGATCCCATGGGATTTTGATTGAGGGATTCCACAGAAGGAAAAAGCAGTCGGGAGTGATTCTTTGAACGAAAAAGTCGTTGTTTTGTCCAGCTTTTCGACAATGTGGTCGGTGGAAAGTTTCAAGGAAGAACAAAAAATCCGACACCATAATCCGGTGAACAATTCCACTTTACGTTGATCTATACCGTTCTCAGTATGTCGCCAGAACTTACCTTTTAAGCAGTAGACAAACGATGATAATACTAGTAAAGCATAGTTCTCCGTCAAAAATTCGGCAACACTGTCCTTTGAGCGACTATTTAGGAATTTCTCGGTATTTAGCATCAGCTGTTTCTCATCCCTTTATAGGCAAGTAAGGAAGAACAATGTTGACATACCCAACATTACGTATCATGCAGAAGGCGAGAGCCGAAAATGTAGTATTAACATCATCCGTTTTTAACGGAAATTTGGCTGCGAGATCAGTAGGCCTCCGAAGCAAACAGTATCTCAAGTAGTAGAGAATGCAAAGCTCGGGGTCCTTCTCCTTGTAAACGATCGATAACTTCAGGTAAACGGCGCTGTTACTCGAATTCTCGTTTAAAGAAGCCAAATAATATCGGATGGATGAATCAATAGACTCAGATTTACATAATTTGAAGGCGTAACGGTGCAGATCACCCAAAAAAATACTGATCTTGTATGCAACATCTGGGTATGAAGGTTTTAATGTTTCAAAATACACCATTCCAGAGTCAAGAAAAGGTTTGAGGACGGAAGAGTCCGGCCTTTTATTGGCTTTGCAAAATATGTCTATAGGATAGTACCAACCCACTTCCCATACCAAATCGATAACTTTTGACTGGATATTTCTTTGATTAAGACAGTCCTCGCATTCTATTGTGAATCTGAAGACGACAACCATGTTGATTAAAACAAGGTTCGCGAGAGACTCGAGAATCCCTTGGCACATTTTTACCAAGTTGGTCCTACAGGGCTGAAATTCAACCCAGTTAGTACACTAACACAACAAAAATTTTTGACATTTCTATTTTTTTGAGATTGGGCTTACTGTACTTTTACCGCAAATTTTGTATCACAAAAACTAGACATGCCGGAGAGTCGGGGGTGGTTCGGATGGATTGGTATCATTATTCTGAGCTAGTTACCTGTTGACAACGTTTTTCTAAAGTTTTGCCTAAGGCAAGAAAAAGTTGATTCTTTGGATCAAAAGTTACAGTAACCTAGATTTCTCAAAATTTTTTCATAGTGCGGCAAATTTTGAAGCTTTTATTTAGAAGTGCTTTCCATTGCCGTTCGAATGAGCCTACGAACACGCCTGTAGAGTGTCTCCTGGGGCAGAACCAGCCGTGTAAAGTTTGCATTTACAGAAAATGTGTCATCATGACATAGTGCAGATTTCGTCGAACCGAATGTATTATTGCATAAAATGGAGGCTGATGGTCTTCTAGACGTAGTCCGACCGTCTTTCGTGTCGATTTACCAATCTGACTGCCATAATTCGTCGGGATGATATATTTTCTGGAATCCACCGTGGTGGCAAGCTTTAAATCTTCGTATCTTGAGCGGGAGACCCTACAGAGACATGGTTATAGGCTTGTTACAACCGCAATACACAGCAAAGAACAAAAATAAGAACTTTTTTTGATATGTAAAGTTTTGGAAAAACTAAGTTACTGTAACAATATTTTCCTAAAGCTATGCGTTTTCAAACCCAAAGGGATTTTTAAGTTTCTTTTTGCATCAGATGTGCTCAATATGATTTCTAGAATCTAATAAAAGCAGTCCCAAGTCTCAAAACATACTTACAACTGCTTTACAGAATTTGCGGTAAAATTACAGTACGACTACAGTAAGCCAAATTTCGAAAAAATAAAAGTGCCAAAAATTTTTATTTTGCTAGTATACCCAGTATGCGAAATTTGAGCCCCGTAGGAGCAACTTGGTAAAAATGTGTTTCCCTTATCCTGCGGTTGCTCGGCTTTCTCGCCTTTGTTAGGTTTCACGGCGTCCAGAAAATATGTCATCCCGACGTATTATGGCAGTCAGATAGGTAAATCGATGCGAAGGACGGCCTGATTACGTCTACAGGACCATCAGCCTCCATTTTATGCAATAATACATTCGGTTCGACGAAATGTACACTATGTCATGATGACACATTTTCTGTAAATGCAAACTTTAAACGGCTGGTTCTGCCCCAGGAGACACTCTACAGGCGTGTTCATAAACTCATTGGAACGGCAATGGAAAGCACTTCTAAATAAAAGCTTCAAAATTTGCCGCACTATGAAAAAATTTTGAGAAATCTAGGTTACTGTAACTTTTGATCCAAAGAATCAACTTTTTCTTGCCTTAGGCAAAACTTTAGAAAAACGTTGTCAACAGATAACTAGCTCAGAATAATGATACCAATCCATCCGAACCACCCCCGACTCTCCGGCATGTCTAGCTTTTGTGATACAAAATTTGCGGTAAAAGTACAGTAAGCCCAATCTCAAAAAAATAGAAGTGTCAAAAATTTTTGTTTTGTTAGTGTACTAACTGGGCTAAATTTCAGCCCTGTAGGACCAACTTGGTAAAAATGTGCCACCCCTGTTTTCCGGTTGCTCGACTTTCTCGCGAGCCCTGTTTTAAACCATTGTTACAACATTACCTCTCTCGTAGTGTCTTTATCCGCTCAGACAACAACAGGCTGTCCTTCGACTGATGAAAAAGCTTGATGATCTCATCTCTTTTAACCGTCAATTCTCCCAGCGAATTTCTGATAGAATCAGTGTGATCGATTCCCATTTCTTTTAAAAACTATAATCCAAAATTAAAGAATCGGGGATAAATATGGATCACAAGAATAAAACCTCGTAGAAATAGAGCTCAATTTAATATTATATTTAATTAAAACAATTCAACAATGATTTCTTATGGAGTACAACGTCCAACAAACCGAGGATACAAGCACACATCGCGGATATGTTCAGTGGCTGTAAGCCAGCAAACAAATCTCTCCAACCCCAGACCGTATCCACCATGGGGACAACCACCATAGCGGCGTTGGTCCACATACCAATAATAATTCTTGGGATCAATTCCGGCCTTGGCAAATGCAGATAACATTTCTTCTTCTTTCCAAATCCTCATCGATCCACCAACAATTTCACCGACTCCAGGCATCAACAAGTCAACAGATTCCGTCAACTCCCGATCATCTTCGCAACGACTCATGTAAAAGGACTTGATTCCAGCCGGGAATCGGTTCAACAAAATGGGCTAAAACCAGAAAAGCAAAGAAATTTCAGCCAGGAAGCGATAAAAACGTTGGATATCTTCGAAATGTGGTCGCAATCACTTACAAAGGAAGTGTGCAACCTGACCATCACCAAACAGTAAGTGACATACACAGTTGTAAAGCCCTTGAAAAGAAGTATTAGAAACTAGCTTCGATTTTCGCAGAATACCTAAGCGCAGAAAATTATAAACGTTTGATTTGTCCCTTAAGTACAAGGTGCGCCAATAAAATCTGGACAAATACTCTTGCTTGTCCTGCGGGCTGTAACAATACGAGGGCAAACAGCCTGCACGGCAACCACTGAACTAAACTTTTTGTAAAAGGATTTTTTTCTCCCAAGAAAAGGAAAGAAATGTTTTGCAAAACGGCCTAGAAAAAACTGTAAACTACAGTATGTCGTAGCGGAATGGCGTTCTGCAGCAATTGAAAGTGGTTTCCAGTACTACTTTTCAAGGGCTTTCTAAGGGTGCAACACGTATCGTTTGGTGATGGTCAATTTGCAAATTGAGTCCCTTCCCTAGCTATAGGATAAAATTAGGCTAACTTTCAATTCCTGCAAGCTTTAGCTCGCGCTTTACAGGCGTCGCCGAGATATTTAACGATTTTTGCCACCGAGAGAGTACACTAAACGTGGAGAGCGGTCAGAGAGAGAAACACCTTTTGGCCATAACTTCGCTAGTTTCGCGCGGAATATTTTTTTGTGGAAACATTACCCTTTACAGTAGAAATAGGTATGAAACTTTTCGTGCCGAAATGCGGTAAAAATTGTCAAATTTTCGCCGGCTTTTGATCTAACAAGGAAAGTACTTTTATGCGGCCTCCTACTTTTTGACGGGACATATCTCAAAAAATCAGAAAAAATGTGCTGATCAAGGATATATAAAACTAAGCTGCCCATTTTAGGTTTTTAGGGGTGAAAATGCCCAAAACTGGCTTAATTTCCCTACAAAAGGCGCAGGCATTCGAAACGATAAAAAGCGCCGCACGGGTTCGATTTCCCTTTTGGACCAAATTAACTTTTTTTGAAGTTGAAGGTCGGAAAAATAAATTTTTGTGCCAAGACTGATTTATTACGTCTTAGAAACTCAATAAACATCATTTTAAGCCAAAATAAAAATTGTAAACCTGTGAAAAATTAAGCGAAAGGGGGTTCATATAGGACTTTAAGTCAACTTCCGATTGAGTTTTCACCCCTAAAAACCTAAAATGGGCAGCTAAGCTTTATATATCGTTGACCAGCATATTTTTTTCTGATTTTTTGAGATGTCCCGTCAAAAAGTAGGAGGCCCAATAAAAGTACTTTCCTTGTAAAAATCTCGGTCGTTTCTGCAAAGCGCAAGCTAGGACTTTCGCATATCTCTAGATCTTCTCAAGCAACCCCTCTCCTCGGAGCGCCAAGGTGCTAATTCAAAGAAAACATACCTGATTGATCTTATCAGTCATTGCGCGTTCTGGCCCTTCAGGAATGTCTTCCCCGAACTCAAAATCTTTACCTTCTTCATTCTTGACGCCATTTTCCTTCAACCATTTGATTGCATCAGCATACGTCATCCTTAAGAACGGTCTTTTTGGTTTCTCAAAATTCTACAAAAACATAAAACCAACAGTCCACAACCTTACTGGATTCAATTCGAACACATAGGCCTTGGCTTCAGGATCATCCAGGATTCTGTCAACGGTATCACAAACAACGTCCTCAACCCTCTGAAGGAGGTCATCAAAAGTGATGTAAGGACATTCGGCCTCAACATGGCTATATTCAGCCAAATGGCGTCTTGTCCGGGACTTTTCCGCTCTGTAAGACTGAGCAATACAATAACAATCTCCGACTGCCGGCAAACAGGTTTCAAGATATAACTGTGAGGATTGCGTTAAGTACGCATCTTCACCAAAGAAACTTAAGCTGAACAATGTAGATCCACCTTCCACTTGAGTCTGAACCAGGGTGGGTGGGAACATCTCGGTATATTTGCGGCTATAAAAATGCTCTCTCATAGCTCTGGTGACAGCAGCTCGAACCCTCAATATCTTGGAAGTATTTTCTCCACGAATGACGAGATGACGATTGTCGAGCTTGACATCGACATTCGCTTCAACGTTGAGCACATGTTCGACGCCTCCAGGTGGTGAATTTCCAATCTGGGACCAATAATCCACCGCCAATTCTACTCCACCTATGGCGGTTTTTCCCTCCGGCAATTTCTTGACAGTGCCATAAACCAAGACTGACGATTCTGGCTGAACGGTCGAAACATCGTACGTGTGACATAACGCATCATTCAGAACGGCCTGTACAAATCCAGTACCATCTCTCAGCACCCAGAACATGAGGTTTCTTCCTAAAATAATAAAAACACAACTTTACACATACCTTGTCGTCTCACCCGATGCACCCATGCGGATACGACAATTCTCTTGTCAACGTGAGCCGCAACTTCCCGCAATTTAACATTTATTGGAGTTGGCAAGGTCTCATCGAGAACAATAACATTGTTCCTGGCCTCCTCAAGATGGGCTTCAGTGAGCTGATGGGAAAGATTTTGGACAACTTGCTTCTCTAAAGCTTTCTGAAGTTTCTTCTTCTCGGCTTCGACCTTCTTCGCATTCTTCTTTAGAGCTGCTTTGGAAGCTTCTTTCCATTCAATTTTCCCCTCTTCCCTTGTCGCAACCATAAACTTTTCCTCATTTGAGCCAGCTAACAACATGGCTTTGAATAAATTCTTGACAGGCTTTATCATTGAGCCATCTCCTTGTTCATCACATCCGCTGTCAGGATCGACGTAAAATACACCAGCCATCCTAAACAAAAAAATGATAAGAATCCAAACAAATGAATCATACTAAGTAAACAGCACAAACCCGATGATGCAATACACGGCATTCTGTACTTTTGGAACTCTATTTATAGGCGGAAAGCCAACTTGTTCAAAAAAATATTTCGCGTGGAGACCACGTCCGGTCCAAATAGAAGAAAAGCCACGGTTGGGATGGACTTAGAGCTGCGCCCAGGATTTGGAATTCGCCGGCGACATCCTATACGTAAGAAGACCAAACGTTATTGACGCCAAAGTTACAAGGATTCGGCCCGGTTTTTTCCCCACCCCGGTTTTGTCCCCAAGACGGTTTTGTCCCCAGGACGTTTTTGTCCCCGCTTTTTTCGAGTCTTTTTGTCCTCAGACTGGTTTTGTCCCCAGCACGGTTTTGTCCCCAAGACGTTTTTGTCCCCATTCTTTTATTTTTTTTGTCCCCACGACGGTTTTGTCCCCAGTACGTTTTTGTCCCCAAGCTAGATAGTACAATTCAAAATTACGCATTCAGATGTTAATGCTGTTGGTTTGGTGCACAGTCAAACAACATGTTTTTAGCGATTGGTACTGTATAGTACGAGGTGGTACTATATAGCATGAGGTAAAAATTAAGCCATAACACGTCAATGCTATAGGTTTGAAGCCGAGTACTTCTCAAGGATGTGTTTTAGCACTTGGTACTATATATAGTTTGTTTTTGCACAAACTGAACTTCTTATCAGTAATGCATACCGAAACAACGGCATTCACGCGTTATAGGTTAATTTTTACCTCGTGCTATATAGTACCACCTCGTACTATACAGTACCAAGCGCTAAAAACATGTTGTTTGAGCAGTACTGTGCACCAAACCAACAGCATTAACATCTGAATGCATAATTTTTAATTGTACTATCCAGCTTGGGGACAAAAACGTCCTGGGGACAAAACCGGTGTGGGGACAAAAAAATTAAAAAAGTGGGGACAAAAACGTCTTGTGGACAAAACCGTCCTGGGGGCAGAACCGGTCTGGGGACAAAAAAGCTCGAAAAAACTGGGGACAAAAACGTCCTGGGGACAAAGCCGTCTTGGGGACAAAACCGGGGGTGATATATTGTTCTAATTTATTGCCGAAACATCTCACACCTGAGTATATGTACGTTATGGGCCATGCTGAACAAGTTTGTAATTGACCCGAAGTTTTTAAGGTTACTGCAACATACCGTAACGCCCATGCTCAATCAATAAATCTCGATTTTTTTTGGAATCAGCATCAAATTCTGCATCGGATAGACTATATGCGCAGCTCCAGATAGGTGTACAAAAATGTCGTGGCGCAACCGGTAGTGGGTCGGACTACCATTCAAAAGGTCCCGGGTTCGAGTCCGGCTGGAAGCAAAAATGCTCAAACGCGCTGGAAATTGTCCCAAAACAGTTACAATCTGTTGTAACTGTGGTAAAAAAATAATAATTAATATTGTTCCCTAAAAAGGCTAAATTTTGGATTTTACGAAATTTTTGAAAATCATGATTTTTGTGGGCCCAAATCTGCCGAAGAAAGGAAAATTTTTTGTAAGCGATTTTTTTGTTTACGAGGGAATGGTCTGAACTTCCCCCAGCGTTTGGGAAAATGACTAGTACAGGTGGATAGAGCATGCCAACTTTGGTAAAAAGAGCCATTTTCCAGCTGCGGAATAAGCCCGGCCGACGAGAAAAATCGACCGAAAGTTCCACAAAAATTTCCTCTTTCTCTTCCCTCGGAAAAGAAGAGCGGTGTCCAGTGGTTCGGTTAGCCGAGTGGATAGAGCATCCGCTCGATATTCTTTTGGGGGTTGGTTCGATTCCGGGGTCTCGCGAAGGGCCATGATAAGGCTTTGACAAGCAAGATCAAGCTCTAACAAACCAAAAAAAATATTTTGCCATTTTTATACGTTTTATAGGGCATTATACCAAAAAAATAATCGTCAAAATATGAATTTTTTGGGTGCTTCCAAACCTTCAAAGCGATGGTCCATCGAAGTTATACTCGTTTGGTGATTTACTTGACTTTGAAAAAGGCAAAATAATTTTTTTGGTTGTTAGAGTTTGATCTTGCTCATCAAAGCCTTATCACGGTCCTTCGCGAGACCCGGGAATCGAACCAACCCCCAAAAGAATATCGAGCGGATGCCCTATCCACTCGGCTAACCGAGCCACTGGACACCGCTCTTCTTTTCCGAGGGAAGAGAAAGAGGAAATTTTTGTGGAACTTTCGGTCGATTTTTCTCGTCGGCCGGGCTTATTCCGCAGCTGGAAAATGGCTCTTTTTACCAAAGTTGACATGCTCTATCCACCTGTACTAGTCATTTTCCCAAACGCTGGGGGAAGTTCAGACCATTCCCTCGTTAGAAACAACGCATGGCACATAGAAAGACTATTCCTCAAAGGATTTCGTTCAATTTTGCCCAAAACACCAAAAAGTTGAACTTTTTCGTTTTAATCGGGGAGCACCGCCAGAACCCAGTAAACCGAAGTAACACAAATTATAAGTCTTAGCTGCCCATTTTAGGTTTTTAGGGGTGAAAACTCAATCGGAAGTTGACTTAAAGTCCTATATAAACCCCTTTTCGCTTATTTTTTCACAGGTTGACAATTTTTATTTTGGCTTAAAATGATGTTTATTGAGTTTCTAAGACGTAATAAATCAGTCTTGGCACAACAATTTATTTTTCCGACGTTCAGCTTCAAAAAAAGTTGATTCAGCCCAAAAGGGAAATCGAACCCGTGCGGCATTCCCCCTTTTGATTCCCAGACTACGGCACTAACCACTCGGCCACACCGCTCTCTTCCGAAGGAAGAGATCGAGTGCTCTTTTTATCGTTTCGAATGTCTGCCTTTTGTAGGGAAATTAAACCAGTTTTTGGGCATTTTCACCCTTAAAAACCTAAAATGGGCAGCTAAGATTTATATATCCTTGATCAGCGCATTTTTTCTGATTTTTTGAGATATGTCCCGTCAAAAAGTAGGAGCCCCCATAAAAGTACTTTCCTTGTGAGATATTTCCCGTCAAAAAGTAGGAGCCCCCATAAAAGTACTTTCCTTGTGAGAAAATTATTGAAAAAAAATCGATTTATTGATTGAGCATGGGCGTTACGGTATGTTACAGTAACCTGACAAACTTGGGGTCAATTACAAAGTTTTTCAGCATGGCCTATGACGTATATATACTCAGTTCTGAGATGTTTCGGCAATAAATTAGGACAATATATCACACTAAACGAAATTCAATAAATGCGTCATATCTCGATCATGATGACGAATTTTAAAAAAAAAAATTCACCATGTTGTATATGTCATCAGTTGAGACAGAAAAAAGTGGGGGGGGGGGGTCAAATTCTAGGGCAGACCCCCATTCGAGCCTGCTTCAGCAAAACGGCGCAAGGCACCTTCATTAACCTGTAACTTTTTACTGCGACACGATGACCTGGTCTTCATGGTGGGACCCTTCTAAAATTTGTCTCCGTTATTTTGGGTCACCCTGTAGTTGGGCAGCTAATTTTTTTTGCGTTATACACTATTTTTAATGCTCTTTCAAAGATATGTTTCGTTGAGAAAGCACCAAAGAAAATTTATATTTTCTTGAAGCTGTGGATCTTCTCTGTTCATGGTTTTTCAAATCATGTAAATCGGACGTCATTGAAAGGAGTTACGGCAAAAAAAGTAAAAAATTGGTGAAAACGATTGATATTTATTACTTTAATAACCCGAAATTTGTGAAATAGAATGATATTAACAGATTTTTTTAAATTGGGAATTACATAAAAAATTCAAACACGATTTCTGAGTCACTGAATCAACTGCCAGTTAGATGTCATTACAACGGATGTCGAATTTTGGCGGTTGGGTAACATAGAGAAAGCTTGGTTCGGCCGCACAAAATCGGCCTTAAAAATTGGGTTATGAAAACCCATGGCACACGTTAAATCCAAAATATACAGGGTGTTTCAAGAAATTCCCCGGAAAGCAATCGTCGATTTCTCGGCGCTCAGCCGCGATATCCAAAAAATTTTTTTTGCAGTAGAAAGAAGGTTATGGGCGGTTTTTTGCCTAAAAAGATTTTTTTTCTTTGCCGACGCGGAATGCAGTGTATTCGGCGAAGACTTTTGACCGCTTTTTTGACCATCACACTTATCTAAAACGCTTTACTGTGACACTGCAGCATCCGGAAAGTCTTCAGATTTTTTGCACAATGGATCAGGAGGCAGGATATAACGCTATGCGATCCCATTTAGCGACTGCACAGTGCAATGCAGTCGCTGCAATATCGACAAAGTCGAGCCCACCGCGCGAATGTTTGAAACAGCAGGGAAAAGAGAAATTTAAACAAATTTTTTTTGTTGTTTTCTGGTGCACCAAGTGGTTCCGTGATGGCTAGACATCTGCCAAGGCTTGACCACAAAATTTTGGAGGGTATACGATACCCGCAGAAAATAGTTGCTAGACAATAAAAATTGTGTTGGGCCATTTCTGGTCCGTATCTGAGTTAAGATATGGCGAGCGGCTGCCATACCTTTGCCGAACGCTTGATAAGCACAAAAATCAGTAAATTATCCGCATTTCAGCCATCAGAAACCACAAAAAAGCGTTTAAGATGTATGTGATGACCAAAAAAGCGATCTAAAGTCTTCACCGAATACACCGCATTCCGCGTCGGCGTAGAAAAAAATCTTTTTAGGCAAAAAACCGCCCATAACCTTCTTTCTACTGCAAAAAAAAATTTTTGGGTATCATGGCTGAGCGCCGAGAAATCGACGATTGCTTTCCGGGGAATTTCTTGAAACACCCTTTATATAAGCAAAAATTTCCCGCCCCTTTTTGGTGATTCGTTTACAATGAAGTGTCACTATCGATCAGAAAGATTTTGTTATCTTTCTTCTTACCTCTCTATAGAGAAAACATTTATTTCGGGCGCAAAAAGGCGCCGATAATTTCGTGACATTTCGCCACACTTGATCAATGAAAACGATACAAAGTTTCGGAATGGCTCAGGAAATGCGCTGGATTGACGTGCAGGCTGATCAGAAACCGTGTTTCAAGCAGTTACATTATTGATTACAAAAAAGGAAAATAGTCGTGTGGAAGTTGCAGAATTCGTAAGCTTTCAATAGGATTTAAAAGAACTTTTTTTACAGATTGAAGCTTCTCATAACAAAAAAATATGTCAATTAAAAGAGAGTTTTTTACAACTCGAAGGATGGGCCCGGACATTTCGAAAAAACGACCGACCCAGAATCTTTCGATATTTTGCATAGTTGTTGTACCATGATAGCTGAACGTCAGCACGAATTTTCAGTTTCAGAAATTACCGTATACGGGGGTTACGGTAGGTACAATTTTTGGAAAGATTAGGTTCGTATGTAAAAACCACGAAGAGTAAAGGGGCGAAACTTTGCTGGTTTACGTTTTCGACCCTGGGGAACATTTTCATAATTGACAACTTTGCCGTAGGATGTTGCCTTCGACTACTTTGAAAAATACCAAGGTACCATATTGAATGTAACTTTTTTGCAGAGAACTTGTCTCAACTTTTGAAATCCCCCCCCCCGCCTTTTTATTTTTCTAAATTTTTGATATGCTGTTCCGTACATGTCAACGTATTTTTCTGAGGTTTCAAAAGTTGAGACAAGTAGAATGCCGAAAAGTTATATTACACATGGTACCTTGCCAATTTTCGAAGTAGGCGAAGACTACATCCTACAAAAAAATTGTCAATTACAAAAATGTTCGCCATGGTCGAAAACGTATTTTGGCAATGTTTGCGGGTCTTCTACACCCATTTCGAAAAAAATGATTTTTTGATATACCGTACCGGCAACATTCAAAGTACCGTAACTCCAAACCCCCCCCTTTTATTTTCGCGCATTTTTGATATGTTGTTACATACATGTCAAAGTGTTTTTAAGAGATTTCAAAAGTTGAGACAAGTTCTCTGCAAAAAAGTTACATTCAATATGGTACCTTGGTATTTTTCAAAGTAGTCGAAGGCAACATCCTACGGCAAAGTTGTTAATTATGAAAATGTTCCCCAGGGTCGAAAACGTAAACCAGCAAAGTTTCGCCCCTTTACTCTTCGTGGTTTTTACATACGAACCCAATCTTTCCAAAAATTGTACCTACCGTAACCCCCGTATACGGTAATTTCTGAAACTAAAAATTCGTGCTGACGTTCAGCTATCATAGTACAACAACTATGCAAAATATCAAAAGATTCTGAGTCGGTCGTTTTTTCGAAATGTCCGGCCCTTGTTATGAGAAGCTTCAATCTGTAAAAAACTCTCTTTTATTAGGTTGATGCAAAAGGAATTGCGGATTTTTTTAATTTATTCGTATTTTTTTATAGGATAGCTCACAAGGGAATGGACTTTATGTGTAAATCGATTTTGGCTTGGGACCTAGTCAGATCGAAAGGTGTGTGGTAGTCGATTATTCACTTGGGGGGAAATCTCTGCGCGGGGCTTCAAAGCCGAGAAAATCGGCTTCAAAGTTTGGACGAAAGTCAAAGGATAAGGATCCCGGAAAAGGAGCGATAAAAAGTGTGAAGCAGTGGCCGAGTGGTCAGTGCGCTCGCTTTTTGCGCAAAAGGTCGCAAGTTCGAATCTGCTTCCATTCATAACTTTTTTAGACAAAAACTTCTATTAATTTTTTCCCCTGAACTCGATTATCGATACAAGAAGTATATTTTAAACGGAACTTTTCCATTTTCAACGGCTTCGCAGCTTCCCTTTACAGTTTTAGAGCGCAGGGCACACCATCAACCTGATGTATTCAAAAACAACTTTCCATTATGTTAACTTTTTTATCTATACCCCGTTTTTAAATGTACAGCCGGATTAGCACGAAGAAAGCAAAAGTAAAAACGATAAATGATGACTTGGGCTTGGAAAGATTCGAACCTGCAACCTTTTGCGCAAAAGGCGAGCGCACTGACCACTCGGCCACTGCTTCACACTTTTTATAGCTCCTTTTCTGGGATCCCTATCCTTTGATTTTCGTCCAAACTTTGAAGCCGATTTTCTCGGCTTTGAAGCCCCGCGCAGAGATTTCCTCCCAAGTGAATAACCGACTACCACACACCTTTCGATCTGACTAGGTCCGAAGCCAAAATCGATTTACACATAAAGTCCATTCCCTTGTCAATTCAAAAATGGAAAAAGGTATATAGTAGTAAATTTTTAGAGGATTTTTTCTGTATATGTGCTATTCTTATAAAAGTTATCAAACGTTACCGTAAGTTACCACGAAAGTACCCTAAACATGTTAGTATATTTTAAACCAATTTTTTTACATATTGTTTTGCGGCTTTATCCATATTTTGAAAATATTTTGATAAAATACGTTATATTCTATCAAAAAACAAAAAAAAACCCCATTTTTGGCAAAGCGTTAAAACGCTATCCCAAAAATTCAAATTTCAGCAAATTTGATTGGGCCCGGTTTTGTCCCCACCCCGGTTTTGTCCCCAAGACGGTTTTGTCCCCAGGACGTTTTTGTCCCCACACCGGTTTTGTCCCCAGGACGGTTTTGTCCCCAAGACGCTTTTGTCCCCACTTTTTTTCTTTTTTTGTCCCCACACCGGTTTTGTCCCCAGGACGTTTTTGTCCCCAAGCTGGATAGTACGATTAAAAATTATGCATTCAGATGTTAATGCTGTTGGTTTGGTGCACAGTACTGATCAATCAACATGTTCTTAGCACTTGGTACTATATAGTACAAGGTGGTACTATATAGCACGAGGTAAAAATTAAGCTATAACGCGTGAATGACGTTGTTTTGGTATGCAGTACTGACCAGACGTTCATTTTGTGCAAAAACAAATTCGTGCTATATAGTACCATGTGCTAAAACACATTTTTTGAGAAGTACTGGGCTTCAAACCCATAGCATTGACGTGTTATGGCTTAATTTTTACCTCGTGCTATATAGTACCACATCGTACTATACAGTACCAAGCGCTAAGAACAAGTTGTTTGAGCAGTACTGTGCACCAAACCAACAGCATTAACATCCGAATGCATAATTTTTAATCGTACTATCCACCTTGGGGACAAAAACGTCCTGGGGACAAAACCGGTGTGGGGACAAAAAAAGAAAAAAAGTGGGGACAAAAGCGTCTTGGGGACAAAACCGTCCTGGGGACAAAACCGGTCTGGGGACAAAAAGGCTCGAAAAAGGTGGGGACAAAAACGGCCTGGGGACAAAACCGTCTTGGAGACAAAACCGGGGTGGGGACAAAAACGTCCACTACGAGCAAATTTTACAAATTGTGTCATATCTTTTTTTTAATAAGTCCAAAATAAAAAATTCTTTTTGCTTTCGATTAGTAACAACATTTTTAAGATTTTTGTGACAAAAAACATCAAAATCAAAAAAATTTATTTTTTTGACATTTTTTGACCAAAAAATAAAATTCAAGATTTTGATGTCTTTTTTCACGAAAGCCTTAAAAATGTTGTTACTAATCGAAAGCAAAAAGAATTTTTTATTTTGGACTTATTAAAAAAAGATATGACATGATTTGTAAAATTTGCTGAAATTTGAATTTTTGGGATAGCGTTTTAACGCTTTGCCAAAAATGGGGGTTTTTTTGTTTTTTGATAGAATATAACGTATTTTATCAAAATATTTTCAAAAATGGATAAAGCCGGAAAAAATATGTAAAAAAATTGGTTTAAAATGTACTAACATGTTTAGGGTACCTTCGTGATAACTTATGGTAACGTTTGATAACTTTTATAAGAATAGCACATACACAGAAAAAATCCTCTTAAAATTTACTACTATATACCTTTTTCCATTTTTGAATTGAGCTATCCTATAAAAAAATACGAATAAATTAAAAAATCCGCAATTCCTTTTGCATCAACCTAATAAATAAAAATGAGAATTTTTGATTCAGGAAACAATTAATTGTAGCTACCCAGGTGTACAGTAATTTTCAAAAATTCGTGCTGATGTTCCGCTAGCCTAGTATAAAACCTATGAAAGATTCTGAGATGGTGGTTTTTTTGAAATGTCCGGCTATTGTTATGAGAAGCTTCAATCTGTAAAAAACTCTATGCGTACAGATATTCAGAAATGGCTTATGTCGAGCCATTTTACTGCTTCAGGCGCTGTACAGACAAATGTTCAATAAGTTTGACGTAGTTAAAAATGATACCCGAAGTAAACAACCGCATTTAGTTCTTCCTATCGTACGGCGGAGGAAGTTGCATAGGGCGACCCCCCTTTGGACGCAGCGAATTAGAAAAAGGTCCGCGAACAAAACGAGCGAAACCTCGGGGGTAACGTGGAGGAGGAAAAGGTGGCGGCGGCCGAGAGGTGTCGATTGGTATTGGAAATCGGATATTCTAAAACGATGAAACTTTTATAAGTGGAATTACATCTTTTCTACGTTTGAGGCAGATCGAGTTTTCATAGCCAATGTTAGCAAAATTGCCTGGCTATCTAGCCAGTGAGTTGGGCTGTGAAATCTCACAAACAGCTATCAAAACGTTGGAATGGCCAAAGCGTTGAAGCCGCTGTAAAAAGCTTCTTATAGGTGGCCTATACAACTCACATTGGATAGGCTAGTCAGACATCCTTTGCAAACAATGGCTATGGAAACTGAATCCAGGCGATTATGACCAATGAGCATTTTCAGGATTTTTTTCATTTTTTTATGATTTTCACTTACAAGGGATCGGCAAATAGTTGCACCCTGCTTTCTTAACGAAACATGTATCATTTGAAAGAGCATTAAAAATAGTGCACAGCGCAAAAAAAATTAGCTGCCTAAATTACCTTAGGGCATAGATACGACCGCTTTTTGAAAGGGGTTATATGCGGCCAAAACGCCGGTTCCTTATATTACAGTAATCCTGGCGGTTTGAAATTGTCTTTATTAATTTTCTGGTATCCAAAAACGTCTATCACGGTCGTTTTATGGCTTTACCAATCCCCGGTTGTATGTTATTAGACATTACTGCTGGTTACAGTAAATTGTAAATAAAACTAGGTTAAAGGGAAAATTGGAGCAAAAAGCTTTGGAAATAGATTTATATGATCGTCGTGGTCATTCACAAACAAAAATTTCAAAATCGAAAATTTCTTATGTCCTAGCCTTACCAATGGTTGGTCCACTGTGCCAGCAATAGTGTCTTTGGCCGATTTTACAATTTTATCTTCGTATTTTTTCAAAAAAAGTATATTTATAGGCCCTTGTAAATTGAATTATCCTCCAACAATCATAATCGGTCAGGCTACTGGCATAACACCCTTGGAATTATACGATAGTGACATACCCACTCTCATCACCATCAAATTTGTGGTCGTTTCAAAAAAATTCAAAAACTCAGAAAAATTGCGTAACCATGGATTTTGTCTGCGAGGAACAACCAGGACTCGCTGCGCCGGAAGTGGGCTCACTACCACTCGGCCAACTGGACACAACTCTGTTGCCATTCCAAGAGCTTATAAAGCGAGGCGGAAATTAGGCTAAAATCAGAGATTGCCACGGTCAAAATTTTGGCTCCGGCTCCGGCTCTTTGCTCCCAGAGCCGGAGCCGAGGCCAAATTTGCAGCTCCGGCTCCGGCTCTTGGCTCCGTGCAAAATTTAAAAGGCCTCCGGCTCCGAATCCCGGCTCCTATGCAAAATGTTTTTTTAAAAATTTTTTCCGAAAATAAAAGTTATTAGTGCCAGAGATCATACAGCCAACGTTTCTGCAGTCAAGTCACATCCTCCGCAGTGTTTTTTGAAGCAATTTGGTTTAACAAGATCACGAAATTTTTACTTTTCTGACCGCTGGGAAGCCTGGCTCCGACTTTGGGCTCGGGAGCCGGAGCCGCTCAGAGCCGGAGCCAAGAGCCGGCTCCGGAGCCGTGGCAATCTCTGGCTAAAATCTGTATTTTGGCCATAACTTTGTCCAAAGTGAATTTAGGCAGCTAATTCTTTTTGCGCTGTGAACTATTTTTAATGCTCTTTCAAATGATATAGGTTTCGTTAAGAAAGCAGGTTACAACTATTTGCCGATCCCTTGTTAAGGAAAATAGTAAAAAAGGCTAGCCATTTTCGGTTGAATGGGGCGACATGTCCTTCATAGGATTTCTTAGCGAAATGTAAAAGGAATTATCGGGTAAGTTTTTGCTAGGATCAACACTTTTTCGTGTGGGGGTGTAAAAAATGTATGTAATAGGTAAATTATTTTGGCTTTCTCAAATTGACGTGCGGCGGGTCATAATCGCTTTCATTCACGAAAACTCAATCAGTCCCAAACGAATCGCTGCGAAAATTACATTTCTTGCCCGTTCTATTGGTGGCAAAAGTGGAGGTCCAAAGTTAGTAGGCGGCTTTTCTCGCTGCAGAACAGATCTTTCGTTTAATTCTGTAGTTTCAGAATGCACAGAAGGATCAGGATTTGGTGTTACCAAAGGATGACGTATACCTGGAGGCATCGGTGAAATTCTCACTGCCGGAATTCTTGGTGGAGGGACATTTGAAGGAATAAATGGAGGCGGAGCGACCATGTTAAAGTGGGGTGGTGGTTTCGAAAGGTCTATTGGTAAAAGATTCGTTGGTGGAGGAACGCATAAATTGACTGGTACTCTATGTCCTTCTTGAGGCGGTTTCTGTAGTTTTGGAGTTGATGGCTTGTCAATCATTGGTGGAGGAGGCGGTGGTGGTAGGACAAAAGAACATTCACCGTCTTCTGTTTTATTAGAACTGGAGGAATTATCCATAGGGGGAGTTCTGGGTTGATTCTGTTTCTTAACTTCGTCTTCTTCATCACCGTAGGATCCTTTTGTGCGATCAACATCCGATAAGTGCGAGGCCTTTCCTCGCCTCCAATCACCTTCATGACTCACTTCGGATTCAATGTCTGGTGAACCCGGCGGAGTCTGCGGGCCCTTGCCAGGTGGAGTTCGAGGACCCCGCGATTTCTTGAACTCTCCATCAAACTGCGGTACTCCGTAATCGACTCCTTCGTCCTGAAACGGGATTTACGATACATGAGGGAAAGGGTATCTAAATTTCCGACCGACTCCCCGTCAAATTTGCGAAAATCAGTTGAACAACGCGTATGAACTCAAATCGGGAAATTCAGCTCAAACAAAACATTGCACGACAAATCTAGCCCAAAGTTAACTTCTTCTGCACTAGCCACTCGGCCATACTGTTCGCGAAGTTGAGGGGAAGCTGGTCGGAAATTTAGATACCCTCTCCTTTATACAACAGCGTAAACAATTTCCCATACTCACATCAGGCATCCGACATTCGTCCAGCTTCCCATGTATTCTCATATTTCTATAGGTTTCCATTTTCGAATACTTTATTTTGTATGCGAGTATTCTTTCCATTAATCCCATCTTGCACATTAACCTCTTCAGCACAGTATCGTCCTTCGGAGCGCTAAGTAGCTCGTACTTCGTGAACTTTGCTTGCGATGTACTTGGAGTAGGCGTTGATGTATGTTGATAAGCCGGACTTCCAGGCGACGTAAAGCATTCTGAAAGAAAGTAGTGATTACGAATGTTTTACTCTACCTTCGCCGGTGTCCTTTACTCGTTTTCTTTTGTCATCTTCTTCCATTTCCTTCCAAATACTGTCCAACAGCTCTATGGGATCTCTATTGACACTGGTCCTGGTTTGTCTAAGCATTAGTCAAACCTATATTTTTAAATATTTACCTGTTTAAGCTCTGGGACTGCTTCCGTTTGACCACATCCAACTTCTCCGACTTCTCATTTTTTAGTTTCCTTTTCTCTGGAGCTTTTGAAACTATAATGCACTATGCATATAGCGTGCTTTCACACCTACCTCTGACTTTTGTCGGTGTTGTAACTCCACACCCCGTAACTCCAGATTTTAGAAGCGGTGAAGATGTCAAGAGCTCAATCGCCGTGCCTTGCTTGCTGTTATTCTTCTTCGGAATTCTGTACAATTTTGGAAAAGCATCCTTCTGAGACATTCACCTCTAAAGAATTAAATAAAACCCATGAAAATTGGATATACAAGATATTAATGGTCCGAACCACATATACGACCAAAAGCACGCTCAAGGTTCTCATTTTATCGGCACCGTTATTTAAAATAGAAGGCAGAGGTAAATAGAGCCTGAGTAGAATTCGATGAAAGCATTTAGCAACCCGACAATGACATAAAGAAACGTATTTCATACAAAAAGAGACCAAAAAATTCAAATTTTCAACTTTCACTGCAAAGAAAATGGGAAAGCCCGTGGAAGCAGGGGCAATTTAGAAAACATCGGCAGGATCTAAAAACAACATAGAAGTGCATAAAAAAAAACTATTTTTATAAACATGGCAGAGAGACATAATAAGGATTTAAACAAGAAAGACAGTTTATGCACTATTCTGTCCAAACCGTTTAGGAGAGGTAACCTCATCATGGACTCCATCAGTTGGACGTTTTGTCAGGACTCTTTGATCCACCTTTAAACAGACAAATTATGCATATATTCACACAACTTACTCTTTTGTTTGGATCATTTGGATTAACATAACTCTGGGTATCGTGAGGCAGCAAAGATTCTCGGGAATCCGGAATAGATGAGTAATGGGTAAAATTATCAA
Source organism: Bursaphelenchus xylophilus (assembly GCA_904066235.2). Classification (NCBI taxonomy): domain Eukaryota; kingdom Metazoa; phylum Nematoda; class Chromadorea; order Rhabditida; family Aphelenchoididae; genus Bursaphelenchus; species Bursaphelenchus xylophilus. The sequence continues at coordinate 7,609,882 of CAJFCV020000001.1, forward strand.
AAGATCCTTGAGGTACGCCTGAACCACCAGTCACATTCCTGAGCGCAAGAAGAACATTTGAAGATGGAAATGAGAGGGGATTTGTATTCGCCAGAAGGCTGTAGATCATCTGATTTCTTTGGCTTATGTCGGTCACCATTTGGCTCAATTCCGCAGGAGAAGCCGACGAAATATGGTTTAAAACATTGAGATCGATTGGAGGGGTATCTCCCAAAGTTGGATGGATTAGAGAAGTCAAGGTGTTTATTAGACCAACTTCATTGCTTGCCGATGATAAACTTATCTGACCGTTTATGTTGGTTCCAAGCTTAACCGAGCAGTTGCTAACTCTCTCCCCATCAGAACTAACAGACCTAAAAATCAAAAAGAATTAAAGCCCTGAGGCACATACGTGTTAGCGAGTTTTCCCACTTGAGATCCGCTGGTAGAGGGAGTTGAACGCAACTCCCCGTTTAACGTTGATGATACCGAATTGGGCATATCAGCATTCGAAAATTTTGAAACCAGAGTAATCACATCGTCCCGTAAAGAATCCACCTCCGTTCCCAGCTCTATATACTTCGCTCTGATCTTATCCATTCTGTGGGTAATATCAACAAGGTAATGACCAAGTTTATTGTTCGATACCTTTGGAACAGTTAAAGTCTAAAAAATTAAATTCGAACGAATGCAACTTACTTTGTTTGAGTTTAAATCATTCGGTTTCACGTTGTCAAGAAAGCTTTCGTAAACTCTTCGGAGCTCGGCTAAAAAATATTAAATCATAATCAAGCGCACAAAAACAACAAAGCAGAACCTTACTTACACAAAAATACTTCAAGATTCGGATATTTGTATTCTCCGGTGTTTGAAATTTTCGAAGATTTTTTCGATGGATTGTTAACCGTGGGGAAAGGAAGTGTAATTTCAGGCCTCAATTTGCCAGTCTCCATTTTCTTAGCAATCTTGAATTTCTTTGATGCTTTTGCATCATTCGCGTTGTGGCCGGCCTGTGATCTTCGCCCTCCAGCGGCCTCGCAGATCATTCGATGCATCAACTCCATGCCCTCTTCAGCATCATTCGAGAATGGGTTATGTTCTTTCTTTTCATTCAATTTTCTGGGCCTTCCTTTGGGCTTTCCGGAAGCAGTTCTTTTCTTCTTTTTCTCCTCAAAATCGCTGTCCGAATCGTTAGAATTGGAGATCTTCTCATCGCTCGGAGTGTCTCCATTCTTGTGGGGAGATTCATCTTTTTCATTCGGAGCTCCTTCAGAGACATACGCCTGCCACTTTCTTCTGGTTGTAGGACCGTAACTAAAGTAAGAGACTTCATAAAAATAATGCGTTAAACAAGATATAACTTCACTTCGGCTAACTTACATATCACCATCCTTAATTTTCTTCTTCAAAATTCTTCGTGGAACACTAGACTCTCTAGAATCCGAATTTTTTGATGAAGGAGTAGCGGACCGGCGAAGGTCAGACTTCAAACTACTGTTCCTTAGACCGAGAAAATACTTTTCCAGCTGAAATAACGCATATATAAAAGATGAGAAGCCCTACTTTTTCATGATTTACAACATGAAGATAGTAAGGAACATCGTTGGAAGTCCATGAACAAGGATTGGGGCACCGTTTTAATTCAACGACATCCAATATTGATGAAATATCTGTAAAAGATTTAGACGATGATGCGGGAGAACCAACCCTACCATTTAACTGACGTTCGGTAATGTTCTTGTTCAACGCTCCATAAGGCTTCGTCGAAATAATCTTGGTTCCATTCTTTAACTCACTCAATAGATTTTGCTTAATTTTTGCTTCTAAGTCAGACTGAAACGCATAATTGTTGATAAAAATGATGGTTGCATCCTGAGTGATCAGTTCCCGGTAATTTTCATCCAAGAAATTTCCTCTTTCCAAACTGAAGGGCCGCACTTTTTTGCCGAAAAACTTCATCAATCTATAAACATCTCAAATTTGAAGATTCCTACTTACTTTCTGAATTCTTCCTCCAATCTTGCAGCAAATTTCGCTGGTAACTGCGCGATTTCAATTCCAAATGCTTTCTTAACTCTAGATCCCCCAGCCATATGAGCCACTAGTTGGCCCACACCACTGCCCAAGTCCACAAAAACATCTTGATTTGTGGGCTTCAGTTCGTCAATAATCATTTGCATCCTGTTGAAAGACGTCTCGCCATAAGTTTCTGATGAAAACGCTTCGTAATGCTTATTCAAGGCCTTCTCATTATCGACTGCTTTGTTATAAGAATGAGTCAAAATCCTGCTCAAAAGTTTTGTAGAGGCAAACTCCGAATTTGATCCGGGTTTTGTGGCTCCTTTCCATAAATTACTAATAGTAGACGCGGCTCGATTAAATCTTGAACAAACGTCGTCCAGAGCTTCGTAACTAAAAGGCACAATAATTAAATTACACCAATACTAGTCGCGCCATAAAGTTCCGACACATTTGCGTTTTTTTCTTTCCTCGCACCCGTCGCCGCAATTCCCCGTTTTTGCACTTACGAAATGCATTTTCGCGCGACCTCCAATTTTATCGCGCGGCACCCGCGACAAATGTGTCAGTACTTTATGGCGCGATTAGTACTTACTCAGCTGTGTAAAGATTGTCCAAACTACCAACGCACATTGTCACGACTTGTTTGAGACCTTCAAACTCATCAATTGACAATCTAAACATAAATACATATATTCAACATAATTGAACCGACTTTAATATGTCCACAAATTCCGCATTGGGTGGTTTGAACTGGAATATGAGCGGATCTCCGGCTGCTGGACTGTTTATCGTCAGGGTGCGGCATTTCTCCGAACTTTCTGAGGAAGCGTAAGACGCGGCAGAGTTAGACGACGACTCAGATTTGCTTTTACTGTCACTGGGACTACTGTCCCTTGTGTCGTCGCTGCTCATACCACCTAAAGCTAACCTTACTCCACAATATGCACCAAAAATCCAATAAAAAGCTTTCTTGGAAAATTTTCGACGATTTGTTGAGACGGGTTGCAACTATCGAATAATATTTTTGAACGCGACGCCCTGCAAAAACGGTCTGCTTGGAATGACTCTTCTATAAAACTCGGATTGGGCCCGGTTTTGTTCCCACCCCGGTTTTGTCCCCAAGACGGTTTTGTCCCCAGGACGTTTTTGTCCCCACTTTTTTCGAGCCTTTTTGTCCCCAGACCGGTTTTGTCCCCAGGACGGTTTTGTCCCCAAGACGTTTTTGTCCCCACTTTTTTTATTTTTTTTCCCCACTCCGGTTTTGTCCCCAGGACGTTTTTGTCCCCAAGCTAGATAGTACGATTAAAAAGCATGCATTCAGATGTTAATGCTGTTGGTTTGGTGCACAGTACTGTTCAAACAACATGTTCTTAGCACTTGGTACTGTTTAGTACAAGGTGGTACTATATAGCACGAGGTAAAAATTAAGCCATAGCGCGTGAATGACGTTGTTTTGGTATGCAGTACTGATCAGACGTTCATTTTGTACAAAAACAAATTCGTGCTATATAGTACCATGTGCTAAAACACATTTTTGAGAAGTACTGGGCTTCAAACCCATAGCATTGACGTGTTATGGCATAATTTTTACCTCGTGCTATATAGTACCACCTCGTACTGTACAGTACCAAGCGCTAAGAACAAGTTGTTCGAGCAGTACTGTGCACCAAACCAACAGCATTAACATCTGAATGCATAATTTTTAATCGTACTATCCAGCTTGGGGACAAAAACGTCCTGGGGACAAAACCGGTGTGGGGACAAAAAAATAAAAAAAGTGGGGACAAAAACGTCTTGGGGACAAAACCGTCCTGGGGACAAAACCGGTCTGGGGACAAAAAGGCTCGAAAAAAGTGGGGACAAAAACGTCCTGGGGACAAAACCGGTGTGGGGACAAAAAAATAAAAAAAGTGGGGACAAAAACGTCTTGGGGACAAAACCGTCCTGGGGACAAAACCGGTCTGGGGACAAAAACGTCCACTACGAAAACTCGGACTTACTTTATATTTACGTTTATATTTCACTTATATTTACTAGTGTTGCTAAGTCGTCAACTTGACGCGTCAGTCGCGTTGTCAAATTGTTCCGTCATTTTGATGTCAAATTGAACTTTTTTTGAAGTTTTTTGTAGATTTTTACTAAAAGATCGTAGGAATTTAAATTTTTTTAGGAACTAAATTGTTCCTTCTTGTCAAAACGACCCATGAAATAAGCATTAAAACCAGTTACGACAAACATTAACGGTATTCATCATAGTCTGTGTTAATTAAGTTGCGTTTGAAAGCTTCGTATTTCAATCCAGCCAAAATGACAAAAATCACGATAACTTGACGTCAACTTGACGTTATTTTGAAAAATTCTGTCAAATTAACAACCCTAATATGTATTTACCAATAGCGACCAAAAATTTACTTACTATAAGTGATTTCAGAACCCGTATTGGTAATATTTAGTTATTTACTTATAAACATCTAGAGACATTGCGCGGAAAGTTTTTGTCGATTTGTTGGCGCTCAGCCAAGATACACGTCAAACTGAGACAAGCTAAAGCAGAAAAATTCTTTTTGCAGTACACAGGGAACTCGAAAACACTTATAAGATCCGAGTTCCCTGTGCTTGCTTACGTTTTCTTTGTATGAAATAGCAAAAGCGCCGAAAAATGTGAACACAAATTTACTTGTTTGAAAAAATACTTTTCAACACAATGTCATAACAAAACTCATAATTGATAACAACAGATTTCTATTATAATGAGACGAATTACTTGGACTGCAAGCTTGTAGTCGACTGCGTGAAGCTAGTTGCCAACAAACTTTGAGCCATGCTCCTAGGAGAAATGCTGATGGGGTGGGAAGCATCACTGTCTGGTTGAACGGTGTCCAATGGTCTACTTGGTTCAGCTTCTTCTGCACCAATCATCTGTCGCTGTACAAGAGTCTTGTAGGTTCCCTCAATGCTGGTAAGTTGTTCATGACTGCCAACTTGTTCGACTATGCCCTTATTGATAACAATGATCTTGTCCGCCTTTTCCACCGTGCTTAATCTGTGGGCGATGAGGATAACTGAGCGGCCTTTCAGATTCTTATATATGGCCTCTTGCACAAGATGTTCACTCTCCGTGTCCAATGCTGAAGTGGCTTCGTCAAGGAGAAGGATCGATGGCTTTCGGACCAACGCTCTGGCGATAGCGATTCTTTGTTTTTGCCCTCCCGACATCTGACTGCCCTTTTCGCCCACATTGGTCTCATATTGACTTTGTGTATTAATTATGAACTGATGAGCGTTGGCAAGTTTTGCAGCCTCGATGACCTCCGCTTTCGTGCAAGCATCAAGACCATAGGCAACGTTTTCAGCAACCGACCTTGCAAAGAGTATGGGTTCTTGGCCGACCAGTGCAATCTGCGGTGGTATGATGACTAAGACATTTGACTTACAGTGTTATGAATAAATCGGTGTTCAAATTCCTTTAGTGGAGTTCCATCCACCAAGATCTGGCCTGCATTTGGTTGGTAGAAGTGTTCAAGCAGAGCAATGCACGAACTTTTCCCACTGCCACTTGGACCAACCAAAGCCACAACCTCTCCGGGCTCCACTGTGAAACTTAAATTCTGGAAATAGATTGGTATAATTGATGGAAGCGATTCTAATAAATACCTTTAGAATGGGTAAATGCGGCCTTGTAGGATAAGAGAATTGAACATCTTTGAACTCGATTCTTCCCACTATTTTTTCTGGGATATATGTTCCGGAAGTGTCAATATCGGGCTTTCTGTCAATGTATTCAAACACTTTTCTGGAGGCACCAACGCTTTGCATTAATCCAGTCCACACTTCTCCTAATTGCTAGATTTGTGATGAGTTATTTCTTTTTTCCCTACCCTAATGTTATCTGCCAGTTGCATTTGATACAGCAAGAATGAGACGAGAAGATCCTTTTGTAGTTGATTGGTCAACACTAAATGGCCACCGTACCAAAGAACCGCGATGTTGATGATAGCTTGAAATAACTGCAAACAAAATTACCCGTTGTGTGTTGTATCACATACTTCACTAGTCAGTAAAAATCCGACGTAAGCGAAGGCCTTCTTCCGGGTCACGGAAAGGGTGGTGGTTAACTTCTGATAGAACCTATCGGCCTCAATATCTTCACATGCAAAAGACCTAACCGTCCTCATTGTGCTGAGGACCTCCTCGGCAACATCATTTGAATGGGCCACAGCTTCTTGAGTCTTTTCACTGAGGAACTAAAACATTAATTTTAGTTGTTTCGGATGACATAATGAGTATGTAGATCCTGCTAACCCACATCATAGTAGACGCCAAAGATCTTGGATGCCACCAGAATAACAGGAACTACAATAAACGGTACCAAGGACAATTTCCAGCATAAAGTAAGCATAAAAATCATGGATCCGCCCATTTGAACAATATTTCTGCAAAAAAGATATAAATGTCGCGCCATAAAGTCCGTAGAATTTGCACAGTGTTTTTTTTTTTGTCCCCATCGCTGCGACTTCCCGTTTTTTCGCTAGCGACATGCACTTTTCCACGATCGCACCCCGCGACGTCGCCAAAAACTTTATGGCGCGACAGTATGACCTGTGCTGAAAAAAAGTACCTGAGGAACACATTGATATTCAATGCAACAGTATCCGACATGGTCTGAGTATCGGCCGTCAATCGAGAAGTTATTTCTCCAGTCTTATGCCAGTCAAAGAAGGCTACGTCCTGTTTTATCAAGGATGAGAACAGGTTGTAACGAACGGCCCGGTTGATCCTCGCATAAGCGTACTCAAAGCTCCCTCCTCTTAAACCGCCTGAGATGGCCCTGGAATAATCGTAAGATAAGGATTTTCGGTGGCTTACGAGACAATCGAAATAACGACCATAAGTTTCACGGCACTAATAAGGGCGGCATATTTATCGGTTTCCGCCGAAACAACACTAGCGATAACTTGTCCTGTATAGTAAGGAACAAATATACGAGCTGAAATGGGAAATGTAAAAAGAAGTTTGACTTACTTAGCGAGTAGATAAATAACCACGTAAATCCAGAGATATGCCATAACCATTCGTCGCGACAGTATTGCAGTAATCGGAAGATGACTTTAACAGTTTCGGTACCTCCTTTGCCCTCTTTACGGCTCGCTGAGGCATCTTCTGTATCATCTTCTGACTCCTCTTCTTCTTGCAACAATTCGTAGGCTTCAGATGAAGCGGTTACTTGTACAAAACTCTTCCAGACCAGATGATTAAAGATCGACAGAAAAAAGTTTTGTATCAAAATAAAATAATCAGCAATTTTAGGGACGTTTTGGTTTTCAGTCAAAGCTAATAATTTCGTGGGAGAGTACGAGCAAAACAGAATACACAATGCAAATGAGATATGGGACAATTTCGACAGTACATTATTTGGAGATGAATGGAACAAAAGAAGACTTAGACCAGTTAACGTTAAGATTACCCTGATGATACTGATGTAAAAGAAGTCAGAGATTGAAAGCAAGAAATTGTAAGGCTCAGAAATTTGGTTAATGAAGTTGATCCAAGCGAAAGTTGGCCCATGTGCGCACAAAATAGCAATCGTGGATCCGATATCGGCCGCCACAAGTAAGCCAGCAGTCAAGGCTGGCGGCATGTTCCCAGCTTTTGAATTATTTAAGAATAATAATTGAAAAAGAGAGGCGAATCTTCTTCCGATAAGAAGCACCGAGTCTCCTCAAGTTCCTGATAAGCTTGAAATGAACTCTGATATCGACATCGAAAGACATCCAAACACAATTCATTTTATTATGGACAATTAAGAAAGCAGATAAAAAATGTTTACGTGGGTAAAGTTATGAATTCTGACAGTACGTCATAATCAAAGTCATCGGCATTATTAACGCCGATCGCTTGATGGACTTGGGGGGTCGTCACGATATCTCTTGGAGTTGCACCGTGCTTGACAACTTCCGTGAAATGCTGCCCGAGTTTTATAGCCAAATCGCTTTCGGTATGACCCGGTGTCCTGACGTCGACCATAGAAACACCTGGGAGTTGGTTCAAGCGATTAGTTTGCAGTTGATTGAGATCTTGCAACATTTGTCCGGCGACATTCAAGAGTTGCTCACAGGATCCTCCTTCTGGCTCAACCAGTCCTAACTCTTTTTTTAATTCGTCAATGTACGACACATCAAGACCCAAATTCCGCAACGAGTCCACGTTTTCCAAGACACTTTCAATCTGTGCTTTTGAATCCTGCAGAAGTTGTAAAATTAGATCTCTCAAATCAATACTACCTAACCTACCGGTTTTTCTTCAACAACATTTTGGGCGAACTCCAGCGCCTTTAGTGTTCTTGAGTGTTCACCATCAGTCAATGTGTCCAAGATCCCATCTACGACCTTAACCAAGTTTCCACCACTATCTAACGCCATTTGTCGCAGAGCCATTGCATCCACAACATTGTTTTTGTCCCCATAACATGACAGTAACAAATCTGAGTCTTTTTTGTTTAAACTGGACCATGTCGAATCGAATTGGGGTGCAAATGATGAGAAGGGACCGTAATTCGTGTAATTAATACAACCCTCAGCAGACTCGAGAGGAGAGTATTCGGGAAGAAACGAAGCCACCCCTTTGTCCAATTTCCCAATCAGATCTCCCATTGATACTTTTGACTTTTCGCCGCCACAGACGAAGTTGAGAATGGTCGTTCCGTCTTCCTTCTTGTCCAAATATCCCATTGGCCATGGCGGTCTTTTATCTGACAACTTTCCCTAAAAATAATAAACTTTTTAAGACAACAACCCCCTTACCTTAACTGATCCATTCTTCATTAACTCCTTTGGAGTCTCGTTGTCTACCACAGCATCTCTAATAATATTACTGCGGTCATTCCTTTTGGTGGCTGGCTTGGTGGCAACTTTTGGAGTGAGCCCTAACTTCTCATGTGGGATAGAAGCCCCGAAAGGCACAGAGTACTTTACATATTCAAGGTAATGTGGAGAGAAATAGTACCTGATCAACGTTTGCAACTTTACCGCCGCCAAGTAGTAGACTGTGTTAGGATTGTTGTAGGTCATTGCATTTGCGGCGACAAGATTCAAATCGTTCTTTAGCTCGTTGATGTTCTTGTAAACGTCAGAATGTACCTTGCTTTCAATTGTTGAATAGTCCATTGGTGTAGAGATAACGCTGTAGTACTCCGGTGCATCTGAAGCCTTGACTGGAGTTGAAAAAAACCCGTCGACATCTTTCTGCATGAACCGTTTGAGAATGAGATCACAAAACAATTGAAACGGGCTATAGCTTCGTATGTCAAACTTTCTAATTTGCTCCGGCTCGTCTTTGTCTTTTTTTGGAGAATTTGGGGCGTCCGGAGACTAAATATAATTCTTTAAAATAAAAGAGTTCATCTACCTCTTTTTTCTCGGCTTTCCTTCTTTTACTGGACACTTCTGATTTCTTGCCTTTTCGTCGCTTACGACCATCGGTGTCAACAGTGTCATTCTCTGATTCGGAATTTGAAGACTCCATCGACACTTCCTCTTCGAGGGCTCGTTTTTTTCCTTTTGTTGACCGGCGTTTGTCGTCACTCATCTGAAAGAAATAAGGGCTCTCTAAAAATACCAAACATCAGAAGAATAAACAAAATAAATTGAGGTTTAATCAACCCAGATTCCACTAATACAACCCCAAACAATTGGAGGTTGTGTAGCCTCCGAACGCACAAAAAAAAATGCGGGAAGACTTGGCACATAGGTCAACTTTTTTTTACATGCACAATTTTGCAAAATTCTTGTATTTGTGCTTCCATAACGTTTTTTGTGGAAGAACATTAAACAATTTTGCAAAACATTGTGTTAGGTAATTATAAGAAACTGTATTTTTTCGTGTTTTCTTTTGCGACCATTGTCAGCACAAATTTCGTTGTCTTCTATTGAAGAATTTTGTGTAGAAAAGAAGTCGTATAAAATGTCTCTCATGTTCTGCACCAAGTGTGGCCGCAAGTGAATTAGGCCTAAAACTAATTTTTCCAAAATATATTTTGTAAACTTTTCCGGCGATCGCGATGTCGCGTTGCGCTAATGGAAATCTTCAGCATTATAGAGACAGTTAGGCGCATAAATTAGAAGACTACATCCAAACATATTTTTTTGCATAAAATAGATCGGGTTAGCCGTAAAACTCATGTCTGGCAGAAATTTCCCGTCTTGAAAACAAATTTCTTTACAATTTACATTATTTTGTATTCCTGAATTATACGCTTATCTTTGCCTTGAGTCTTTTATTTTGTGATTAATTGTCAATTTTTTAGCTTACCTGAAAATAATATTAAATGAAGAAAAGGAACAAGGTGAAAGGATTTGAATCCCGTCTGGCTGAGGCCGTGTTGTTGTTGAAGAAGAACCGCTTATTATTATTCTCTGTAGGTGTAGCTATAATATTATAAAGCAGTTTTAGGGTCCGCTATTTTCTGGTCGCTCGAGTTTGGCTAAAGCAATTGCCAAATGTTCTGAGCCTTCATTAAATCCTGTTTTTGTTTCCTTTGATGACCAAATAGATTCGAAAGTAAGTCTACTTTATTTAATTGAAGATATTAAATTTTAGACTCTGTTCGGCTCCTACCAATCGTCAGGAATTCCCGGCGATTTTTCCTGGGAAGCATCAAGCTTTATGGATGCTTTGGCTTCAGAATCAACCCTTATAGTTATAAAATCATGGGAGACGGCTAATGCGGATACTCAAAATGCAGTGATTCAGTTGGCGACCGATGGAGTCGTCATCTTACCGGGAAACAGACGTGTTGAAATAAATCCGACGTCGAGAATGATTGGCATCACTTCGGACTACGGTGTGAACCGAAACATCCCATTTCCGTTAACTCTGAACTTTCATCCTTTGAGTAAGAGCGAGATGCTCTCCCGGTTGTCCTCATGCCGGGTATCTGGGGTGAAACTGGATGAACTGTATGAGCTGTTTATTAAAATTAGGCGTCACATAGAGACACTGCCACATTCAGAGAGGAGATTAATGACGCGGTATGTTATATTGGTGAATCCACAATATTTTTAGGGATTTTTTTGTTTTGTGCAACCGACTAGATGGTGAATCGGCTTCTGTAACCGATATTTTTTTGGACTTAGTCGATGTCTTTGTCAGTCATTTGTCGAAGCGGTCTTATCAAGAAGCACCGTTGCAAGAAATCGCATCATTCTTGTCGATTGCGAGTAACAGCGTGGAATTCATTGAAAAAGAACGTGATGTTACAATATCAGTTACAAAGGACTTGCTCACCGTGGGAAGGAAGAGTCTTAAAGTTGAGAGACGATGTTTGACGTAAACATATCTCAAGATAACCCTAGTTGTTTTAGAGCTTCTTCTCTTCTTCCCTTTGCGCCTACTCGCTCATATCGTGTTCTGATGGAGAAGATTGCTGCATGTGTTGCCAATAAAGAAAGTGTTTTACTGAATGGGGAGACGGGTATCGGAAAAACAAGACTAGTTCAGGAGCTCGCTCATCGCCTAAATATTCCGTTGGATACTATTAATTTGAGTCTGGATTCTGAAGCTGCGGATATTGTTGGGGGATTCAAGCCGGTCAACATAGGGGTTCTGGTGAAGCAACTTCTTGGATCCCTTTTCTTATTTTTTGGTGGAAACCCTAAACTGAAGGAAATGTTAATGGTTTGTAAACTAATGAATTTTGCGACGCTTGATTTTAGCACTTACTGGTAACCAAGAAGTACTGCACACTTCTGAACTCCGTGTCAAGGATTGTTCAAATTTCCATGCAAAATTCAACAGGCGACAGCTTTGTCATCCTGTCTAGACTGCTAACCAAGGTGGAACAACTTCTTAACTTTGCTTCAAATGGAACTTGCAACACACCATTCACATTTGTTGTCGGAATTCTTATCAAGGCTATGAACGAAGGACACTGGCTATTACTGGATGAAATTAATATGGGGACTTCAGAATGTTTGAATGGCTTGTCATCAATTATTTCGGAACAACTTCCATCGGCTCATCCCAACTTTAGATTGTTTGCTTGTATGAATCCAGCCACAGATTCAGGGAAAAAGATGTTATCACAAAATGTCAGAGCACTGTTCACTGAATTCTTCGTTCATCCTCCCAGAGATTTTTCTGAGATCAGTGAGATTATTAGGCAGTATATCGTAACCAGTAAGACGTCTGACTTGGCCAATTTCTACTTGAATATGAGTTCATCTAATCCCCGGCGGTTCAGGTAAGTGGGCGGGCGAAAGATACCATGGATATACTTTTTGGATACACTCTTTTCTTTTAGCTTACGGAACCTTTGCCGATCACTTCTTCTTATCAAGGACGATGTATTCAGAAATGTGGAAAAGAGTACAAGAATGGCTTTGACGTTGGGATTTAATGATGGGAATGCAACAAACCTAAGTTTAATTCAAGTGCCGTTTAAACCCCTGTCTGACGAATTGCGGAACAAATTCATGTAAGGCTTGTTTTTTAAATTTATTTATTTGTTTTAGCCTGGTTGAGGGTGTCTTTTTTCCAAGAGGGCCTAATAATATTCAAGAAGATCCCGATTACATTCGAACTGCCTCAGTTCAAACGAATGTCCAAGCTATTGCCGCGGCTGCTGCATCGGGCCGTTTCCCGGTATTACTTGAAGGAGAAACATCAACAGGGAAAACCACAGTTATCACACATTTAGCTAAAGTGGCAGGATATACCGTTTACAGGATCAATAATCATGAACAGACCGACATCCAAGAATACGTTGGAAGTTATGTACCCAATAAGGATAACAAACTGGAGTTTCAAGAAGGAGTGTTGTTGAAAGCTGTTCGGAATGGTGATTGGGTAATTCTGGATGAGTTAAATTTGGCCCCCACTGAAGTGCTGGAAGCGCTGAATAGGGTAAGGGTGTTGTTGTGATAGATGTTATTTGTTTTTTTTTGCAGTTATTGGACGACAATCGAGAATTGGTGGTCCCCGAAAGGGACATTTGTGTCAAAGCTCATCCAAATTTCCGGTTATTTGCGACGCAGAATCCAGCAGGTTTATATGGGGGTAGGAAGAAGTTGTCCCGTGCATTTCTAAATCGGTTCGTTGTGATCAAGTTCGATCAACCTCCAAAAGAAGAACTTGTTAAAATCGTCAGCATACGCTGTGAAGTTTCTGAGTCAGCCGCCAAGCTGATGATCCAGGTGATGTTGGAGATGAAGGTTAGGAGATCCAACACTCGGCTTTTTAATAGCACTGGCCTAATGACCCTGCGGTGAGTTGTATTTCCGTTCTGTTATTCGTTTAGGGACTTATTTCGATGGGGAAATAGAGTTCGCCTTTCGGAAGACGGAACGGATTGGAGGCAGGAGTTGTGCAATCAAGGGTTCTTCTTGTTGGCGTCGAAAAACAGAACGGAGGAGGATTCATTCAGAGTGAAGAGTATTCTGGAGGGAGTTTTGAAACGAACCATTGATGTGGATAAGTTGTATTCGGTCGAGTCTCCTTATTTTCCCCAGAATTTACGGGAGAATTGCTCTCTTAGAGATGGATTTATGGTTCTGAATGGTTCCATGGTCCTCACTTCGTCCCTGATCAGAATGATTGTTCTGTTCAACGAAGCGGCCAAAGTCAACGAACCGATTCTTCTTGTGGGAGAAACTGGGTGCGGAAAAACTGCGGTGACATATCTAATGAGTTCTGTGAGTGATTCAATATTATTTTATGCATTTTTGTTGTCTAATAAAATGTTAATTTTAAATCTTTTTTCAGGGGTCATTGGAGTTTATTAATTGTCATGAAAGAACCGATGTTTCCGATCTTCTTGGAAGCATTCGGCCGGCTTCAGATGGACTATTCCATTGGCAAGATGGTGTTGTCATAAGGGCCATGAAGAATGGAAGCGTTCTTTTGATCGACGAGATTTCCTTGGCGAATGATTCTGTTCTTGAAAGATTGAATTCGATGCTTGAGCCATCCAGGATGATTCTGCTGGCGGATTCTGGAGCTTCTTCAGAACTTGTAACCGCGGTTGATGGATTTAAATGTGTTGCAACGATGAATCCCGGAGGAGATTACGGGAAAAAGGAGGTGGGTTGCAGTTTCATTGTTGCTTTAATTGAAACAAATTTTTTCTAACAAGGGAATGGTCTGAACTTCTCCCAGCGTTTGGGAAAATGGCTAGTACAGGGTGGGCCACTCGAAACTAACAAGTTGTTTCTTTGAATTTCTCCGCGGAGACTCCGCCGATTTTCCTAACAAGGAAAGTACTTCTATGAGGTATGGAGTTACAGGTCGAGTCATATATCAAAAAATTTGCAAAATTTTTCTGATTCAGAATATGTAAAAATTAGCTGCCTAATTTTGGTTTGTATGGGTGAAAAAATCCTCTGAACTTTTCTCGCAACAACACGCAAATGCCTTTTTGACCAAGTTTTTACCAAATCAAATGCTTGTTTTTGAGCTAAGGCAAACTCTGGTATCTTGACAAGCCTTAAAATATCAAATTTAATTTGTACTACACCTTAATTAGTAGTTGCAATGTAAAAAAGGCGCATTTCCATGGTATTGCGAGAAAAGTTCAGAGGATTTTTTCACCCTTACAAACCAAAATTAGGCAGCTATTTTTTACATATTCTGAATCAGAAAAATTTTGCGATTTTTTTGATATATTCTCGACCTGTAACTCCATACTACATAGAAGTACTTTCCTCGTAAAACTTTTATTTTTCTGGAGCTGAGACCGGCCATTTTTAACTGATTGAATTTCAAAAAATATTTTTGAATTGACCTTTCTATGTCTTCCAAAAGTTTTGAAAAATAATTTTCGGAGCGAAACCGCTAAACTTGAAAATTTTTTGAATGATTTTCAATTGGCTTTCTCGGACTTGAAAGCCACAAGAGGATTGCTTGTATTACCATTAGGGCACAAATTTTCAAAAAAAAATACTGAAAAATTCGACGATAACGGCTTGGTTCGATTCCGGGGCAGCGCGAAGGACCGTAATAAGACTTTGATATGGTCGATTTTTCTCTTCGGCTGGGTTTATTCCGCAGCTGGAAAATGACTCTTTCTACCAATGTTGGCCTACTCTATCCACCCGTTATAGTCATTTTCCCAAACGCTGGGAGAAGTTCAGACCATTCCCTTGTAATGAGCGTCTTAGCTACACGAAAATTTAAACCGCTTCAAAATGTACGAAATTTTTAAATCGGTGCCTTTTCCCACAAAAGAGCGAAGAAATAAGTGGAATACTTTTCGCCATTTAAGGAAATTTTTGGCCAAAGGGCCATACTTGCGGTGGTGTTGGGCTGATATACTGCTGGAATGGGATCTTCAGGATTTTTAGAACATGTATGATAATTTCTCTTCTTTTTTTTAAAAACATTTTTAATTTGCGGACATTGAAAAAGGACATTGGAAATGGCTTTTGATTTGTGGCCTATAAAATCAATTCAGTTTAAAATTTTGTAAAGCTCGTTGTACCATATTTATGGTACAAGTTACGGTGTAACAAGATATGATGAGTATTCAAATTCAAAAAAAAAAAAAAATGCTAATGGAAGTTTGTTGTTGTGGTTACGGAGCACCGATTTGAAGGTATCGTAGAATTTGAAGCGGTTTGAATGGCGTCGCGACACTTGCGGGCAACCACTTTGCGGGCAAAATTTGGGGGGTCACATTTGCGGGCAACCGGCACCTGAGGGTAACAGGGTGGAGATGGAAATATTACTGCGATATTTTGGAAATTTGCCGACATTTGCGGGCAGCCGACACTTGCGAGCAGCCGACATTTGCGGGCAACAGAAAAAAACAATCACACAGATTGTATTGGAACTGTTGCCCGCAAATGTCGGCCTCCCGCAAGTATTTCCTGCCCGCAAATGTCGGAAAACTTCCAAAATATCGCAGTAGTTTTTCCACCTTCACCTTGTTATCCTCAAGTGCCGGTTGCCTGCAAATGTCGGCTGCCAGCAAATGTCGGCAAATTTCCAAAATATCATAGTAATTTTTCCACCTCCACCCTGTTACCCTCACAATCAGGTGTCGGTTGCCCGCAAATGTCGGCTGCCCGCAAATGTCCCAGACTGCCCGCAAAGTGGTTGCCCGCAAGTGTGCGCCCGCCGTTTGAATTTTTGTGTAGCCAGCAGCAGCGCTCGATTCTTAGAGAAAACATGTTGAATTTTTTTAGCTTTCGAAAGCCTTGCGCAATCGTTTTACTGAAATCTGGTGCTCTTTTGACGCTGACGAAAAGGATGTTCTGGCAATAATTAAAGCTAGGTTCGACCAATCTGGCTCACTTCCAGAAGAAGTCGCCAAACTTTGTGGAAAGTTTTTATCGAAATATCTTGTGGAATTTTACAGTAAATTTGGAAAATATCTCAGGTAGGTTTGTCGTGTCATGGATGACAGTTTTAGGCATAAATTATGTGTCCGGGACGTAGTGGTAGTTGCTGAAATGCTCTCAAATTTTGTAAAAACTGCAGCGATAGAGCCTGCTGAAGCGTTGTATCATACAATATCAAGTCACGTTTTGGATTCATTGCCTATTATTTGTAATGGATATCACATTCGGATGGTCGACGAATTGACTCACTTAGGGAAAGAACTCTTTTTATCAATTTATGAGGGCATGACAGCCACTCGGCTTGAAATCTCAACTTTGGAAACGATGAGCATCTTGGAAGATTCGGGGAATTTCAAAGTTGGACCTTTCTCCGTTCCCAAAGGGCCTTTTCCACCGAGTTCTTTGAATGAGTTCAATATCAACGCTAAGTCGACGGCATTGAACGCCTTACGTGTAGCCAGAGGCTTCGCCGCCGGTAAGCCCATTATGTTGGAAGGGATGCCGGGAAGTGGAAAGTCTAGTTTGATTGGAGCCTTGGCACAAGTCAGTGGAAACCACCTCATAAGATTGAATCTGTCAGATCAAACAGTAAGTAAATATTTATTTCACTTGCACCGATTAGAGAGAGTTCTTTTCATTAATTTTGTGACGCCCTTGCAGGAAGTGACAGATCTTTTCGGCTCCGACGTCCCAATCACACTGCCAGATGGAACGGTGTCATTCACCTGGAAGGATGGTCCAATATTAAAAGCGTTAAAAGAAGGAAGCTGGGTTCTGCTGGATGAAATGAATCTCGCACCTCAGGCCATTTTGGAAGCCTTGAATTCCTGTTTTGATTTCCGAAAGACCTTATACATCTCGGAACTCGGCCGTTCATTTGTTGTCGATTCCGAAAAGCCGGCTCTATTTTTTGCTTGTCAGAATCCTGAACGAATGGGAGGGAATCGGCATTCACTTCCAAAGTCATTCCTGAACAGATTTGTTACCATCTTCACCAAGGATATGGATGACGAAGATTTTAAGTCCATCGTTAATTTTGTTGTTAAAAAAGCCGGCTTAAAACAGGATGCTGAGGTTTTCATTAGGATCCACAGTTTTTGCAACGAAAGGATTAGTGTACGGAAAGGAAGCGGAGTGCCTGGAGCACCTCTGGAATACAATTTGCGAGATCTAATGAGGTTTATTGATTGTTCCAAAAAGGTGGGCGGTTGTGATCATATTTGTTAATTTTCAGTGTGATATTTTGAGTTCTTTGGACTTGGTCTATTTGGCCAGATTGTGGAACGTGCGTGATAGAATCAATGTGAGTTACAAAGGATGTTATTGAACGTTTATTTTTCTGTTTTAGTATCGCAATGAAATTTCCCAGAGTGTGTTGAATCTGAAGACCACGCCTTGTCCCGTTGTGTTAGCTTTGAAGGATGAGAATTTAAAGATATTGGAATGGGATTTTAAGGCAGATTTCTCCACGGACTTTAAGCCTTTGTCTTGCCAATTGAAGATACTACAGAACCTGGTCATTTGTGTGGAAGGTGGTTTATTGGCACTGTTGGTTGGCCCGGCGTCTTGTGGGAAAGAGAAATTGGTCACGTTTACATCACAACTTTTCCGGACTCGCCTTAACGTGATTAAATTAAACAGTGAAACGGACGCTCAAGATCTTTTGGGATCTTATGAACATGTAAGTTGCTCTGTAAAAACGTAAACAATTTTCAAGATCGTCGATGCGGACGCCGTGAAGGAATGTGTGGAACGTGTAGTTCATTTGTCGAATACAAAGAAGCTGCCGGATCATGTTAATTATTTGATTGAAGCTTTGAAAACAGTGAAAAGCAACTCCGAAAGTAGAACTCTGATTAATTTGTTAGTAAAGGAAACGGAGGGATCGGGTAAGAAATACACGACACAACTAATGCCAAACCCATTTTTTATAGATATCGGCCAAACGCTGTTGCAGATTTCTCATGAGATCTCCCGTGCTACGCTTTCTTTTGATTGGATTGACAGTGATTTTGTTAGGGCTTACAGTGAAGGGCACTGGGTGTTGATAAAGGATGTAAATTGTTGCAGGTAGGCCCTTGAATGGGTATTCATGAGGTTGTTTAGTGCCGCTGTTCTTGATCGGTTAAACAATTGTCTGGAAAGGGATGGGGAACTGGTATTGTCGGAAAAGGTGGATGGAGAATTCAGGGTATTGAAACGACATCCAAACTTCAGGTATGGCCGGCTATAATAAAAACACGGACGGCTGCTTTCAGAGTATTCTTGACTATGAGGCCTGAAAACGGAAACATTTCAAGTGCGATGAGGAACAGAACGGCCGAGATTCGTTTCGATCGACAGGAATGTTGGGTGTCTTCATGGGTCGATACACTTCGATTATTGCCTACGAACATGGGGCATTTGGTGACCCAATTGCAGTCTTTAGAAGGAGGAATATCTGGACTACACTCGGACATGGCTGGGTTTATGAAGACAATGAATCTTCCGTTGTCTTCCAGGCTTTCTATGTTCGGATTGACTTCAGAAGATGATGACTGTCCAAATTCTCTTATTACAGATGCCGTGTCTTCGTTCTACCATGTTTCTTGGTTTCTGGAGACGTTTGCATTTGATCGTAACATGATTTGTTTGATATCAAGGATTGTAGGAGGTCTGAGCCTAACCTATTCCCACGTTTTATTGTCATCAGACCCCCAACAAATTTTTCCTGCGGACTTTTGGGAGGAGTCTTTTTTGATGGATCCAATCTCTGACTTGACGGTATTTGGTGCCATGGACGCATCCATCGACACTGGTAGAAAACAGTGAGCTTTTGTTTGTGAATAAAATATTTAATTCAGGTACGTCATTTCTCATCTTGTTTCTTTCATTCTGTCGGAAAACCTGAAGCCGAATCATCCGTCATCTTTGGTTTTGACTTCTGTCGATCTTGAGCCAAAAACCATTCCCAGTGTCCTCATTGAGGTCTATCGCCCTTTTTTGGATTATCTGCAAACTCACACAGAGACTTTGAATGTGAAGGTAGCGTCGTATTGGGGATAAATTTATTTGTGTTTTAGTTTTTGTTTTTTGGATATGTTTTTATCAAATTTATAAAATCGGAATGGAATCGGGATATCGGCGATGTGATTGGACTGGAAATTATCCAAATATTACACCAATTTAATCATTCGGAGAAAGTGTAAGTTTTCTTGAGTAGTATTTTCTCTGTATGTGCGGTGTATGTAATATTGTTTTAGCGAGTCGGCGTTTCTGAAGTCGCTGAATGATGTTCTGGTCATGGTTAAGGTTGATGTTGACAAGCCACCATGCAATTCTTTGCCGGACGTAATGCCATTTACCACGTCTGCGCAAGTTAATGCGGCCAAGGCCAGGTTAGACTCAGTTATGGTCAGATTGGATGTACCGGATAAGATAATGGACGTCTTGAAGTTCCAAATGAAAATACTTATCGAATCATTGAAATCTGTCCTAATATTGAATGCAAGTGTATAATTTATAACTAATGTAAGGCAATTTAGTTTGAACATGGGTTCCTGGATACATACACTCGGATGTTGTCCTATTTCCCAATCCAAGACAGGCAACTGTTGTTAAAAATGCAACTGATCGCACTTCTACGAACCAGAGTGAATTTGGGTGGGACCAACTTCTTTATTTCGGACGTTATTCAGTCGGATGCACTGAATCCGCTAATCAACTTGTTTTGGAAGCGTCTTGGATTCAGAACTAATGTTAATGAACTGAAAGTGCTTGAATTGGTAAACTTCGACGGCCTTCTTAAGGAGTTGATTGACGATGTCTCAATTTTTACGTGTTTGATTTATCAGGTTAAGGCGAAAGTGACGTAAGTGATATAGGTAAACGGCGTTGAGATTTTATTTGCTTTAGTGATTTCGTCAACGAATTTTACCCGGAAGAAGACACTCCATCTGAATTGGAGCGGGTGAAGAAGATGATGCCAGTGGACTTGATCGACCCAGTTCTGAAGCAATATGCTTCTAAAGAAATTAACAATCAACTCAAACAGGTGCTCGATACTTTGAGTCAAATACTCAGAACCTACGGAAGAAATGTGTTTGGATCAACAGAGGACTTTGAAATGTGCTTTACCAGCCTCTCAGAAAGGAGCAGTAGATTGAGTTGTGATCTTCACTGTTTAGCTCAGGAGAATAAGAAGGCTCTCGTCGAGTTGGAGAAGTTGGGAGAACGGGTTAGGCCTCCAAACACTAAAGTAATTATGTTTGTAATACGGAGTGGGGCATCTTTGTGGCCCGATTTGAATTGGTTATAACCTTTTAAATTTTTGGCCGAGTCTTAAAATTCTTTTTTTTTCCTGAATCCTCAGACGTCCCCATTTTGTTTAATACCAAATTTGTAACATATACGTAGGCTTAGTTCATAGTTGTTGGTCTTAGCGTTGCACTTGGGGTCCTTCCCTTGTCAATTACGGAAATCAGAGCTTTTTGTTTGTAGTTAATGTTTGATCTACGAAGGGAGACTGAATATGAACTGACTGAATATGAAGGACCGAATATGAAGGACTGAATATGAACTGACTGAATATGAACCGGGGTGCTGACTGAATATGAAGGACCGAATATGAACTGACTGAATATGAAAACCGGGTTTCTGTTACTGTTACTACCTAGGTTCCGATTAAGGACTCTTTTTAAAATTTTTTCGACTTATGACACCTTTAGACGTTAATGGTATTGTTTTGGTGCCTAGTACTGCTTAAAAAAACTTTTTTAACACTTGGTGCTAAGTAGTACTACCTGGTACTATTTAGTACGGGGTGAAAATTTGGCTGGTAATGGCGTTGGTTTGGTGCTTAGTACAGCCCAAAAACACATTTTTAGCACTTGGTACTATATAGTACCAATTGGTACTATTTAGTACGAGGTGAAAATTTGGGCGTAAGGCGGTAATGGTGTTGGTTTGGTGCTTAGTACAGCCCAAAAACACATTTATAGCACTTGGTACTATATAGTCCTTGAAATAGACCAAATTTGCCAAATTTCATATTCAGTCAGCACCACAGTTCATATTCAGTCAGTTCGTATTCAGTCAGTTCATATTCAGTCCTTTTCATATTCAGTCCTTCATATTTAGTCCTTCATATTCAGTCAGTTCATATTCAGTCAGGCACCCTTTGATCTACGCTGATAAATGGGTATGGCTTATTTGATATTAAACAAAATGGGGACGTCTGAGGATTCAGGGAAAAGAAGAATTTTAAGATTTGGCCAAAAACTAAAAAAGTTATAGCCAATTTAAATCAGGCCACAAAGATGCCCCACCCTGTAGTTTGTACAGTGAGGGACCTGATCCAACGGCAAAAAACGTCTAGTTTTGCATCCCGGAAGGGACCAAAATGACTCCAAACCCTTCCCTTCTCTAAGCTAAAAAAATCCGCTTTGAAAAGCGCGCCCTTTCCTTCAAGGCGGGTTCTTCAAATCAGGGTTTTTTAGCTTAGAGAAGGGAAGGGTTTGGAGACATTTTGGTCCCTTGCGGGATGCAAAATGAGTCGTTTTTTGCCATTGGATCCCGTCCCTCACTGTAGTGACTGTTTCGTTTCAGTTTTTCCAGTTATGCCGGTTAATTGAGATGTTTATGGGCCAAATGGAGAAGTTCTTCGAATTAGGTGAAGACAAGATTAAACTTGCTGTTTTCCACAATGCAGTGAACAGACACGTTGATCAGCTGACATCTTCATTCTGGGAATATCCAGATATCATTACCCCATACGTCTCCGCAATCTTCGAACTTGAACTTTCTCTTCTTCTGAAGTATTCCAGCGTTGATGATTCAACAATGACCAGCCTATTGGATGGATTTGATTGGATCGAATCGACGAATGTGAATGCTCGAATCGAGTGGTTGTCCCGGGAAATAAGTTCTTTCCCCTTAAGACTTCAAACACAAATGATCCGAGAAGCACTCTTCATCGAGAGAATACGACCTGGATCGACGATATTTATGGCATTGGATTGGTTAAAAGTTCAATGGCAAAGATGGTATCAAAGTGTTCAGAAGAAAAAGGCTGCTCTGTTTGAATATAAGACTACTCAAATGAAGAAACGAGAAACGGAGGGCAAGCTTGGGGAAGATGGCACTCAATATGTCGACGAGGAAATGATAGAGGTATTGCAAAGTTGAGTTAATTTTTTTTTTAGATTGAACAAATGTTGCCAGATTTTTCTGCGAAGGCAGAAGTAAAGTTTACTGAACAGATGAATGAATTGAATGTTTTGTCCGAGGATGAAATGCTTGGTCTTATTAAATCCGTTTTGCAATTGGAATACCCTTTGGATGAGATTAATCTGTATGGCCCCATGCTAAACAAGTCCGACCGTTCATTAATCACATTGAAGTCTGCCAATCTTGGTAATTGTTTTTTAAGTGGTTATATTCCTGTTTAGATGTTCATTTGGCAGCCTTATTACAACTCAAAAGTAATGTTGCGGAGAAAAGAACGGACATTCTGAATGTTTACAAATACAACAGCCCTCCTTTGCTGATTGACTGTGTCACCAAGCTGCAAAAATTGATAGATAGGGTGAATACACTGATTAAATCATTCCCCGAAAGCAACATTTTGAAGAACATTATTGTTGCTGTGAATTCTTTCTTCGACACTTCCTCATGTCATCCACAGATGATGTACACGTCGTTGCTGGAAGCCGTTTTAGGTGAGCTAATTATGTTATGGTTTATCATGTATGCTTTTTAAAGAAAAGGCCGAGTTTTGGGAGGCAAATACATGCCGAGAATACTCGCTCTCCGATCTGTTGCTGCCACTGAAGGAAGTTATCCTGGATTGGAGGAAGATGGAGGTCGTATGTTGGAGTGACATTATCCGTCAAGCTCAGACAACATCTCACAACAATGCAGTTTTATCATCTTGGCCAATGTTTGAAGCGTTTACGAACTTCGAGGACGTCTCAGAGGATTACGAAAAGAAACTGTTGGTGATGCTGATTCAATGGTTAAACGACTCTTCTCTCAATGATTTTATAGCCCGAATTGAAACGGGCGAGATGGCAGTGGCCTGGATGGAGAGGGCGGGGAAGAGAAACAATATTCTGTCAAAACTTCGAAGTATAATCTATTATCACAGACAGTTTGTTGATGCAACAAAAGAAAGGGCCCGACCAGCATTGGATGAAGCTGAAGAGAAACTTCAGAACTTGGTTAAGGTCGCAAAATACACCGACCTGAATTTGTGGAGCGTTAAGGACAGTTCCCAACGAGTTCACAACCAGATCTGTCGTTTGATCCATGCATATAAGGTAGGAGATTGTCTTTCCCAAAAAACTTTCAGGTCGAATTGAACAAACCCGCAAATTCAATCTTCTTGGATTCAATATTGCCCATTCCAAAGAGTCTGAGTACTTGGATATCAAATATGGAGTGGGACTTATTGAAAGGACGTAGCTCTGGCCCATTTACTGATTTTATCGAGAACCTTCAACGCATATTATCGCGATCTTATGCGTGCGAAGAAGGGCACCAGTTGATCGATACAGCGAAGGCCTTGTTTGAACAAATCCAGCATGATGTGGACTACTCCGTTGCTAAAAATACTTGTAACTCCGACGACAAAGAAGAGATTGAAAAAGTTAAACAGAAAATGTTCTCCAAAGAAATGCTGAAACGTCGTCGAACATTTGCGGATTTGAGAAAAAAGACGATTAACTTCGGGTTCAATTATCGGAAAGGACTGACAATTGAAACTGATCGTCTGACCGAGGTAACAATGACCTCATTTGATCAAACCTCGGATGAGACTGTGAGTTTTCAAGATATTTGGTTAGGAACTGTTTTTTGTTGTTAGCAAAAAGCTCGCTGTCCGCAGACGAGGATCTTTTTGTAAACTTTCGGATATCACTTTGAAACGACTAGTTTCTATACATCCTTTTTCTAGTGTAATAGAAGAGTGCTTGCCATGTAAGAGTGGTGCTTTATATTGGTTGAGCCTGAACTCTACCCCTTTTCTGAACTTCCATCGTATAAGACGTCACACCTTATTTTTCTCAATTTGAAAAAAAATTCCATCGTATAACGTGTCACACCTCGTTTTTTCAATTTGAAAAAAAAATCATCGTATAAGATGTCACACCTTATTCGTTTCAATTTTCAAAATGAGGGGTAGTGTTCAAAAAGGGGGAGGGTTCATTCAAGGGGTAGAGTTGAAAAAGGGGTAGAGTTCTGCCGCAACGCTTTATATTATTCCAAAATTGCTTCATTTTTAGCGTACATGAAAATTTTCGTTTTTCTAACCTAGGTAAAAAAATATTTTTTTTGGCATAGCTGGGTTTTTTTCATGTATCAGTCTGTCGGGAAAATAACTGCGGATCGTCGCGCCTCGGAATCGCCCATCATCGCTTTGCGACGGCGGCCACAGCTGGAGATTTGGTGCGCGATTGCGGTGAGGCGAGTCGTTTTGATGCGACGACCCGCCGTTATTTTCCCGACAGACTTATCTGCAAAAAGAAAAAAATTTCGCCCACATGAAATTTTTTCATGTAGACAGACGACATTTTGAAGTACGCCACAAAATTTCGTGTAGGCTAAAACTGAAGTAAGTTTGAAACTTTTTGGAATAATATAAAGCACCACTCTTATATACCAATTGGGTTCAATCTTGGATAGCTTTCTCCAACTTACTTTGAAATTTGTTCTCTGAAGAAAACTAAATCTAAATTTTCTAAAAATCTGCCAGTCAAATTTTGAAAAGTTTGACTGATATTTCAAAGTTTTACGTACGTATCCTAAAATGGAGAGGATCCAACGAAAAAACAAGTCGATTTTGGCGAAAAACGGTTTTTGATAATTTTTCCATTTTTGTGTGTAGACAATTTGTGTATTTCAGCTGCAACAGCAAAAAGTTTCTTCGTAGACACACAGCATTCCGAGGTTTTTTGCCGCCACCGATCGGTGCCGATTTTCGCTCAAAATGACAACAGGGCTGCGCGCCTCGGCTGATAACTAGCTAGCCCAAAAACGAAAAAGAGTAAAAATTGATTTCCAGATAGAGGGAAAAAAGACCTATCCAATGATATAAATAGGTCCTATTGACCTTCTCCCCACAACGACCTTTTTCGCCTACAAAATTACAAAATTTTTTTGTTTATTCATGGATAAATGCACTTTATGAGGGCATAATTAAAAAAAAATGGTACCACTCGATAGCAAATAGCCTCTTCTATGACATATCCAAAAAAAAGGGAAATTCTGGCCCTTAGGGCACTACAAAATCCAAAAAATAGCGTATTTTACGTGTTTTTCCACATTTTTCGGGATTTTTTGCACCGGATGCACAAAAATGAAAAATCGGCTGTTACAGCGTTGTAGTGCACACTCGATTACATATATCTGCCAAATTTCACATTTTCATCTTTACTCCACTTTGTGTTCTGAGCCGGTTTAGGTGTTAAGGCAACATCGCTGCATAGGGCAATGCCGGATGCCGATTTAAAAAAAATTTTTTTCATTTTTGAGACATATTACGCTCATATCAATATTAGATACTGATTTTTGCTCCAGATGACAAAATGTCCTTTCATAAATTCACGTAATGACACCAACGTGTTTGAGTTCAACATGACGGAAATAAGGGAATTTTTGTTTCAGGACTAGTATTTAGGTGACAGGAGACCTGCCAGAACATGCTCCGACGTTTATTTGGCTAGAAAAGCTATGGAATCCGGATGCAGCGACGTCCCGTAACACGTTGCACATATGCGATTTTACATAAATTTACGTTATATACATGACGTTCAAAGTCAATACGACTGAGAAGACAGAAAAATTTTTTAAAATCGGCATCCGGCATTGCCCTATGCAGCGATGTTGCCTTAACACCTAAACCGGCTCAGAACACAAAGTGGAGTAAAGATGAAAATGTGAAATTTGGCAGATATATGTAATCGAGTGTGCACTACAACGCTATAACAGCCGATTTTTCATTTTTGTGCATCCGGTGCAAAAAATCCCGAAAAATGTGCAAAAACACGTAAAATACGCTATTTTTTGGATTTTGTAGTGCCCTAAGGGCCAGAATTTCCCTTATTTTTGGATATGTCATAGAAGAGGCTATTTGCTATCGAGTGGTACCATTTTTTTTAAATTATGCCCTCATAAAGTGCATTTATCCATGAATAAACAAAAAAATTTTGTAATTTTGTAGGCGAAAAAGATCGTTGTGGGGAGAAGGTCAATAGGACCTATTTATATCATTGGATAGGTCTTTTTTCCCTCTATCTGGAAATCAATTTTTACTCTTTTTCGTTTTTGGGCTAGCTAGTTATCAGCCGAGGCGCGCAGCCCTGTTGTCATTTTGAGCGAAAATCGGCACCGATCGGTGGCGGCAAAAAACCTCGGAATGCTGTGAGACAGTGAAAAGCGCGTCCATTTAGTTATCCCTTTTTAGCTGAACGCCTCGTTTTTGCTGTGCTCATCTGCTCGAAATGTAATAGTGAAACTGTTGGCCGAGTTTAATCATCATCAACATCATCATGTTGCTTCTCAACTTCCTGTGGAGAACTTTAACTTTGTCAAGGGAGTTGTTGAATTCGGAGAGGAAGGGTTGTTGTCTTTGAATCGCTCTGTCTGTGATATCGAGAAACTTCAAAAGGAACTAACGTTAACTATACATTCTCTGGAAAGTTTGGAAATGGTATGCATCTTTTCTAATTTGTTGAAAATGTGTTGCAGATCGAAGGCGGAGGATTTGATTACGAAGAAATAATGGCAGCTTTCGATGAACTTTCGGCGAGTTTTGTAATTTTTAAACGAAAATTTGCCACATTCTCTCAACGCCTGACCACAAAGGATATTAATATCCCCGATCACTTTACTCAGTTTGTTCCGAGGTTTTTGAAAAATGGGGAGGATTACGACAAACTTCAAGAGGTGATGCTGGAAGTCTCCTCCATTTTAAATGAGATCAGATTCGACAAAGAGTCGCTGCAACGTTTCCATGTGAGGTGAGATGCCCTTCAACGGGAATATGATTTTGTGAAATTATTTTAACAAATATGTCGTTCTTTTAGCCATCTGGTCAAACATTTTACTTTAATGTACGCTAAATTTTATTCTGTGGTTAACCTTCTGAACACTGTCAAAGAATTATGCGGAGACTGTGGCCACCAGCTGTTTAAATCTCTGGTCAAATTCTGGTCGAGGCTTGAGAAACTATTGAAAATTGTGAAGCAAAACCAGCCAGGACCAATGGAACTAACTTTCGACATAGGGAATTTAATGCTCAAATCACAATCAATTTATCGTTACTTTGAAAAGGCTATGGATAAGCCATATTTCACAAAACTTGCGTCGTTCCCTGAATATTTGGAAGGCATTGGAATCAAAGACGTAAGTGCCGATTGAACTCCGTAAGCACTCTTTTTTAGCAAATTGCGGCGATTTCCAAAATACGGAATCAGTTAAACAATGGATGTCTGCCGCGTGACAAGACCGGCTTACTCAACCATCTAAGGGGCTTTTCAGATGTTGTGAACAGAGTTCTTGATTACTCTAAAAAAGGAAGCATCCTTTCTTCCACTTTCTTTTACGAATTCTGCATTTCGGCCGAACGGATTCTAAAGAAAGGGTTCTTAAATCCTATTCCTAATCAAGAAAAGGATGCTGGAGAAGGTGCAGGTGAGATTTCTGGAGAACCATCTGGAATGGGAGAAGGGACCGGGCAGACAGATGTCGGCAAAGATATCGAGGAAACGGGGCAGGTAGAGGGACTCCAAGATGACCCGGCAACCGACGAGAACGATACCTCAGAGCCTAATAAAGACGAAGCCGAGTCACCACTCGACATGGACCAGGAATTTGCTGCTGATCTGGAAGATCTTGATGACGAAGAGGGTGGAGGAGGCAAGTAAATTTCAGGAACCTTATCTTTATGCACTCCGTTACGAAAGTGTACCTATTTTTGGGGTGGGCGAATTCTCTAGTCACGAAGAAAGTATTATGGAGGATATAACACAAAAAATTTTGCAATTTTATTCATTTTTAGGGGTTTCAATAATGAGGGATCCAAAAATGAAATTCGTTTTGCGCGTCACTGTAAATTTTGAGAGTAATTCGAATTTTTTATTCACATCATATTTAACAACCAGCGTTACAACATTGTCCGTACCACCCAAGAAATTTTGCGTACTCGGTTAATTTATGCTCTAAACGAAACTTTGTACTTTAAGCAAGCTTAAGATACCATTATGGTGTCCGCTATTCTGGTTCCTGGAAGAGGAGCTAACATAAAATTTAACTTTTGTGGGAAGCAAGGATATGTAGCCACTCCTTTCCTACTATTAAACGATACGTTATGAGGTCTATGTGGCGACACAAAAGTTTATAAACTGTCGGTGTTATTTGAAAAATTACCATTCTGATCACAAATAGTGTCGAACAAAACAGTACAGACACCATCACTTTTAATCGGACATGGCTACCCGGCCGGGCCTTGTGCACCTCGGGGCCCGGCCCGTGTTCAAAATTTCCGAAGCCCGGCCGGGTTGCCACGTCTGCTTTTATCAGTCTGTCGGGAAAATAACGGCGGATCGTCGCGCCTCGGAATCGCCCATCATCGCTCTGCGACTGCAAGCCGCGGCTTGGGATTTGGTGCGCGATAGCGGCGAGGCGAGACATTTTGCTGCGACGATCCGCCGTTATTTTCCCGACAGACTGATAATTGTCGCGCAAAAAAAATTTAAACATTTTGCATCGTGCATTGAAGGTTCAGTGTTGTGAAAATTGGAACTTTGTATCTTCCTTGGGTACCAAAGAGACCTGACAAGGGAAGTCGCTTTTTTCGCAGAACACGAAGCGTCTGCGATCATAAAACTGATTTCCAAAAGTGTTTACGGGGCTTCTCGGCCGAGAAAATCGACCGCAAAGTCTGGCCGAAATGAGCGAATAGCTTCCTCAAAAGAAGCAGCTTATTTCATCTGCAGTGGTGGCCGAGAGGTCAGTGCGCTCGCTTTTTGCGCCAGAAGACGTGAGTTCGACTTCGGCCGCCTGCGGACGCATTTCTTTTGGCCATTGAAATGAATAGCGAAATGCCGTTAATGTCGCAAATGCTAACTATTAGCAATTTTTAATAAAACACGAATTTAGAAACTATATCTTCATTAACCCAATCCTGTTTTGACTTTACAGTATTCATGAACATTCAGCTTTGAATTTATGTTTAAATTATTGTAAAAAAGTGAATACATTTTATGTTTACTTACTAAATCAATATTTACGAACCAAAAAAGAAAATAAACTGCGCAGAGTGTCGAACCCGCCCCTTCTGGCGCAAAAAGCGAGCGCACTGACCACTCGGCCACCACTGCAGATGAAATAAGCTGCTTTTTTTTGAGGGGGCTATTCGCTCATTTCGGCTAAACTTTGCGGTCGATTTTCTCGGCCGAGAAGCCCCGTAAACACTTTTGGAAATCAGTTTTATGATCGCAGACACTTCACGTTTGAAACCTACTAGGTCCCGTTCCAAAGTCCGTCTGCGAAAAAAGTGACTTCCCTTGTGAAAGGAGACCATTTGCCTCAGGGCAACAACGCATCGATACTTCATTTTTTTATTGTCGCGGACTAAATATTTATTATATTAAAGATGTGAATAATAAATGTATAATTTTAGATGATGACAAGGATGATAATGGAGGCGAAGATGATAAGGAACCTGATTGGGATATGGGAGATGTCATGGAAGAGGAAGAGAAACAGATTGACCCTAGGCTCTGGGACCAGGAGAAGAAAAATCCGGATAATATGGATGACGAAGAACAAGGAGCCCAAGAAGAGACTGGGGAAACTGTTGCACAAGCCGAGGAAGCTTCCGGGAAGGGATTGGAGCAAGATGAGACGGTAGAGGAGGATAATGAGAACAGAGAGGAGAACCACGACGAAACAGAGATGGAAAACGTCGACGCTGTAGATTTGGATGACGACGAAGACCCTCAGAATGAAGGCGACGAAGAAAATATGGAGCTAGATTCCACTGGTAATGAGGAAGAGGCCCAAAAAGACGAAATGGACATAACTGAAACAGAGGACATCGATGAAACAGAAGAAGCGGAAAGTAAAGGTAAAGATGACCAAAAGGAAAAGGATGACAAAACTAATAAAGACGGCGAACAGGCTCAGTCAATTGAAACTGATGGAAAAGGAACCGGACAGGCTGAAAAAAATGTCCAAGAAACAAATGAATCTCTAGAGAATCAAGGCGAAGAGGAGGGATTAAACGAAGAAGAAGGAGAATCTGGAGTTGAAGGATACGAAAAACAAAAGAAGTAAGAAAGTAATCGCGAAAATACAAAGTTATAGGGAGAATGCGGGACCTAATGATGCAATAAAAGATAGCCAAGATGTGGAGATAAGCAAAGTACATGAAGACGAGGAGGCCGAGCAAGTACATCAAAGCCAGGTAGTCCAGGGGGAGGAGAACGATGCGATTGATGAGACCCAGAAAACATTTGCCGAGAAATCAGATGTTGATCTCAGTTCTGCAGCGCACTATGTAGGCGGTGTTAATAATCCTCGGTATATGTATTTTTAGGTACAAAAATCGACTACCGTAGAAAAATCAAAAGAAATGGCATCCGAAAAGATTAACAACGAGATCCGCGAAGAAAATCAAAATATGGGAGAAAGAACGAAGGAATTCAATGCCCAGTTAGAGCAACGACATATATTGGATACCTTTTATTTGAATACTACGGTTGATGTGGGAACTGTAGGTCCCAAGAATACTTCTTTTATTCGTTGTTATAGGTAATCCGCGCTCAAGATGCCATTGATTCCCTAAAAGAATTCATGGCTTGCCTTGACGGGGGAGATGAAAAACATCAGCTGGAAAAGAAATGGCAGTTTATTAGCCAAAGTGTTACTACCGACGCTTTCGAACTGGCTGAGGCTCTCAGAATTTTGATCGAACCAACAAAAGCCTCCAAATTTCAGTTAGTTTTAAAAAATTTTTATAAGACGTTTTTAGGGGGGATTATCGATCAGGAAAACGTCTTAATATGCGCCGATTGATCCCCTATATTGCCAGTAATTATCAAAAGAACAAAATTTGGATGAGAAGAACAAAGCCCGCCAAGCGAACGGTTCATGTCTGCTTGGCAATCGACGATTCTTACAGTATGAGAGAGAATATGATGACTGAGGTAGGTATCGCAAGCCGAATATTGCATTTTCAGATCACCTGTCAAACGGTATGCCTTTTGGAAAAGTCATTCAAACAACTGGAAATCGGACAAGTCAGTATTTGCAAGTTCGGAATGGATGTGGAAATGTTGTGTGGAAGTGCCGAACTAAGTGATATGGATGTGGTGGGACCCTCCCTCCTCAAGAACCTTCAATTCTCTCAAACCAAAACTGATTTACAAGCTTTACTGGTTAAGATGGGGGAGTTCTTTGGATCCTCACGACAAGTCTCAGAGGCCTCTCATCAGTTGTTAATCATCATCGGCGATGGGCGAGGAGCTATGGTGAATGGAGCTGAACCCATAAAGAATCAAGTCCAACATCTTGTGAACAATGGAGTCACCACTTTGTACTTGATTGTGGACAATCCCACTTCTTCGGTGTTCTCGATGAAGGTGGCCAACAGAGTTTCCGAGAAGATGCAGCTCTCCAATTACATGGATTTGTTTCCCTTTTCTTTCTACAGTGTTGTTCAGAATGCGGCAGTGATCCCTTTGGCCGTATCCGAAGCTCTTAAGCAGTGGATGGATGCCCTGATGTTGTAGATGTTTTTGTTGTTACTTGTTGTTCTATTTGTTGAATTTATTTGTTAATGAAATTATTGTTGAGCAAATAAGAAGTGTGGGAATTGAGAAATGCAATTGGGCGTGACTGTTGGAGACCAATTTAACTCTGTTTTTGGTCGAGTGTTCTAAACGAGCAATTGTTTGGGTTGAAAGACTCACGTTGGTTTAGGAATTGATAGTAAACATAGAAGCCGGTCGCATCGAAGATATCATTCGTCTTGAATTGCATTCGAAAATAGCTGGATTCGCTTTGGATTGGGTCCTTTGGAGGTCTATTGGAGCCACAAAACCTTCGATTTGTTCGATCTACCGTTTTGTAATTACTGAACAAAACAAAGTCACTGTGAGTGGTATCCTCGCATCTAAATGAATGCAATATTTTTTTAGACACTTACTGTCCATATCCTTCAACATCAAAATATTGAAAATGGATCACAACAATCTGGCCAGGCTGTCCGTTGAAAGTATATTCACAATCCAAGTTCCGGGGATAAAACCCTGGATGATTTGGACTCCAAACTTGGCCTGCGGTCGCGTTGTCTCCGTAAAATGCAAACGAACAATCTAAGACGAGAGTCTTTAACGTAAGATTTTGGTTACCCCCGGTACTCTTAACTGAAGCCCCGTCGTTGTATTGTCTACCGTAACCCTTCATGAAAGAATACTTCAGTTTAAAACCCATTGAAGCTGGGATTGGAAGGGGAATGTCCCTCACATTCAACTCCATCGTCAACAGATTCTGTGTCGATATTAAAGGTGCCGGCAATTCCTTTCCACAGAAGTCTTGAACTTTTGACATCCTTGATCCCACTAGAACATGAATCGAGAGATGGGTCCCTTCTTCGCATCTACAATCTCAATTTCGTTTACTTTATTAATACCTCTTGGATGTGTTGGCATCAGAAAGATGGAAATCAATGAAACTGATCTGAACATGTTCGTCTGGAGCCCCGAGAAATAGAAATTGGCATCTGTAACTGGCCATAGATGTCGAATAATAGTGACTGCTGATTATCAGGCCAAAATTCCCTCCTTCTGGATTTACCCTAGAACCTTCATTTTCATGCAGATCCTCCACCAATTGTCCTTGTACGTATTGGCCTTGGACATTTTTGGAAAGAATTCTTACTGGACATTGTGTCTCGCTAAATGCAACAAGCAAATATAAGAAGATACCGATGACGGAGATGAACATGAAAGGAAACGGCCTCCTCCTTCGCTTTTGACTTCCACTTTAGGCCCGTTTCCGAAGGCCCTCGCTTACTCAATTTGGTTTCGGCCAAGGCCATTTCCGCTTCCAGACGGCCAAAAAGAATTTTATCATACTCCAAATAAAGTTTATTTATCACTTTTTATCTTTGGGGAGGTTCAAGGACTTGTCGAAGTCGCTGGTCGGCATCCCTCCCTTCATAGTCTTGTAGTCGTCGCGTTCTCGAGCTACAGCGCCCTTGGCCATGATCTCATCGGTTCGGTTCGCTTCCATTACTTTCGGTCTTCTTTTGTTGAAGGAATCATCATTCTCTTCCTTCTTCTGCAAAAATATTTAATAGAAACAGCAAACTTCAAAAAGGCCCCAGGAGCTCGTAATATAATTCGTATCTCGCATTGCCATGGCCGAAAAGCGTGGCCGAGCATCATTGCCGAAAAAATTTGAATTTACCCGGAACCCCTCTTATATTATGTACTATTACGTGTTACGTACACTGCCCTCCTTTCCATCGGAAACACAGGAATCCGTATTCTCTTTCCGGGATTTGGACTTGTGTTTCCCACTCTTCCCAGACTTCTGACTCTTCATTGACGATGGTTGGGTTTTCATGCTCTTTATTGAACCCTCTTTCTCATCTTTCTTGTTCTGGTTATTTGGGTTGGCCTCTGCTTTCTTGACCAAAGATCCATTTACTACGCCCAAAGGGTCGCCGGGGCTATTCATAGCTGGAGAAGTCGGACATTTGGGGCGCTTGTTTGGGCCTAAATACGTATAACTAAACTAACAGGGGAAGCACTCCAAGTGCGACGCTCAGATTTTGATGAAACCTGGCACAAATTTAGAATAATTTTTTCTAAGGTATATGCGATAATCCTAGCTCGCGCTTTGCAGAAACAAAAAGGATAATGTTTCTACAAAAAATCAAATTTTTCCGCACGAAACTGCCAAAGTTATGGCCAAAAAGCGCTTTTCTCTCTGACCGCTCTCCACGTTTAGCGTGCTCTTTCGGCGGCAAAGATCGTTTGATATCTCGGCGGCGCCCGCAAAGCGCGAGCTAAAACTTTCAGGAATTGATATTTAGTTAATGCCCGACGTGTGTGCAAAATTTAAAGAAAATCTGAACGTCGCACTTGGAGTACTCCCCGTGTAAGCAAAGCGTTACCTGCTTTCTTTCTACAACATTGAACCGTGAATTGGACATAAATCAAACAGACCACCAGCAATATGACACTCAAGGAGTCCTTCCAAAGAGACCTGGCTGAGAGCAGACTCAAGAATGGTGCACAATCCATGGAAGTCCGCGTCCAACCGATCACCAGAAACGATACATTCGAATAAGAAACAACTACCATCAAATCATTTTTTGAAAATTTATCTACGCCGAATCAAAGTCAGTCTTCACAAAGTCCTCACCATGATTTGGTCGGTATTTATGCTTATTCTTTCTCCAATTATCGTTTCCATTTATACGATCATGTTCTGCACAAAACCAGCAAGCATGTCGGATAAAAATTTTGAGGATACAGGTAATGCGATATAAATAAATATGTACATACAATACAAATTAGAGATTCAAAGTGCCGTCTTCAAAGCAAGTAGAGAGCAAAGAAAGAAACAAAAAAAGAAGAGGACCACCAGACAAATCAGGGAAGAAATGACCAATGTGAGTATGAGTGAAAAGTAGGGAGCCGTCAACTTGACGCGTCAACCACGTTATCAAATGGTCGTTACTATATATTGCTGATTTCGAAAATCTTACTCATTTCTTCTGTTGGGGAAAGGGACGGTTGGGAAAAAAGACGATTGGGGAAAAGTCCGATTGGGCGCGTCTCCACATTTCGGAGGACAACTCGGGTCGCGACACTTCGGGTCAACGACATTTCGGGTCAACGATACCGTTTAATATTTTCGCTTCGGGACTGGGAAAAAAGAATTTTTTGGTGAATTTGAACAAAATTTTTAAATGTTTTCGCGTCGGGACTTGGAAAAAATGATTTTTTGGAGAATTGAGGTTTATTTTTTAATTTTTTTAGGAAAATAGTGTATATAAACGACGAGCAAATAAGAAAATCGTATCCATTGTTTGTTTTTAACTGGATGCACGGGATTCTTAAAAATCAAATTCTCCAAAAAAAATCCTTTTTCCCAAGTCCTGAAGCGAAAACATTTCAAAAACTTTTCAAATTCTCAAAAAAATTCTTTTCCCCAAGTCCCGAAGCGAAAACATTTCAAAAACTTTTCAAATTCACCAAAGAATTCTTTTTTTCCAGTCCCGAAGCGAAAATATTAAACGGTATCGTTGACCCGAAGTGTCGCGCGCGACCCGAGTTGTCCCTGACCCGAAATGTCCTTACGCGTAACGCCCGATTGGGGAAACCGAAAAGTATTATTTTTCTTCCATGAAAATGTCGAAGTTAGGATGATCGAGGGTGCTGATTTCGAAAATGACACTCATTTCTTGATTCTTACTTTTTTCCTTAAGTAGTACTGTAAAGTAGTAATTTTTGATTTTTTCATAAATACTGGATTTAGGGGTTTTCGAGGGTGCTGATTTCGAAAATCATGTTCATTTTTTCTGGTTGTTTTTTTTCTTAAGCAGTACTGTTAAGTAGTATTTTTTTTAGTTTCCAAAAATACTGGATTTGGGGGTTTTGGAAGGTGCTGGTCTCGAAAATTATATTAACTTTTCCTCTAGTACTAAATAGTGCTATCTGACACTATGTAGTACGAGGTGTAAATTTGGCCTTTCGTTGTTAGTGGTGTTGTTCTGGTCCTTAGTACTCCTATTTTCACCTCGTACTACATAATTACTATGCCTGCCCGCAATCGTGGGACACAGAACGGACTCGCAGAAGTCGGATCGATGTGTTCCCGCAAACGGTTGCTCGCAAGCTTGGTCCCGCCGTAAAAAGTGAACGCAAACTTCTTTTCAGGACACATTTGAAGAACATCAGCCAGTAGTAAGAGTTGCCAAGAGATCGGCAGAAATCAGGAACAAACACAAGGTACCTAGAGACCGAACCGAATACAAAACCTTCCAATCAGAGAGCAGCTTTACCGATTAAATAACATTATATTATTCGGAACCGTTTTCTGATCAAACAACTGAATGATTCCTTGAAGAATTCCTACTTCGACTTCGTTTGAGCAAAGAAGACCTCACGAATTGTTTGGAACAGAGAACTTTGAAGGTGACCTCGGTGTCATAATTATCCTTTACCCGTGAGTCCGTTGTCAACGTAGATCGTTTCCTGCGATGAGTCCAAGGTAATCCG
Source organism: Bursaphelenchus xylophilus (assembly GCA_904066235.2). Lineage (NCBI taxonomy): Eukaryota > Metazoa > Nematoda > Chromadorea > Rhabditida > Aphelenchoididae > Bursaphelenchus > Bursaphelenchus xylophilus. Next base: position 7,646,495 of record CAJFCV020000001.1, read on the forward strand.
AATCCGAATAGGCTTTGGCATGGGCAGAGGAATGTGCAGATGGCTTGAAAGAAAATGAAGATGTAGAGTCGTAGCTGAAACCGAGGCTTTCTTTTTATTTAAACGGGTTTTATGGATAATCAATACACGAGATTATGCAATGCGCTATTATTTTCTTCTTGAAAAATCTATTCCAAACAGTTGTCAGTTCACCTAGAATTTTTCCGAACGTACCCGAGATTTCGGATATATACCCGCGTGTTGAATATATCCGAATTTTCCGAACCCTACGCATAGCGCCATGTCGCATCACCGCCGAGAAAATGAATTGTGGGCACCACGACACTTCCGGAATGGCGGAATAGTGACATTTCCGGAATAGCGGAAAAGTGACACTTCCGGAACCGGGAAAGAATCAAAGATAAGGCTTAGACCTATCATCTGAACCATCTGAATGGATTTATTGTTATTAATGAAAAAAATTTTGTTATTTTTTCTGGTTGTTACTTTTTTCTTATGTAGTAATGTTAAAAAGTAATTTTTTGAAAATTTTCCAAAAACATTCGATTTGGGGTTTTCGAGGTTGCTTATTTTGAAAATCATGTTCATTTTTTCTGCACTTTACTAGCTCGCGACCTAGGTCGTGACTGACTAGGGAAGCGTACAAACGAACCCTCACCAAATGGCAAGTGTTATACACCATTGGAAAGCCCTTGAAAAATGGTGAAAGGTACCATTTTCATTTTTTGCAGAATGCCTCAGGGCAAAAAATTATAAACGGTTGATTTGTCCCTTAAGTAGTTACAATATCTGCTGTGGGGCAAAATAAATCTTATTTCAAAACGCTAAATGGTAAATATTGCTACTAGGTTGGCCTAAGAATCATTATGAAGTTTGGCGCTTGCCAGTAAAACCATTTTACTTTATGATATTTACTGGTTTTAAACACCCATAATGTGAAAAAACACTTTTCACTTTTTTTAATTTTGAAAAACATGTAAGTTTGGTGGTTTTAATCGTAATCGAGCGTTTTCTAGAAAAATTAAAACGTTTGTAAAAGTTTAACTCAAATATTATCCGAACTGTAAGAACGCAAAACTTTTTTGCCCAGCTGGGAATCGAACCTGGCTTGGTTTGGCTTATCAGCCTGCTCAGCAACCACTGCACTATTGAATCAACCCTCTTCGAGGATTTTTATCCGCTCAAGACAAAGAAAGATTTTTGTTGCGAAATGACCTAAAAATAATAAAATCTACAGTATGTCGTCGCGGAAAGGCATTCTGCAAAAAATGAAAATGGTACCTTTCATCATTTTTCAAGGGCTTTCCAATGGTGTATATCACTTGCCATTTGGTGAGGGTTCGTTTGTACACTTCCCTAGTGAGGTCAAGAAGGTTGCCTAAAATTACCCGAAAATGGTCTCAATGATCCAGTATTTTTAGAAAAGTTTCAAAAAATTACTTTTTCACACTACTACATAAGAAGAAAGTAACAATCAGAAAAAATGAACATGATTTTCGAACTCATTTTGTACAGGGGGGTCACATTTGCGGGCAGCTGAGACATTTGCGGGCAACCGGAAAAAACAATCACACAGATTGTATTGGAACTGTTGCCCGCAAATGTCGGCTGCCCGCAAATGTCGGCAAATTTCCAAAATATCATAGTAATTTTTCCACCTCCACCCTGTTACCCTCACAATCAGGTGTCGGTTGCCCGCAAATGTCGACCCTGCCCGCAAATGTCCCAGGCTGCCCGCAAATGCCGGTGCTGGCCGCAAATGTCGGCTGCCCGCAAAGTGGCTGCCCGCAAAGTGGTTGCCCGCAAGTGTGCGCCCGCCCCTCCGCCGAATGCTTGATAACCATAAAAATATGTACATAAGTATCCTCTTTTCCATCATCAAGATTCATAATAAAGCGTTTAAGATTGGTGTGATGACCTTTAACCCGAATAAACGATTTGACTTCAGAAGTAACGACTGTTCTTACCTTCCGTCTGATTGTGGGAGTTCTAACAGCCACTAATATCGGATTGAACAAAGGATCAACGAAAGAGGCCATCCTTGTCCACTGATACAGCGTGGCCATGTTGGCAATCCCAGCTCTGTCGTCCACCCAGAACACCGCGATCTCGATGAAACTCTGCCCGGAAACGGAGACGAAGAAAGCGCCGATGGACAACAACAAGGTGTTGAAGAGGGTCTCTCTCCTTCGATGGGGACTTTGTTCTCTCAATCCACTACTTAGAAAGTCGTGTTGGGAACTGACTACTCTCCAATGATATACCACAGTCAGGGTAAATACAATAATCGAAGCCAGCAGAAAGGTCAACGTGAATAAAGTGTGGCCTCTCAGAAGGTAGACTCCAAATGTGTGGAAGATTGCCACTCGATCACAACGCTCTCCGATCTCGATGTAATCGGATTTTGGTTGACTAAAGGAGGTCCTGATTACTTTCTTTTCTCCTTACTTTTCCGAGCACTTCAAGGATCCCGTGTGTTTCTTTAATTGGGAGAAAAGATGATCCAAATTAATGATTGCTGAGAATTGTAGTGCAGAAAAGATGACATGAGTGACAATCAAGAAGATCCAGACACACGAGAAGACCGAGATCACGCACTTCTTCGATAATTTGATCGCTTTTCCGGACATGGATCTGTTGATTACAACTAAAACAAGGACAAGGAGGTGAGTTAGACCGAGAAGGGATCCGTTCTGGGCCAGGGAGAATAAAGTCTCCTGCACTAAGTGTTTCAAAAATTCTATCGGGGCAAAGAGTTGAGCCTGGAGAGTCTCGGCGACATCAAGAGGAACATCGGTCGAGTATTGGATCTGAAAGTAACTTTGGAGTTCCCTCAATTGATAACTCACCTCGTCGATTCCAAGGAATGGAAGATCCGTGAAGAAATCGGCAAAGAGGCAAATAAAAGAGGCCACGAATAAGACATTGGAGAAGAGGATGTTGAAGATGAACAGGATCGTCGCCGTCGAGAGGTGTTTCCGGGTTTGTACTAGTAATATGGAGAGAACGAAGGTGTTTATAGAAACTCCTGTGAGAAGACCTAGCTCGATCTTTAATCCCAGCCAGGCCATGTATCCAAGGTTTTGGAATCCGCTGTAATTTGTACTAATTACTACCATTAAGACCTACTTTTGTGTCTCAATGTCCAAACTATCATAGACTCCAGCATCCACGGGGTTGCAGCTCTCCGCATTTACCACTGGAATCTCGTCCAGCTGTATTTGCGTGCTCACGGAGCTGTTCGATTCATCAAAACTAAAGTTTCCGTTCTCGGCCACTTTACATTTGGCTGCCATGTCCAGTTTATTTGACATTTTAACAGCCGCCATCGCAAAATGTTGCAGCAGTAATCTTGTTTTTAGTACTAGATACGGTAACTGGCTGTAACTGTTTACGGCTCTCTTCACAAGAACACTGAATTCATATACAATTTAGAAGAATCTAAGGAGCAAACCTCATGATGTTCATAAATATGGTATCATTGGCCAAAGCCTGGCCAATTGTGAGTGAATGTTTGGAATATTCATCCACGAATGCGGAATATGGCTGACACAATCGCGAAAATCGAGCGAAGAAAGCTCTAGGTCTGAGCAAATACACTTGCTGTTGTAATGTGCATTTCTAGAGGGATATAATAATAACCAGTGCTGCTTACATTTCTGATCAAATCTAGACTGTAAGAGCTACTTTCCACTGAATATTCCACGTGACATCTTTTGTAAACGTCTTGATAATGCAATATGGCACTGTTACATATTACACTGTAAATATTTTTATATTTAGTAATCAGAAAAAAGAACGTACGAGCGATGCTCGTTTTCCTTTTCGTATATTATCCTGAATAGATCAGCATGACCGGACAGATGAAAGCGGCCGATGTCATCAGTCCTGTGACAAACCACGGCAAAGGCAGCTCTCAGGAGATCCAACTGGAAATCCCTTTTAAACTCAATGTTCTGATGACTCTGGGTGTACCGATTGATGTCACAAAAGCCCAGAGATCTCATAAACCAGATCAGACCCTCATATCTTCGGCTCTGCATGGCTGCATCGTGCTTACGGTTGCATAAGATGGGATGTCGGATCAGATTATTCAACTGAAAGCATCCAAAATAAGGAGTATGGAAACACACCAATGGAGATTCCCTTCCTCTCATCACATCAAAATGGTTGTTGTCAGTACACAAAGTACCCAATCTCTCTTTGTCATCAAATGGAGAGACCCATTGATCCACTGGGAGGGCAGTCGAGATTAGAATAACATGTGAAAAGAGTAAACACAACTTAAATCGAGACATAACCCAAGACTGGGATGTGGAGCCGAGCGGAACATTGGACCGGAAAAGAGTCCGGTCACGGAAAGGGAAGATACGAAGGCAATTAGGGATCAAAGTGGCCACGATCTCTGCTCGGGAGATATTGTCCTTGCGAGATATAAATGGCAGCGTATTACGAGATCGCTGGGCGGTCAGGTTTCTCGATTACGAAAACCTCTTTTTATTTTATCTTTCAACTTTTGAAATGCGCATTGCGCGACATGGTAACACGATGTCAAAAAAAATTCTCTGGCAAAAGCCGACGGCGAACAACATCAGTCTGTCGGGAAAATAGTGAGTACAATGTCGCTGCGCCAATCGCGTCGGTGAATTGAAAAGCAATTTGATTTGGTCGCGACACAATTCATTTTCTCGGCGGCGATGCGATTTTGGATGCGACAGAGTGCTCACTATTTTCCCGACAGACGATAGTGATCACAAGGGCATATTATATATCCTATTTTAATATTTACAACTTTGCAGCATCTGCTTTCATGACAAAGTATAACGGGGCCATCAAATGAACCAGTTGTCGGCATATAGCATTGTGAGTTAGTTGTAGCGTAGTATTGCTGTACTAGTATATTTAAGTTGACGGTCCATTAATTCCGACTTGAGATCCTCCTCCGCCTAGAGGTGGCAATCGGGCCGGCCCGGGGCTTTTTCAAATTTGCTCAGGCCCAGCCTGTTTGGCCCGATAATACAAAAGGTTGGATAAAAGTCTTTGCACTTTCTACTGGAAGTTTGTATGCTTTCCAGAAGTATTTTACGTGTGTATGAGTGAAACTAAAACGTCTAATCGGACGTCTGGAACAGCCGTAAAGGTATAATAGCTATTTAAAACCTAGCCAAAAAGGTGGATTGTGTCGACTTTTTTATCCCATAGGAAGTTAGCTATTTAAAATTATGGACGGTATAAGACCACATGTTTAATAACAAACTGCTTTAACACTTTCGTTTACATCGAGTCATCAAATTACAGTGAAATGTTTAAGTTTATCCTAAAAAATTTAAAGATTTTTGCCCGACTCTTGCATATTTGGGTGGGATTACATGTATATATAGTAAGGGATTTTAAAGAGTTTTAAAAACTGGTAAAAAAGCATATAAGTCAAAAAGGTTTAATTTAATATCCATCCATCAATTTTGCAGCTTTATTTTGCAGGTTTAATATTAAAATTTTTTTACTTGTCCACCTTCCGGCCCGCGGGCCGAAGCGGTCAGGCCGGCCCGAGGCTTTTTCAAATCTGCTCAAGCCCGGCGAGATTGCCACCTCTACCTCCGCCAGCTCCCCATCGCGTCGTTCTCCGTCAGGTCTCATTCGAGTCTCCGTATAGTGCACGATAATACTGCATTTATATATCGGTGGGTACTAAAACGTGTACTGCTACCGTATTAACTTTGCCGGGCATTTTACATTTTTATTTCACAGAGTAAAGTATAAATGTAAGAATTTTAAATTTTTTCGCAAAAAAGTTACAAAAATCATTTTCATTTTTTTAATTTTTACACGAACGCATTACGAATTTTGCATACAGTTCAAACTAAAAGCTACAACAAAATCAATTTTTATTAATTATAAATCAATATTTCAGAACATGTGGGAATTAGAATTCGTGCTGAAGTTTCAGATTGTTTTTTTTTTTACAATGTTCTAATTTTCTTTTGAAATTTTCCATGATGATTTTGTCTCGACTAGGATGAATTTGGCGGTGACAAAAGTATTGACGTGATAGAAATATAGCAGCAATCTGACCGCGTACTCAACGCCAGATTGAGTATGCGAAGCAATTTTTATGCCTATTTTGTAGTACATACGAGGCCTCGTATCCTCGCGAGGCTACGACGCGGTCTTGATTTTTAATCGCACCGTCCTTATATTCAGTCCTTCATATGTATTCAGCCAAGCACCCAAAATGGCACATCTCAATTTTAATCATCCAAAATTTCGGAAACCTTGGTTCAGTATCAAGGAGGTGCTATATTGGCGAAAACAGCAAGGGAGTTTGAGTGGACACCTTTTCGTCAAGTGGCTCAAAATTTCACGAACGAATTTGGATAAAAAATCTCCTAAGATTTATGTCACGAGTGAAATTGAGAGATATATCTTTATTGTTTGAATTACGAATCGCTCAGTCATATCGTGCTCGTTTCGATGCCAAAAAGGCACTAATCCCATATAAAACGGCGAGAACGAACAGCAGAAACTGAAAAGATTACGGTCACAGGTCCTCAAACCACTGTTCATTTAAACTTACAGCAGCAAATGCCCATTCGATGATGGTTCTACAACCGTTGTGGATGACCCCATCTCCACCAATGTCATTACAATTATTGGCCCAGGCCCCGGTAGAATAGTAGGCCTCCAGGAAACAAAGGACCAAGAAAATAATCGCAGCGATCGCCGAAAACAGAAAATCCTGAAAAAGTCGTCTCGTCGAATAAAATAAACTTACGGAAGTCTTCCAAGGCCAGAAATTGAGATGAGTGACATGCATATTGAGGAAGTACCCGACCAAGAAGATAAAGGATACGCAGAGAGCGATCGATGTGAAGATGATCACAAAGGTCTGGCCAAATAAAATACCCTTGAAGGGACCTGGGCCGAATACGGACGAGATCAGACAGATCACCACCAGGCAAATTATCTGTCACGATATTATCTATGGGCCACGCCTTACCAATTCTACGATTCGAAGAATGCCCTGAGGGGAACAGCAGTATCTCTTATCCACAGACCCCGGCCCACAGCCATACTCCACGTCTTCTTCGTACTTGGTTCTTGTCGTAGTCGTAACTACAGTCCCATCCGGCCGCTGGGAAGTATACACCTCCCGGTGAACATCCATAGCCTGAAGAGCGGTAAATGGCGAGAAAACAACTTTACGACCTTCACGCAAATAAAAGAAAAAGGAAATCCCGCAATTGGAGAGGAATTTATTGATTAAACAAGGGGAGATAGACGGAGATGGTAAGGCCATCGCTTCGCAGAGACCAACTTCTTCTCCTTGTCTTCATTTCTGTGAATTTTCGGAAGCAAAAAGAGTAAATACGAGTAAACAGGAAGGAGAACCTGTCGAGAAAACAAATCTAATTCTCAAATAGGTCATGAAGACATGAGACGCAACGCCTTTTTCGAGAGTATTCCTTTATTACAACCGAAGGAAACTCGAGATTGAAAACTTTCTCTAACCATTCCGTCGATTTAGAATCACTGTTTGCAAAGGAGATGTCTCCATTCCACTTTTAAAGGATTTCTGAGGGCCTTGAGAATGGAGATGGACAACGCGACCAAACTGTGCTTCGAAACAAATGGCTTGATGCATCTGGGTCGCCTTCATCTCTGCTGAAATCATAAAACACATAAAAGATTCTGACTCAGCACTTACTGAGGAGGGTCGAACTCGGAAAAACCATGTTTCTGGAAGTGGAGACAGCTTCAGAAGATGAATCTGAGCCCCGATTTGAAGACGGGCTCTCGTTTTGAAGCAACGGTTGGGAGAAGTAGTCATTACAATCTTCAAAGTCATCTTTTGCTTCCACAATTGTCACATCCGCTGGGGCATTCACTTTTCTCCAGCTGGTTGAGAATATCTTGGTGTCAGTCGAAAAGTCCGAGAATTCAACAGTCGCCAGATCACTGAAAGAATCGTTTTTAGTCAAAATTCCTGAGTCATCAGAATTGCGAAAGAAGAACTGCACCTTTTGGTAATTTCTCCAAAGGATTCCAATGATTCAGATGCCAGAGAAGGATTCCCAAAGGTATTCAGAGAACCAGTTAGCTGCTGTAGGGAGTTCTTGGATCCTTCATTTCTTCTCAGAATTCTAATCATTTCGATGGCGGATTCTGAGATGTATTTTAGGTCTCTCGTCATGCCTCCATCCATCTCCAGACAACCACATTCTGAACACAAATCAGTTTGTTCCACACACTGGTGGCCAAATGGAGAGAAATCCAAGTCCTCCGGGCACTTCTCTTCACATAGACCGTCAGATCCGAGACTACTACGGTTAAAAGAGCATAAATGGAGCTCTTCTTCAGACAAAGTGTCACTGTTCTCATCGATGAACGCACTTTCAGAGTCTGTTAAAACCTTTCTCCTTCCATAAATCCCAACGTCGGATCCCTCATTTAAGTCCTGACCTCCTCCATTTCTCATCACGACCGATTCCTGATTCAAACAATCCAGCGCAGTGATTCACGGATTCGTATTTTTATCGGATACGGATATACGGATACGTGCATTTGGATACGGATATTATCAGGATATTTTGGCCAAAAATTCGGATACGGATACAGGATACTCTTGACTGCATAAGAAAATATTAAATATATTACGAATTTCTTTTATGAAATTTTTGAACAGCTTTTTGACGAAAGTGCAAATGTGTCAGGACTTTATGGCGCTTATAACATGTCACCCCTAATTTTTTCAATTTTCAAAATGGGGGAGTGTTCAAAAAAGGGGGAGAGTTCAGGAAAGGGGAAGAGTTCGCCTGCAACGCATATATCCGATGATGTTTTATCGGATACGGATTGTTTTAGGCTAAAAATACGGTCGGATGAGTATCCGTATCCGAAAAAATCGTGAATCACTGATCCAGCAAAAACTCGGTTTCTTGTTCGATTTGGTCCGAAGAGTACGCCTGACACTCAGTGCACCTAACGAGGGGTGCACCTGGCTGGGTTCGTTCACTTTGCTCTCCTCGAACAAGTCTGGTCCGCTCTTCACCAGGTGCACTGTTGGTGTGAAGTACTCTTCGGATCCAACCTCTTCATCACATTCTAATCCTCCTCGTCGTCGGGATACCTCAGATTTTGTGCCACTAACACCATTACGAGAACCTTCTGGAGTCACAGTTTTGGATTTGAAGAGTTGGATTCTGGATGCAAGATCAGCCGTGAGTCTGTGGACTGCTTCCCTCTGGAAGGAAATTTTATTTAACTAGAGCCTCACCTCGAGACAGCTTTCTTGAACCTTGGGATCCTTTTCCTCAGCATAAAAGAGAAATCGGATCTCGTATCTGTTCATATCAACATCCTCAAGATGACTTTTCCTCATCTGAAGCACATTTTCTCGATTCAATCTTAATTTAACGTTACAGAATCCATTATGAATGCCAAACTGTAATAAAAAATGCTTACTTCGCGCGGGATGACATCGTGGAATCGACCATCACCACAAGAAGCGTTGAATAAATGATCTTGCTTGCAAAAACGAGTAGATCTATTTTTGAAAATAAAACTTAAAAATTTGTCCAAATTGAATAAATTTAGATAATCTGAATTGGATTTGATATTGGAATTTGCGTGGAATAATAACATGACTGTTATTAAAGGAGTGACTCACCCCGAGGGACAAATCGGTACTTGAAGGGTAGAGAGGGTGATAAGCCTGCTCTTGATATGATAGTCCGCTCATTTGGAATTCCAAAATATTTACGTTTTGATGTAAAAAGGGAACAAACCCTCCCTAAAACTTATGCTAAAATACGCGACGGGTCCTCTGGGTGGATCTCTAAGTTCATTGCCTCCGGTAATTACAAGGAAGACCTCTTTTCTGTAAGTCTCTAATCAAACAGAAGCTCCGAGCTTTTATTTTTTACGTCTCCTGATAACAAAAATGATATACGATTCATAAAATCAAACGATCATCAATAGAAATAAACCGCTTTAGGAATTCAGAATGTGGATTTAGTAAAGGGACAGTGATCTTCAAACATCTCTCTCTTCCTTTGGTGTGGCCATCCTCGGAATATTATGATACTCGAAGGGGTAAGTAGTGTCCTCTGAGAACAATAAATAGTATTCCAGAACCTAGGACATTCACTGTTCAATTACTTTTCAAGACTTCCGATGGACGAGAATTATATTCGAAACCATTGGAAGAAGTGGAACGATCTCAAATCGACATTTTCTTTGAACAAATATTTTACATGTACAGGGTGCGGCAAAAAAATGGAAACTTTTTTTCATTGGGTCCTTACGCGAAAATTTTTAAGTGCAGCAAAATTATTTTCATACCGTTAAATTCTGCGTAGTTTTCTCTCCTAGACCTTTTAATATCATGTCCATATCGGTTTATTAACATTCTTTTTTTGAATGTCAAATAAAGGGATCTCGATTTTGGACCTGTTTTTTAAGCTGTTCTAAGTGCTAATTTGCCCGGTATAGAAACGACTTTGTGTCCAAAGTAATCGCGCAATGCAAGGAGCTTGTTAGCAATTTTAAGCATCCGTTAAGTGAAAGAAAACGCACCGCCAACACTTTTGCCAGCCACGAGGTCATCAACAGCGAAATCCGTCGATTTCCAGAAAAAATTGCCCGTGAGACCGGCATCAGCAACCGACCAGTCGGCCAAATAGCTAAAAATCAACTAATGGTGTCCCCATACAAGGTCTAAAATGCCTAACTCCTCATCGGCAAGATCAAGCCCGTACGCCTGAAAAAATGCCGAAAATTCAGACGTCGGGCCGCAGGTCCGCGATGGGAGCGTATTCCCTTCGCGGTGCAAAGTTTGGCGGGTGCATAACCAACATAGCGCCAGAATCCGATCCGGTGAGGCCCTCTGCACGTGGGCTAACGATGAACACCGTCAAAATCCGGGCCGTCATCGCCTAAGGCGGAATTTGTGCCAGCGGCAAGAATTCCGAGATTTTCGTGGATCAAGAGGGCAAAATTCTAGTGCCGGGTTAACCTCGATTTCCTCATGCTTCTGTTGACTCAGTAGAACCTTGGCAGCTCAAATTTGGCATTCCAACTAGACTCAGCGCCGCCTCATAGGGAAAAAGCGAGTCAAGAGCAGTTATGGGGCCGATTTTCCCGATTTCACCCCGTCTGCGAAAAGTGAGCCTGCTCGCCGGGTATGGATCCAATATGCTATATTTTTTTTTTATTTGGAGGCCAGTATTTTTACTACACGCCACAAAAGTTTGGAGTCGCAAAGTAAATGTTGCGCCAAGAACGGGACCGATTTCCCCGGAAAAACCTGCGGCCAAAAGCCTAAAATTTTAAGTCACGTTTGGAGCTCCATATCGCCACCAAAAGCATCTACGGTGAAACGGGTTGAATATGTTATAAATAATGCTCTATGTTATTGATGATGACCGTTACTTTTGCGGCATTTTGATTGCTAGGAAAAATATAGCTATAAAAATAAGTTTCCATTTTTTTGCCGCACCCTGTAAGTGTCTCAATGACAAAAAACTGCTTCAGAGAAAATCAGACGCCGGATTTCGAGATCGAGATCATAGTTTTGTGCCGTCGAAGTGATCGCTACGCCGAAACCATCTTCCACACGATGTCTAGGTCCATCAGCAGAAGTCTTGGCCATTCTTTTGTATGTTTTATTCGAATTGCACAAAATAACTCATCCCGGTTATTAAGAAGAAGTACATGCTCTCCAACAGCTCCAATACATTGGCCCATGCAGATCGCGAAAAGATCTTAAATTATCGCAATCCGGAGAGCATGATTACGGTAGCCAGTGCCAGTTTCAAGTTGCGTAACTGTTCTTTGTCCGGGCAGACACACAACTACACCCTGCACTTGCATCAACAACCCCCTCATATCCCCCAATCGCATGTTCTTCCCTTATTTGGCCGCATTGTGTGTCAATGCCTAGTGCAGCCACTCTCTTTGGCCCAGCCGTTGGGACAAGGGACGCTGAATGTCTTCTACGAAGACGGTGGAATCATTCTTCAGCAGCTATTTTGTGTTCTTCAGGGGACTTTCTTAAAGTGTTTTAACTGCGAGCCAAGTAAAATCAAGCCAACTACCAAACCGGACATGATATTGCCTATAGACAAGGTTCGCAAACGAAAATATTACAGGACTTATAAACAATTCAGAACACATTAATTGAGCCCACGGCTTTCCCAACCTCAGTTCGTCTTAAATTATTGGACCCCTATTCTCAGAAGTATCAGAACTTTATTTGCATCGCATCAACTCGGAACTCCCACTTGGGATGGAAAAACGCTTTTAAACTTCAAATTAAGGACTCCGGTATGCTTTTAACAGGTAAATAATATTCTTTAGAAGTGTGGGAGAGCTTCGCCAATTCGAAAACAAACATCCCCGGATCCCTGCTGCCAGTGCTCCTCCCGAAAACTGTAACTTTCGGAAATACCGTGGTTAGTACGAGCGCTGATACTGCACCTCCGCGGTACGGATTCGAATTGCAATCAATTCGAAAAAGACCACAACTACAAACAAACACTTACAAAAATGAAGACAGGATAGAGATCGACAAAAACAGGCCTCAAACGCCACGCCCCTTCACCAACTCACCTGAACGGAAGCGGACCGATGCCCTAAAACCCCCCATCCCTCCGCCAATCCCTAAACCAAGACCAAATGTCGCTAAGCATCTCCAGAATGGAACAGATCCGGCTCCTTACGTACTCACACTCAAGATTGGTGAAGGTGAGTTCGTCTTACTCTCGTTTTACAATATTCAGAAGCTCAAGCACGTCGACTTCGGACGCAAACTCTCCCGCCCTTTACTGCAAATTCTACAGTAAACCACGAAAGCACCCGCCTTTGATTACTTGCAAAATAATGATCGCCGTATATTTATTGTTCTTTATGTTCGTTTGTACAAGACACGATGGCTTTGTTAGTAGAAAGACGCGTGGCGGAAGCGGCCAAGAATTCGTACTTCTGTTCTTGGTCATTGCTTTTGGCTTTGGGAATAAATATCATATCAGAACCGAGAGTCTGATTCCATTCCCCAGCGAAGACGGCCTGCCCCACTTGTACTAAGGGCTTGTCGGTATTGGCAAAGCGAAGAGAAATATTGCGATTGGTAAAGGCTTTGGACACACTCTCAACGTCAAGGACACCGTTCAGATCGGCCACCACGATTGTTTCTTCGTATTCATCATCAGATGTTTCCCTAGCAGCGGCTTCGTGAGCGCTTTCTGCTTTTATTTTCTTTGGCATCTAAACAAAACGTCATCTAAATTATTGGGCAAATACAAAGTTGATATTAGGTTTACAACTACACATATAACTTCCCATTACGATCAAATAATTTATCTTAGTAATCTATTTAACTTAAAAATCTGCTTAGACAGCATGCTTCTTGACACGTTCCAAGGCCAGCAACACTTGTCGTTCGGTCTCCTCATACTCCCACTGAGAACACAAAACAACATGGCTTCTTTTGACTCGATCTTCAGTTTTCATTTGACTTTTGATTCTGTCCTCGGCCTAAAGCAACATGTATTTTAACACCATCCTACCAATTCCTTGGTCAGTTTGTCTCGATTCATTACTCTCTCAATCACAAGTTCCATGGGCACCATCGCAGTCCAGATCTCATGAACAAACCTATCCCATTTCGCTTCAAACAAAACGGCGGCATCGACGACAACAACTTTTTTTGTAGCTGTCCTAATTCCTTTCACCACACGTTCAGCCATAACGGGCCACATAATTTCCTGCAGTTTTTCTAAACGGCTCTAAAAAAACAAATGGAGAAATTTAGGTTGTCTACCTTATCCTTGAAGACGTACGCTCCGAGCGCTCTGCGGTCTACAGCGTCCCCCTTAACCATCTCTTCTCCAAACGCTGCCTTTATCCCATTTCTGACATCCTCACTATCATTCATTACTTCATGCCCAACTTTATCGCAATCGATCACCTGGAGAAAGATTACATAAAACACGTTTTTTCTAACAACCGACATCCGCGGCTACAAAGTTTCGTACTGCGCAGTCGCTTGAGAAATGCCATTTTCGGAACCTCCATAATATTACAATTTCTTTGGCTCTGTCCATTACTACCATGATGCCTAATGCCTTACACAAAGACAAAAATCCGCTAAAATAGTTGCAAATTTTTGAGATAAAGGTTTTTAATGATTACCCAAAAATATCCCAATTTTGAAGAATCGTTCTCTGTGAATATAGACAAATTTTATGTAGACTGCTCATATACTACGCCTTCAATTTCATAAACTGACGTCGCTTGGTTCACATAAAAATAGAAACTGTGGTTATTTCAGGGTCGGTCACATTCAAGTACAGGGCCCTGCAGGTGTTTTTAAAATTCTGTAGAATTTGAATTTTCGTGTAGCTAGTGAAATGGTGGTCGAGTCTTAGAAAAACCGTGTTTTAAATCTATACTTAAAACTCACAAAACATCCATTCTTTTGTAAGAAGGCGGAGATGTGGGTTTTCCCAGAACATATTCCTCCGGTCAGGCCAATCACAAACTTATCTCCAACATCAATCTCAGGCTTCAGAGGAGGTCTCAGAAGATGGCCAAGGATCTGACGGCGTCTCGCGGACGAACTTAACTTTATTTCATTCATTAGTTTATCTTCACCGTCGATTAATGAGATCTCATAGACGTCCAACTCGGAAAGTCCTTTCTCGATTCTCCGTTTGTTAACAGCATCTCCGCCCTTTCTCGTCTCCTTGCTTACCACAATACACTCCAGATCTTTTTCTACAATTGAGGGGCCGAAAGGATCCAAAATTGGGACAACGTTTAATTCCAAGCCAGTGCTAACTTCAGAAATAAATTCCTTGACATTCTCAATTCGCTGTTGCACAGGTTCTATCAATTCCCACAGTTTTTTGCCTAGAAGGAAAACCTCAAATATTTAAAACAACCTACTTTTGATCATGTCACCATTAGTAACACCGCATGTAATCCTCCCACTGGCCAACAAAATCGCCGACGATAACAGGACTTTATGACCGTTGTGAATCCGATCAAACGTTCCACCCAGAACAACATTTTTATACCTGTTGACAAGCGGAGTGAAACCAAGATCCTCTTCCGTCAACCCATCATGAAGAATATATGATCCATTCCATTCCTTTTTCCCCAACAATAGTCGAACATCAATCGAAGGACAATATTGGGAGGCAACTGCGTAAAATGTAGGCACAATGTGGAGGTACTCTTCTGAGCTTGGTTGCGGGTTAAACAGGACGTAAAGTTTGTCTCGGACTTGGGGGGAAACCGATTTCAAGGCATCAATAATCTTGTCGCGTATCGGATGCCGCAGCACTAATGTCAACCGCTCCTTCATTTTAGAATCATTTGACTGGGACATTCGAATATAAATCAACGAAATTGAAAGTCCGCGGAAAGAAACGGGTAAAAAAGAAAGACAGAACCACCAAAGAAAGATCAATCTCCTGATAAAATCTAAAAATTACAGCGAAAAAATATCGACACCAGTCTTAAAATGTTTAACGGTACCTTTAGAATGCATACAAATTATCGGAAATTAAACTATTTTTGAAACTTTTTGCAAGAAATTTGTTGAAATGTGTGCCGTTCTCTATTGGAATTTAATTTGTGACATTTTGTAGTTTTTAGGACTCCCGAAACTCTAGGGCCAGGGGGTAAGTGGGACGGGCCGGCCGGGCTCAAAAATGGAACTTTGACAAACGGGCCGGGCCGCGGGCCTGCGGTTTTTTCCGGCCCGGTCCGTCTATTTTACAATGCCAAACCGTTGGCATTCATTGTTTTCGCGCCGGTAAAATTAATTATGTTGTTATAATTGCTGTTTCTGAAGTTCTAAAACGTTTACAAGTCTATAGTTCCCTTAGGTCAGAAAATAACGTTCTAAATTTTTCGTGATTTTTTAAGACCAACTTTATCTTCCAAAAATTCTTCCGAAAGAATTTTGATATCTAAAATCTTTTGGTCAGTCGATAGTGTGTAGACGAAACGTCTAAACGGTGCAGGAAATGTACACTGGATTGAGGCTCAGGGGTCTTCAGCGGGCCGGCCGGGTTCAAAAATGGAAATTTGACAAACGGACAGGGGCCCCTAGGGGTGGCGAACGGGCCTCCTTTTTCAGATTTCAGGCCCGGATTTACAAATTTCCATTTGTGATCTGAAGAAGTCCAGGAAAAAGTTCCTTATTTTGGCCACAACAAAGGTACCCCGCGAACTGCGCCCAAGCTTGGGCACTAAAGTTAGGAAAAAACGCTTCGATCTAGCTGGCACTGAATTACTATAATAGCTCTATAGTTTTAAGGGTACCTACGAAGGCTGTGACGACTCATTTAGTTCCATACGGAGGCAATAAGTTTAGTTCCGGACATGTTTCATCGTATAAAGTGTAAAATCACAGGCTGCAGCCGTTTTTGAAGGGTAAGGTGGTACGTAAAAAGAAGGTACCTCACTAACTAAATCCACTGTCCGGGCATTCACAACGATGAATTGAGCGTGCACGCTAAATTTGGGCTAATTCCGACCAGTTTCCGCAAAGTTATAAGTTGTGGCCAAAATAAGGAACTTTTACCGAAGTCCATATTGAAAGACGTGTCCAGAGGTCCATCCCTTTATTTTACTTTGAATTTCCAGGATCAACTTATCATGGACTGCTTTGAAGATGTGTTATCTTCTCGGTACTGCAGTAAAAGTAAACTGATGGAATTTTTCTCTGAGAAAGCGAAGACCCAAACTTGGAGACAGTTATGGATTTGGTTGGCGGAATCTGAGAAAGAGTTAGGACTTCCACAAATAACGGAGGAAATGATCCAAGAAATGAAAGACCAGAGGGATAACATAAATTGGGATATGGTTCGTTCGGAGGAGAAGCGATTAAAACACGATGTGATGGCTCATAATCACACTTTTGGAGCCGTAAGTGCATTCTAATGTTACATTGCCTTAGTTTAGGTTTGCCCCAAAGCTGCTGGGATTATACACTTGGGAGCCACTTCATGCTATGTACAAGATAATGCAAATCTGATTGAACAACGTCTCGCTTTCGATTATATCATTACGAAGTAAGAGAGGTTTAATTCTGTGATGGTTGTTTTAGATATGCTATTGTTATGAGTCGTTTGGCAGACTTTGCTGAAAAATGGAAGTTTACAGTAACTGTTGGGCGAACTCACTGGCAGACCGCATCCCTTGTTACAGTCGGAAAAAGGGCGATTCTTTGGCTCCAAGAACTAAAGATGGCATTTGACACGGTATGTCACTAAAGTTTACACTCCGTTACGAAAGTGTCCCCGGATGCTTCCGTTGGAAAGAGCGTGTGACAAAACCTAGTAGAGTGGGCAATCCGAAAGTCCAACCTTAGTCGACCGGTCGGTATAGACCAAGGAAAAATTTTTGCCGTTTCAAAAGTGTTCCTTCCCCCTGACGTTTTTTGGGTAATTTGGCTCTGATTTTGAATTGGCCTTCCCCCGTTTCATTCCATAGTGCTCCCTTTTGTACTAGAAAGTGTATTACACCCATTCCTGTCGCATCTTATCCATGTAGTGCTTTTACGAGCCATTTCAGACCTTGTATCTAAGTGCCTCTTATGAAAGATAATATGCCAAACTTCACTTTCTAGTAGAACAGGGAGCACTATGGAATGAAACGGGGGTAGGCTAATTCAAAATCCGAGCCAAATTGGCCAAAAAACTTCAGGGGTCGTGACAATTTTGAAAATGGCAAAAATTCTTCTTTGGCCTATACCGACCGGTCGACTAAGATTGAACTTTCTGATTGCCCACTCTAATAGGTTTTGTCACACGCTCTATCAAACGATAGCATCCGCTTTTACGTACCGCTCGCCAAAATCTAGAAATCGTGGGGGGTAGGGACACTTTCGCAACGGATTGTGTCATTTTATTACTAGATTGTGGAAACCCGAAACAAAGCCAGATTCCGAGGAATCAAGGGAGCTACTGGAACACAAGATTCATTTTTAACGTTATTCAAGGGAGATCATCAGAAAGTCCTCCAACTCGATGAATTAGTTACCAAAAAAGCTGGTTTTGGCAAAAAGTTTTCAATATCTGGTCAAACCTATAGCAGACAGCAAGATATTGATCTGCTCTTCTGTTTGTCCAAATTCGGAGCAGCCGCAGAGAAGGTGGCCAAAGACATCAGATTCCTTCAAAGTCATGGCGAAATACAGGAGCCTTTTGAGGAGAATCAGATTGGAAGTTCGGCGATGCCTTACAAGAAGAATCCAATGAAATGTGAAAGAGTATGTTCACTGGCTCGACATCTACGTAATATGGTTCTCGTAAGTTTTATCTTTTGTTACTTTATCCTTGTAGGATGGATTAAGCACATTGGCCGATCAGGGAATCGAAAGGACATTGGATGACTCGGCTAATCGAAGAATTGTGATTCCACGGGCGTTCCTCTTATCCGACGCCATTTTGAGCATATTGCAGGTATAAAAATATTGTCGTCGTATAAAAATAGTTTAGAATGTGTTCGAAGGATTGCACGTTCCAGTAGAAAGTGTAAAAAGAAACGTGGAACAAGAACTTCCATTCTTAGCCTTAGAGAAGGCCCTAATGCTCCTGACAGAGCACGGAGTCAGCCGACAAGAGGCTCACGAACACATCAGGTCAACTGCCCTGGAGTGTAAACAACGTCAGGCTCATGGTCCAGTCACTTTAAATGATACTCTGGCTAGCGACTTCTTCTCTCCTGTTAGAGAAGCTGTCCTCAAGTTGGGTTCCGATCCATTGAATTTTGTGGGAAGATGCCAGGAACAACAAGAACAGTATTTAAAGGAGGAGTTCTATCCTTCTGTTAATTATTATCTACAGGAGATCAAAATTGAACCTTCTCACTTAGACGTTTAATCTCCAACAATTAACAATTAGTAACAATAAACAAAAACAGGGTCATCCCACACGGGTCTTCACTTGTGTATAATGTTTCATCAATAAGGCGAAGAGTTGTTTCTCATGTGCTGGAAGGTTGGTGGATAACAGAGCAATTTGGAATGGATTCGAATGTTTCAGTCCAGTAAGTAACGGCAACACTGGCTTCCTGTTTGCTCTTAGGTTGTTGGACATTATAAATGGCAAGTCCTAATAAAAATATTAAGTTTGTAAACCCAAATTAATGTCTCTACCATATTAATCTTCTTCGATCCTCCAAGCGCCTCCATTAAAAATTTTAGTGAGTGTTCCAAAAGAACGATTCTTTCTCCATCATAATCAGACTTCTTAGCCAAGAACAAAAAAGAAATAAGGTCCGACACATATCCGCTTAAAATCCCATATTGATGTAAATAATTGTCATAACGACGAATTATAGAAGTCAACAGATTGCATTTGGCCATAGCAAAGGTAACCTTCTCTTCTGTTACCGGCTGCTTCAAGAGACTAGGACAATGAATAATCTGGACACAAAAATTGAGAAACGAAGAATCGGCCATTATATTCGATGATTTGTCCTAGGAACTCAATTTACAGCTTACTAAGACTTACCTCTGTGATAACATACAAAAGTTTCATTGATTCGGTCCGCAAATCTTCCATTTCCATTAGATGACATAACTTGCCCGTAATCGGAAATTTAAAGCCAGGTCGATATAAAACCCATGCTCTTATAACGCCCAAAATATAAGAATATTTGTCGGATGAGAAGTCCTCCGGATTCAAGCTTGAAATCATATCGTTCAACTAAACTAAAGGTAAATAAAATCAACTGTTACTTGCCTTAATATTAGAAACGTTCCCTGAAGCTGCAATAACTGCCTTCACCCGTCCTCTTGCATACAAATTCGTTAGATGTCTCCAATTCAATGACTCCGCACTCTCATTTTCCAAGGATTTATTTACATCCGCATTGATTTCAGGTTCAGGTTCCAGGGAAAGCACGTAAGAGATAAGCGAAACGCCGAAGGTTTCGAGGAAAATGTCTTTGTGGGCAGAAACAAAAGACTTCACAACATGAACATACGCGTTTTCCATTGATTCAAAATATTTTAGTAATTCCAGAGTTTGTTTAACGTGACTTTTTAAGACGTGTTCCTCATTTCGATGTAGCAGACAACAAGCCAGTTGGAAGATCAGACAATTTTTCGCATCCTAAAATGAAAAACTAATGGTATGTAAACACTTACAGGGATACTCTCCAGCTGTCTCCACTGGGATAAACTGTCGTCAACCTCATAAAAGTATTCAAATGCGACAACTTGAAATAATGAGTGGCACAACAACGCTGAAGTGTATGACGACGGCTCTTTTACCACAAATCTCTCAAACAAAGCGACAAATCTGAATTTCACTAGCTCTCTGACCTTTCCTGAGGTAAACAAATTCACTTCGGATATGACTTCGTTAACTAACTCAGCATTTTCCCTAAGAAACAATAACCGAGCCTGTTCTTTAGCACTTACTTCACATTTTCACCTTTCTCAATATGATCCAGATGCTTTCTTATCTCAGAAAATGCGGCTAAAGGGCTCATCTCCGTAAAAACCGGTCGAGATATCGAGTGAGGACGGTCGTACGATCAACACGCCGATTTATTCTTGGAAAAAATATTTTTGTCAAAATCTCGAGCTGCGCCCGGGACTTTTGAAAATCTTGGTGGTATATTATACGGAAAAAAATTAAAATTAAATCGAAATTTTCTCAAAAACTAAATGTCTGATTTTCGAAATTTTTGCGGATTATGAAGGCCCATACTTGAAAGCATAAATCATCCTAAAATGAAGAAAATCCCACGTTAAAATTTGGCGTGCGATCAACAAGTTCAAGGAAAGTTGGCGCGCGAAACATTGTGTTGTGACATTTCGTCTGACTTCAATCGATACTAGGTGGGCGAATCGCCGCAAAGAACTCGTTGGGACCACGCGTGCAACTTTCATATAAATTTATTGGAAATTGTAGTTGACTACAATAGCTATGAACAGAGATTTATACCAAACGCTTAGTTTTGGTACAGCTAAAAGTAGGAAAAGAAAGCAGTTGGTATCTGAGGACTTGGTTGGCCCGCTTTCTGCAATTGCTTATAAGGAATGCGATAAACCTGTTTCCAAGAAGAAGAAGAAGAATATTTTTGAGGACGAGTTGACCGCTACTGAGCTCTTTCTGAAAACGAGGAGGGTTGATGATGCACGGGAAATTACTGTGACTGCGAAGTACGATGGAGTATGGTCGATTTTGTTTAACTCGTATATTCAATTTTTAGGCCCAAAAGATCCGAAAGGCGAACAAAATTTTTGTATGGGGAGAAGATATACCTCACCCAATGATAGATTTTAACGAGTTGCGCCTACCAAAGGAAATTATGGAGAACTTAAAGGCTTTTAATATTAATGTTCCAACCCCAGCCCAAATGCAGGTGATTCCTTTGCTTTTTGAGAAACGAGATTTGCTTGTCAGCGCCCCAACCGGATCCGGAAAGACGATGGCCTTTCTGTTACCTATTGCCAAGCAAGCCTTGGATGTTGGAGTAAAGAAAGACGAATTGTTTTCCATTTTTGTTGCTCCCACTGCAGTGTTGGCGGAACAGGTAAGTTTTTCTAAACTTGGTTAACACCGTACTTCAGATTTTTGAAAATGTAACGCAGCTTATAAAGGGCCTTCCCTTGAAGGCTGTTCTCGTCACTTCAGAAAAAAAACCTGGCTTGGGTAAGACGTTAGTTTCAGAAAGAGCTGAAACATATTGATTCAGGTAATTTTGTTGTTTGCACCCCAAGCAAGTTTATTAACTGTGTTAAACATGGACTAATCAAAAAGGATGCTCTCGAGAATACTGAATGGCTTGTGGTTGACGAAGCGGATCGACTTTTTGACACGACCGAGGGGAAGAGGAATTTCAGAATTCAGGTAGCTAATCTTAGTATTTATTCTAATAGTAGAAGTTTGCAGTTGGGTGAAATTTTTAAAATGACCGATTCTCCGCAGACAAGACGTGCCTTCTTCAGTGCGACTTTCTCGGCTGTGGTCGAACGATGGTGTAAAGATAACTTAATGGATGTCGCCACAGTTTGTGTCGGCCCTAGGTATGTATTGTTACATGGCCTTTGCTGAATTTTTCAGAAACACTTCCAATTCCGATGTTGTCCAGGAGCTGAAGTTCTCGGGCGATGAGCATGGAAAGATGTTTTTGGTGGAGGATATTCTTCGCGAAGGCTTTGATCCACCGGCCCTGATCTTTGTCCAGAGTAAAGAAAGAGCTGGGGAACTATTTGTTCAACTCCAGAAAGGTTTTCCACATATTCCGATGAGATTGATGTCAAGTGAATTGACAACAGAGGCCGTAAGTATACTCCGCGCATAAAGTTTTGACCCCAAATACTGACAACTTACAGGGGAAGTACTCCAAGTGCGACGCTCAGATTTTGATGAAACTTGGCACAATATTTAGAATAATTTTTTCTAAGATATATGCGAGAATCTCAGCTCACGCTTTGCAGAAACAATCGAGATTTTTAGGTCGAAAGTCGGCGAAAATTTAGGACTTTTTGCCGAATTTCGGCACGAAAAGTTTCATGCCCATTTCTACCGTAAAGAATAATGTTTCTGCAAAAAATCAAATTTTTCCGCACGAAACTGCCAAAGTTATGGACAAAAGGCCTTTTTCTCTCTGACCGCTCTCCACGTTTAGCGTGCTCTCTCCGCGGCAAAAATCGTTCGATATCTCGGCGGCGCCCGCAAAGCGCGAGCTAAAACTTTCAGGAATTGATTTTTAATCCATACCGGACGTGTGTGAAAAATTTAAAGAAAATCTGAGCGTCGCAGTTGGAGTACTTCCTCTGTTAGTAACAAAAAATAGCATAGCAAAACATACGAAATCCAGGGGCAATTTTCAAAAATCGCCTTAAAAAATCAGGAAAATTTTTCGAAAGCCATCGAAAGAGATTCCGAGTAGAAAGAGACCGCCAACGTGGAAATAGTGGGTAACCAATTACGAGGATTTCGAATGACATCCATTTTTTCTGAAGTGGTTTCGAAGGTGTTGATTTCGAAAATATAAGAGTGAAGAAATAAGATCGCACCGGTCGTTCCGAAGCGAAACGTTAAAAACGCTTTCCTCACTTTTTTTTTTTTAAAATAGAATGGAAAAAATGAGGCCGACATGAGAAAAAAAGCTCGGGAAAGCAAATTTAGCGTCTTTTTCAAAATCTGAAAACCGGTCTTATTTCTTCATTTTTATATGTTACTTTTTTCTGATTTTTAGTTTTTTTTCTTAAGTAGTACTGGTAAATTAAGAATAGTTTTTTTTTTGTTTTCCAAAAGGCTACGTGACTGATCAGTGTTTCCGCACAGAGAATTATCAGATGTATGGATTTGCTTCTCATCCAGACTGATTGGATTATTAACGCCCTTTAGGGACAGCATATTACGAAATATAATTTAAATATGTAAATAGTAGCAAGTGTTAAAAAATGCGTTTTTTGAGAGTACTAGGCACCACCATTAACGCCTAAAGTCCAAATTTTCACCTTGTATTAGGTCGTGACCAGAGATTGCCAACGCCAAATTTGCAGCTCCGGCTCCCGGCTCCGTGCAAACTTTAAAAAAATGTCTTCGGCTCCGAATCCCGGCTCCTATGCAAAAATTTTTTTTAAAATATTTTTTCGAAAATAAAATTTATTAGTGCCGTCTGGTCAAACAGCCAACGTTTTTGCAGCCAAGCTAAAAAAAAGGACTCTCGCACACTAGTCATCAAGTTTGGCCATTTTGAGAATCTTTTACAACCGCCTTGACCCTACTTACGACCTAGGTTGTAGGCTTGGTCAATCGAGCGGATAGGGTGACCTATCCGCTCGGAACTATCCAGGTTGCCCTACTGAAACTCCGACGAGACCAGCACCTTCGAAAACTCCAAAATAAATATTTCAAAAAATTTTTTTTTTAACACTACTGTTTAAAAGACGATTTTTGGCTCGCTGCGTCAGCCCGGGACATTCAAAAAAAATTTTTTTGAGTTTTTTGGCCTAAAATGTTGGTATGGGTCACTAAAACACATTCCCAAAATTTTTTTGCCCAGTGATGCCCGGAAGGTAGAAATTTGCATATGGTTATAACCGTTCTTCTGAGCTCTGCTGTTGCCGTCGCAATAAAGACGACTTGACGAAACCGACACCATATAGGTTTTGGTGGATGGCGAATTCAAAAATCGCAATTTCAAGTTAGTAGGATTACTGTAACATAAAGTTTTTGACCTTCGGTCGATAAAAATCGACCGTATCTCCTTCAAATCAAAAATCCCACAAGATTTTATTGCAGATTTGGAATCAGCATAAAATTCTGGTCTAGGAACATGTAATTTGCATCCTTGATTCCGTGGCAGATAAATCATGGCGCAGTGGGTTTTGACGAAAACTAGTAATCTGACGACCCTGGTTCGATCCCCGCTGGAGACAAATATTGTAAAAAATGTGGAAATGACATTTAATGTAATTATGAGGGTTATATAAGCAACGCTAAGTATTTTTAGACATCAATGGAACATGGATTTGAGGTTAGAACAGGGTTTACATTATTTTAGTCTCGGAATCCGTGAAAAATAAAACTGCTTCAAACGGGCTGAAATTGATAACACCTATTCTAGGCCTAATTCTTAGAAACTTTTACGTTAACTTTTTTTTGTTAGATTACTGTATCGTGGATTACGGTAACATAAAACCCAATTTTGTTTTTTCATACCATAAGGCGCAGAGCCATCGGAATATCACGAAGATTGTAGGAATGGTTAAGAACGAGTGGGTTTGCGCATTAACCCTTTCCGGACGAGTCGGCACGTACTGGTAAAAATGAAAGAGGGTACCCTACTGAGTAACGGCATAATAGTGGTTCAGCCCATCGAAGCGTTATTTGGGACTTATGACAAAAAATGTCCTAAAAAGTACCCCCACTTGACATATGACTTTTAAAATTTTTGCGACAAGCTGTAAATTAGAAACTACCCCTAAATTAAAGTCGACGAGTCCTAGTATTGTTACATCCAAGAACCGTCCAAATCGGAGCTCTATAGGATTTGTTATCGATTTTTGGAAATTGAATTTTTAATTTCGGTCAATTTTGGACCTAAAATCAAGTATATCTTCCGCCGGTATCAACCATTTCGGTCCAAATGTGGTTTTTCCGAATCTATTATGATGCTAGCTTCTTCCTAGAATGATTTCAGAAAAAACCTATGAGGCATATTTCTGTAAAACGCGAAAATGTTGAAAGTGTAAAGGTTTGATCGTATAAAATGTCGCCGCGAAGGGACGGGCGCACGGCAACCCGAAGTGTTTCCTGGCTCCTTTCGACATTTCGCCCATTTTGTATCGGTTAAAATCAAACGAAATGTCACAAAAGAATTTTTCGTGGGTTTTCCGACCGAAAAATATTTTTCTCGGAATTATTTTATTTCTTTTTTCAATTTTGACACTTCGTTTGGACGAAACTCAAAAGTGGGCGGGAAACATTTTTCTTCTATTTCGGGTTGCCGTGCGGGCGCAGCTCGAAACGAAAAAATAACAATTTTTTCTTCGAGAAATATTATTTTAGTGTCAAAAAGCTGATTTCAACACAAAATACCGGCAGAAATAGCACGCAAACATTACCTAAATGTCATTTTTATATTTTTACTCTGTTTTCAGGCAATTTCAATCGAGTTTAATTTGGTTTCACGCTAAAATCAAACTTCTCAAAAAATTTTAAAATATTTTCTAGTTTCGAGCTGCGCCCATCCCTTCTCGGCTCGCGGCGACATTTTATACGATCAAACCTTTACACTTTCAACATTTCCGCGTTTTACAGAATTATGCCTCATAGGGTTTTTCTGGAAATATTCTAGTAAGAAGCTAGCATCACAATAGATTCGGAAAAACCACATTTGGACCGAAATGGTTGATACCGGCGGAAGATACACCTGATTTTAGGTCCAAAATTGACCAAAATTAAAAATTCAATTTCCAAAAATCGATAACAAATCCTATAGTGCTCCGATTTGGACGGTTCTTGGATGTAACAATACTAGGACTCGTCGACTTTAATTTAGGGGTAGTTTCTAATTTACAGCTTGTCGCAAAAATTTTAAAAGTCATATGTCAAGTGGGGGTACTTTTTAGGACATTTTTTGTCATAAGTCCCAAATAACGCTTCGATGGGCTGAACCACTATTATGCCGTTACTCAGTAGGGTACCCTCTTTCATTTTTACCAGTACGTGCCGACTCGTCCGGAAAGGGTTAATAGTTCGTTTATGGCCGTATGTTTTGAAATACCTGAATTATCTAACACAATATCACCAATGGATGATGAGATTAATTCAGACTGAAAATGAGTTCGAATTGCATTTTAAATATGAGGCATGCCGGCTTTCTGCCGTTTGAATAATATAGCCAAAAAAAATTTAATTTTATGCGGAAATTTTGAAGAAATCGCCTTTAAGGAGGCCGAGCTTTTTGTTACCGTAATCCACGATACAGTAATCCAACAAAAAAAAGTTAACGTAAAAGTTTCTTAGAATTAGGCCTAGAATAGGTGTTATCAATTTCAGCCCGTTTGAAGCAGTTTTATTTTTCACGGATTCCGAGACTAAAATAATATAAACCCTGTTCTAACCTCAAATCCATGTTCCATTGATGTCTAAAAATACTTAGCGTTGCTTATATAACCCTCATAATTCCATTAAATGTCATTTCCACATTTTTTACAATATTTGTCTCCAGCGGGTATCGAACCAGGGTCGTCAGATTACTAGTTTTCGTCAAAACCCACTGCGCCATGATTTATCTGCCACGGAATCAAGGATGCAAATTACATGTTCCTAGACCAGAATTTTACGCTGATTCCAAATCTGCAATAAAATCTTGTGGGATTTTTGATTTGAAGGAGATACGGTCGATTTTTATCGACCGAAGGTCAAAAACGTTATGTTACAGTAATCCTACTAACTTGAAATTGCGATTTTTGAATTCGCCATCCACCAAAACCTATATGGTGTCGGTTTCGTCAAGTCGTCTTTATTGCGACGGCAACAGCAGAGCTCAGAAGAACGGTTATAACCATATGCAAATTTCTACCTTCCGGGCATCACTGGGCAAAAAAATTTTGGGAATGTGTTTTAGTGACACATACCAACATTTTAGGCCAAAAAACTCAAAAAAAATTTTTTTGAATGTCCGGCCCCTCGTATTGGCTGACGCAGCGAGCCAAAAATCGTCTTTTAAGAAAAAAAGTAAAAGTCATACAAAATGAACATGATTTTTGAAATCTACGCCATCGATTACCCAACTTTTGACATCTACGGGCAAACTTCGAAAGAGGCCTCCGAATCGGGGGTCTCTTTTCGACTCGGGGTCTCCTTTATGCGCGGAGTATAAATCATTTTAATTTTCTTGATTTTTTTAGCGGACTAAAATATTGGAACAGCTAAAGTCAGGAGAGGTTTTTGTGTTAATATGCACCGAGATGATGGGCAGAGGTATTGACATCCCTGAGATCTCTCTTGTCATCAACTTTGACCTGCCCACCTCAGTTGCCAGCTATATTCACAGAATCGGCCGAACCGGCCGTGCCGGAAGAAATGGCAAGGCGATCACTTTCTTTTCTTATGGCGACATAAAAGTGTTGCCTCCCATCGCTTCGATTGTAAAACAAGCTGGCTACGACGTCCCCGAGTATATTTTTGAGATGAAAGTGAATAGGTAGGTTGGAGATGTTTATTTTGGACTGAAATTAGGGATCTGAGAAAATCACTGAAATCGAAAGCCCCTAACAGAGAGGTCTTGGGATCGGTAAAGAAATGGAAGAAAGTGAAGAAAGATGCAATCAAGAAGAAGATCATGACTGGCAAACCCAAATTTATCATGAAAAAAGGTCAAAAGACGAAAGCGAAATCGGGAGATCAAAAGCCTAAGGCCAAGAATCAGAAGAAAGATTAACTTAAGCCACAGATGTTGCAGCATTGAGAGAATTTTGTTGTTGTTGTGTTTGATCCAATGAATTGTTAACCTATCCGATTGCCCTCGACTTTTTTCTAATCGCTAGAGCAATCACTTCGTACATGGCGATATACTGTTCTCCGTTCTGAACCATATTACCTCGCTGGTTACGCAATTCCACGACAGTTTTAGCTACGTCGATAACTGTTTCCTCAGCCAAACAATCCAATAAAAATTCCAGCCCAATATAAACGCCAGTACGTCCTACACCAGCGCTAAAAACAAGTTCGTGTGATTAAGCGGCAAACTAACCTGCAATGAACAAGAACAGGGAACTTCCGATTTGAAGCTCGCACAGCCTCCAGGAAGGCGAGCAGATTTTCAGCCTCGGCCGGGACCGTAGCGTCTCGCCATTCCTTGAATTGCCATTGTATTACCTAAAACATTACACGAAGTATATCAATTTGTTTTTGGAAAAAAATATATTTCTGTCAAAAGCTGAGGAAAACCTGGAGCGGCTAGCCAAACTGTTAGAATGCTTCACAGACAACAGTAACGGTAGCCATTACATCAGTCTGAAATAACGGCGGCGGATCATCGCGCCATGGAATCGCCCCTCATCGCTTTGCGACGGCGGCCTGCAAAAATTTTCCAAGTTTCACCGAGCTCCAAAATTTGGAATGAAAATGTCAAAGGTCAGCACGGCGGCCTCCGGGAACGTAGACCCGCCATATTTGGTGGTCAAAAGATGGTGTGTCTGAGCTTCGTTGTAAAATTTTAGATGACAAGGAATGGCAAAGAAAATTGCACAATGTTGCGTCGAACTGCGCGGCTACAGTAGCCAGAAACTAGCATTGCTTGTCTGGCCGATTCGTGGAAGCGCTGTTATGCACACATCTTACATATTATAGATAGTCCCACCTTTCTCGTTCCTTGTCCTTTCTTCTCCAGCCAGATCTCCCTTTGGAATGATATCTCGTCCTCCGTGTAGCAATACAAGTTCATACTCATCTGGTCGTCTATCTGAATATCTTCTCCGGCATACTCGGGCCAATACATTCCACATTTAGGCTAAAAACAAGTAATGATATAAAACGTCACTTACTCTTAAATTCTCGACACATTGTGTTAAACAGACAATGCAATCAACCTTTTGCTCCCAAATCAGCTTCCAGAAGTCGTATATAGTCGCGTCACGACGTCCTCCAATGGTCTCATTCTCGCCGATGGGGCCTTGGCAGGCAATGAATCTGAGCCTACCTTTGTTATCTTTTATGTAGGAGGCGTTAATGTAATCCTCGGGTCCTTTCAGAATCACTCGATTGTAATCATCTGAACGGTAAGCCTACTGTAACCGAACTTACAAGGCAAAACGTCATAGAATCTATTCTTCCTCATGTTCTTGTGCAATTGAGAGACCTCCATAGAAAACGTAGTGTTGTTCCGCGCCACTTTCTAACAATATTTTAAAGCTTTCCTGTTAACCGTACCTCGTACTCATCATAAAGCCGTTCATTTTCGTTCTCTTGCACCTTCTCCATCCGGTCCGAGCTCCTGTTCATGTTGAGGTTTTTGAGGTGAGGTCGAGGAGGTTTGGGTTTCTCTTCAACTCTATAAAACATGCAAACTTGTCATATGAAATTATATTTACTGTATTGATAGCGTCTCCGCTGGAGATTGTGGTCTTTGTGGGGGAGAGGGGGAAGTCGGAGAATGTTCAGAAACTTCTTGGACTACCACAATACTGCACAATGCTCCGTCAGACTCCGTTTTAGGTGCGTGTGGAGACTCAGGGGATCTCAAGGCTTCTTTCGGAGACAAAGGGATTGGTGATGGCAGGTAATAACTCGGGTTCTTCTCCTTGTGAAACACCGATTCGATGTCAAATTTCTCGGGTATTGAGGTCTGAAAGATATCATCCATATACACAACCTTAGTTTCAACTGTCATTGGACAAACTTACTTTATTAATATGGACTCGTTTCCTTTGTCGCTGCCATGAATAAAGTAAGATGCCGACTGTGACCAGGACCACCAGGACCAGTCCTAATCCCACTAACAAAAATATGAGTGCCAATTCTGAAAGGAAGTCATCATATTTTCGAAGTGGAAATACCTGCATTTTCTGGCATGACAATTATATTGAGAGAGATCTGCAGCCCTAATCTAAATCAACAAGCCCATCTGAGAGTCTCTGAGGAAGAATGAGGTCAAGAACTTGATTAGACGGCAGATTATACTCACCTTCCATCTTTTCTCGCCTCTCACCATTTACCCGGCGAATCTGACGCCTGGAATTGGGTTATGTAGCAGGACAATCAAATAAATACAAGCCGCGTCATATTGCGCTTCGCCATTGTTTGTAAATGCTGACAGAAGTGAAAATGGTTTGGTATCAATCTATTGAACCCGGGTCCGTGTCTGTCCTTTCAAAATGTATAGTAGTAGTATATATCCACACCCAAAGGAGTATTAAAGGAAAATGATCCACATCCGGTCAAGGGAATACTTCTTTTTCTAGTTTCTCAACGTAAATGACCCCAGGCATAAAAGGTTACACAATTGGGCTGCGTTTTTCCAACGAGCCACCACGGTTTAAGCCATCTGAAAGGGGATTTTACAGTCAAATCCTGCCCCAAAGAGCTTTTAAAACAGTTTTTACGGGCTTTATGATTGTTTTTGTGAGATTGTACAGCTATCTCCAAAGGCGGTGATGGGTATCAGGGAACCATTCGGCGGGTGCGTCTTTCGGCTGTCAAGAGGCACAGCTAGATCGAGATAATCAGACCAGCCAACTTCGAGGGCCGCCACTTGAACTCACGCGATTTGAAGATGAACAATATTTATTTTGGAAGTAATTAAAGCTCTGGGACCTGATTTAAAAATTAAAAAGGCACAATCTGAACCTCGTTTCCGAACAACAAAGGCGTCAGCTAGGATATGGCAAGATCAATCACCTTATGACATTTTCTATAACATAATATTAGACTTTATGTTTGGCTGCGGAGATGGGAATGGCAACGAGAGAGTCGGAACGACTCGATTTCTCCAACGAGTATTTACGTAGCACCGAGAAACATCTTAACACAACTCTGAAGCACCATGACTGAGCGAGAATGGCCAAAGTCATCACCGCCAACAAAGAGACCAAAAATAAGTTCAAACTTCTGTAGTCGGTCGTAGATTTGAAAGTATTGTATTTACTTAGTTTTTGTAGCCCTAAATTCACGATTAGATTTACGAATTAATTGTCATGGTAAAAAATTCTGGGAATCAAAATCTCACCTTGTTCTCCTTTTTTGGAATCTTCATAAATTACCAAATCAAACCTCACGGAGGTGCCCCCGATCAAAAGAAACATAACATAACCCACAAGGAAAGTCCATGACGCAATTACCGTGAACTAAAACACAGAATATGATTAGAAGTTTATAATGCTTTGATCAAATCACTTACTTGCATCAGAAGATGGGGGATCAAGAAGAAAGCGGACCATCGTTTAATCCCAATTAGAAGAAGAATTATCGCTAAGGTGGCCAGAGAAAGACTGAATATCGACAAAGTGAACGCGAATGAGTAATCATCTCCAACTTTATCGAATTTAAAAAACGCCACTGTTACCTAAAATCTGCTCATTGAAGCAAAAATTCGAAAAGTGTCACAAAATTTTGAAAAAACATACGTGATAGAGGATTACAACAACTTCGAATATGGCAATCAGGCAAGCAGCAGTCTTTACATGCATCAAACTGAAGCAGCACCGCTCTAGAGGAATATTGGACTGATCATCTGAAGCGGCTTTGTCTGGCTCCACACCCATAGAATACTAAAAAATGTCTCCTTCAAAGTTATAACGTTGCAGAAAACGATCAAAAGACGGACGGCCAGCTGTCTAATAAAAGCAAACAGGTCCCGCTTCTATAACGACATCATAAGTGAGAGCCCACTTATAGAATAAGGACTTTATTCCTAAAGAAAGGCCCCAAAAAGAGATACTCTAAAGCCCTTGGATAATCAGATAATTCCGAGGTTATTTGGGATAATTCCTTGATGAATGGGATGAAGAAGGCGACGTGTGATGGAAGGGGAGAAGACGATACCTCTGCGCGGACCTCGTTTTTGGTTCTTTCTCTCTTACCATGAAGATGACCTTAGATTCCCTCGCATTTCGGACCCCCTGCAGAAAAGTTGAAACGAATCGGCGAGAGATTGAATAACGTCGACGGCACGAGGTATCGAGAGGCTGATCACGTGTCAAAAAGACAGCGGTTTTTGTTTCCAGATGTGCGTCGTATCGCCGTTTTCAGTCACGTCTTTGTATTGAACCCTATGTCGAAACCGCTAAGAAAAGAGGACAACAAATCAATAAGGTCGGAAAATAATCAAAAGAAACTAATATTCGAAAAGTTAGAAAAAACGAAAAATTTATCTACTCCGATCCCGACAGAATACTCTTTACTCTTTCCGTTCCGTTATCTAGAGCGTCGAGTAACCGAGATCGTTCGGCATAAAGTAATCAAGAATGAAGAACACATAACTGATAGTCATCAGCCCTCGATCTCTCATTTACCAACTGATGACATTAGATGAATCTGTGAAAAAATATTCGAAATCAGTTTGTAAAAACACTTGATTCATGTTTCTTCATTTCCAGAGTTTTTACCGAATATTTGGGGTGTTTTCGGAAACCTGCAGTATTTTGGTTGTTTTACTCACACATGGGCCCATGTGTGAGTAAAACAAGAAAAAAGATGCATGGGGGGTAGCTACCCGGAGATATATTTCTGACCACCCTTTAGCCCGGTTGCAACTTTCCCAACCGGCCGGTTGAGAAAGGCTACATGTTCCAAATTTTAACTGCACTATCGAAGAGAGCTACAAAACATTAGGTAAAACGATATCCTATATATTTGAAATAACTGCACTTTAAAGTGCAGTTTTTTGGAAATTTTCCAGAAAATAGTGGACAAAACTTTCTGATCATTTACTAGGGAAGTGGAGAAACTGACCCTCGCCAAATGATAAGTGACATACATCATTATTGAAGAACCCTTGAAAAATGTTACCATTTTAATCTTTTGTAGGATACCTTTGCGACGACATACTGTAAATTTGATTATTTTTAGGTCATTTTGCAAAAAACAATTTTTTATGTTCTTACAGTTAGGAAAATATATATGCGTTAAACGTTTACAAACGTTTTAAAATGATTCTTACGATTAGGCCAACGTAGTAGCAATACGTACCATTTAGCGTTTTGAAATGACATTTTTTTTGCCCCATATCAGATTTTGTAACTACTAAACTTACAAATCAACCGCTCATAATTTCTGTCTTGGGGCATTCTGCAAAAACTGAAAGTAGTTTCTAACACTACTTTTCAATGTTATTTGGTGAGGGTCAGTTTGTACACTTTCCTAGTTAGATAAATTATTCGCAACTGTCGATAAATGTTTGCCAGGGGGCTAAAACTACTGTATAGCACATACATAGACACGTATATTTATGGCAAAAAATCGGGGAATAGTAACAAAGGTCGCAAAGAATTGTGTATTCTGCGTATTACGCGATTTTGTTAGTATACGTCCAAACTGGCCGAAATTAAACATGGTTTAGCACTACCCAATGTAGACTAAAGTTATGTTAGTGCCGAGCCTGAGACCTTGAAACGATACCCAAAACTTTAGGATTTTTTTTGGCAAATTTCTAATTTGAAAATCGGAATAACTGCGTGGTCCAAAAAAAGTATGACGGCAAAAACCTTTAAACAAGATAAGAACTTACCTTTGCGTAACGCCATCCCTCCCTTAGGCAGAAACGGACAGTAAAACTGTCAGTCATGGTAACTCCTACAACCTTACTCAAATAAACCCAGAGTGACCAGAAGACTATCGAAACCTCAAGCACAGCTAATTTGCAAGACAATTATCCCAGAGTAAAAAAATCGCTAGAGACCGCTCCATACCGCCTTAGTTATTTTTACAAGGATCTTACATTATGCTCCTTTTTATTTCCATATTCATCACCAATTCTGATTAGGGGCTTGCTTTGCTCGGATTCAGATGTGGAAATGCCGCTTCGGAACTCTGATGAGGACGTGGACTCCATCTTCAACCACAGGATAATTAAAACCAGCAATAGTCCGTACAATAATTCTTTCGAGAACTCGTTGATGGAAACACGCCGTAAAAGCGATGCCCGACTTATTTTCGGGTCGAGATTCCACGAGATCCCCAATTGATTAGAACAATTTCTCCGCTTTCCATTTAACCGTTTTATGCTGTTACCGCGAGAGAGAAGCGACTCTTTTTATTATCGTCATTTATGTACAAATAGTTCCACAAAAAGTTTTATGCCCTTAACCGGTAGTGATCTGGGAGACGCATGATCCCAGGCTGTAAGTTGACCATCCGTTACTCAAACAAGTCGAGGTCGTGCTCCCGAGAGAATAGAACCCCATATTACATTGGAGACTGGCGGTGGTACCGATTGGGTAGGTTCCGGTTAAGGACGGGAGGTTTGTATAAGAAACAATACCATTTACACTGTTTGGAAGACTGTAACAACTACCTAGAAAGAACGAGATAGTCATCCCAAGTTCTTCCAGACACTCACTTACTAATACCGGAGCCTGCGAGACTAGAGGTCGATCCGGTCTGGGAAGATAAACAAGCTCCTAAACTTGACGGACTGAACACTCCGTTCTGACAATAAGATGTTGTCTGACCATAAGGAGTATACCCGATATCACATGAAAGCGTGGCACTGGTTCCCGAGGGGAACGGACCCACCGAACTGCCTTGTGAATACGTAATTCGGCCATTAATTGGGGCAACAAGACCAATAATACATTGGCTGAAACCTCCATTTGTAAAGCCATTGAGTCCAGTGAAGCCATTCACCCCCGTCTGAGTCTGTCCTAATCCCTGGCACGGCCCTAAACTCGATGGAGACCACACTCCGGCAGAGCACATCGCTGTCGACTGTCCACTTAACGGTTGACCAGATGCGCAAAGTAGAGTGGCGGTAGTGCCGGACGGGAAGGGACCGATGTTACCTCCCTGAGAGTACTGTACACTGCCACCGAGAGCAATCGGTCCCGAGATACATTCGTTCCCGCCAATTCCGTTTGTCGTTCCTATCCCACCATTCGTATTTTCACACCCTTGGAAGGTTGGAGGGAGCCATTGGCCATAGGAACAAGTGGCACTTGCTGGACCTGGAAACCTTTTTCATAGTTATATTACATTTCCATTGACCACAAAAATAGAAACTTGCCAATGGAGACCCCTTGTGTGCACGTTAATGTGGCAACGGTTCCTTGTGGGAACGGTCCCACGCCCAGGCCGGTCGAGTACGTGACTTGGCCATTCAGAGGTGGTGTAATTCCAAGAGGACAAACCGAAGCCGTAGTTCCGAATCCGTTAATAAGATTGCTGGTCAGTCCGTTTTGATAGATACACTGTCCGAGCGGGGGATACCACTGTCCGGATCGGCAATAAGTGGTGCTTGCCCCGCTTACCATAGATCCTAAATACAGTATTAATGTATATTCTTGCAGTTATAATAGTTTCCGCTTAAAGATGGCGAGCTGGAAAAAACATCGAATTGGAAACCCATTAAAAGACTCACCTGACTGACAGATGAGAGTAGCCGAAGAACCCTCCGGATAGGAACCGATCGTGTTCGTGGAACTGTATTGAATTTGTCCATTGATGGGAGTAGGCTCGGCCATACAAGACATACCACCCAGAGCAGTCCCAAATCCTCCAAGGGATCCAATGCCTGGGGTTGTCCCTATTCCTGCAGTACAAGGTCCCAGACTGGATGGATACCAGACTCCATTTTGACAAAGCGATGTAATTGTACTCGTTTGAGATGAGTACCCAATATTACACAATAAAGTAGCGGTTGTGCCAGTAGGGAAAGGACCGGCGGTCGAGCCGGATGAGTAAACAATATTCGAATTAAGGGTTGCGATCATTGGCAGACAAGTACTTCCACCGAAACCTGTCAATCCCGTTACTCCTTGGGGGTTCATCCCATTTACTGTACTCTGACATTGCCCTGATATCAGGTTCTTCACACGTTAGTCACCTTACCTAAAGGCGGTGTCCAAGCAGTGCCACTACAATATGAACTTGAACTTCCAATGGGAGTAAAGTCACTGTTGCATGTTAGAATTGCAGTAGTACCAGAAGAATAAAGAGAAGTGGGGTTGGATTGGATGTAATTTATTTGACCATTGATAACCGACAGAGGCAAACAAGACCCTGATCCAATTCCCTGAATATGCGTGAAAATAAGAAAACGCAAAAGGAAGAGCAAGAAAGGAATATCCACAGAGCCTAACATAACATTTGAGGCAACGCTTAAAATGAAACTTTTTAGCAAATAAACCAGTTTTTACAGCCGTTTCAGTTTTAATAAAAGTAGCTCAATTGATAGGATTCCGACACGCCCAGAAACAGATTTCCTAACTCTGTTTTCACAGCACATAGGTTCCCATGAGTCACGTCTGATATAATACGATTAGCCACTACCCTAAAGTTTTGCAAATAACTTCAGCAAAAACAATGCCAAAGATGAAAGAGCAAGCTAATTCTTACACATACCAAGATTTGTTTCTTTATACGACTCATAGCCTCATCCTGAATGAAATAGATAAAGATGAGAACAATTTCATGAGGACAAAGTATGACTTACCTCCTCGCAAGACCCGAATTTTTCTGGCTTCCAGCCCTCGTCGTTGCACGTGATTCGACTAACGCCGTTCATCATATATCCAATGTTACATGTTAATTCAGCAATGGCTCCTACTCCAAAGGGACCATTTAAATCACTGACATATGAGATCTAAAACTTTACGTCCATTCCCGGTTGTTGGTACCATTGCCTGATAACAACAAAATTTCTTACCTGAGCATTCGGAACTTCCGCTAATGGTTGACACTTCTGCCCTGAGGCTGAAATACAACCCCCGAATTCAGTCCAGTTCCCATTATTTTGGCATTTTGTTACCAGATTTCCGGAGGGTACAAATCCAAGATTACACAAGACAGTTGCCTCGGTATCCGGGCGAAATGGGGCCAACCCAAGAGGGGAATAAACAACGAACCCATTAGAGACATTGGTCAACGAAGGACAACCACTGACAGGGGTGGTCCTACTCTCAACGCCTGAGGCATCTGAGGGAAAGAAAGGCAATTTTAAAAGAGTCAGAAATTAAACCGAACAGAAGTAAAATGCAATGCTAGAAATAATACCTCGCGCTAACAACTCGCATGGAATGAACTCCTGAGGTCTCCATCCCGCAGATGTACATCGTATCCTTCGAATATTCCCGTTATGGCATTGTAATGTGGCCAGGGCTCCTGGAAGAATCCCTCCGTTTTCATTCCTGTCATCTGAATAAATAATCTGAATGGGTATCCTC
The DNA here is from genome assembly GCA_904066235.2 of Bursaphelenchus xylophilus. NCBI lineage: Eukaryota > Metazoa > Nematoda > Chromadorea > Rhabditida > Aphelenchoididae > Bursaphelenchus > Bursaphelenchus xylophilus. The sequence continues at coordinate 7,683,867 of CAJFCV020000001.1, forward strand.
TTTAATAATAAATTTACTTGGCCATCAGTCCTCTCGGAGAAGTAATCGCATACAATCTTTTCGTCTTCATCCACAGCATCGGCCCCATAAATGGTAATAATGAGAACAACAATTAGTTTATTCATGTCAACGGTACAACGGCAGCGATTGTTTTAAGCGCTCGAGAGAGCAGAACGAGTAATTTTTGTGGAAAGAGAACCGGATCCAGCTTTAGCCTGAGGTAAGTAAGCGAGCAGGTTGGGATACGGGAAATCCCCAGATTTCAAAATTTGGAGATTTAATTGTTTGAGAAGGCGAGTAGCTGGTTAGTCAGTGAGATCTGTCTGTCCTCCCAATTGAATGCAAACGGTTTGCCATCTCCATCAAACTCGAACCGATGGAAAAGTTCTTCAGCTATGGATGAACGGACCAATCCAAAGTCATCAAAAGGGGCGGGGTGATATAATCGACCATTCGGGAACATACAAAGTTTATCCGGCTAAAAAATAAAGAATACTAGTAGCAATAGAAACAAAACAAAATGAAGCGACTTTACCTCAAAAAGAACCTTCCTATTCGAATTGTTAACAATCCAATTACCACCTGACTTGTCCAATTTGGTGAAAACGTAGGGTCTATCATCACATCGGAGAAAACTAAGTTCGCCCATGCACTTGCTGAGATATGGAAACGCTTCATAAGACCCGGTTTTGTTAAATTCCAGTCTACGCAAAAAGAACGTGAGAAAAGTTTTATCTGAAGATACGGTAACCAGTTCATAGTAAACTATGAAATCGGCTTAATCCAAATCCGGCTGGTTCCTATCGAGTACTCATGTAGATTACCCACCTTTGAAGCATGATGTAAAGTTTTTGATCCTCGCATCGTCTAAAAAAAGCTGTCCCTCATGATCAACGAAATAGAAATAATGTCTGACACCGCTAACAACCTCTCCTTGTGTGTAACCACGGAAAAAATCGAGATTGACTTTGTTTCCAAACTTTTTCAAAATCATCCTCGGCACTGCAATTTGTCCAAAATAGCGGAACCAGGAAAACACGGCTGCTCTACATTTTGCAGATTGAATATTCAGGGATACCATTACATGGCTAGCTAGTCGATGAGTTGGAATGGGAGCCAAATTTCCCAAAGAATTTGCTTTGTCTAACCGTTTGCGAGAAATTGGGTGCGATTACATATGATCGGTTAGCTAGTCATGTAATTTTGGTTATGAGTATTCGATCTGCTCAATGTGAGCTTGCCGCATTTGCCCGGTTCCGGAATTGTCGAGTGCGTCAATCGAAATTTGGGATAAAACACACCAATAGACCTACAGTATTTAACAATAACAAAACGAATAACTTAATGGTGCAGGACCTTCCCCAATTACACAGTGATCACCACTGCCAAAAAGTGATAACAAAGAGATAGAAAGCACACGTCTGGATGCTCATCATGATTGACTAAATTCAATTGAAAAAAAAACTTATCCAAGATTGGACTTGTGAAATTGTTCGGAATATAATCAGAAGGGCCCTTACAATTACTTAGACCAGGCCTAGGTGATTTCTTCAATTACTAAAACGAAAGGAAATATTATCAAAAGAAATAGAAGGTTAAAAAAGAGTACTCATGATAGTGAAAAAAAAAACTATTTTTACTGCGAATATAAGTGGATTACGTGTCTGTATACATAATCAACAATCATCAACAAGTATAGCGTGGAAAAATGATCGGACATAATTCGGAGTATAAGATGTCTTCCTGAAAAGAAATCAAAAAAAATCGAACTTTTCGATGGTTTACACATCGAACATGTAAGCTATATCTTCTTGCTCTTTGATTTTATAGAAAACCTTGTTTTTCATTTATCGTAATGAAAATGCTTATTTTTTATTAGTATTGTAAATTTATTCTGTATCGTCTTTTGTGTTCGTCTTGGTTTCTAAAGGGAGTGTGCCCGAACAGAAAGAGACGGGAACAGAGGGCAAAGTGAGTCGATAGCTGCCGAAAAGGCCAAAAGAGGCCGGGGTCCAATATTGGACTTGCCGCTGGGGGCCGACGTTTAGAGTTGAGAGCCGCGTAGGACACTTTTTGTTCGCCGTGCTTCTGCTTTGTGGTTTTCGTGATTCTCTTCAAGCAAACTGGAGCGATTCCTTGCAGCCGCACCTGCAACTATGCAGACCCTAGAGAAGGCTCTCCATCAGCCGATGCCGTTTACAACCGGCGGCCAGACGATAACTGATCGATTGATTGCTGCCAAACATTCGTTGGCCGGTTCACAATTGGGTAAAACTATCTGTAAGGCCACAACTGAAGAGCTGATGGCTCCAAAGAAGAAACATCTTGACTGTAAGTGCTAGTGAAGGTGTTAATAAATATTATTTTTACGCTTTAGTACTATACTAGTTCATTAAATTCCAGACTTGCTCCATTGCACGAATGAACCGAATGTTTCGATTCCATCAATGGCAAACCTCCTCATTGAACGGACCCAGAATCCAAACTGGATTGTCGTATATAAAGCATTGATTACAATTCATAATCTAATGTGTTATGGAAATGAACGGTTCTCTCAATACCTCGCCTCATGTAATACATCCTTTAACTTAACCTCCTTCTTGGATAAAGTGGCTGCACAAGGTGGGAACTTGGCATCTGGTAAGTCTTGCTATTGTTTTATGTTTATTGTATTTAGGATATGATATGTCAAGTCATGTGCGGCGGTACGGGAAGTATATCTCGGAGAAGATTGCCACTTATCGTTTATGTGCCTTTGATTTCTGTAAGGTGAAGAGAGGACGAGAGGATGGTCTGTTGAGAACTCTTCATACGGATAAGGTGAGTAATGTAATTACTAATTAAAATCCTTGTCTTAATTTAGCTTCTAAAGACGTTTCCCATTCTACAAAATCAGATTGACGCTTTACTTGAGTTCCAAGTAAGCCCATCTGACCTGACGAATAGTGTAATTAACTGTTCGTTTATTCTCCTCTTCCGTGATTTGATCCGGCTTTTCGCTTGTTATAATGATGGGGTGATCAACCTCCTGGAGAAGTACTTTGACATGAACAAGAAGCAATGTCGAGAAGCACTCGACTTCTATAAATCTTTTTTGGTATGTTATTTTTTCTAGGTAACATGTTATATTTAGCTACGTTTGGACAAGGTCTCTGAGTTCTTGAAGGTCGCTGAGTCAGTTGGAATTGATAAAGGAGAGATTCCCGATCTGACTCGGGCTCCAGCCTCACTATTGGAAGCCTTGGAGGCCCACCTTTATCACTTGGAAGGCGGAAGAGGACCACCACCATCTTCTCATCAACAGGTATTTGTATTAATATGATTTGATTGTAGCCTTATGTAGATCGTTACTCAACAACTGGGAGCACAACAAGCTCAGCCTTTCCATTCTTCGAATATGTCAGCAGGAATTGATGAAACAACAAGGCAAAAGTATTTGGAAGAGGAAAAGGAAAGGCTAAGGCAGTATGAAGAACAACGAAAGAAACAATTGGGTGATGGATCCGGTAATTTCTAATTGAAGTGTGTAAAATATTTATACAGAACAAAGTAACCCATTTGGAGGCTCATCAGCTTCGAATGTGCCATCGGGCCAGTCGGATCTTCTCAATCTTTTTGATCCGCCTCGGGCGTCGCATCAGCCCCCTCAAGATGTCAATAATCCCTTTGCATCTTTTTTGGCTGGTCCACCAACTCCACAACAACAAGTTCAAGCCCCGGCTTCCGCCAATCCCTTTGGTCAATTCCAACCATTTAATCAGCCACCCCAAACCCAGTCTGTCGCTCCTCCCCCCATGCCACCCCCACCCACCACTGCCTTCAATCCATTTAGTAATCCAGCTCCGAATCCTCAAGCTCAATCCGGTTACGGTATCTACAATCAGACTCCATACTCCGGACAAGACGGAAGTTACAATCCTCCGTCATTCTTTGACGCACAAATGGCAAACAAGAATGATCAACAGAATGTCGACCAGGCCCTTTCTTCGTTAGTCAATAACTTTTCCATCAGCCATCAGGCCCAAAAGTGAGTTAGAATGACTTCTCTCAATTAGATTTTAGTCCAAATGGGGGTGTTAACTGGGCGGGTGGTCCACCTCCCCAGAGCTTCGGAGCTCCGGGAACCTTCCCCCAGCAACCTCACAACCAACCCGGATTCAATCCATATGCAAACCAGCAATGGCCATCCAATAATCCTTATGGCCAAGCCTTCCAGAATCCTTATCCCGCGTCCTCAGCCCCCTACTCCCAGGTTCCACAAGCGCCTTTTAACGCGCCTAATCAGGCAGGAACTAAAGATCCTTTCTCCTTCTCCTAACTTCCAGCCCCCAGAATGCAAATAATTCGTTCCTATATTGCGTAATTCTTTTATTTAACATAGATTATAATAGCCTTGAATCACTTTACTTAGTGTGTCCTGTATTTTGTAGCAGTAAATTTTACAGTATTACCTGGACGAGTTCGGAATTACTTTTCGTGTAATTTATCGAGTAAGGAACAGATCATTCCTGGGCATTTTTCTAGCTCTTCAATAGGAATAAATTCGTGCTTTGAGTGTGCCGTTGTGATAGAGCCAGCTCCGATAAGATAAACTCCGTCTAGTTTTTTATAGTTGTTGAAGTAAGGGATGTCAGTGTTGAACGCCACGGATTGGCTTTTAAATGGCTCCGGGGGTTCTGTAAAATTTCTTGCTAGTCAATATTCGCTCACTAGTCAAATGAACAGGCTCATTCAGTCCGAGGACGTCGATTTCAACTCTTCCTTTGACAATTGTTTCCACTTCTTGTAACAAACCCGCTGCTGAATCTACCACCCGAAACATGAGGGAGGCTTCAGCATGTCCAGCCAGAGCATTCAACGCCTGTCCTCCTTGAATTAATCCAACATTCAGAGTCGTCTCTCCTAGATCATCATTTCGTGGCCATTCATGTGACCTCAGGTCTTGCAATACATCAAGAAGATTATGAATGGCACTCCGGCCTTTTTCGGGATATCCAGAATGGGCCGGACGCCCTTTTGAAATGAGTCGAATCTACAGATGATTTGATGCGATAAATGAGCCGGACTCACTTTGAGGGCTCCTTTCTGTGCATGGGCAAAGATCAGTTCCGTTGGCTCTCCAACAATAAGATAAGATGGACAGAGATTCAAGTCATTCGCCCGAATCATTCCAACATGATCCGTCTCCTCTCCAACCACAAGTAATAAAGCCACTTGTTTGCTTAATTCAGGAGACTCCTTTTTTAAAGTTCGAAGTGCAAAAATCATCGAAGCAATTTGGCCTGCAAAGAGATACTGTAACGACGAGATAAATGAATTCTTTTTTTCTTTTAATTGTTTTTACCTTTAGCATCGTTGGAACCTCGGCCATAAATACATTCATCTCCTATTCGGTGATGCGTGTACGGGGGGACGGTATCCATATGAGTGTTTAGTAAGAATTTCACATCCGAAATCTCAGCTTTAGTATGCTTAATTAGCAGATTATACCTGTTTTTATGGATCTCAACATCCTGTAAAATCACTTCGAAGCCTTCAAACTCACAAAATTCTTTGATAAAATTTGCTAGCGGTCCTAAAATACTAATAATTCAATATGTACCGTACCTTCACCACCAGTGGTGGACTCAATATTCATTAATTTAATCAGGAAGTCAGTAATCGAAAGTTTTGACATGGTATCCATTGGCTACGCGCTTGAAGTCTAGGTTGCCGGCTTCCAAGTGATCAATAAACACGTGCGGAAGAAAAACTTTTATCAACTATCGGCGCCGAAGCAGAAACGCGGCTATAAATATAAATTTTCTTTACGTTCTTACGATGGACAAAGAAAGGCAAAAATGATAAAATTGTTTAACAAGGGAATGGTCCCAACGATCCGTGGGATCCACAAATGAAACCTAGATATTCTGAAAGAGCAGGTAAAATTTAGTAGGAATCCGTTTTTTCTACTTGCCGAATAAGTCTGTGCGACGAGAAATGTCGTCGAAAAGATCCGACCAAAAAATCGAAAGAGAGAAAAGACGAACCGAAAGGCCTTCGAAGGCGTCACCAAATAGTCTAGTGGAAAAAGTTCCACCCACAAATCTTTTGGGGGAGGGAGTCTTTGGAGGTTCGAGTCCACCCGGAGCGGATATCTCCGGCTTGAACCTACGTGTTCATTACTGTATTCTACAGTTACTAGAAAAATTTTTTTTGTTTGTTGACCTGTTTTGCAAGGTTTGTTGCAAAATTTTAAGAAAAGTTGACACTTCGGCAATATTTTTGATAAGCCCGATGTCGACATAGTGGTATTTTCAAGACACTTCTACTCGATTCTGGAAGGTTGTATAGGATCTTGCAGATCTTTTTCGGTTTCCCAAAAAGGATGTTGCCAAAATCTCACCTTTTCATAAAATTTTGCAAGAACAGTTGAAAAGAGAATTTTTGGGTCCTTGCATCAGCGTGTAGTAGACCCCGTGAATATTTACGAAAAAATCTATTTTGAGTTTTTTGGTTTAAAATGGCCGTGGACATGTGTTTAACAAATGCCCAAATTATTTTTGTCAAATTCTGCCCGGAAGGTATAAATTTGCATAAATTTGTCTTCTTTGGAACTTCGGACCTGGCGGCATCATAAAAAGAGGTAATGACCAGTGATTGCCAAGCCTTCGGATGAAAAAAATCTTGTAAAACGGGTTAAACAAAAAAATTTTTTTTGTATAACTGTAGAATACAGTAATGAACACGTAGGTTCAAATCCGGAGATGTCCGGCTCCGGGTGGACTCGAACCTCCAAGGCCTCCCTTCCCCAAAAGATTTGCGCGTGGAACTTTTTCCACTAGACTACTTGGTGACGCCCTCGAAGGCCTTTCGGTTCGTCTTTTCTCTCTTTCGATTTTTTGGTCGGATCTTTTCGACGATATTTCTCGTCGCACAGACTTATTCGGCAAGTAGAAAAAACGGATTCCTACTAAATTTTACCTGCTCTTTCAGAATATCTAGGTTTCATTTGCGGATCCCACGGATCGTTGGGACCATTCCCTTGTAAGTAAGATTCCAGTTAGATCAAGGTTTGATCAACCATTATACAAAAACATATGGCTATGATATTAGCCTTAAAATGCAAGTGTGCCTAAATCGTTAATGGTTATAATATTACCCCAAATGCGACGCTTAGATTTTCTTTAAATTTTGCACACACGTCGGGTATCAACTAAATATCAATTCCTGAAAGTTTTAGCTCGCGCTTTTCAAGCGCCACCGCGATATTGAACGATCTTTCCCGCCGAGAGAGAACGCCCAACGGGGAGAGCGGTCAGAGAGAAAAACGCTTTATGGCCATAACTTTGGCAGTTTTTTCCTTTCGTGAGGAAAAAATTGATTTTTTGTGAAAACATTACCCTTTACGGTAGAAATCGGTATGCAACTTTTTGTGCTGAAATTCGGCAAAAAGTCCTAAATTTTCGCCGACTTTCGATCTAAAAATCTCGGTTGTTTCTGCAAAGCGCGCGCTAGGATTTTCGCATATATTTTAGAAAAAATTACTCTAAATCTGTGCCAAGTTTCATCAAAATCTGAGCGTCGCACTTGGGGTACTTCCCCTGTAAGTTCCGATGACTAATTTATGCTAAAAAGACAATTTCTGAGTCAGCGAAGCAAGTCGTTACATAGAAATATTTCGATGTTTGGGTTTTTACGTAAATATGATCCACAGTACAGGGTGTAAAAGAAATGAAATTCCGCGGAAAGTTTTTATCGATTTCTTGGCGCTCAATCAAGACATCCGAAGAATTCTTTTTACAGGGCGAAGAAGATGGGTGGTTTTTTGTCCAACAAAATTATTTTCTCCGCCAACGCCGAAGGTAATGTATAATATTTGACGGAGACTTTTGGGCACTTTTTGGGTCATCACACCAATCTTTTATTATAATACCGAAACTTCCGGAAGGTCTTCAGATTATTGGCACAATTGATCAGAAGGCCAGCGACAGGTCTATGCGATCGCATTTAGCGAGTGCACGGTGCGATGCAGTCGCCGCAATACTGATGAAGTACGAGCGCACCGTGCGGAGGTTTGAAACGACAGGGCAAAGATAAATTTAAAAGAAAATTTTTTTTCTTCCAAAGCTTGGCGACGAAATTTTGGAGGGCATACGGTACCAGCAGGGAATGTTAGCCAGACCACAGGAATTGTGCTGGGCTGTTTCTTATCCGAATCTGGGCTATGGCCTTCGCCGAATTGGCAAGCATCCGCCATGCTTTCGCCGAACGTTTAGTAAGCATAAAATTATGCAAATATCTTCTTTTCAACCACCAGAAATCACAATAAAGCTTTTAAGATTGGTTTGATGGCCAAGAAAGCGATCAAAAGTCTCCGCCGAATACACCACTTTCCGCGCCGGCGGAGAGAAAACTTTTTCTGGTCAAAAAAAGTCTCTCTACTGCGAAAAGAATTTTTGGACATCTTTGCTGAGCGCCAAGAAATCGACAAAAACTTTCCGCGGGACATCTTCAATCACCTAGTAGAAGTGGAGAAATAGCAATCCATAATATTTTTCCTCAATTCTTCCATTAAGTTTTCTAGTTACGACGACGTGTGTACAGCGAATAACATTTGACCGGTCGATAGTTTCGAGGTGGTGTAATGGAGAATTTTGAAAATCTGCGAAGGAAGAGCCACCCACATAGACGAAACACCAGAATGTCGGGGGTCCTTGCGGCCTCTCCATTCTGGCAGATTCACAAAACTTTTAATCAAAAATCTTTTTCAAAAAGGCTTTTAGCTGATGAAAGGATCGGTTGACTCGTTAATGGTTATATTCATGCATAAAATACTTTTTAAGCAAATGTCTGCTTTAACGGCAGTCGGTCATAACACTCTAAAAAGGTGTACCCAATGCGTCAAAAATAAGGCTACTATGGTTTCTGGGTATGGCGAGCTGAACAAAACAAAAAAATTGATCCAATTACGGATATATGGCTCGGGATCTAAATCTCTCCGCAAGAGTCCATCCGAACCCTGCAAATTTATGTTAGTACAAAGTTAAAAGTTGCGCAATCTGACATAACATTGCGCAATTTCTCTCTTTGTAAGAATTTCTGCCTTTCTCTGTCGCCTCCTCCTTTTTTGCCAACTTTCCACTTCGCCAACCGTGGAGGTGCCACACGTCAAAACAATTCTTTCAGAAAACACAGGGGACTCGGATTTACTTATAAGTAAAATTTTTTACTTATATTTACCAATAACTTACATATAAGTTAAAAAAGGCGGGGCTTATTTATTTTTACTTATATTTACGTTTATTTACTTATATTTACAAATAGCGGTACTTATATGTAAAAAACGGCGGAGCTCGTTTATTTTTACTTATATGTACATATATGAGCCTCGAAAAGAAAACTTTTGAGCGTCAAAGACGCTTTTTGGTTTCTGCACGCGTTGGCCGGACTTGGAAAAATTCTAAGTTTTTGGAGCGTCAAAGAACGTATCTCAACCTTGGATCGAATAAAGTAAGTTGTTTGTAGTCAGTTTTTTTCTTTTACAGGGTAACAGAGTGCTCAGATCAAAAGTTGCGAACGCGAGAACCTTCCCGAGCATGGAGCATGTCAACGTCAAACTTCACGCAGTTCGCAAAAATCTATGAACAAGCACTATGAGGAAAGAATTTGGATGAACAACTGTGTGCTCAAATGGTAGGTGTTTTTTAACTGTTTTCACATTTCATAAAACCAAAGATTTTTCCAGACATAGTTTTGCTATGTTGTACTAGGTCCAGGTGAAGCCTCTAGGTTTCAGATTATCGAAAAATTGGCCGTGGAGGGTAGTAAATGGACAATGTACACACGATCCCGGAAAAATGGCACTCGGATGATTCAGGTATGTTGAGAATATTCACCTGGACCTAGTGCAACATGACAAACTTGGTGTCTCGAAATTTCATTGGCAAACTTGGTGAACCTAAAACTAATTTTTTCGGGGTGCAGAAGCACAAACAATTGAGAAGGGCTTATAGTAAATATCGTCAAACGACCTTATCTTCTTTATTTTTGCTATTTTCAGTGAATCCAGACGCAGAAATCGCCATAGAAGATCCCGAAAATAAGCAATTGATGCCTCATGAGGACAACAACAGATGAGAAACCTATCCGGAGCACACAAGATGCGTTACCGACTTGTATTTGTCGTTTTTGAGAATCGAAATAAACGTTTATAATATAATCTGCACTGTGCGTAATTCTGGGTTACAAATAAGTAAAATATCCTTATTGGTAAATATAAGTAAAATATCCTTATTTGTAAATATAAGTAAATTCGGAGCGCGCCGAAAATAAAGTTTACATATAAGTAATTTCAGAATTACTTATATGTACAATTATTTACTTATATGTACGTTTATTTACTTATATGAACTTCAATTTCAGATAAGTAAAAAAGACGTACATATAAGTAAATCCGAGTCCCCTGTGAATTGAAAAAACAAGGAATCTCGGATCATTGATTTTTTGCGAAGTGCCACAGAATTATCGAGCTTGAAAAATTATTTTCCTCTTCGAAAAAACATTTTTCTCGAAATTCTCTGGGAAAGTTTTCTTTTGTGACTCGATAATTCAGCGACATTTCGTAAAAAAATCAATGATCCGAGGTTCCTTGTTTTTTCACTTTTTCTTTGACGTGTGCCATAGAATTTGGTCCCCGGCTAAAGCTTTCCGCATATTTTCATCATCATGGGATACTGTAATTTCCTCGTTTTCTTCCTGGATAAAGCCGTGGCCCTGTAGTAAAATTTTCTTTGGAGATTGCAGATGATGTTTCCGAACGTCCTAGCTAGCACGTAAGAGAATCTTAGCAGCTATTATAACTAAAGGTGATCTTAGGCCAGTTTTTTGCACTCTTTCAAATGGTATATGTTTCAAGAAGGAGACAAGGGCTCGTTTTGCCGAGCCCTACCAATATTTTTAAAATCTTTGCACTTTAAGGGCATTATTACAAAAGCCTATTGAAGCTTGCATGCTAACTGAGCTTACTGTTTAATTTTACCCTGTCATCTTTCTCCATCAAGAACAACGGAGCTAAAGTTTGGCTTATATGTACGAATCTCTTTTTGTAGTCATGCCCTTCAAGTGCAAATATTTGAAAAATATGGCAAAGTTAATATAAAAATTGCATTTTTTACCGTACAAGTCGATGGAAAAGCAGTGAAATTTCTTCATTTTCGGATTTTTTGTAGAGAATTAAATTCCGCAGAAGGTGGTATGTCCCACATGTTCCAAACGATCCGCCTAAGGGCGCTTTTTGGCGTCGAAAATCCAAAGTGGGTCATTTTTCAGCGTTTATTACAAGTTCAGTTCTGTATAAAAGTTCTTAATAGTAATGTGCCTGGAAAGATTTCTCTTTGCTCTATACACGGCTTGCCCAAATGGAGAAAAAAACGTCCAAAGAAGAATTAGCGACATTTTATACGATGAAACATTTCTAATCTTATTTTATGTCAGAATGAAAGCAGAACTGTCAATATTGATAGGAATTGGTAGAAAACCCATTTTACATCAACGCGCACATACCACAAAAAATCATTACCACAAAAATATCATTTTTGGACATTAAATTTAATGAATTTTGGTAAACATGGATAATACGTGGATGTTGCCTTAAAAGGATGCTTCAGAATAGGCTTTGTTTGATAATAATAGTACACAAACTTTATTCGTCAATATCGGCCACTCTGACTTACCTATGCGCGAATACTATACTTGCCACGAGCCAAGGGGTTACATTTCATGACTTTGCCTGTGAAATCTCACAAAATCTATCAAAAAGCTTAAAAATTGCAACGAGTATATCTGTCATTATTAGTACTTATCGTAATCTTCTATTTCGAAGCAAACCGAGCCTTGTCCCCCATCAAATATTTTCGATATTGATGTATGCCTCAACTGTATTAATTATCGGGGGTAACTCAATATTTTTGAATGATGCAATGTTGAAAGTTGTCTTAAATTGAAAAGACTAGCTAAAAATGTCATATACACCCTGCATTACCTTACACTAAGGCTTATTTTATATAATTTACGAAATTTGTAATTTCCAGATATTGATCTTGCCTAGTGGGAAACGTTGAACATGGTCAAAACCTCGGTTTAGAAAGCTGAAATTTAGACCATATATGCATCAGGCGGTTTTCTGTGGAATTGTAGATGCATTTTTCAAAAATCAGACATCTTAGCTTTTTGTGGCAAGTCACATTACATACCTATTATCATCCATATTTACTTTTGATAAAATTGGATTAAGACGAGTCCAATAAGCACCCATAAGCATGTTTTGATGTTTTTAGAACTAGAAAATTGTTAATCGACCTTCTTCCCCACACGGGGGATCGCTAACCGATGGAATTCAAAAATACGAAATATCATCTTAAATCAATGGGAAACGTTGAAGTGTGTCAAAAAATTGACTCAGAAGTCTGAAAACTTGTGTACATTTCCTTCGATAGGTTTATTGTGGAATTGTAGATGTTTTTTAACGAAGTCCATTATTTGACTGTGTTATGGGATATTGTACATGGGGACCTGTTTGTCACTTTTTTACAAATTTCGACATAACTTTTGTTTTCTCATTCCTGAAGCTGTAAAGAGTATCTAGCCTATTAATAGACTAACAACTGTGTTAACTAACACAAAGAAACCAACAAATTTGTGGTTTTTCAAAGAGAACTGGAGCTCCACAAGTAGGCAATGCTCCATTTGCAGTGGGAAACGTTGAAGTACCCCAAAAAATTGTCCAATTTGGACGAAAATTTTTTTGGAGCATCATCTGCAACGTCTCCATGGAATTGTAGATGGAATTTTGTTCACTTCGCTTCTTCGAATATATACATGTTGTACAAGATACATCAAAATTGCTGATATTGAGGGGCCCATATTTCCCGATTCAGAAATGGCAACGATATGAATAATAGCTTAAATAGATGACAGACATTCAAAGAAAATAGTTATCAAGATTGTTTTATGTGATAATAAGCGCTTTGTACTTTTTGAGCATCAACTCTAAGGGGCACTTCCCAGCAATTTTTCAAGGATAGGGCGCGAGCTGCGAAGGCCGTGTCCGTTTTTTTCTCCGATTTTAGTCTATTTGGGCAAGCCGTGTATATGCACTGAAACTTTCACGCGTCAAGCTTATAGCATGCGCTCGCTAGACCGACATAAATGTCAACCACGAAAAAAAAAATCGAAAAAATCGGTGTCCGATTCATTTCAAAAAAGTACAGAACGCTGTGCGCCGTTTCACACATAATTTGTTGTTTTATTCGAATTTTGGAATAATTTTTCTTTTTTTATTTGTAGAGGTTTCAGCGTATAAAATGTCGAAAACATTTTTGTTCGAAAATTCTCTATTTCCACTTATTTGGTGGCCATGAATCCAAAAGAACAACAAGAACAGGAGGTTGAAATTCTGGAGGCGGCATATCCAGACGAGCTGGAGATTTTGAACAGAGAATATCCGAATATCAAGGTGAAAGTGACGATTCCATCCGTTCCGGTGAGTTAAAGCTAGGAAGAATACTGAAGAGCTGTAGAAATGGGAAAATCCTGATCCTGATTTTTATTTGGAATTGGAAATCCGCCTTCCAGCACAGTATCCCGATGTAGCGCCCGAATTTGAAATTTCCGGATTTCCAATGGACTTTCCTCTTAAATGCATAGAGGAAGTTTATCAGAATATGAGAACCGCAGCCTACGGGATGCTGGGGTTTCAAGTAATGATAACGTTGATATCAGAAATACAGGTATGGTTTTGTTAGTTGTTTGATTTATCCATAGAATTCTATTCCTACGACATTGAAGCGACTGGAAAAGGAGAAGAGTTTAGAGGAACGGAGGATTCAAGATGAAAAAGAAGAAGCAGAACAGCGAAAGTTTGAAGGTAGGGTATGCCTGACGATGTTGTAATCTACGTATGTTCAGGTAACAGAGTAACTGTGGAGTCTTTTAACGAGTGGAGAGTTAAGTTCGAGAAGGAGTTCTTGGCTGCTGAGCTTGATGCCAAGAGGCAGCGGGAAGCAGAATTGGCTGGAAAACTGACTGGAAAGCAGCAATTCTTGAGAGATGCTACTTTGAGTATATCTGATCTTGGAATGTTGGAGGAGGAGAAGACCATTGAAAGCGTGGAGATAGATCAGTCCTTATTCGAGGAAGAGCTCAGTGATCTCGATATCAGCGGTGATGGGGATGACGAATCCGACTGAAACGTTGTTTCCATTGTTTGTTGTGTTTGAATACTTGAATATAAGTTCTATTGATTATTAAGGGAGTACTAACAGCACGTTTATTTCGTTTATATTTCTCTGTTGTTGATTGTCTCATTTCCAGCTGGAATTTCAGATGTCTTTGAAGAATGGGGAGAGATCTGACTTGAATAAGGTATGGTTCTATACAGTGTAACTGAAAGCTAAGAGAGACGCGTTGAGTTGAGAACGCTGTATGTATAGATCGCCCTGGCTTGACGATCTTGTGTAAAATTTTTGTCACTTTTCAGAGTCGAAGTTCTTCTTCATTACCTTTTAATTATGGATTCAAAATCCCTTCCGTCCTCCATGTCAAGTCCAAGTTTGATTCTGAGTTCCGCAGATTCTGTGTTCCTATTGGCGCAGAAGGTTTAATGTCTTATAATGAGTTCAGGGAACTGATCGAGAAGAAGCATGTGCTTAAGAATACGGCGTTTACATTATGTTATACAAGTGCTTTGGGTGACTTGCTTCCAATTACTAACGACGAGGTAGGTTTCCTCATCACTCAAAAACGATTTTAGAATTTCCACAAAGCCTTTGAATCAGCCCAGCCCACTTTAAGGGTGCTGGTTCAACGAAAAGGCGAATCTTGGGAAGAAAAGTATGGCTATGGTGTCAGCACGCTGGACAGGAAGAAGAAGGGGTTGTCTTCCTGGATTTCAAATCCGTCAAAGACTCCAGTTCGACATTACAACATCTCCAATCCAGAGGATTTCCGACAGGTATCTTCTATAATTGACGTCGATGTTGTTCCGGAGACGCATCGGAGAGTACGGTTATGTAAATATACATCTGATAGGCCCCTTGGCTTCTATATTAGACCCAGTTCTATTGTCCGGCAGACTGCACAAGGGCCTGTAAAAATGGATGGAATTGTGATAAGCAAGCTGGTCGAAGGTGGATTGGCTGAGTCAACGGGACTTCTAAGTGCCAATGATGAAATTGTCGAAGTCAATGGGATCGATGTAGGTTATCACCACACCTTATGTGTAAAGTTTAGGTGCATGGTAAAACCATAGACCAAGTAACCGACATGATGATTGCCAATGCCCACAATCTAATCATTACAATTAAACCTGCCAACCAGCGGAACACCCTGCACAAATCTTTCAAAGATGGTGAGTAGTCTTGTTTTTAATAAGGAATTTCAGTCCCTGAAATTAACCGATATAATGGAAATCATAATGTTAACGAAGACAGCGAAGAGGAAGATATCCACGACGAGGTCATTGATCATATTAACCAAACAAACATGCGCTAACATCAATTGGCTTTGTAACTGTAAACTAATATTATATTTATTTAAATTTGCTTTTTGCTCTTTAAAGCATCATCTATAAAAAAGAAAACAGCTTACTATTATTTATACATATCATACACTTCTTACGCAATAATCGTGTTATAATAAATTTTGCGACTTCGATATATCTGAGCCGGTTGTTATCCACGGAATACTTTTTGTTCTTCTTACCATATGTTTAAGCTTTATGTTGATAACGAATTCAATTGTATGGCCATACAGAAACCTCGTTAATCGACACTACCTCAATAGGCCACTGGCTTCGACTGTAATATCAGCTTATATAAGACAGCGAGGTCACCCAAGCTGGACCTCTTTCTTTCTGCCATACAAGTAAGCATATAAAGCCCTCTAAAAGTAGTGGTAGATTTGTTCAAGACAACTTTTACGGAGAGAAACACTTCAATTTCGAGGTTGACAGCACGAATTACCATATACTGAGAATTGGCTGTTATCCCTACGTGAAGTATCATTGCACTCAAAGACCGTATCAGGATTTGACTGCTGAGAATAGTCTCTACAAAATTCTGACCGCTCTGAACTTAGGTAGGTAAATCTGCGACATTGGCTTCAAATTTAGGTGTCCCGTGTTTATTATATGGGATAGCGGCAACATTTTTAATCAAACATACTGACTACGTAACGCTAGAAGATCAAAAGTCCATCCCAATTCACTTCCTCATCTTAGAAACCCATAATTGAAAGAGATGGGTCCCGACTCCGGCTACGAATACGCTCTAACTGTGCATTCTGTGCTTCTACTTGTCTTTGTATTAGGACCTGTCTTGTATCTGTCAGGAAAGGGTATTGTTTTTTGTCTGAGAGTCTTTTTCAGATTCTTGCACAAGTTGTTAGGTGGGGTGTTTTATGAATTGGAGAGAGGCGACTCAAATCAGAACCAAAGGCCCGACTGATATTCCATTTTTATTCAAATAAAATAAATACATTTCCTGTGGAGGGCAACAGATTCAGTCTCATTCAGTTTTAATCGTTTCGACACGACATTGAAAACAATGGTCAGAAAGTCGTGATTCTGGCCTTCTCTGATCTTGGCCAGTTTCTTTTCAAATTTCGCTGACCTTTTGAAGGCGCCGGGCCCTTCGCTTTGAACGCCTTAATCAGTCCTATCCCTATGGAAGCAGGAAAAAGGTTGCGATCAAACACCCGGAGCCAGCCTTCTGGTCTTGATCGAGTACGATCAATTCAGCGGAGATTCTCTTCCAAGTACAAGTAAGTTTCTGGTGTTTCAATAAGCCGTTATTATATATAATAGTTACAGCAGCAGCCAAAAAAACTGCCATTTTTGTGTGTAACTCTGCGCAATCTGGATGGATTTGCACCCCGGGACTAAAATTTGGAACAGTCTAGATTTTCTTTGCGGCTTGAGATCGGAGTTTCATTTCTTTTCTAATAGAAGCGCAATCGGGGCTGAGGTAGTACAACCCCCCAGTCCAGTTCAGCCCCCTGGCTTAAATCCGTCGATGAGCAGAGTTACGCAAAAACAAGTAATGACAGTGTTATGGCAGTTACTGTATACTAGTCGCACCATAAAGTCCCGATACATTTGTCGCATGCAAAAATTAGAGCGAGCTCGCGCGAACGTGTATGTCGCTAGTGCAAAAACGGGGAATTGCCGCGACGGGCGCGAAAGAAAAACAAAAACGCACTGTGCAATGTGTCAGGGCTTTATAGCGCGACTAGTATGTATAAGGAAATGTTTACAAATTCCTTAGAGTAGAAAATTTATTTCTACGTATCCGATTAAAGATTTATGCAAGCATATATATGTCTCACCAGCAGCACCTTATTTCGATCACGTGCCTCTCTCTTCCCCTGCGCTGTTTTTTTGAGTCAAGTCTTACTCAAAGTCAGAGTCGACCCATCTGGTCACGTTTGCCATTTTTCTCGGGTTTTATCTGTGTAGCCATGTTCTGAATCCGGAATTTGTAGGAAGATGACGTCTACAGAGCTGTCAAAGGCTGATCGGGAGTTGAAAGCTCAAATAAAGATCGGCCATTATGTTCTTAAAGAAACTCTCGGAACCGGAACATTCGGAAAAGTGAAAGGTAAGATTGAGTGTCGCAGCAGAAATAAACAAAGTCGGTTTCAGTGGGCATCCATGAAGCCACTGGATACAAAGTGGCGGTAAAGGTCCTTAATCGACAAAAGATCAAAATTCTTGATGTTGTGGGGAAGATCCGCCGTGAGATTCAAAACCTTTCCCTCTTTCGCCATCCGCATATAATAAAATTGTAAGATAAGCCTCATTTTCTAGAAGCGTTCATTTAGGTATCAGGTGATAAGTACTCCAACTGATATATTTATGATTATGGAGTACGTATCTGGCGGAGAACTCTTCGAATACATCGTCAAACACGGTCGGGTAAGTCTTGTCTGTTTCTACAATACATTCATATTTTTAGCTGAAGCCTAGTGAAGCTCGTCGGTTTTTCCAACAAATTATATCCGGTGTAGACTACTGCCATCGCCATATGGTCGTTCATCGAGATCTAAAACCGGAGAATCTTCTTTTGGACGAACGAAACAACGTCAAGATTGCTGATTTCGGTATGCCTTAGTAAACCTTTCTAACACATTTTTAGGTTTGTCAAACATAATGACCGATGGAGATTTCCTCAGAACTAGTTGCGGAAGTCCAAATTATGCGGCTCCTGAAGTAATTTCTGGGAAGTAAGAAAATAAACCTGTTTATTTTATTTTTAGATTGTATGCTGGGCCAGAAGTGGATGTATGGTCTTGTGGTGTCATCCTTTACGCTTTATTATGCGGTACTCTCCCTTTCGACGATGAGCATGTCCCATCGTTGTTTAGGAAGATCAAATGTAAGAAATTAGTCACTTTTTAATTATTCGATTTGAAGCGGGTATCTTTCCCATCCCTGATTATTTGGAAAAATCCGTTGTGAATTTGCTTCTTCATATGTTACAAGTGGATCCAATGAAACGGGCTACAATCAAGGATGTTGTGTATGTTTAAAGATTGATACTCATTTCTTTTCAGAAATCACGAATGGTTTCGAGTGGATTTGCCCGCTTATTTATTCCCTCCGATTAACGAAAGCGAAGCTTCGATTGTGGATATTGACGCTGTTAAAGAAGTCTGTTATGTAAGTTGTCTCTTTCAGACTTACTTTTCTAGAGATATAATGTAAGTGAGGATGAAGTGACAGCTGCATTACTGAGTGACGATGCTCATCATCAGTTAAGTATTGCATACAATCTCATTGTCGACAACAAGAGGATCGCCGATGAAAGTAAGTGGTTTAGGGCGGGAAGCTTGGCCACTTTAAAAGTACGAGTTAGTAAGATTAGTTTAAATTAAACTATAGTGCTTTTTACTTCTTCTTTCCCATATTAGTTGTAATTTGATTGGTCTGCAGTTGAACATGGCTTCCAATTGCATCCCCTGGCTATCCTACAAAAACAAGGGACTGGGCCGGTTGCTGATCAGCCCGGAACCGTTTTCATCCATACTCTGCGGCATGCAAATCAACCCAAGACCGCGCCAGTGGGACTTTGCGGGGCTATGGGCCAGGTGCCGCGGGGCCAATTCTGCTCGCCTGACTGTGACAAGTGCCCTAAGTGGGGCGCCAAGGAATGCCTGTTCAGTCTGCCACGACGAGAATTAAATGCGTGTGATATGTGTCCCAAACTGGGGGAAGAGGGGTGCCCGTTTCACAAATCTCCATCGCAGGCCAGCTGTAACGCCAATCGATGTTAGTGTAGCCTCTTTTACGCACGTTTTGTTTCCCAATTTGTCTAACCTCCAACCCATTAATAAGCTTGCCTTCGCTTTAAATTCAACTCTCTACCGCAGTCTAACCCTGAGATTGTGTTGTGATTTTGCTTTATCTGACTAAATGTTGTTTTTTAGCTGCAAAGCTTTCGATAGAAGAGTTTTATCACATAACCCCAGCGAGCAAACTTCATCATGCTGACCAAGCTAGTCGACATCCGGAGCGAATGAATCGTAAGTGAAGTGAAAACAAGCCAATGAGTTGATTTAGAAAGTTCCAAGATAACATCCACACTTGAATATAAAGAAAATAGTAATCAAATCCAAACTAATCACAAATCTCCTCACGTGAAACGGGCTAAATGGCATCTGGGTATTCGGTCGCAAAGTCGTCCTGAAGATATCATGTACGAGGTCTTCCGCGCAATGAAGTACCTTGACTTTGAGTGGAAGTTGTTGAATGCGTATCATGTGGTAGTGCGGAAGAAGCCAGAGGATCCGAACACTGAAGTGGTAAGTCTACCGTCATATGATTGTCACTGTTTTCAGCCAAAGATGAGCCTTCAATTGTATCAAGTGGACCAAAGAAGTTATTTGTTAGATTTCAAAAACCTTGTGGACGACGAGCCAGGAACGGTAATATCGGAGAATCCGTCGTTTGCTTCTCGGCATGCGTCAGTCTCAATGCCAGTAAAGCCATCTTTACGGAATCATCGAGCACAATCCCTGCCTATGCCGATTGAAGTAAGTGATCAAGTCGAGTAACATTTATTGCTCCCATAGGTCCAAAAAGCAGCAGCCGCACAAGCACTTGAAGCTTCTAATGCAACCAAACAATCACAGACCATGCAATTCTTTGAGATGTGCGCTGCCTTGATTGGAGCTCTCGCACGATAAATTTAATCACCGTACTATTTAGTTATGGTTGGATTAAAATGTGTACAGTTTCTTCAATTTTACATAGTCATGGAGGAAGGAGAGTAATAACCAAGACTTTATGAACTTCTCGGAATGTATTACGTTTTGTTTCGCTGTTTAGGAGAGCCGGTATGGAATAAAGATAATGTTACATTTTTAACAAGTGAAAGTGACCAGACATCACATAGATCCTCGGCACAACTGCGAACCCCGAACGAGCAAGAGTGACGTCGATGTCCCTCACTCTTCACTCGTTGAGATTGGCAACGATGTCAGTTAGGTGAAGGAATAAAGGACGGAGACTCTACGAATTTCATAAATGCAGAGAAAGGGAAAAGATGGAGTTTTAGAGTATATTTTTGAGCAAATACGGTCTCATCATTGAAGCCGCTTATCTTGAGCCCACCTTGTTTAGAAAGTGTTTGTCCTTCTTCCAAAGCCTTTCCTGCGTGATTCATTTTCTCGCCTTTTTGTGGATTCAATCCGCTTTTCCATACTGTATCACCCTAAACACACCTTTTTTGTCAGGAAAAAAAACGTTGCGAGTGTGTACTTAGGTGTGAAAGGAAAGGATGACATGTAAATTGATAATTACAATGAAAATAAATAAAACGTTACTAGAGTACCAGCAAGCCTCCGTTATTAAAAACTCTTGTATCAAATAGCTAGCGTCAACTCCTGCATGAGCTAGCTGTGAGCGAATGGGATTTGCGGCAGACGTCTCCAGCCGCGGGGCCCCATCCAAAATGTTGAGATGCGTCTATCGGTTATTGACATTTCGTCAAATTCTGAGTTTTCCGAAGAATAATATTTTAAAAAATTTCTGCTGTTCTTGAATCTAGATATCTGTCTATGTATTTATTATTCCGCGTTAGTAACCTTTAAAGTTTGTGTTTTTATTTTTTCAATGGTTCAGAGTGCCACCGGACGGCCTCGAGGGCGCCCGCGCAAGGCAACTGTCATTAAACCTAAACGTAAGGCTACTCTGCATGTTGTACAGTTTTAGGTGCTCTAAAAAGACCAGCAGTTGTTGATGTTGAAACTACAACTAAGCGTGCTAAACTTATCTCGTTACGAGTTGATGATCCAGTAATTTGTCGGAGATGCAAAACGATTGGCAAGGATACTCAAGGATTAGTCGATGCATTAAGAACAAAGTATTCCTTACCGAACATTGGTAAGAAGTCTTTGGTTATCAATGCCGAAGGCGTTTACATTGTTCCACCAAACGGGAAAGAGGATGATGTCGAAACAAAGATTTGCATTGCCATAAATGAAGAAGAAGTACCCAAAATCGGTGGAAAAGTGATAGAATTCAACTTAGATAAGATTACAGAGGAAGATGAAGATTCGGATTCCTTTGAAAGGGATGAGGAACATGATGAATTCCTTTTGAAAGAACTCGTCAAGGTTGAAGGAAGAGATGACGAAATTGAAAGTACAACGCTATTGAATGATAGTGGTGTAGAAAGTAACGAAGTAGCTAGCGAAACCTGGGACGAAGAGTCCGACAACAGTACGTAACACGTAATTGCTTTATGATTCTATAACTAATTATTTATTTAGGACTTTCACCATCTCCGGTAGATTCTGTTCCGGAAACAGCACTGCCTCCAACCCAACATCTGCCTGACTTTAAGCCCATAAGTGACTGTAAATTGAGATGCGACGCAGATTACGTTCTGAATAATGATCGGCCTGACAAATGCATGTGCAATTATACGGATGATGAGAAGAAGCAAGGAAAGGCTTGCTCCTCTGGCCAATGTCTGAACAGGGCAATGAGATACGAATGCCCTACAAGATGTCCTTCAGGGGAATACTGTCGAAATAGAAGATTTCAAAACGTAAGTTTTTGCGTATTTGCCACTTGTGTAACTTTGATTTCGGTGGTTCTCAAGGAAATGATGTCCTTTTCCTTCTGTTTCGATTATTGAAATGTTTCATTACAGAAGGAGTATGCAAAGATTGAACCTTTTTTTGCGGGGGCAAAAGGATGGGGAATACGATGTTTGGAGAATGTGCCCAGGTCGGTTTTTTTTATTTTTAAATATTAGAATTTTAGTGGCTCATTCATCATTGAATATGTTGGCGAGATTATTGATTCATTCCAATGCCGTAAACGGTCTAGAAAGTATGCAAAGGATCAGAATCACAAACATCATTATCTGATGTCCCTGACATCTGAAACTTTCATCGACGCAACGAGAAAAGGAAACATTTCACGCTTTGTGAATCATAGTTGTGATCCCAATGCAGCGACAGAGAAATGGACCATTAATAGGAGGACGAGGATTGGATTCTTTGCGATCAAAGATATTTCCGCAGGCGAAGAAATTGTTTTCGATTATAATTTTGAACGGTTTGGGTAAGTTCTTTTCCGACTCAAATTATTTTTTTAGAAAAACTGCGCAGAAATGTTACTGCGGATCCTCGAACTGTCGTGGCTACATATCTGGCAAGCAAGAAACATCTGAGGATATAGTTGAAGAGGCGGAAGACGACGAGTTGAGCGAGTCGGATGAGGAAGACGACGAGCTCTCTGATACTTCTGAGGATGAAGATGATGACGATTTTGTTCAACCTGCACCTCCGCCACCCTCATTGCCCAACAAGATATCCACTGTTGTAACCAAGGCTCGATTGGCCGAGCAAAAGGCCATTGCTCTCGAGAAGAGAATACTGACTCAATTCGCTCAATGGGTCGAGAACGGAGAGATATCACAGAACTTGGAGCACTTCAAGAGGTATGTTTGGGAGCTCTGATGGAAATTTATATCTCAAAGCTTTGAATTATCATATTCTTTTAGGCGCTTGACAGAATTGAATTGGCCGGGGTCTGCAAAGCAGTGCATAAAATATATAAACGACTTCGACGAAGCAACGATGAAGCGGTTTAGTGAGAGAAGCGCCATGGATGCTATTTGGTATCTCAGTACGACATATTTTGAAAGTCGGATTAATGCGACCCAATTTCCCGTTGTACATATGGTAGTGAATATTCTACTCAAAGTTACTCTGAGGAGTCAACATCAGGTGAAGGAATGCACGAAGAAACTTCTGAATGATTTTATGAGAGCTGTAGATGTAAGTCGGGTCGGCGCGTTTCTATCGGTTTGGTTTAGAAATTTTGTTCAGTTGTCAAGGAAGACGATGTTGGAGATGAGGATATCGAAGACGCAGTAAATATAATGGTGCGGACAGTGGAGGAAGTAGATCCGGAGACATTAAGATTGGCCGCTGAGATTAAAGGGACCATATACAAGTTGTACGAGAACTGGGCCGTACTACCAGAACACGAATATCGGATACCGAAAAAAATGTAAGTAATGGACAATTTGGGCACACAACGTTTAGACTGTACTAGAAAAGAGGAATTCGAGCTAAAATTGCGCCATTATCGATCGAACTTTTGTGACACTTTGCACCAAACTGGTGGTCTTAAAAATACGATATTTGTTTGTGTTATTCAATCTTTGAGATATTCCACTTCAAAGTTCCAAAAATCGAGAACTTTGCAGTCATCTAGCGGGCGACGTTTAGTCACGAATCCTACAAAACTGGTCAATCTGCACTACAACACCATTTTCAATCACCATGCAAAGTTTCAGAACTTTTTCCAACTCGTAACTCGACTTATTGAGTCATCTTTCCTGCTATTAGAATGATTGAAATCGTTGCCCGGGCTTTTGGCAAAATGAAAAAATCCTTGGCATTCCGCAACTAGAGAGATTTTAATTATCAAACTCATCAAACATGGTGTTTTTGAAAGACAAAACAGACCTGCCGTAACAATAAAAAATCTGATAGGTTCTAAAGCCTTTTCCTGTCAAGATTTTTTTTCAATACCGCACAGCATTCCGAACTTTTTTCGCCGCCGATCGGTGTCCAAAAAAATGAAAAATTAAAAAGTGCACATTACATTTTCATGTGTGTAAGGGTAGCCAGAAGAGATACCGGCAAAAACAAAAACTCTTTATGTAGAGTAATCAATTTCCTTTCAGAGTATGTAAGTATTGTCTTCAGGTTGTCCGCTACCTTTGAGAAAATCGTCACTAAAAAAATGGAAATTTCGATTTTGAATGCCAAAAAAATGTACTTTCTTGGGGCCGCCAAAAAAGATGTTGGAGTCTATCGTAAAGAGAATTTCAAGGGCTACAACATATTAAAATTTCAAGATTTTTGTGGGGGTTTGAGTCAAGTTAGAGTGAAAAAACACTTGATTTTGCACTTTTTCTTGATTTATTTGCACTTTTAGTGCAAAAATAAAAAACCATCCGTGGGCGATGGAATCTGTGTGTCATGTCGGATATGCATGCCAAACATGAAGCTTCGCCGACGCTCCGGAGTCGCTGAATATCCGTTTAAATACGAAACCTTAGAGTACTATTTCTGTCGTTTGAAATCGCTTTATGTGCTCCAAGATCCCTTCTATCAAAAATATATTGTGTGTATACAGTGTATAACAACTGCATAACGACTTAGTTGCAAAAGTCTAACTCAGATTGGCGGTTAATTTAATTGGTGTTGCAACATCAAAAATTGGCTCTGGGAAGGATTTTCTGCCAAATTCAATTTTCGAAATGAAAAAAATATATCGTGAGTAAATGATAAGAAGTTGTTATACACTGTATATAGACAATATACTTTTGATCAAAAGGTATCTTGGAGCAGATAAAGCGACTTCAAACAATAGAAATAGTACTCTAAGGTTTCGTATTTAAACGGATATTCAGCGACTCCGGAGCGTCGGCGAAGCTTCATGTTTGGCATGCATATCCGACATGACACACAGATTCCATCGCCCACGGATGGTTTTTTATTTTTGCACTAAAAGTGCAAATAAATCAAGAAAAAGTGCAAAATCAAGTGTTTTTTCACTCTAACTTGACTCAAACCCCCACAAAAATCTTGAAATTTTAATATGTTGTAGCCCTTGAAATTCTCTTTACGATAGACTCCAACATCTTTTTTGGCGGCCCCAAGAAAGTACATTTTTTTGGCATTCAAAATCGAAATTTCCATTTTTTTAGTGACGATTTTCTCAAAGGTAGCGGACAACCTGAAGACAATACTTACATACTCTGAAAGGAAATTGATTACTCTACATAAAGAGTTTTTGTTTTTGCCGGTATCTCTTCTGGCTACCCTTACACACATGAAAATGTAATGTGCACTTTTTAATTTTTCATTTTTTTGGACACCGATCGGCGGCGAAAAAAGTTCGGAATGCTGTGTACCGGGCTAAATTACAGTTATTCTAATTTCTCGAAGAAGCCAAAAAAATTATTTAACAGTACGCCAAACATTTGTTTTCGTGGCGTGACGCGACCAGAGTTCCGTGAAAAAACGTTGTGGCACCTAGATTTGCAGGAAGTTAATCCGGTGATTTTTAAGCATTTGAAGACAAATTATTTGTGGATATTCTTCCAGGTTGCAAGTCATTAAACAAGAACGGGTATCCAAGTGGGAGCCAGCACCACAACTACCCCCAGAACAGCCCCAACATGATCCCATCATACTTGCAAATTCCAATGCTGAAGGATTAATCAAGAAAGAGCCAGAAGAACGAAAGACGACTGTCAACATAACAGTACCCTCCACTTCAGGAATGACCACAGTTGTGCATTTAGGAACGACAGATCAAAGTTTGTGTAGCGATACGTATAATTAAAAAACAAATTTTAGTGTACAACATGAGCCAGATGCCAATGTATGGGATGTATCCGCCTTTTTCCTTCATGCCGCCACCCCTGCAGGGGATGTCCGTTCCCCCGTTTATGACTCCCTTGCCTCCCCCAGGGCTTCCTTCAGTTCCCCCGTTTATGCCTCCTCTACCCCCGACTCCGAGGCAGTCCTTGCCTCCGCCAAATCAACCTTTGGTGGACCAGAAACCACCCCCTCCTCCTCCCCCTCCACCCCAACTCATCATTCCGCAGCTTTCGAAGATAACTGACAATAGTACTGAAAAACAATTCAAAGTAGCCCAAATGCAACCAGAACTATACCAGAACACAGTAGAAGATGATATCCCCGAATCCTTGATCAGCGTGCTGGCTAGGGATATGGCTCCAGAAAAGGCCCAATCAGTGTGTTTCGAGCTCATGAAAAGGTTTGAGATTAAAGCCAGGAAGAGCACGACTGAAAATTCGGTTGAACAAAGCGCCAGTGGCAGTAAAGCTTGGATCGTTCCTTCGTTTGAGGAAAACGATGAATTTACGTTACAGAAGTCTCAACTGAACAAGTTAACGTTGTCAGAAGAGTCAGCTTCCTTGAATAAGAAGCCTCACCGGGTCCGAATTGCGGTTCCGCCTTTGCCCCCAGCAACCATGGATGCTACAAGTGTTCTTGCTCACACCAACAGTTTGAAACAATATCGGAATTTGTTGGATAGAGTAAGTTCCAACTTCTTTATTAATCTCATTTTCAGCACATAGAGTCGGTTTCCAAGTCACTGATGTAAATTGTGTAATTTAAATCCACTTTTATGTCTCTAGTTAGTATGTTAGAATATTGTGTAATATAAGTAATTATAGTTGCGTAATAAACAGTCTTAAGAACGTTTAAGTTAATATTTAATGGTTTTTTATGTTCCGTCGTTACCGTTTCCCTTTCTTCTGAAAATTAAAAACTTGAATTAACCAGTTTTTATTCTCCAAAAAGATGCCACCGAAAGCGGTGAAGGTGAATCTGATTTATCCGGAGAATTATTTTTACGAGAAAGTACTGAACGATTGGAAGAACAACGCCAGCGATGCTAACGGGCGGTTTGTGGTCAGCAAAGCCTTGGAGAACTTGAGGAAATACCCTCTGCGGATTAACGGGTACTCTGATCTGAAAACAATTAAAGGTAAGGAATCATTTTATTCTAATATTTTTTTTCCAGGTGTTGGTGAAGACTTCGCAACTCGCTTGGACTCCGCTCTCAAATTTTACAAAGAGTTAAGTAAATCGGATTCACTGAGTTTAAAAGAGATTAGAGCAATAAAAAATGGGGATGCACTTCAGTTTTTATGCGAATCTACCGTATCTCGTGGGAAGAAAACCATTCCATTTCTCTCAGTGGAGGCCCGGACGAATGTCAGATTGATGGCCAAGTTCACTGGAGTGGGATATGAACTGAAGACTAAGTCTTCTGAACAGAAACCGAAGCCCTGCTGCTCCAACGTTGGGACAGGGATAGTACAAGGATCGATAGATACGGTAAGACCCTGCCGTCATTTACATTTCTCCTTTTCAGGAATCAACTATCAGCTTTTTGGCGCCAACTTCGTCAACGCTTCGAATCTCCACGCCCAGGAAAGATATATTTTCGGATATTGTAAACGAAGAACAGTCATTGTTAGAATTTCATCCGAATCACGGAAGCAATGCTCAAGTACTACTGGTGGTAGATAATAGGGAAAACAGAAATGATGGAAGATCTAAGGGGCTTTGTGATCATCTTCAGAGGAAAAATGTCCAATATGATCTCCGTCCTCTTTCAGTAGGAGACTTCCTATGGACTTTAAGTGTGGGATCAGGTCATGAGAATGAAATGGTTTTGGATTTTATTGTCGAAAGGAAGACGTGGGATGATTTGAAGGTGCAAAAAAATGATTCATGTAGCAACCTTTATTGCCTTTTTTAGACCAGTATTAGGCAGTCTCGGTACCACGAACAAAAACAACGTCTAAAGCAGTCAGGAGTTAAAAATATAATTTTATTGGTGGAGGGACCGAACAGTCGTGTCGACCCTTCGTTGGAACAAGCAATTGTCTCTACTTGCATTCAGGATGGCTTCATGGTTCAGAGAGTTCAGAACCTAGCTGAAACCGCACATTTCCTGCGTGACCTGACCAACTACTTGACTAAACGTATAAACAGTGAATCGGTAAGGAAACTGAAAGATTAAAACTTTTTCTAGGTTTCTGGCCAGTCGTTCTCTACTTTCCAAGACGAAAGCAAAAAGACGAAGGAGGTCACCGTTTCCGATTGTTTCTTGAAACAATTAACCGTGTGTCCGAGAGTCAGCACCAACAAGGCAAAAGAAATTGTCGCCCGATTTCCTTCACTTAGAGCTTTAAGATCTCTATATAGTCGAGGATTTTCACAAGTTTCCCATGAGGATAAGCTTCAAAATGCTATGCCTACGATCCCAGCCAGTGTCAGCAGACAGGTGTCGCTTTTTTTCTCATAAAACTAAAATATACTGTAATTTATTTGAAGTGCAGCAATAACGGGGAATAAAAATAAATTAGAATTTCAGTCAAAATATAAGGAGGTTAGGATGTTTTGAGATTCAGTAGACAACACCGATTTTTTCCATGAGCATTTCATCCGAGATTCCGTTCTGGACATCCAGTTTGAGAGATTTCAACTTTTCAACCGTCAAAGCTTCGTTTAATATAGCTTTGCTGGCGTGGTCGGCTTTCTTGATAAGGTCGGGCTTCAGTCCAGCCATTTTGGCAGTAAAGAAGCCATACGACTTGGAGCTTGATCCCTCGGTTAACTGGTATAAGAAGGTGATGTTATCCATACAAGGGTCATCGCAGTTTGCATCTTTTTCGACCAGACAAGCCTAGAAGGTATGATTTATTACAACATACAGTAGCTGCCAAAAAAACTGTCATTTTTTTGTGTAACTCTGCTCAAATTAGGATGGATTTAAACCAAGCAAATACCATTGTGTAGGGAATTATTGCTGTTATCCAATGGTGTAGTGATTGGAGCGATTTTACATCTTAGTGTGTAACAACCGTCGATGTATTAGGTCTAGAAGTATGACTCCGCCGTTTTTTTGTTTTGCGTTTTTTTACAGGTTGCAGCAAGGTTTAAAAATTTCTGTTAAGATCCTCTAAAAGAACTTTGAAAACGCTATCTATTGATATATTTTTTGTATAGTAGGGCTTGACATAGCGGTTTTTATGAAGCTTCAAAGATGACCAACTTCGTCCCTGGAAAATCGTCATTTGCGGGAAATTTTACCCTGCACGTGTAACGCGAGGGAAAACGTTTTTAATGCGTCAATTGCTTAGAGAAGCTTACGTTAGTTGTGCTTAGTGAGAAAAAATCCGTGGGGAACGGGTTTAACGGTTCTAGCCCCGTGATTTTCAAACCCATCTAAAAAAATTGAAGATGGAGATTACTGGATACAAAGCGATGCCCATACACAAAAAAAGTTGGCCGTGGTGCTCAAAGTGCCACAGAAAGGAGTTTCACTCAGTTTGCAATGAATTGAAAGGATCCAGAGAGAACGGACTTGAGTGTCTCATGGAATGACCTACAACAATATAGAGAACTTGCGAAATTTTGATAGGCAGACCAAAGGGAAGCTATTTTTGCATCGTTTTATGGCCACAGACGAAAAACCCAGCGACTTTGAGAACCCGAAGCGCATGCGACCGCATAGTCTAACATTACCGGTAAGAAAGCATTGCGCTGTATAATATGATGACATAAACAAGTTGTTCTTCACTGTAAGCTCTTGAAACTCGGTAAAACGGTTATTGACCTCCGTTGACAACAGTGGCCGATGCAAATGAACGGAGAGCTATGACTAAAGCGGGCGGAATGACCAATTTTTATTTTGCTGCATGATCACGCTAGAACCCATGTTGAAAAACTGGTCAAGGACACCCCAGAACAGCTAGGATGGGAGGCCTTACCTCACCCGCTATACTCTACGGACAACGAGCTTTCAGATAAGCACTTATTTCCACCGATAGCACACGACCTGAGGCAGCAGCGCTTCGCTAAACACAATGATGCCAAAAATTAGGTTGATATTTGGATGGCTTCAAAACAGCCAAAAAATGTTTTTGGTGGATTGAAAAGTTGACCAAATTACGGAAACACCTCGTAATTAATAGTAGAATATAAAACTGGATGAGGTTTAGGGTAAAAATTTTTTGCTATGATCAAAACAATCAGCAGAAAAAAACGGCGGAGTCATACTTTTAAACCTAATAAAAATGTTGGAACGAAAAAAAACTGCCAATTTTTCCAAAAACAATTACCGCTTGCATACACAAATCATATATATTCTGATTACGAAATAATGTGCCACTGCACATAAAGGGAGCCAAGAAAAATTAGTTTAATAGACTTTTTTGGTGGTCCCTAGTACGATACCCCAAAACATGACGGAAAATTCGAAGAACAACGACAATGCCTTGCAGTAGCGGCTAGATAACCTACTATTAAAATTGAACAATGATTGGGAGCCGAAATTTAAGTCTACGGCCTCCTCTTGATATTCAAGCTTCTCCGGCAACAAGTTGCTGTAGAAAGACTTAGTTTTCAGTTCAACATATACTGCCGGAAAAACTTGAATGTCAAGTGGAGGCCGTAGACTTAATTTCAGCTCCCAATCATTGTTCTATTGCAATAGTAGGTAGTAATGATTTGCCACGGCGTATCAAGGGGCAAATTCTTTTGGAAAAATTTAGTTTTTTGCCTTTCCAAAAATTGTAAATCGGCAGTTGTTACACACTAAGATGTAAGATCGCTCCAATCGCTACACCATTAGACAACATCAATAATGCTCTACAGAATGGTTGAGCAGAGTTACAAAAAGAAACAAAAAAAAATGGAAATTTTTTTGGCAGCTACTGTAGGTTACCTACCATGTGACCTTCTGCAATTCTTGGATTCTCCGCAGCAATTTGGCAAAGACTGTGATAATGGGTTGAAAAGATGGAGCGACATCCTACGTGATCTGCCATGTAACGAAGAACGGCACCCGCAATTGCTGTTCCGTCATGAGTACTGAACGAAACATTAAGTTGTGTTAAATTTTCCGCCATTGGTTGGTGTTTTTTTTTATGGGGCTCCTACTTTTAAACAGGAAACCCTCTTTTTCCATAATAATCTATTGTCACAAAGAACATGTTTAAGCCTCAGAAAATCACTTTTTACTCTAGTCTAAACTTTTAAACTGAGCTTCAAGATTCAAGTGCGCAGGAAAAATTCTGAGTTACCAAGGAATACGGGAAGAAACAATGTCCGAAAACTGCTTATTATCGCACATTGGCCTTGTCTCGGCTTAAATTTCATAAAGAAATGGCGGGCAACTTTTGACACTACCTAATAATAAGAAACAATAAATGCAACATACCTGGTTCCTCTTCCCAATTCGTCAACAATGGCCAAAGAATGTGGAGACGCAGAGCGAAGAATAATATTGGTCTCATTCAGTTCCATGTAGAAGGTAGATTGACCTAGTATTATTATTTAGAAAAAAATTAGAGCCATTTACCTGCAGTCAAACAATCGCTCGCCCCAATCCGACAGAATATTCTGTCGACTGGGCTGATTCTCATCTTTCTCGCCGGAACCATGGATCCCTAAAATGGGGTAAAGCCGGATAAAAGAAGATTACCAATTGAGCCAAGACCGAGAGGACTGCGATCTGTCTCATCAGGGTCGATTTGCCGCCCATATTGGCTCCTGTAAGCAGCAAGAGAGCTGGGTTATCTCCACCAAGGGCAACGTCGTTTGGAATGAATTCAGATACATTCTGCCCAAGTTGGAACAAACCGGTGGCCAATGTGGGATGATAACCCCCATGAATCTCGATGACGGGCTAAAGCGAAACAATCTCTGCAAATTATTAGTTACCTTTTCAGCATCATATATAAACTCCGGGAAACACATCTGGATCGGAGACTGCGACGCATACTTTGCCAGTGATAACAAACAGTCAAATGTCGCGATCTTTCTGATTATGGACACCCAGCGGTCCTTCCTTAAACGCAATCTTACTGAGATCATTGTCAAGCCTACCTCAAATCAAAGCTCTCGAAAACACGTCTAGTGTAATCGTTGTTAAATTCTTGCGTAATCTTCAATGCGGCGTCTAAATCCGAAATTAAACCGTCTAATTCCGGGGTTGAGAATCTTCTCCATCCCTTAAACAGAATAAAAATATTTTCTTGTCTTACCTGTCTCTTCGATTTCAGTTCATAATTGTGATCGAGGGATCTTGACAGTTCGTCCGGGACCTCCAGGAGATATGGAGTCTTTGACGCACCTTGGAACCTTAACTGCTGAAATTAAAAATTTCTAATTACAGTGTGTTTGCGTGTTACTTACACTGCATTTCAACTTTTTCTTCTCGTTCTTCAAGAACTCCTCCAAAGCACTCTTTGCATCGTCGATCGCCTTCAAGGAATTGTCATAATCGCTGTCTACTCCAGGCTTCGGGATAATCTTTCCCTCTTCAAGGGCCTTTTCTCTGTTCCCAATGAGTGCGTTGAAATGCTGCAGATCGACAGCCAGCGTCTCTGGACGTTCATCTAAGCATTCGGCGATCAATGGAGCGCTAGAAACATAAAGATGAGGGGATGTTGTCACGCCCCTGAGGGTATATATAAACCATCTTGAACTTACATGCCAACATCACCGTCAACTTGATTGGCATAATAAGTGAGTAACTTCAAGATGAGTTCCATTCCATCTAAGGCCAAGATCAAGTTTTTCACCTTTCTGGCTCCATATCTCTTGGCTTCGAACATATGAGCACGGCCGTCAGGATGTTCCGTGGATCTGTATTTTAAACCCAGACTGTGAATACTCTGAAACAACTTCTCCAGATCTGCGACTTTTTTCAGCAGCTCTCCGCCTTTGATTTCTAACTCCATTCCTTGCGGAGAAGCCAAGAACTTTATGGCCTCCTGTCTACTCTGTATAACACATGGATCACAGGAAGGAATACAAATCCAGCGACGCAATTCTCTTTTGCCGAATGGAGTAACGCAACGATTGATAGTATGGAAAAGCGAAAAGTCTCTACCAGCAGCCTCCTTCTTCTCATGAGCCCGTTTCTTACTCAAGGGATCGCTTGGTGGAAGTAGATGAAGTGCATTCAGAGAATAGCTATCCAAAACCATTTTCACATTTTTCCATTTTTCAATTCCATTAGTCTAGAAAATACATGTAACCTGAAGATTCACCAACCTTATCCTTCTTGAAGTTCAGAGTGGATGGACTGTAGAACGAAAACTTTTTCATTGTAACCATATCAACATCAATCAGGCATCGTTTTAGATACCACAAGACAGCTCCGAGAGCAGAAACGGCCAACCCGTAATCGGGATGAGGAGTGGGGATAACTTCTTCCACATCATTTACCACCTTCTTCAACACCTCAGGCCATTCATTCACATCTCTCCCCAAATATTTTTCGGAGAAGAGCTATATTAATTATACCAGCAATAACCTTCTAACTTACCTGTTTCAACGTCTCGTCACTTGTGAAGAATTCTTTCTTCGAGCTGAGACCATGGCCATTTGTTTTGCGAAGAACGGCACTCAGAATTGCGGCGGTTGTGGAGCCGATATGACCTTTCTCAAATAGATATTCAGAAGGCTGATTATGCGCCAAGAAGGTACGCAATGAAGAAAAACTCTCATCATCCGTGAATTCGGACAACTGAAAGTATGATGACATTAATGAAACTAGCGAAGCACATCAATCAAATCATTCATATCAAAATAATTTACAATAAACTCTCCAATTTGACAGTCAATCAGACAAATCCCAAATCGGCTCTTCAATCCGTTTTCCTCACGTATCTTCTGAAAAAAACCAAATTATAAGATGCTACAGTGCGTCTCAGGATTTTGGTTCCACCCAGTTTTTTGATCATAACTCGTGGGGTTTTTTCGAAATGTCATGAAATTTTACGCAAGTGTTAACCAGCCTTTAATAATAAGCTATGGAAAATTTCATCCCATTTGGCTTCAATACTCGGACGTTATGGCTATTTTTCTAAATTCCGCATGTCCCACATTTTTGGTTCCACTTATAAATTTGTGATTTTTGGCCCAATTTTTGCTGCATATTCCATAGCTTATTAGTCAAGGCCGGTTAAAACTTGCGTAAAATTAAATAACATTTGAAAAAACCCCCGCGAGTTATGATCAAAAAAATGGTGTGGAACCAAAAACCTGAGACTGCACTGTATTTACTGTTTCAAAAGTTTCGTCTTTATAAATAAAAAAAAGCCTGTAGAAAATAAAGTAGCACAAATCAAAAATTTTGTGAAGGGTTGCCCCATGCATATATGCTTTCATTCAATCAAGCTCTGGAAATGTTTTGAAGTGTCACCAAAAAATGGCGAATTTTTTTTGAATCACCTTACAGGAAGTATCCCATGTGCGACGCTCAGGTTTTGATGAAACTTGGCACAAATTTCGAATATTTTTTCTAAGACATATGCGAGAATCCTAGCTCGCGCTTTGCAGAAACAACCGACATTTTTAGATTTTTTTGATTGACAATTTTTCCCGAACTTCGGCACGAAAAGTTTCATACCTATTTCTACCGTAAAGTATAATGTTTCCACAAAAAATAAATTTTTTCCGCGCGAAACTAGCGAAGTTATGGCCAAAAAGTGTTTTTCTCTCTGATCGCTCTCCGCGTTTGGCATGCCTCGGCGGCAAAGATCGTTCAATATCCCGGCTGCACTTGCAAAGCGCGAGCTAAAACTTTCAGGAATTGATATCTAATATATTCCCGATGTGTGTGCCGAATTTAAAGAAGATCTGAACGTCGCACTTGGGTACTTCCCTTGTTAATAAATTAAATCCATACCTCCTCCTTTAAGGCCATCAAGAAAGTCGAGTCAGCAGAAGAAGTTTCGAGGGATTCGGTGTCCAAAACGCTGACACCCCTTGTTGCCACGGATGTGATGCGACACAACTCTCTGAGCAATCGTATCAATTTTAAGCCACATAACCCTACCTCATCACGACTTTGTCCTTCAACTTCTCTTTTTTGGCTCTTTCGGCCAGCTGATCAGGAGTCTCAGTCTGCTCAACTCTGGCTACATTGTAGCCTTTGGCAATCAATCCTTCTGCAAACTTGGCGTATCCAATTTCTGGGAACCCACTGTGCGCAAATTTTCCCTGGATAATTTTGTAATATAAATATAAAAATATCCTACCCTCATGTAACTGATTCCCAATTTCTCTACAGCAATTACGGCATCCATATGGTACAGTTCGTAGAATTTTCCGACTTTGAAGAAGAGAACAGTATCAAAGTTGGCAGCCTTTAGTCTCCACCATTGCCGATGTCCTAAATCATGACATAACAAACAATAAATCTAAAAGAACCTTACCCGGAGACTGCTCTTTTATGAAGTCTTCGGGAACAAACAGAGTCTTAGGATCGTAATCTGGGTGATCTGGACGTCTTTTGTTGGCATCTCTGATGTTCTCAGGCTTCAGAAACGGGAAACTCAAATGAACAAAATCAACGTCGTTCTCTTTGTCGTTCAGATTCCCACGAATCTCCTTGACCCGAGCAGGGGACTGTATGCATATAGATTGATACTAAAAATAACTTACCTTAGCCGTTTTGGCAGTGGTAACCCGAACAGATTTAGGGGTTGTGAAGCCTCTAGATGAGGCTGATGATTTCAGAGGCGCTTTTTTGGTTGGGGTTTGGGGACGAGAAGACATTTCTTCATGATCATCAATGTTGAAGTCTTCGTCCTCGTCATCTGAGGTAATAACTCTGCGTTTCTTAACAGATTTCGGAGTCTTGGGGGTGACATCCCTAACGTCATCATCATCACTTGGAACCCGAGCCCGCTTCAATGAACTGCTACCCAGGTTTTCTTTCTTCTCGTCCGTTGTGGGAACTTTAGGAGTCACCTTGAAATACGAAAAAAGACTGGGTTGATTTGGCCCAACCGGAATTGGCTTTTTACCCTTAGGTGTTCTCGACATCGTACTGTAACAACATATTACAAAAAACAAAAACAGACATAAAATAAGAACGTGACAAAACGTATAGACACAACACAGTTAATACATTTTACTTATTTATTCACAAAATTATATCTGTGACTGAAGTTGAAGGATCTGAGAATTCAGGTGAACGGGGAAACGACAATTCACCTCAGCAACAAATAACAAGACGACTTTCGAAATCTGCTTCAAATCACTTCGGGAGTATTCAGAGCCATTACGAGAAAGCTGGACCAAGACTTTGAACAACGTGATGATGACATGGTGCATCACTTCCTTTACCTAAATCGAATTTTTAAACAATTGACTTTGCTTACCCGATCTGAAACCAAAGTATAGTCGGAAACCCGGATTGACATCTCGTCGTTGGAAAAGGGGATTAGTTTCATTTCCTGGAGCGTCCTCAAAGCCTTAAAGGGATCGGTTAATGAAGCTGCGCTGAATATATTCAGCTGGATCAAACGTTCCAATTCTCTCTTCAGAGTAACATCTAAGTCAACATTCTTGAGTCCCAGAAGCCAATAAGCCAACTTCAACGTTTCCTCTGAGCCCTCCTTTTTTCTATTTTCGGACGTTCCTTGAGAAATCAGTGACACCAAGTGTTTTGAACACAGCTTGAAAGCATCACTCGCCCTCTAAAAATGATTGGTTAATTTATTAGGGTGTCCAACAAGTCCTGCCTATTTTCGAACTTGATAATTAAGAAGAGACCATTACGGTGCACCGCGGTAGCCTGAATGACTGCACTCCTTAATGCTTTTTACTGTTAAAACCGTCATTCCTTACACTTATATAAATAGCATAAAACTTGAACAAACTACATTCCCTCCAAGCAAATAGTTGAAATTCTTTAATATCATCCGCTCTCGGGAAAAAAATGCGTTCTATGGCAAGTGAGGCTAATCTTTTGCTATTGCACTTTAATATAATACATCTACTGAGCACCCTGTTTCTAAAGAAGCCTTACTTCCGCTGAATTAATGCTTATGACGCTTTCCTGCAGGCTTCTTGTATCACTCGCCAGTATTATGATGCACATAACATAAACAAAAAATTGTAGCGCAAATTGTCCGTAAATTTAAATAATTGGGAAATTTTTAAATTATGCATATCTCAAGACACAAACTGGCATAGGCGGTGATTATTATGTCATTATGTTCACCCACAAGCCTAGATTACCTATGACACACAGCTACAGCCAAAATTTCTACCATTGACAAATCGAGTCAGAAAAGCATGAACTTTTTAAATGTCTAGTACAATATCAGGGTAGTGTGGGTAGCAAGTGGGTTGTGTCGCCTCGTCATATAGGGATAAGAAGGTCAATTGCTAAGCTCCAAAACCGCATCTCACAACATAATGTCAGACATATCCCATAAAGCGTTTCAAAGCTCACAAGTATCTGAACCACTCGATGACCCAAAAATTAGAAAGACTAATAACAAAAACGGTAATTTTAAAAGACGATTTTTGACTCGGTGAATTAGCCGAGGACATAGAAAAAAATACGACCGCTGTAGGCAATTACTTCAAAAGCGTGAATTGTAAAATATGGTACCTTAACGCAACACTTGGAAAAAATATTGTTCGCTTTTTCTTAGCCAACAGTTATTTAACCCCCTTTTTTTTCGTATGTTTCACTGATGGCTGATGCATTGTCAGAAATCGTCTTCTAAGTAAAAAATCACTGACCTTAATCATCAAAAACAGTCGACACGCTGTCAAAGTCTCCCCAGATATGTCACTGTCTCTTGCCACCCTGTTGATGATGTCAGAAGTGTTCACGGCCGCTTTAAAACGTTCAATGAGCCCGGGTTGAACATCCCCGCTCTCAGTCAGCCGTCCCAAAATGACGTCTGTCTGATGACTGATAAAACAAAGTCGACTCACACATCCCTCGAAAATGTTACCACCTAAATTAGTAACTATATTATATCCTCGTTCTGAATATACCTCCGGCAGTCTCCTTATCAAAGTACAAATCCTTGAGGAAGAAACAATAATTCAACGCGTATTCGACATTTTCCAATTCAAAATTCTTGACGTACAACAACAATAATTTGGCAAAGTTTAGTCGACAGAAAATCGGATCTTTCTCATCTTGGGTGACTAAAATATAGCTATAAAAGCCGCAAAAAAAAAACATACGGATAAATTCCGAAACCCTTCTTCCAAGGATCAGTAAACCTTTTTGTTGCGCCAGAATAGATATATGTACCGCGTGATGCGCCATCCCAGATCTGTATAGAAGTTCTATACTTCTTTCAATCTGTCCTAAAAACGATGAATATACATTTACAGAAAATAACTTGCCAGTCAACCACAGCGCCGTAAAGTATAATGAATAACTTCCTCCATTTTTTACAAAGTAATCTTCGCCACAATCAACACACACAGTAGTCTGAGTCTTTCGGAACTGAGTCTTGCCATTAGTGGCATCTAATTTGCATTGCATTAGCTTGACCCATAGCCAATTCTCAATCGAGTCCGTAACCTCAGGGCATTCAATACCCAAGAAGATAGCATAAACTGCCCTTTTGAAAGGATCCGAGCAATGGGCACCTTCATGTTTCCATTCTGCGTTAAGTTTAAGTCTCTTATCAGCATCCAAACTAAAAATAGTACAAACATAGAGTATTAAATTACCCGGAATCGCAACAATTCAATATACAGCCAACCAAGACGGCGCAGTTTGGGATACTGGACAGAGTTTTCACCACTTTAGCCGCCAGTTGCGATTCACCACAACGAAGGAGGTTGTACAGGACAGGCCAGACGGGATGCTTTCCATACACACCATCCTGAAAAACTCTGTAAAAACCTTGAAATGCGAAACACACCTGAAACTCAAAGTCTGGCAGTGTCACATTCAGGTAGGCCTCAATTAACGGAAGAACCCCAGGCACTCCTCCTCTCTGGGCCAATTCCATGTTACTTTCGACGATCGTTTCCATGAATTCCTTATACCTAGAAAAGTAAATATCATCCGCTCTGGAATCACAGTCATACATCTGTTGAAGATAGAAGGTGGACCTTTGGAGGACAAAATTGATCCATTTCTCTGAGCTTCGATACAATTCAGCGTCACCAATGTCCGCAGAGTCCAGACTTAAAAGAGGCAGAACACTTCCCCAAAGTTGCGTTACTTCCTTGTCATTCATACTCTCCACTGCTTCTACGACAGCACCATGATTACTGGCCAAACAGTCGCTTTCTAGGCTATTCGAAATCTAAATCACGATTCGAAAAGAATTAACAAACCAACATTTTTTGCATACAATTCCATTTGCTTTTCGAATACTTTGTTAGAAACTTTGCTCTTCACGGAAACTCCGGCAACGCCCTTGACGGTATACCGATTTACATTGTCGGTTAAATTGGTTTGATCCAAAATATATTGGTTAATAAACGCTCTTTCAGCTTCTACATCTGCACGCTCCCAGCTATTCTGAACAACTTCTTCGACGTACCCATCGTTTGAGCCAATATTGTCCCCAGAATCAATCAAAAAACCAGGCTTCTTGCCTTCATCACTCTTGAAGCTCTTTTCTTTCCATTCTGAATCGGGTCTCAATTGCCTTCTTTTGCAAATGCTGTCACTAGCACTAAAGATGGACCTTAGATCCCCAATGGGATGAGAGTTTCCGGTCTAAAAAAGGTTAACATATGCCAATTCCATACCTCCTTTGTTCTGATGTTAAGCCGGAAACTCGTAACTCTTTGCTGAAGATCAACAAATTCTGTCATTTCTGGAGTTTCGATTTAGGAAACTGGTTGAAATCGCACCGGTGCTTGAATTCCAGTTTACCTGGGTGCACCCAGGTAAACTGGAATTCAACGAAATTTTGGCGGGCTGGATTAGAACAGAACGCCAAACGTTCTCACCGTGAGAATCAGAAAATAAAAATGAATATTTTTGGAAATAATTTTTTACAAGTTTTTGCTATTTTAGTCTGTTATGGAAGTATTTTCCACTCGAACTTCGTGGGCAGACCTGCGACAACATTCTGCTTTTTGGAGGAAGCAAGTAAAGAAATCCTTTGGCGATTGCTTGAACCATTTTAAATATTTATCTGAATTGAAAGTAAATGATGAAAGGAAACACAATGTTATGTTGGCGATGGGTACCGTCAATACGAGTGGTACGCCCTTTCAGACGATTGTCTATTGTGAACTCACGACGGAAGCCGATGTTCTAATGAAGCCGTTACTGATTAGCGAGGACTTTGGACCAACTAATGACGGTAAACCATCGGCCGAACTACAGTTACATTACGAGAGAATGCGAGGACAGATAGGAAACGGTGTTACTAACTTTGATGTTGATGTGAAGGCAAAAAAGATTTTCGTTTCCACCGCTAACCGACTTTACAAATATTATGTAAGTGTTCTCTGTTACAAAGCTTTCAGGTATCTAAAAAATTAAACCTTATCAGCAGTATGCTTTACTTGTATTTTTATATCTCTTAGGATGGACGGCTGACTCGTCTTTGTGGGTGGACTGAGTTGGAACCCTTGAATTGTCAACATTCACCCGTAGATTCTCGATACGTTGCATTTACATCGCATGGACGGCTGTATATTGATAGGTACGTATGCTAATTTTGTTTAAAGAATTGTCGTTTTAGAGACGGTGAATTTTCGTTTGCCACTCCCGTCGATAGGGATTCCGCTATAACAAGGGGGACACCATCATTTGTAGTTCAGGAAGAGCTGGAAAGAGATAAAGGATTTTGGTGGAGTCCGGCTAGTGTTGAACTTGTTTACGAGAAAGTCGATGAAACCAATGTAGCCCAACTGAATTTTGCAACACCCGGGAAAGCACCGGCAAGTCCTATGAGATATCCACGCGTTGGCCAAAGCAATCCGCTGTCCGATCTTCATTTATTGACTTTTAACGAGAAAACGAAGGAATTTGAAGACCGGCCATTGCTACAGACCTTGGATGAGATTGTTCCGAATTCAGAATACATTTCTCGTGTCAATTGGGACCCAAATGGGAAGCTGTGAGTCCTCTTCCGTCCATTCCAGTCTTCAGGTTGTACTTGAGCTTATTTGATCGGTTCCAAAAGAAGTTATCAGTGGTTGTGTTAGATAAAGAGAACTTTATATCTCCACAAAGGATACCAATAGTTGTCGTCAGGGAGGAAGAGAGCATATCTTGGGTTAATGTGAGTATTTGTTAAGGTAAATAGTTTTTCAGCATAATAATTTGACCTATATATTGCCTTCTTGTAATGAGTATAAAACTGGTGCTTTGATTTACGGGTCGGAGAAGGATGATAAATGCCATTTGTATTACTCGGAAAGGATTATGCACGGTAGGAAGCTTACGACTGAAATTAATTGTAATGCTTTTACAGAAGGTAAACCTTTCACTTGTGATGTGAGAATAACAAGCGGGAAGTGGACGGTGTTAAAAGACGCTCCGGTGGTAGTTGATATACATAGGATGCACATATATTTTTTAGCTTCATATTCTTCTGCTTTCCGTAACCAATTGTAAGTTTATAAATTTTATTTTTTACTGCTCCAGATGTGTGTGTAAGGTTGAAAAGAATTCGCAGCCTCAGCCATTGA
Organism: Bursaphelenchus xylophilus; assembly: GCA_904066235.2. NCBI lineage: Eukaryota > Metazoa > Nematoda > Chromadorea > Rhabditida > Aphelenchoididae > Bursaphelenchus > Bursaphelenchus xylophilus. The sequence goes on from CAJFCV020000001.1 coordinate 7,725,432, forward strand.
CTCCGTCGGATTTATGTTTCAAGTAAGTTGTTTCTTATTTTCATTTCAAATCATAGGTATGACAGATGTGATTCTGAACTGAGTCTATGGCCTGAAGTTGGATTCGTTTGCTGGCTAAGTAATGTAAAACAAACTCCGGAATGCCGTTTCTATCAACTTATCCAGAACAACGATGGCAGTCTTCCTGAAGCAAAATTTGCCCATCGGTTTACAATTGATCATGGATCAACTCTTCCAGTCGAGAATACCATAAACGGAGATGTGTTCAGTCCCCTTTCGCCATCGGCAATGTCCGTAGACCAGCCATTGGCCCCGCCTCTAACAGAAATTTTTAATCACGAGTTCTCAGAAACCCTGCTTCCGTGTGGAGAAACTGTTTTTAGCATTGTCTTCACTCCAAATGGCGCCACAAAGCCACTGCCAGTCCTTCATTATGTTTACGGGGGACCTGGACTGCAAATTGTAAAAGACAGTTGGCTAACGTACGTGTAAAATATTGCACACTCATTGGTTCCTTTTTAGAATTTCGCAGTTCTTGAAATTTATAGCCGCAGGGTATGCAATTGTGCTTGTCGATGGAAGGGGGTCGGCAAATCGAGGAATAAAATTTGAAAGTCATATAAAAGGTCGTCTTGTGAGTCTCACAACAAGTTCCCTTTATTTTATTTACTCAGACAGCCCTGTAATATCATGGTTTTAGGGGCAAGTTGAAGTGGAAGATCAAGTCTACGTATTAAAAACATTGGCGTCGAAAAACATGTTGTTGGATATGGACAGAGTTCTTGTAACCGGCTGGTCGTATGGAGGTTATATGTCACTTCGTATGCTAGCTCTTTATCCACAGATATATAAAGGGGCATGCGCAGGCGGAGCTGTTGTTGATTGGAAGCTTTATGACACCTGTTATACCGAAAGGTATATGGAATTTGATTACGATACAAAATATTGGAATTCAAACATCCTCTCAGTTGCAGACAAGCTGCCTGACGAGTAAGTGGATGCGGAGAATATTTACATGAGTTTAGGCCCAACAAACTTCTGATAGTTCATGGATTGATCGACGAAAACGTCCACTTTGCGCATACTGAAAAGCTGGTTCAACAGCTAATTTCGTTAGGAAAGCCGCATCAGTTACTGGTGAGCCGAAGGAAAACTGAATAACTTTTCTTTAGGTTTTCCCAAACGAACGCCATGGTGTCCGCAAGGCCGAAGCAGTAGAATATCTTCATGCGAATATGCTTAATTTCTTTCAAAATGCTATTAATCGATAAAATGTGCCTTGATAAAAAAAATAGTAATACTAATCGGCGCCAATCCAGTGCATTTCATGAACCGTTTAGACTTTTCGTCCACAGACTATCTATTGACCAAAAGAGTGGGACAAACCATAATTGGCAGAAAAAAACGACGTGCCATGAGCAGGGGTGGTCAGTGGGCCGGCCGGGCTCAAAAATGGAAAATTACAAACGGGCCGGGCCGCGGGCCTGGGGTTTTTTCCGGCCCGGCCCGTCTAAATTACAATGCCAAACCGTTGGCATTCATTGTTTTCGCGCCGGGAAAATTAATTGATGTTGTTATAGTTGCTGTTTCTCAAGTTCTAAAACGTTTACAAGTCTATAGTTCCATTATAAAACCACAAAACTATCACATTGATCCTTTACTAGCTATATCAACGCCTTTTTTGCCTAACAGGGGAAGTACCCCAAGTGCGACGCTCAGATTTTGACGAAACTTGGCACAAATTTAGAATAGATTTTTCTAAGACACATGCGAGAATCCTAGCTCGCGCTTTGCAGAAACAACCGAGATTTTTAGATCGATAGTCGGCAAAAAATTTACACTTTTTGCCGAATTTCGGCACGAAAAGTTTCATACCTATTTCTACCGTAAAGGATAATTTTTCTACAAAAAATAAAATTTTTCCGAACGAAACTGCCAAAGTTATGGCCAAAAAACGTTTTTTTCTCTGACCGCTCTCCACGTTTCGCGTACTCTCTCGGCGACAAAAACAGTTCCATATCTCGGTGGCGCTTGCAAAGCGCGAGCTAAAACTTTCAGGAATCGATATTCAGTTCATGCCCGACGCGTGTGCAAAATTTAAAGAAAATCTGAGCGTCGCACTTGGGGTACTTCCCTTGTAAGTTTAGATCCCAAGCTTGGGCGCAGTTCGCAGAACCCTCTATAAACGGGCCTGCACGGGCCGGGCCTGGAAAAAGACTAGACGGGCCGGGCCGGTAATTAGACGGGCCGGGCCGGTAATTAGACGGGCCGGGCCGCGGGCCGAAAATCGGAAAAATAGGGTCCGCTGACCACCCCTGGCCATGAGAAAATAAAAACATGTTGGGAAACACTTGACACAAGCGGGGATAAATTTGGCTCATCCTGCAGCTCAATGTCTTCGTGGCAAGACTAAATAAAAAATACGTTGGGTCCATTTTTTGGCGTTCGGAATCAGAAAATTCCGACTGCTTTCGTAATTCCCTTTGTTGAGGCCAACTTCCTTTAAAATGGTAAGTTAAAACAATATGATCGTATGTTTAGACTATTGGAAAGAACAATAAGATGATGGCCCATTTGGGTTGGCGGATGAAGGTAATCGTTCAGGACAGTAGAACTTTCGTTGGCTATTTTAAAGGTAATTCTTGTTTCAAGTGCGAATCTAATTAATATTCTTTTAGCGTTTGACAAACACATGAATGTGATTCTTTCCGATTGCGAGGAGATCAGAAAAATTAAGCCAAAACCTGGAAAGAAACTTGTAAACGAGGAAGAAAAGCGCACTCTTGGACTGGTCTTGTTGCGTGGGGATAAGATCATTTCAATTAGTGTGGATGGACCTGCCCAGAAGGACGATGATTCGCGAGTTCCTAAGGCCGGTGGAAGTGGCGGACCAGGCCAAGCCAAACCAGCCACCCGAAGCGTTCCACAACTGCCCACTGGTGCCCCAGCGGGCCTGCAGGGACCTCTTGGAGGTCATGGAATTCCAGGGATGCAACCTCCATACGGTGTTCCTCCGATGGGACAGCCACCTCGTCCTTTTTAATCAACACGATCTGATCTCTCATTGTTATTTATCTTTTATAAAATGTTTCTACAGATATCATTGTTTCGTTTTGGTGCTGTCCACAGAAGTATTTGGTTGACGGAAAAACGATGATTTAACGTTTCAGGAGTAGCAAAAGATGCCACCAAAAAAGAAGGGAGATGAAGAGAAACCGCCGCTGCTTCTTGGCCGTATGGGAACAAACTTAAAGGTGTATTAATTGTGTTGTATTAATTTTCTGTTTTAGATGGGTATCCTAGGATTGCCAAACGTCGGAAAAAGCACGTTTTTCAACGTGCTTACTAAGAGTGAAGCTCAAGCGGAAAACTTTCCTTTCTGCACCATCGACCCGAATGAGGCGCGTGTAGCTGTTGCAGATGAACGTTTCGACTGGTTATTAGCCAACTGGAAGCCGCTGAGTCGAGTTCCCGCGTTTTTGAACGTGACTGACATCGCCGGGTTAGTGAAAGGTGCATCCGAAGGACAAGGTCTTGGGAATGCCTTCCTTTCCCATGTTAGTGCTTGCGACGCTCTCTTTCACGTCTGCCGTGGATTTGACGACACCGACGTGACTCATGTTGAGGGAGAAGTTGATCCTGTTCGGGATTTAGAAATAATCAACAATGAACTCATTTTAAAGGACCTCTCTTATCTTGAGTCGGCTCTGGAGAAGTCCGAGAAACTTGCCATTCGTGGAGGAGACAAAACTAAAAAGCCCGAATATGAATGTCTGCAGAAAGTGAAGGAGTTATTAGACGGCCAGAAATTCGTTCGTCATCAAGTATGGAACGAGAAAGAAATTGAAATTTTAAACAAGCATTTGTTCTTGACTGCTAAACCAATCGTCTACTTAGTTAACTTGAGTGAACAAGACTATATTCGCAAGGTAAGCATATAGGCTTTAATCGAATTTTTTCGTTTTAGAAGAATAAGTACTTGGCAAAGATCAAGGCTTGGATTGACGAAAACGATCCTGGGGCTACTTTGATTCCATTCAGTGGAGCCTTCGAATTGAAGTTGGTGGAGATGGATGAAGACCAAAGGGCTGACTATGAAAAACTCGTCGGGGCCACTAGTGCTTTGGATAAAATTGTCAAGACTGGGTACAAAGCTCTTCAACTAGAATACTTCTTTACTTGTGGGAAGGATGAAGTCAGAGCCTGGACAATTCAGGTATTGTTGTGTTAGCGGATATAACATATATTAGAAAGGAACGAAGGCCCCACAGGCTGCTGGTCGTATCCATACTGACTTTGAGAAAGGATTTATTATGGCAGAAGTGATGAAATTCGATGATTTGAAAGAAGCTGGAAGTGAACAAGCCGTCAAGAGTGCTGGAAAGTACAGACAGCAAGGTCGTAACTACACCGTCGAGGATGGAGACATTATTTTCTTCAAATTCAACGCTGGCGCTGGCCTTACAGGAAAGAAAAAGTAGACTCCAACACATAATGTACTGGTCGTCGTTGTTATTTTTAAGTTTGATAAATGTTTAAAATTTTCATACTGGGATGAAAGATTATGGTGTTAACCTTAATACGTTACTGCTTGCTGAAGTTCATAACAAAAACTAAAAAAAAATTGGATTTCTGTTCTTTAGCAAAATTATCGTTGATGAAATTTATTTGGAGTTCTCCCAACAAGAACATCTTCTCTTTTTCCAAAAGTTTTGATCATTTAGGGAGAGAGAAGTAAGGAGGCAGGGTCTTCTTGATCTGTCTTTAGCTATCAAATTCCTTGAGGGGTGGAGTATGACTTCTTTGATTTGCCTCTCAATGTCTTCGAACTCTCTGTCCGAGCCGCTCTTCTTCTATTACCGCCTTCGGGGTGCGAACAGCAAATCAGCGTCTCTCGTTGAATGGTGCGTTCGACCAGGAGGCGGGAATTTTATTTTTCTCTGGTTAGTGGGCCTTGCGTAGCGCCGCGTTATGCCTCCAAAGTATTCTCCTTTCTCTTGCTACTCTCATGAGCGCTCTACGCGAGCAGATGGAGCAAAATGCGCGTTTGGAAAGTCTTTAGCACCTCCTTCAGCCCTATGTCGACCGCCCCTGTCTGTGCATTTCGCGTTGTCGAGGGGGACGGGCTTTGGGTCGTCTCTCTGTTTTCCATCCTCGGCCCAACCCTCCTTTATAATTTTGCATAATGGGGGTGGGCCTTAACGCTTATTTTTTCAATTCGATTAAAGTTTGGATTCGATCGTGCCAGGAAAAGAACTTATGTTATAACTCGCTAATAACACTTAAAGCACGTATTTCGACATATGCCACTATGAGTAATTGCATTAAGTTACAGTAAACATTTTAGAGGTTGATCACTGCTTAGAATAAAAATAAAACTGGCGCCCAATAGATCAACTCAAGGAAACGCACAGGCCAATGGCCAGAAGCCGAATACTGTGATATCGAATTCTGGTCAGACCCTTTATCAACTGGGTAATTCTCAGAACATGGTTGGTTTTTCATTAACTTGAAAATACTATTGTTTTCTGAAGTCGGATTTTTCAACTTTTAGGTCTTGCTGCAAAACCCGCAAGTTGCGACGCCTGTAAATCAAGTTGTAAGTGCAAGTGCCGCTCCCAATACGAACCAACAGAGGATCATTTTTATTCCAAATAGACCTCAAACGTCCATGCCGCAGCCAATGAGCAGCACACAGCCGCAACAAGTTTACCTGTTGCAGAATGGTTCGCAGTCAAATCAACCAGTAAGTAACTAAGAGGATTCACTTTAATCTGGTTCTTCAGATTCTAATACCGTTTATTCCTGGCAACTCACAATCCAATAAACCCCAAATTATACAAGTCGCTACATCGATGTCCACCCCGTCATCGGCCGGTATGAGTCAGGTGGTTTTAGCCCCCAGTTCGCAGTCAGTGCAACAACAGCCACAACAAACTCAGCAACCCCGCTTCGTAAACATCACAAAGGCCGAAGCAAAGCCAGAGGTTCAGAACCAATTTGTACATATTATGCAGCCAACTCAGATGCAGAAACCCCCTCAAGTTATAAATGCCAGTCCTCAAAGACCTCCGGCAACATCTCCTTCAAAACAAAGCACACCAGGACAACAACAGACGCGGATTACTCTTGGTGAGGCTCTATTTTGTATGATTGAAATTTGTTTAGGCAACCTTCATTTCAAACAAGATCCAAATGACCCACTAAAATGGATTATCACAAATGATTCTGATCAGCCGGCAAGTGGAGCGCCGGCAACTCCTATTCAAAATAACACACCAAGTCGGGGGAGCACGGCCGGAAGCTCTGGCATGTTTTTATCACCTCTAGATTCTGGAAATGGGACGAAGAAACAAGCCAAACGAATCGCTTGTAACTGTCCAAACTGTCAGAGTAACCAAAACAAACCGTAAGAATCCCTTTTGATTCGCTGTATTTTTGAACTTGAATTATTTGTAGAAATGGGGAACGTCAACGCCTTCATGTCTGTCACATCTGTAATAAGACTTACGGCAAGACGTCGCATCTCCGTGCTCATCTACGGGGACATGCAGGAAACAAACCATTTGCATGCGATTGGAATATGTGCACGAAGAAATTCACAAGATCTGATGAACTACAACGACATCGAAGAACGCATACCGGGGAGAAAAGATTTGTGTGTACGCAATGTAGCAAGAAGTTCATGAGATCAGACCACTTGTCCAAGCACATTCGAACACACAGCAACCCAAGAGCTTCAGCACCAGTTAGGCCCGAAGTAATCGGCCATGTCGTGGCCGCGGCAGCGAATCAAGTACGGGTCGACTCGCAGATGATGGAATAACTGTCTTATATCACTCAAATTTTTTTTGCTAAACGGGTCGTTTCGTAAAGTAAACCATTTATCAATATTTTAAATTCAAGAAACGTGATTAAAGATTAGATACATTCTCTTAATCAACCTTAATAGAGGCATCCTGGGATTGATCAATGGTTTGATTGGGCAAATGGAGAGATCCCGAGAAATCATCGAGATCGCCAGGATCTGGCTTTTTACTTTTTGGTGATATTCTCCTCATGTCATACCTATAAGATACCTTCCGAAAAAAAAGGCTTACATTACTGTTTTCATTGCTTGGTTTGCAAAATCCGCAAAGTGGGCACGGTCAATACGTGCAGTATTCGACAATTTGTTAACGTCATAAAGTCCCAATAGATCTAGAACAGCGCCGGTTATTTGCTCTTTCACATCTATTCCGATGTCGTTAACCTTTCCTTTTGACATGGGGCGATCTCTGACTGTGAATTGATGTATCAGTTCTTTCGGAATCATCTAAAAACGAAGTTAAAACTTCATCGTGAAAAGTCGGTGCTACTTGCAAGTCAATGATGCACTAACCTCATCAAATATGCATCGTATATAACGTGTTATAACGTCCCGATTTCGCAAATTCTTCCGGCCAATCTTTACCCCCAGCGCTCTAGCTACACCAACCAAATCAACAGATCTGAGAGGAGCTTGGGCAACCAGCACCCATTCCTGTGTGACCTCAGCATTCAAATCAAACACTCTCCCAGTGAGTCCGTTATTCTGTCGATGTAGACTTGCACTTCTTGTATCAATAATATCAGCATGCAGTTTCTGAACCTCCTTCTTCAAGGAATTAACCTGCATTGCCAGCCCAGCAATCATTCTCGCGTTTTGTTCCACAGTAGCGCTCTTCACTCCTTGAACGAGCATATTAACGTTTAGTGGATACTGAATTGAAGGATCGTTGACGAAAAGTTCATTCAGATGCTCCACGGAGTTCTGTGGCTCATGTTTTGAAATCTCGTCAAAGAGTTCGGAAACGTTGATAGAATATCTATCGCTGATCGTTCTTCTGGATATGCTGTTAGTTGATGAAGGGAAGTATTCACTCGAAGGTGCGTCAACCACCTCTATTTCTTCTTGAACAACTTCGTCTTCATCTAGAAAAGAAATGAGCTTCATGATAATAACTTACAATAGTCCCTCGGAGCTTTTCGCCGACGTGATTCCTTCAGAATCCTCGCTTTGTTCACATTCCGAGGAGTAGTGTCGTGTACAGGGCTTACGGCCTCGTTTTTCATACTGAACTTGGCTCTCTTGGCAGATCCGCCCTCCCCTGAGGAATCATGAAAACCGCTAGCTTCTGTTTCTTCCAGCGCACAAACATCAACTTGACGGTCACTTTCGTCAATTTCATCAACGTCGCAAGAATAAATAAACTCATCTGGCGCCACCAGATGAATTTCAGGAGCTAATTGTGGTACGACAGTACTCTCAGGTTGTAGTTTAAAACCATGTCTAGACCATCGTGGAAGGGCAATTGGTGCCTTCAGCCGGGTGAGCTCGACTTGTCTGAACATTCTATACGGTTGCCCCTAAATACACCCATATAAATATGTCTTAACGCATACCGCTTGCTGCTGATATTGTTCGCGAGAAGAAGCGACGAGCTGTTCGTCATAATCGCCTAAAATTTTAAAAAGACAACGACATTGAGATAAAAATAGCAAAAACAATGCAAAAAATTTAAAATTACGATTTGTCGCAAAGTTCTGAGACCGTCTTACGCGCTTCATCATGCAGGCTGCCGCCAAAGCTTCAGACACTACTGCAGTTTGCGCTTGTCCAGCTTCGATTCGCCTCGTTACAGCGGCAAGCGTTTCATCGTTTCGAGACCCAGGATCTGGATCCATTTTATACGATGAAACGTTTACATTCGTTTTTTTATTTTTATGCGCAGCAAACGAAGCAAAAATCCCTGCCTTCAAGACAATTTTTCGAAAGAAAAAGTTGTCTTGAAGGCGGTGAATACCAAATCTGTTTAATAATCGCAACATCCTCATCGTTTTAGAAAGTTTAGACAAGCGAGAATAGCAAAAACCAGCGTATATTCGACAACTTGGCAAAAAAAGACGTGGGAAGCGATTTGGGGTTTTCGTGATCTCCGGGAGAGTAGCGAATAGGATTTTTCGCTACCGACATAGATTGGGGTAAACACTTTCCCTGATGAAAAGGTTTTTCGTCTTGAACAGAGGTAGAAAACCAGCTTCTTTTTTCGATAACCTTTATATGTAAAGCTTTGAAAAAGTACTGTAAAGAAGTAAACTGTTATTGAATTTGAGATACTGCAAATGCAATCTGTTATAAAACTTAATGCTACAAATACCCATAAAAAATTGCCGGGCCTGGAAAAAAGTCAGGCCCGGCGGTCGGACCGTTTTAAAATTTGTCAGACACGATCCAATCGGGCCTCATCCACTGTTGTTTTTCTTGCCGGTTGTGGACATCCAGGACCATGTATAACATCCAATCTCGCAATATTTTGGCAGGTTCTCATGCAAAAGCTTATTTTTTGGGGTGCAGACGAAAGATTACGTTTTGGCCCTGCTGAAAGCTCGTAACGATTATGTTCATCTTCATCTCCTCCCTAAAAAAAAGTTTCTTACAGGGGAACCTGCCAGATTTTGCGACTGCAGGTTATACATGGTCCTAAATGTCGACAAGCTCTCCAGCAAGAAAAGCAACAGCTGTCTTATCAATCGAAAGAGATCTAATCAGGCTAGCTGAAAGTATCTAATTTAGTCAGTTTTCGAATCGTCCATCCAGAACTGAACCATATGCTTTATAATAATCCAGATCACTTCTGATACAATAAAAACAGGTAAAAACGTAAAACTAAAACTATAATGTCTTGTTTAAAGCTACATAAAGCCCAAAAAAAATCTTTTTCAAGAGGGGGGGGGGACTTCCCATCAGGGAAAGAGTTGACCCAAATCTATCTCGGTAGTGGAAACCCCGATTCGCTACCCCCTTATTCGCGAGGAGCGAAAATGCCGAGCCGCGGCCGTAGGTGGTAAAAACAAAGATTTACCCCCAAACGGAGGTAGCTAATCGGGGTTTCTGCTACTTCCCCAAATTAGTAGCGAATTCAGCAAAAAATTTCGGTCACAGGAGCGAATTCATTTTTATGTTTTGTTTCAAAATTGGGGTGCAGAAACGTGTACGCTAAAAATTTTGTTGTCGTTTTGAAAGGACTTATTTAAAAGCTGTTTTCAGGTGTCATTTTTAGTATTTGAAAGAATAACAGTTGTATGAACCCGTCGTCAGCGGAGTTGCACACTCCACTCATTCGTGTGAGGCAAATGTAAGTTCAGAGGTAATCTTGAGGGATTTTTAGGACTCTTCAATATTAAACTAAAAATTTGTTTAGAGCAGAATGTAATTACCAACCACAACCTTCAACTCGGCTTCTGTCTGCTTGCGGTAATCTCGGAGACTATATAGTTGTTGAGAAAGATGGAAGGCTCAGTTCGATTAAAGACGATTATTCCATCAAGAAGATCATTGACTTCCAGAAGCCTGTAAAGGTAAACTCTACATTATGATATATTCTTTTATTTAGGTCGCATTTGCTAATGGATGTCTAATTCTTGTAACGGCGGATGGGTTTTGCTTCCGTTCGGTACTTGTTGCGAACAGTTCGCTAAACGAACTTGTTTTTGGTCAACACAACGACACTATCTATATCGAATTTTCAAAGGAACAGGTTTGTTTTGACTTAGATTCTTTTGATTTCTCTTACAGGCCGAGGCATTATTGCATTTGGAGGACAGCGTCCAAGGAGGGTCGTTTCTAATCTCCAGTTTCTTGGAAGATGTTCGACGGTTTGTTGATTCTGGAGATGAATCCTCAGTTGTGCCCATAGCGTTGACAAAACAGTTGTTTAATGAGTTGGAAATTGCTTTAACCTCAAATGAAGCAACACATTCGTATGCCTTCCATCTCTTGGAAAAAATGAGAGTATGTCATTATAAAACAGGTAATATTTTTTCAGTTCTTCCTTGATCCGTTCAAGCCATATAATGTCGACATTCCTGCGGATACATTCCCATATTCAACCCAACAAGATGTTTGCCGTGTTTCAAATATGACTTCTGAAGCCGCCCGGAGATTATCGTTCTATAGATGGCCTAAGGGTGAATGTCTGTTTGCACAACCGAAAAACCTTGCTAATGCTGGATTTTTTTTGCGTCCTTCGGCTGGAAATCTGGATCGAGTTTGTTGTTTTTCATGCGAAGTTTGTCTTGTAAACTGGGAGCCTCAGGACGATCCTATTCGAGAGCATGTAGAGCATAATTCCAAGTGCAATTTTATGAATGGAATGGAGAAACGAAATATCACATTTGAAGAGACCAAGGCCATGTTGCCGTTTCTGTCATGGGCCCAAATTGAGCAAAGCGATGTAAAAATATCCCCTGAAGAAATTTTGGTAGGAAGTTGTGACACGAGTTGTTCATGGATAGCAACTGCCGTCTCCCCGCTGCCCGGTCATAACAAACCGAGCATCTTTCTTTTTGATTTAAACAAAGTTTCTCAGAGACCTGTTGAGATTTTGTTGGACTTATATGCGACTTGTATGGCTGGTTCTCTACAGTCGCGACCGGAAGAGCCGAGAAAATCGACTGGGGCATTTGATTGGTTAAACAGTGTCAACGACATTGCGAATATTATCGATGGAAATCAGAAGTCAGAATCCCCACTATGCACAATTACCTCGTTATGCACAACGAGTTCCCTAGATGAAAATGTGCAGATTACTAGTAGTGATAAGATTATCGCTCTCCTTTGTACATCGGTTTTGGTAGACGAAACGAGGCTTAAAAAATGTATGTGTCTGGTTGATTTTGTAATGTTTTGAGGTTAGCTCTTAGCAATGAGGCCTCAGTTGAAGAAGTTTTGACTTTGAACACGATTAATACTTTCTGCGAAACAACCAGGATTGACGAGTTTGACTATGGCGTGGAGGTTCCTCGAAGACCATTTATTTTGGTGCATCATGTTGTTGAATTTCCTGGGGACGCAGTTACAGAGCCATTGACTTTTGTATATCAAGCCGCGGGAAAAAGTATGTCCATTTTTATTATTTTAGTGTTTAATTTTAGGTTCTGATGATATGATCACTGATCAAGTTGAAAAGTCAGGTAAGTTCGTAATGATATGTTGACACACTCTGTTTCAAAATTATAGACACGCCTGTAAAATCTGCAATTACGGTGTCGGGGTTTAATTGACGGATGCGGACCCTTAAACCCGAAATTGGGCAGCTAATTTTTATACATATTCTTAATCAGCATGATTTTTCGGTGAGGTATGTCCTGTCTAAAAGTCGGAGCCCCCGTAAAAGTATTTAGTTTGTTAGCTAACCACTTGTGATTGTGGGCCCCATAATGCCTGAAATTATTCATATGACTGCACAGTACAAATGTCTGGGCTTTATCGACTTTAAAATGCCTAGATTTTCTTGCAATTTTCCCGGAAATCCTCTATTTTGTGTAATCAGGTCAGGTTGTGTAATCTGTCAGAAGTTCTAGATGCGACCTACGGTATTTAAGGACTAGATGCAGTCAGTTTTTAAAAAACACGTGGGCCTAAACGTTTTTACAAGAACCTAAAAATTCCAGTGTTGAAGTTTTTGTATATAGCTTGTTCTTGTTTCACAAGTTTTGAGTTAAAATTGCCGCCGCCTCTGTAATTTTGAAACACCCAAATTTGGAAAATCTTTTGTTTAAAGTAAAATTATAGTGCAATAGGAAAAATTATTTTTTGGTGAATGTGTTCAAACCTCTATCAATCTGTAAAGGTTTCAAGTGAACCCCGACACCGCAATTGCAGATTTTACAGTCTGTCTGTCATTTTGAAACAGTCTGTAAGAATGTTTTAGCTGATAGCGCAAGACCAAAAGAAACCGAATACATCCCTTTGTATTACAATGCTAAGGAGACCGTTGCGGTTGGTATCCAGTGCATTCGCTTACCTCCGGAGTTCGACAACACAGACTTCAAGGTACAGTGTGGATTATGAACAAATATTTCTTAGGTCTCCACGATGCATTTTGGTAATGATGGTTCTAAGCTTTTGGTTATTATCGACCCGTCTTCCTCCGCTTTGACCGATTTCTCATCATCGATTCTGGTTTACACTCGAATACCTTCATTGTACATGTTCCGCCTGGAGCCAGCTTTGAAGTTCACTGTGAAGAAAAAAGTAAAAAATGCGTATTTTTTGGGCAACGACTACTTTGGCGCATCAACAACTCATCGCGACAGTGCCAGGTCGACCGAGCCGTTAAACGAAACCATCATCATCCATTATGCAGACGGAACTCTGGAGATAATGGATTTGGACTTTTGTCAAACTTGCAAGATTGAGGCCGATTCAATCCTTGATGTAACCACCAAGTCTTCGAACGCGTTAATGGCCGTGACCACATCGGGAAAGTTTGTCAATATTGATATTCATACATCTATTCCTACGTGCCATAGTGATTTCCTGGATGAATTAATTGTGGCATTGATTGAATCATCGGACAACGGACACATCGACGAACACTTGTTTAACCGAGTTCTAACCTCCGGTGGCCTAAGATTGAAATACGACGATGTCATCGGTTCTATTAATGAATCGCCCGCGAGTGCCGTGAATTCTTTTGGCGACTTGAGGAAATTGTTTAGGATGATAAAAAGCCAACCTTTATGCCAACAAAGTATTCCGATTTCAGACCGAAATCTATCGGCAGGGACAGCGGCAAATCTGTAAGGGTTTTTAAATGGTTGCGTACTAAGACCAGGAATTTTAGACAGAATGCTGTGGGCGTCAGTATTCAAACATCCTCCGAGTTCGTGGAATATATGCCATCCAGAAATCGTGGTAGCCCCCAAAATCTTGCTGTTTTGGCGGCCACGAATTGTCAGGAATTCTCTGCCATCAACAAGTATGTATATAACGAGTTGTTCTCATCTAATCATGATGCAACAAGAGTATGGCAAAGTAAGGTACAAAAGGACCAACAGAATCGGACACTCATTATGGAAATGACAATTTCGGTAATGTTATGAAGTGGTTAATTTAACCTCATTTCTATTTATAGTTTGGGTTCAATCTGAGCCATCTGAATATAAATGTTGGATTTTGCGGCTTTGTTCGAGGATCTCCAGACATTAAGATGACCATTTACATAGCCAAGTCTGGCAATTCTACAATTGTCGAGGATCTTGGAGACGTTTTGCCCTCATTACAAACTTTACCTGGTCCCAGCTCTGGTTTTTCAATTGAACATTATTTGGATTTCTTATGTTCCACGAAAGGAATATTGGAATCAAATGTACGTGATCTTTAAACACTTATATTTTTCTTTTAGTATACAAAAGTTATTGGTCCAATTGATGTTGCGGACTTTGTGGATGGAGAGGGGAAACAATCTGTAATCCAAGTGTCGGTTGTACCATTACTTCTGGCTGCTGCAGCAATAAATAAGAAGAACGGGTCTATCAAAGAAGGCTGGCTGGCAGATACCTATCGTTTCTACATTGTGTTTGAAGTGAATGAAGCTTTGACGGAGGCGCAAATGGAATTCTCTGACATGCAAACAAATATGTCGCAATTTAAGGATAGCGTAGTTACAGCTGGGGCCAAGCGCAGTCGAAACACTGAAGTTCCGTCGGGCGGAATCATTCCGTTGCCTCAGGGAAGACTCTCGATTTCTGGAGAAAAGAAGAAGCAGTACACAAAAACTAAGTTTACCACTAGAAAAAGAAATCAGGCGATGAGCATGGTTGCGGACATTGTGACCACAAACGTGTTAGATCCGTTTTACAATGGTAAGGCCTGAGTGGTTGGTAAAATCTTGTTTTTAGTCTTGCAGAAGAAGGAGTTTGTTTCGGCCCTAGAATATGTTAGCGTATCTGCCTTCCAATACACCAATTCATTACAAAGGCCAAACTACCAAAGGTGTCTTTTGTTTACGAATTCAGACCTTCATGACAGACTGATTCGAATCTTGGCTGGAGTTTCTGATATCCTTGATAGCGAACCTTATTACAAGACGGTCTCATCTCAACTTTACGCAGTCGATTTACTGCAGTTTGCCGTCTCTAACTTCCGTACGACCGGAAATGCGTATGTGGTCGATTTAATTAGCATGATTTTTTAGTTCCGCAATGAGCAGACTGTTTAAAAGCGTGGTCGACGTGATGCCATTTATTGTATTCAACTGTTTTGTTGCAAGCCCAAGGGCTGTCGCACACAAAACCGCTGTGTTTATTCTCGATATAGCGGATCTGACCGCGAAATTAGATTTTAATTTGGTCGAAGATGCATTCAAGGTCTTTACAACGTCAGTTAGGGAGATTCTTGGCAACAAGAGGCGATTCCGTTGTGCTGGGTCGATGCATTATTTATGTGTGCTTATATATTCATTGTGCAAGGTAAGTCGGAATTGTTGGTGTGTAATATTTGTCCAGCTGATCATCTCCAAGTCCATGTCTCCGGACACTCTGAAATCCGTTCAAAAATTGCAACAAGCTTCTTCTTCAATCGTGCTAGAAGTTTCCAGGATGTGGCATTCCAAGCGGGCTGGATGTATTGGTCAGCCCTCCCGGGTTCTGTCACTGGATGAGCTTTATCTTTACGATTACCCGTCTCAGGTTGCAGTGTGGGCTTTCCAACCAGATAAGTTGGAATCTGCATGTGCCTCTGGCAAGGGCACTTATGGCGCTGTATTCAATAAGAACGAAAGCGATCGGTCTTTGGTGGATGTCAGGAAACGGATTCCTTCATCTGCTTACAAATCATCGTTTGCTTTTGGAGACACTGCGGCCAAAACGAATGAAGCCATCAAGATAGACAAAAGCAACAAGTACGAAATAAATACTGCCTTGGCTACAATGTTAATCTTCGACGAGAGCAAAGACGTGGGTTTCCTGACATTTTTATTTAATCTAAGCTTAGGTTGAAATGAAATGGTATGAACATGCCGGAATTTCCGCACTCATTGCGAATCAGGGTGTTCCAAAGACGAGTGAAAAGAAGCAAATATCAAGTTTGGGCGCTACTCGTAGGGCTATGTATGCTGCCGGCGGCAACGTTGAAGAGGGCTTCAAACAAGTTACTTCAGGGCAAAGTTTAGCCAAAAGCTGCAACGAACAACCAGAAGAAAAGGGGTTGGCGGATGTTTTATCATCAGCATCATCTCGGTCTCTGTTTGAAACACTCCAGAATCACTTTGGAAAGGAGAACACGTCTCGCCTGGAAATGGGCTCCGAGTTCTTCTCAGGGCTTTTGGAAGCCGAACCGTTATTCTTTGAAGTTGTTAATTCGAACCAACACGTACGTGTGGTAGATCTGAATGCAAACAGAGATGTTAAAATGAATGCCGACATAAAGGTTGAGTCCTCGACTCCGCTGCCCATGGACGAGTTCAGTGTCGATCCCGAATTGGATGATATTACAAAAGGGATCCAGACGAGATTCGACTTCGAAAGAAAACGTGCGTTTATGCCGTCGCAGAGTAAGAACCTGAAAATCTTGTATGGCAATGCGAGGTCGAACGATAAAAAGGTAATTAATTATTATTTTTCATGCTTCTACGTATCAAATCTTAGGCCGAAATGTTCAAAGGATTGGCTGAAATGTATGTGTTAGGATGCCACAACAAATTTGTGCAAAATATACAAAGTTCCCCGAATGTTTTGAAAAATGATCAGGGTCATAATAAGAGCGACGTCCCGGAATCTGTCTTCTATGATGACATGAACGTCGACGTGGATGCTGAGGTTATTCCGGAACTTGACGCCGAAGATGAGGCTTTCTCCACCAAGGGTCTCGAGATGACTTATGACGCCAAGAAACCGTCGTCACGAGGCAACAGATCAGTGGTGTTTAGAAGGCCTCCAATGTTGTTGGTCGAATTTGAGAATTGCCACGCCGGACAGGTCTTTCAAATGGTATTGGATCTTCATTTACCCACCTTGATCACCGATTTTATTATTCCGGCTAATGAAATAATGTCAGCCGTTTCTGTGGATGGATGGCTCGATGATGAACGCAGGAAGTCCAGAATAGCCTACAGCACCGAGATTGAGCGAAGGTCGTTGGTTTTGAAGAATATGAATTCTCCCGATTTGGTTAGATACATCAGATTATCATTTACCATCCGAGATTCTCGAAAGAACAGAACGGCCTTTATGGTGGGCAATTTTTATGGAATTCGGTTCGTTTCTCCGTGGAATATCTACAATCATGAATGTGAAGATGAACTCCTGGATGCAGCACTGAAAATGGTAAGAATTGCAAAAAAAATGAATCTTTTTTTTAGAATTGCATTGGCTTAAAGGATGTAGAGAAAGCTACTGTACGTCTCAGGCGCCGTTACGAAACGCTGGCTTCACAAGCGAAAAAGTTGCTGACACAAGGAACACCCGACGCTATGAAGACTTACAACGTTGCCATGGCGGATCGCGTGTTGTTTAATACCTTCAACAATATCTTGCAACGCTCGAGAATTGACATGCATCCGGCAAACGAGGTGTTGAGACAAAAGAAAGATGAGGCCAGAACCTCCACGGATCAGAGAATGCGAGATTGGTATGGATGTGAAACAAACTTTCTCGAATTTTCGTGGAGTAAGCACAGCACGTGGGATGAAGCCTCAAGTGATGAACTGAAGTGCATTCTTCACGAATGGATGCTGCTTTCCAATGACATTCATTTCTTGTTGCAGACTTTTAAGAAAGATGATTTATCCGAGGTAGGTTTCTGCAATCGTTATGTTTATTGTTTTCAGTTCGTTTCTTCTGCGAATGTGCCATTAGATTTGAACAGCGCTGTACTACTATTTGGTTGTTTAACATGCGACGTGGACCCAAGCATACAAGCTCAGTCCTGTGCCTATCTTTTCCATCAAGGTAATCGTATGATTTGGTGGCCAGACTTCTTCCCTGCCGTCATCAAGAGGTACTTTGTCAATGGAATGTCAGAACAGATAGAAGACGCATTTGTTCGTTTGGTCTTTTTGTGCCACCATTCAGTTCAGCATAACGATTTGAGAATTCCAATAATGGATCGGCTGTTAAATTATGTCATAGAACTGACAACGATATCAGATTGGACAGCCAGCATAGATACAAACCAGCTATCTTGGGCTCTATTGCTTATGTCCAATGCTTTCGATGTAATCGTTCCGAATACTCGACACCTTGACCGATGGGCTTTCTTATCCGGTCATTCTTGTATAAACTACCTTCCCAACGTGCAGAATTGTGAGATCACTACAAACAGAAGGTATACGCGAAAGGTGGGCACAGTAAAGGATCACAACTATTGGGGGAGCCCCGATATGCCCCAGTCGTTTTTGCAAGGAATAACAAGCGCTCCAATGCAATATACTGATAAATACGGCCAAATCCCAGTCATTGAACAACCAACATGGGTGGAACTTCGAAGGCTAGCGACTGATATCAAGAATCTTGGGAAGGACTTGGATACCAAACTTCACAATAATAACATTTCACCGGACACATATCACATGCTGAAGAAGGAACAAAAGCAACTCAGTCAACTGTATCACACATCCCAGACATGTCTGACTAAGGGATCTATGAACTTCGAGGGCCTTTTTGAGAAAGTTTTTCAGTCTGGGTTAGACAAAACGACAGAGTCTACATCACAAGCACCGTTGGCGGCCCAAGAAGACACCGAAGATGATAAAATAAAGACGGATCAGGGGCAACACACCAATGATTTGAAACAGAGACTTCTGAAGATGAGAAAGAACCTCCAAATATTGTTGAAACAGATTAGTAAGTCAAAATGAAAATGAAAACTTTTTGTAGAATACAGCCAATACTCCCGAAAGAAGATCAATGAATCTGGAATATCAAGATCAAGACGGTTTGCAGTCAGAATCAAATTGAGGAATGATACTGTGGTGAAAAGCATTAAGCTTCTAATCAACTTGTTCTGTCGGAAAAGCAACATTTTGTCGCAGGGAACTCAACTTCTTCTTTTCAAGATATGTTCCAAGCTGAGTGTACATGGATGTGCAATTCCGGTTTCGTTCAGAGAAATTATGGAATCGATGGACGCGACCAAAGAGTTACTGGCATCAGGTTTGAATCGTCATATTCTTTCACATTTTATTCATTCATCTTTAGTGTTTGAAAACGCGGATAGAAATGATTGGCTCCGGTATGCTTTTATGAGTTTTGTGCTGGATGTCGTGGAATCTGAGAATGCCATTCAATCTGTAGTTTCCATTGAGACAACCCCGTCGACAAGTGCGCGGAATGCGAATGTTAGCGATACTGAAGAACCAATTTATTCACCGCATTTTGAAGGTGAGATATTATTATAAAATACAACTTATATGTTTGAGGCCCTATTTGAATTGGCTATAACTTCTTTATTTTTCGGCCACATTTGAAGACTCTTTTTTTCCATGACTCCTCATAATCCCCCATTTTGTTTAATATCAAATAGGTGGCAGGAACACTGAAATCTTGCCATCTTCGTCGTGAACAACAAAAGATTTTTAAAAAATGCCGTAAAATCAGTCGTACATCGTGAACGGTGGAGGATATTAATGGAAAACCTAAGGCCTGTTTCATAAACGAAAAATATTAAATAAAATAGATGAAAGGGAAATAGAGAGAACACCTAAAACGCATTTCGAAGTGAGAGAGTTGCGACAGATTGGTAGAACCCATCTCTAGAGCGGCGAATTTATCAGAGCGATCGGAGTCATTTTTTACGTCCAAAACGGGGGGTTCTCTACAATAATCAGTGGATAACTCGGCTCCCGGTGGGCGTAGAATCGCCCTTCCAAAAACCAAATAAAGCTAGTTCCAACAGCTGGGAGACTGACTTTACGGTCCCCCCTCTTTCGGGTGGCGCCTTTTCGGGCCCGCCTTTTGGGGTGGAAGACTTTTCGGTCCCCGTCCTTTCGGCTGGCGCCTTTTCGGTCCCTGGGCTTTTCGGGCGGGGACTTTTCGGGTGATGAGTAAAAAATTGTAAAATAAGATACTACTGATGATGCAATATTGTAAATAATTTAAAAAAAAAACTTTTTCATCCGTTTTTTTTGGGAGTTTCGAGTTAGAATCACCCACCCACCCTGCGACATTTTCAATACAAAACTTCAAAATAACATTAGAAGAAGTGATAAAAGTTTAACATTATCAAATCGTCCATGAAGAAGCTGAATTTCTAATTGAAATTGGCATAAAATCCTGCATTAAATCGGAAAATTCATTACTAGTAATCTTATCACTTACGAATTGTGTTATTACTGTTATTTTCCGTTTTTTCTTTTGTAATTCGTTAATTAATAATTATTAATAATTAATTTTTCAAATACTTTTTGGCAAATGTAAACTTCTTTTTCGGATTCTTCTCGGACGCTTATCTAAAAGAATCTGTTTTTTGGTCGAAAACCCCAAAACCGGATGAAAAAGTTTTTTTAAAAATTATTTACAATATTGCATCATCAGTAGTATCTTGTTGTACAATTTTTTACTCATCACCCGAAAAGTCCCCGCCCGAAAAGCCCAGGGACCGAAAAGGCGCCAGCCGAAAGGACGGGGACCGAAAAGTCTCCCACCCCAAAAGGCGGGCCCGAAAAGGCGGGGACCGAAAGTGGGGGGACCGAAAAGTCCTGACTCCCCAACAGCTACATGCTATGCAAATTTCATATTTTAAGTGACAAAAGTAGTTAAAATAATGAATGAGTACAAACGACTTCATATTGATGCTATATTAGGCTTATTGTATAAATACCCCACCTGGGAATGTACCCGGGGATATACCCACGATGTGAAAATACCCGAATTTTCCGGACCTTACTTTGAAACAGTTCAACTTTTTTTGTCCAACACAACATCCCATCTTCAGGCACACAATTTAACAAACATTGAAATAAAATTTTGGTTTTTTTTTTGTCTTTTTCTCCTTTTTACTGTAGTTTTATAAAAAGGTATATCATATTTGGTGTTAAAAATGGGAGATTCTGAGGATTCAGGGAAAAAAGAATCTTCTAATTTGGCCGAAAGATAAAGAAGTTATAGCCCATTCAAATTGGGCCACAAAGGCGCCCACGTTGTAGTTATATGAAAAATAAATTTAGGTCACATCAAACGGCGCAAAGGAGATCCTTTGGATAAGGACGGCGTGATGGAAGAGGGGGGTCCAGCTTTGTCGGCAAATTCTAGCTTTTCTATTGACAAAATTGACGACGGCATTCTCATTTCAAAAACACTGGTCACATCAGGTCTCCTTGATCCATCGTCCACTTGTGGAATCGCGAACGAAGACCGTGATTTTCATCCAGGACTCTGTGACACGAGAACAACCATCGGTTTGAATCCCAATTTCCCATTCGCTTTCAATTTGTTGGACAATCCAAATGTAGAAGAAGTCGATTTGCTGATATTTATGGCCATGATTGCCTTGAAGCCGCTAGACCTTAAATCAACTCCGATTTGGAATAATTACAGGACCTGGTTTTTGAGGGTTGTCGCGTATAACGTGGCGCGTGCTCATTATGACCGAGGTGAACCACTATCAGATATATTCAGGTGGTTCGATTATGTTGTGGGTGCTGAGATGGAAGCAGCAAGTGCATCGTCAAACGTAAGAAAACCCCCTTTTCTTGTTTTTAATCTTTAAAAATATATTTGGCTCTTTCTGTTTTAGGAAGCAACTTACATGAAATGGGCTTTGCTGTCCATAATGAATCCCAAAGATTTTATTGAAAGAGAGTTTAACTTATCAACGAACAAGAATGTTATCCCCGATCAGAGAACACCGTCGCATACCGCTCTAGCCTGTGCTATCTTCTATTCCGACTTCTATTCGATGTATGAAACATCGAACCATCCGATGGATGTGGATGATGAACAGATGTTTTTGCCTTTGGATGATCGGTTTGAAGGTATCTACAATGAGGTGGTGCAACTTATGAAAGGATCCTCGTCTTTGGGAAGTTTTAACAAAGACCTTGAGGACATCGTTCGAGTAAAGACATCCAAAGAAACCCAATCGTCAATCAAAAAAGAATTGATCCAATTTTATGACGATTGTGAGACAACCTATCTTCCCATCGACTGCAGCGAAGATGTGCTCCAATACGTTGCCTCCCGGCGAGTGATACCTTTAAATCATGCCATTTTCTCATTCAGTAAACTACGATTTTTACAGTCTGTTCTTCAAGTGGTAAGTAGTTGTTTCTTAAAATAAAGCTGTTCAGCGACGATGTCTCAAAGGGACTTCGTTGCAAGCCCCTAATATTGGTGACCTCCTTAAGAATGTGAGTTTGGATTCTCCCTACGTTAAACCAGTACATGACGTCGTCGTGAACTCAGAGTCTGGCAAGGCTGTGTCCATAACTCAAGACATGTCCCGGACTCTGGAGAAGTATGAAATCGAGACAGGTCTTCATTTCTTAAATGTCCACTTGGCCCCTTTCCAATTGGGTGTTTCTTTGCTGTCCTATTCCAATGTTGAACACCATCCTTACACACAATTTTGGAGAATGGAAGCCGAAAGGAAAGTTCATTTGGGCTTGTCCTACAAACGGATGAGTCCGTCGATGTCGAGAACTGTGAAGTCGTCCACTTTATACGATTTGTCGGCTCCACTCAGCTCAGGAGGAACATGTTGTGGGTGGATTTGTCAAGCAATTGGCGAACTTCTTTGTGGAATGGATGTGCAGCGAGCCAATGAATTTGAAGGGAAAACAACTCGACTTGGTGGAGGACAGTTCTTAAAGTATTTGGTCATGTTTTACTCCGATCTGCAGGGAAATGTTTTTTCTCAAAAGGGGGCTGGTTCTGAGTTGACCTCAACGCAACGTTTGTTTGTCCTTTCCGAGCATGCTATCTCCTCCCTGATGAAATTTGTTGTTGATTTCAACTATGTCAGCATCGATATTTGGTTGAATTTATTCAAAATTCTGATATCTGTCGACGCCCCTCCGGAAGGAAAAGATGTCGCCATTGAGGGGAAGAACTACAAATTCACGCATTGGATTGAGAACTCGGTCCATTTCGAGAGACTTATCTACGAGTTTTTTACCTCTTCTTTGGATCGCTTTTCTATGGTTACTCGAACAGTAAGTTTCTAATTCCTTATAAAGTATTCGCAATTTAAGCTGCCAACCTATGGCCCTGCTGCTTGTACAGTATTCCGCCGGTTTATCCAGATTGTCTTCACAAAGCAACCCTCGCAGGTTATAATGGATTCAGTGCTCAAAGCGCTTTCTTCTCTGTTCAAGAAATCTCGTGAATTTGGGTATATAACAATGCCTGTGGACGTTTTAATGGAATTGACCAACGCAATAGACACGATGGAAAAGGTTTGTCCCTGCGATCCGACTGTGTTCGCCGAGTTCTTCACTGCCTTTGTCGACTTCACCGAGGACTTCTTTGATGAAATCGAGAAAACCAAGGCTCATTTCCCCAGTACAGATCCAGGCATTTCGTCTCTTCAAAGCCTTCCTTCGGCTTTGCTGAACACCGTTTTGGAATCAACACCAATTCCCAGCAATATGTGTTTTAGTATGACTTTGAACGCAAAAATGCAACGGGAAAGAAATTCCAATTTGATGGAACGACTTCGGTCTTCTGGAAATAATTCCACAAGCTCTGGAAAAAGCTCGAAGAACATCACGTTCGTGAAACGAGCTGATATATTGGAAAACACTGTTCGGGATGGAGAAGTTAATGTTGGTGATCAATTCATGCAATGTGCTTACTCTTTGATGAGAATGGTCGGTCGTTATGTATCTCAATATAGACCACAGATCTTGAAAACGTTGCTGCATTCGCAAAGTTTAGCCATCAAGAGATTGATTGACACAATGTTCATGTTCGTTTCCTGTACTACAAATGTCGACGAAATCGCAAAGGATAGGTATGAAAATTTTTGTGTACTACCACGCTTTCCTGGCCCAGACTGATAATCTTATTTTAGTTTCAAAATTGTGACATTAGCTGATGCGGTTGTTCATCTTCTATTGGTCGTATCAGAGACGTCGATGGAAGATCCGGAATGTTGTCGCCAATTCATCAGACTTGTGATCCAAACTCTCAGGTCACGTGTTGAGCGAAGAACGGGCTTTGAGAACTCAAGTTCGATGTTGCTAATGGACTTGCCTGTGCCTGTGCTGACGTTGTTGAAATCATTATTGCTTGGGGTATCTCGATGTCAGATCTTCGTCGATGAAGGAGGTCACACATTTGTTGCTGAACAACTCCAACTTGCGCTGGAATCATGTTGTCACGACTGGCCTCAGGTAAAGAAGTTCAGTACAATGACGAAGCAGTTGAATATGCTTTCCACTCACTTCACTGGAGTTGAACCGCTCAGCTCAAACTTGCCTTACAATCACACCCCGGCTCCCGTAGATGAGAAGATCTTGCGACCAACAATAAACAGCCAGCAAGCAAAATGTTCAGACGGTTTCGGCAGCGGCCCAGTAAGCGTTATCTTGCATTATTTAGGAACTGTTTAGATGACTGAAAGCGTTAAAGAACCCGTTAAATACAGTCTGGCTTACCCATCGGTAAATGTGATAAACCCGAACAATCAATACTCCTCTCAGTTATTTGGGAATCGCCTTTCGATCTCAGTGAAGGCTTCCAACAACCACAATGCCCAACCTTTACCTCAGAATGTGGTCAACTTTGCTCCAACTTGTTTGCTCAAATCAGAAACCGCGGCCGTGGCTCAGCTCTCAGCATTGACCTTGATGTCGGACAAAAGGGGACGAGTTCAAAACTTTCAGCACAAATTCCCTCCAAAAAAGCACTGGCTAGATATTACTTTCGTGTTGCCTTATAAAGTAGTGCTCTATGAGGTGGCTATCAAAATCCCCGACAATATGATTCATTCGATTCCGTCAGCCATCCAGGTGGAGTTGTGCTCCGATCCCGCTCAATGTAATTGGCAACCGTTGTCAGCTCCAGTAATCCCAAATCCTGTAAATTACATCAGGATACCGACTTACGCTTACAAATTTCCGGTCTCAGGTAAATATTATTTGTCGAATATTACGGTGCTTTTTACACATACGAGGCATGACTAATTTAGCTGTCCGTCTTCATCTAAAAGCCCCTACCACATCAAGTTTGATTGCCATATCTCAGATATTCCTTTTGGGATCAATTTCGAATTCAGCTATGAAAACTTTGAGTGAATCCGACATGTTCGAGTCTACTGTAATGAACCACTGGATATCTCTTTTCTCCCGACTTTGTGCCAGAATCGACGTTCCAGTGAGACAGTACGCTCCAACGTTATCCGAGGCGCTGATACGAGTATATTTATGCGGAGAACATTCCGCGGACATTGTTCGGCAGATTCAAGATCTGCTTCTGAAGTTGGATAGCAAGAACAAACCAGGTCAAAGCAACCTCATTTCGTCGATTGTGATTCATTTGAGTACGTAATTAATAAGGAAATGCTTCCAAATGCGACGGTCAGATTTTCTTTAAAATAGGGGTACGCGGAGAGCGGTCAGAGAAAAAAGCCTTTTTTCCTACTTTTAGACGGGACATACCTCAAAAAATCCGGAAAATTGTGCCGTTCAAAGATATGTAAAAATTTGCTGCCTAATATCGGGTTTATTGGTTGAAAATGCCCAAAAACGCGCTAATTTTTCCTACAACTAGGCACAGGCATTGCAAGCGATAAAAAACATGGTCAGTCTCTTCCTCCGAAGAGAGCGATGTGGCCGAGTAGCTATTGCGGAAGTCTGTGAATCAAGGGGGTGGACACCTCACGGGTTCGATTTCCCTTTTGGCTTTGAATCAAGGTCTGGAAAATAAATTTATGTGCCAAGATCTTTTTATTAAGTCTTAAAAACTGAAGACAAATCATTTTAAGCGAAAATAAAATTTGTAAACCTGTGAAAAATTGAGCTGAAGGGAGTTATGTAGAGGTTTAAATCAAATTGCAATTGATTTTTCACTCGTAAAGTCTGCGATTGGGCAACTAATTTTTACATATTCTTAGTCAGCATGGTTTTACGTATTTTTTGAGATACGTCCCGTCCAAGTAGGAGCTCCAATAAAAGTACTTTCCTTGTAAATTTGCGCCAAGTTTCACCAAAATCTGAGCGTCACACTTTTAGCACTTTCCTTATAAGCATATTTTTTTCATTTATTTCTTTTTTCAGCGAACGGGGGAAGAATATCACAAAAAACATATCCCAGTGTATCTGAGCTGCTGTTTACCAGTTGCTCAATTTCTTCTCAAATCGCACCATCCAGAAGTCAAAACGCTGACATCAATCGTCCTGTTCATATTATTCATGGACTTGTTATCGCAAGACAGCGTCAACTTCTTCAAGGTGTGGAAACGTTATTAAAAGACACACTGAACGGATGCTCGGATGCGGAAGGAAGCAGATGGATTCGAGCAGAGGTCCTGAATGAAGTCGCCGTCTTCATATGGGCGTCTGCGTGTGCCGTCTGGCATAATATTAGCGAGGAGAGTGTCAGATATGATACGATTGCGATTTGCCTTGAGATGGCGCCTAATCTGTTGAAGTATGTAAAGCAGTAGCTAAATGCAGCGGGCTATAATCTTTTTTTTTCTTGGAACTATTTTTTGTTGTCCGCAAGGAAAAAAGAAGCCACCGAGATATTGAAGTATCTTTTCCGCAGAGAGAGCATGCTAAACGCGGAGAGCGGTCAGAGAGAAAACACTTTTTCATCGTAACTTTGCTAGTATCGTGCGGAAAAAATTGATTTTTTTGTAGAAACCTTTATGGTAGAAATAGAAATTCGGTAAAAAGTCAAAAATTTTCGCCGACTTTTTAATCTAAAAATCTCGGTTGTTTCTGCAAAGCGCGAGCTAGGATTCACGCATGTATTTTAGAAAAAGTCAGTCTAAATTTGTGCCAAGCTTCATCAAAATCTTAGCGTCACACTTGGGCACCACGACATTTCCGGAATTTGGACACTTCCGGAATGGCGGAATAGTGACACTTCCGGAATGGCGGAACAGTGACACTTCCGGAACCGGGGAAAAATCAAAGATGAGGCTTAGAACTGCCATCTGAACCATCTGACTGGATTTATTGTTATTAATCTCAAAAATTTTGTTATTTTTTTTTCTGATTGTTACTTTTTTCTTAAGTAGTAGTGTTAAAAAGTAATTTTTCGAATTTTTTCTAAAAATACTCGATTTAGGGGTTTTCAAGGTTGCTGATTTCGAATATCGGGTTCATTTTTTCTGAACTTTACTAGTTTTCCTTAAGCAGTAGTGTTATAAAGTAATTTTTTGAAAATTTTCTAAAAATACTCGATTTAGGGGTTTTCGAAGGTGCTGATTTCGAAAATCATGTTAGCTTTTCTCTTTATATACTATCTGGTACTATACAGTACGAGGTGAAAATGTGACTTTTGGCGTTAATGGTGTTGTTTTGATGCTTGGTACTCCTCAAAAACACGTTTTAAATAATTGGTACTGTTTAGTACTGTCTGGTACTATGTAGTACAAGGTAAAAATTTGGCCTTTAGGCGTTAGTGGTGTTGTTCTGTTGCTTAGTACTCCTATTTTCACCATGTACTACATAGTACCAGACAGTACTAAACAGTACCAGTTATTTAAAACGTGTTTTTGAGGAGTACTAAACATCAAAACAACACCATTAACGCCAAAAGCCATATTTTCACCTCGTACTGTATAGTATCAGATAGTACTATAAAGAGGAAACCTAACATGATTTTCGAAATCAGCACCCTCGAAAACCCCTAAATCCAGTATTTTTGGAAAAATTCCAAAAAAATAACTTTATAACACTACTGCTTAAGGAAAACTAGTAAAGTTCAGAAAAAATGAACCCGATATTCGAAATCAGCAACCTTGAAAACCCCTAAATCGAGTATTTTTAGAAAAAATTCGAAAAATTACTTTTTAACACTACTACTTAAGAAAAAAGTAACAATCAGAAAAAAAAATAACAAAATTTTTGAGATTAATAACAATAAATCCAGTCAGATGGTTCAGATGGCAGGTCTAAGCCTCTTCTTTGATTTTTCCCCGGTTCCGGAAGTGTCACTGTTCCGCCATTCCGGAAGTGTCACTATTCCGCCATTCCGGAAGTGTCCAAATTCCGGAAATGTCCTGATGCGCACACTTGGGGTACTTCCCCTGTTAGCCGGAAACCCAAAAATTTTCCGAGTTTTACCGATTTCGGGCTCCAAAATTTGGAATGAAAATGGAAAAGGTCAGTACGAGGGCCTCCGTGAACATAGACCCGTCATACTTAGTGGACAAACAATGGGGTGTCTCAGCTTCAGTTTGATGTAATTTTTTTAGAATTTGGTGCATTATTGGCGGAAAAATACCCAAACAAGGGCGCTTGTGGATTTTTTAAACCAATTCCTTGTCTTTCAACTACTTTTTTCATTTGCGGGCAGTGAAAAGTTTTTTGTGGATAGCGAAAAGCATGTCCTTGTTTATATATATTTTTTAATTTCAGGTATTTATGTAATGCCATCCTCAATTTTACGGAGAAAATATTCTTCGAAGCTTCGTGCTGGTTACTGTGTACTTTGGTTCGAGCATCACCAGTATTACTGTATACCATTTTGGAATTACTTGGTGCGAACTCATCCTCTGAACATTCCCCTCGTCTTCTGAAGTCCTTATCTTTGGTATGTCAATCTCAGTCTGCGGTCAAATGCTTGTTGGAAAAGAAGTTTATCCAGAAATGGGCTGATTCCATCTACGCAATCTGTCACAACGAAGCCCATCAAAAGATGAAACAACTTATGGCATTAGTAGATTGTCTCAGCCAACTTATGTCCGTGGATCTGGTCATCGAATACTTTGATTCCAACGAAGGGGGGTCAATGTTTCGAGCACTTATCGAATATCTGGTTAAATTCTGCTCAAGTAATGGCAGAACATCAGAACAGAATGGAAATGCCCCGGGGAAGAAGCTGATTGAGTCGGCGATTAAACTGTTCCGGAAATGCCTTGCATATGGAGGAGATCATCGCGAAAGAATTGCTTTAATTATATCCGACCTGATCAACCAGAACTCATCCCCGGTTCGGAAGGGACTCCCATTGCCAGAGACCCTTGAAACATTGATAGCCAGACTGATTATCACAGATGAATCTATTCTTGTAAGGTTGACTGGAGTTGTTCAGAACAAGAATGGAGGAAATAAGCAGGATCTGAGTCGTAAGTTTACTGTAGGTTTGTGTCTGACAAGGGCTCGGCAAAACGCCGTCCCTTGGTTTTTTCTGGAAACAATTTGAAAGAACTTAAGAAACTGGTCTAGAAGCGACTTTTATTATCTGCTATTAACGTGCTGGCTAGCGAGCATTTTTTAGTTCTAGGCTAGTCTTACCCTTGTTTTGAGAAAAGAAACGCGATCACTTTCAAAAGTAAAGCGAAGCGGTGCTTCGGTAGCCGAGTGGGGTAAGGCGCTCCTCCTTAAAGTAGCCTACGGACCGCGTTCGAATCCTCTTTTGAATTTTTTGGATATTATGCAACGAATAAGCCTGGCTAGTTGTCTTTAATTTTTGAATAGACTTTTGTGTATACTCGGATCCGTTTTTAAAGATTCGATTTTTTTTGATTTTGTCGTCTTTGACCTTGTGGGGGCGTCCTGGATGGTTGTAACGAAAAGTACGTAAAAATTGAGTCTGATATTTGAAACATCTTTGCTTGTCTTGGGTTACAGGACCTAAAAGAATGCGTAATCACTTATTGAGTGCATCGACCTGAGTGTCTCAAGCTCGGAAAAAATTTCGTATTTTTTGATCTGGTTGAAGGGTTCGATCCCATGGGTGACTAATATTTATATGAAAAGTGATTATTCGATCTCATCAGCCTGTCAGAAGCAAAGTGAAAAAATGTGATTGGCAATTAAAAAAAAACGCCCGCTGGCCTGCGCGTAAGTGCATAATAGCAGCTAATTAAAGGTGATCCTAGACCAGTTTTTTACGCTCTTTCATATGGTACAGGGTGTTTCAAGAAATTTGGAACAAATGATTTGCTTATATTTTTGTGTTCTTTGCGGCTATCAACGAATTTCTTTTTGCTTCTAAAAATTGACAGCGTGCGTTTTTAGAATCTCAAAAAGAATTTTTTTTCGTCGGCGGAGGGTCCATTTCTTGGCGGAGAAAATTATGGCCTTTTTTAAAAATCACATCGTATTACGTGGCGGAAACGCCGTTGCAACGGCTGAAATCAAGTTTACGTAACACCTCCATGGATTTTACGATATGCTTTTTTTGCGTTTTCGATTTTACGCACTTCCGCGGATGCGCGGCGGAGACCTCAGATTTCGGTGGACGTTGTTTTGGGCCTTCGGCTTTTGCAAATTCATGTTGGAGAAGAGGTTGGGGCGATTTTTTGTTTTCATCAGATGCACAGATGGCAAAAATTTCGTGCTTTTTATCCCCGGCGGAGGAGTCGGCGGAGGCTTTATCAAAGGGTCAAAACAAAACTCCGCCGATTTGTCCGCCGGACCAAAAAAATCAAAAATCTTTGAAAGACAATGCTGCTCTGATGGATTCTTGTAGCTGAGATTTTTCCCGGACTCGTAAGACTGCTTTGACCCTTTGATAAAGCCTCCGCCGAATCCTCCTCCAGGGAAAAAAGCACGAAATTTTTGCCATCTGTGCATCTGATGACAACAAAAAATCACCCCAACCTCTTTTTCAACATGAATTGCAACAGCCGAAGGCCCAAAACAACGTCCGCCGAAATCTGAAGTCTCCGCCGCGCCTCCGCGGTGCGCGTAAAATCGAAAACAAAAAAATGCATACCGTAAAATCGACGGAGGTGTAACGTAAACTTGATTTCAGCCGTTGCAACGGCGTTTCCGCCATGTAATACGATGTGATTTTTAAAAAAGGCCCCAATTGTCTCCGCCGAGAAATGGGCCCTCCGCCGACGAAAAAAAATTTTTTTTGAGATTCTAAACGCACGCTGTCAATTTTTAGAAGCAAAAAGAAATTCGTTGATAGCTGCAAAGAACACAAAGATATAAGCAAATCATTTGTTCCAAATTTCTTGAAACACCCTGTATATGTTTCAAGAAAAAACCAGGGGAAGAGTTTTGCCACGAATACAATCTGGACTCGTTTTCAGAAAGGATGATGCACCCCTTATTTGGCTGTAATCAAGATGACAAAATCATCGAAGTGTCCTTGGGTACATTATGCGAGGAATTTCTTCCTTGCAAGAAAGTTTTAGCGCCGACTTCCGTGCCCATGGGGAAATCCCCAAAGACAATGGACAACGTGAGTTAAGAGAAATCCACACGGTTACATCTTTACAGTATATTGAAGACTTGTTCTTGGGAACCCAACTTAATCTTGTGGACGAGTTTGCAGACGAAAAAGAGTCGATCTCTCAAGTCGATAATAAGCAAAAATCGAACATTGAGCCCTCCAATGAGTACCCATATACCTACAAACAGTTTGCCATACAGGTTTCCTGTGGGGCTTACTCGACGAAACATGCACTCAACAATAAGTGGTCATTGTCTAAGGTTGTGGATGGATTGAGAGCGATCAAAAGATTCAATCCCAAGAATATTGACAGAGTCTCTTCGCTGGAACAATGTTTGAGAGACGATTCCGATGTGATGGAAGTTGAACTCGTTCAACCATCCACGTCAAGGATAAGTCCTTCGGACTCACATTCCTTGGATACGGCGAGAACCCAAAGCCGAACTCCTTCGACCTCCGGTGATCTTCATGATGCTTTGAACGAAGGAGACCTAGCTGATGGCTATTTTATGCTTAATCTTAAAATCAGATCTTCCCTTCAGAACAACATGTTGAATGTAGTGGAAGAAGAGCCTTTGTTGACAGATCTTTTGAGTGACATTCCCCCTCGAGCATGCACTCTTCTTCGGTTTGCACGTACAGGTGGTTTAAAGGCGTTGTCAAACTCCGTGGACGTTGTTGGCCGGGTTGATTCAAAACTGAAGTCGTAAGTAAAGATTAGTTATTTTTTAATTAGTTCATTTTATAGTGTATCTTCTATGCTCAGCAAGCTCGCAAATCCTCAGCTTGTGCCAATTAAGGAAGAGGTTGTCAAAGTGCGGAAGTTGTTGGGAAGGTTCTACGGTTATACTGGGAACCAATGCCAAGACCAATCTGGCTTTTCTGCGCTCAACGGAGCTTTGCAGAGGCCTATTTTTACAGTGTTGAGTAAGTTTTCTTTTATTATAGCTGCAATTTTAGATGTTTTACGTATTTTGAATGCGTGTGAAGCCGAATTGAAGAGCACCGACCCTGTTTCGAAGGGTACCCATGCCAGTCAGAGTGTTCAACTTGATGATTTTGGTTCTTTTGCTGCTTCACAAATGATGTTTGATGAAGATTTCGAGGAAGACAATATTTTTACAAATATCGACGACTTCGATGATCCCATTATGGAGCCCTCAACATCCGCTGGTTTCCAAAATTCGTCGAATAAAATAGTTTCTTCAGTTCCCATCCTATCGACCGTGTATGACATTGACGACTTTGAGCAAGCGACCAACGATATCTTCATCTCCCCGGGCGCTTTTAATGGACAAAAGGTTGTTTCGGTTCCGTTTGATGAATGGCCACCTGAAATGTTTTCGCTTGAAAAGGTAGTGTTGCTGAAACCAAAATTAACTAAAAGATTTTCAGAAGATGAGAGGAAATGGATTAAACGCATACACAGAGAACTTTGACATGATTGTTGTTGCTTTGAGTGTTTTCCTTGAAATAGATGTCTACGGACCCGCTTTGGTTGAGTATAACAGATCTGCGGCCAAGAAATTGATTTATATTATGTTGGGAATGACACCACAAGGTTTGTCAAAAAAAGACCGTTTTAACGAATTGCTTTAGAATCAGAGTACAATATAACGGAGGGTCTGAGCCCCAGTCTCTCTCAATCTGCTTTTGGGCAGAGTGAGTTATCAACGACTGCAGCATACACAGCCCAGAAAGAGCATCTGCAGAAATGGGCGTCCAAGTTGTCGGACCATTTCTTTGCTGGATTCTCTCCCAAAGATAGAACAAAAAAGACAGATACAGTGATGGATCAGCTCGCCCTGATCCCGTTCTTTGTCTTATCCAAGTGTTTCGAAGATAATTATCCTCCAAATTGCACAGTCCGCGAAGCAGAGACGGTCAGAATACAAGCCATGAGCAACGGAACCATTGATGTTTTGATGACTTTGTTGTCCTATTATTCACATCAATCAGCAAAAAAGAAGCCGATTCGTGGTGACGGAGACATTTCAGCGACAAAACTGTTGGAGCAACTGATCTCATTCAATGAAGAATATCTGCAGATTGTAGAATTGTGCTCCAAAGTCTCGAAGCCGAATCCTCCGACTGCAGGTTTCGGATCTTCCGGCTCTTCATTGGCACAAATGGCATCCAGTTTACCAATGGTTGGGCCTGCCACTTCACAACTGCTCCAACAATTTGGAGCCGAACTCCAGAATTCATCGGCTACATCCAATTTACTGAAGCCAGTTGCAATTCCAGTTTCATCGGTCATTTTTCCGTCGTATATGGGGGTCGTACCTGGTTCCAAATCAACTGCTGACAACAACTTTTGGGCCAAGGGAACTGGATTTGGAAGCGGGAACACCAACACTCACTGGAATTTAAACCAACATGTGGCAAAGCAAAGACAACATGAAGTCACCGTCACCTGTCTGTTTAACGTAGGCTTGGTTTGGAATTGTTATTACTTGGTTTTAGATTCTAACGAACATTATTAGACCGATGCCAACCTCTGATGTGTCCAGACTTCAGAATTACGTGAATCAAAACAACAAGTTAAATGCTGGTGAGGAGGTCGCAACGCCCATTTCGAGTGCTGTGGACGTTGATTCAACTTCGGTGCATGCGGAATCCCCCCAACCTCTCCGCGCCTTTACCAAAGAATTCTGTGAGATTATGAGGAATAGTTGTTTAACAAATACCCTTTCGGGATACATGCTGAATGACTCGGGTAAGTGTTATCGATCAAACACCTTACCCTTCAGTCCTTGACATTTCTTGCCATGCCGTCGTCTATGAAGCGGTTGTGGCATTGCTGTTGGCTATTTGCAAAGAACCTGTCTTAAGTTCGGTAGATGGTAAAGAGTCATTTAAATTGGCGGAGCTGATCACTGATCCAGAAGTCAGTGGAATATACGAGGGATTGAAAAGAATATGTCAAGTTGTTGGGATATATATGAACCGCTTGAATAGCACTTCTGTAGCCAACCAAGAGAAGTCTCTGACAGTCGATGAGGAGGAAACGTTACCTGAATTTCTTCACGTATCTGAAGCGGCCTTAAAATGCATGGAGAATATCGTAAAGGAGAATCAGAGGATGCAGCGCCCGGCAGAAATGGAAGTTTCAGTAAGTCGTTATATTCAGTTACAGTCGCGCGTTACAGTTACAGCCCGACGACCAACGTCATGGAATTCAAATGATGGAAGAGGTCTATTTAGCTGCTTTAAGAGAACACCAATTCAAGACCATTCCTTTTTTCCGGGGGGATTCAAACATGTTGTTTGGGTTCCATTATCAGGCTAACCTTTCATCTGGAAACACGGCTAATGGAAAGAGAATGAGACGCCTGGCCCAAGAAGTTGTTAGTCTTTCTAATTCCCTTCCATTGTCCTTGAGTTCTTCGGTGTTTGTACGAGCTGCCGATGAAAGATTAGATGTTATGAAGGTGATGATCACAGGACCTTCAGATACCCCTTACTCCTCTGGATGTTTCGAATTTGATGTCTTCTTTCCCCAAGACTACCCATCAACACCCATGATGATGAATCTCCAGACAACCGGGAATCGGTCCGTTCGTTTCAATCCTAACTTGTATGAAGAAGGAAAGGTAAATATTCATTTTTCTTGGAAAGCTTGTTGCATTCCGGGTCAATTATGTATATTTGCAGGTTTGTCTGTCCATTTTGAATACTTGGAGTGGAAGGCCCGAAGAAAGATGGAACCCAGCGGCATCCTCCTTCTTGCAAGTGCTGGTTAGTATTCAATCCTTGATTTTGGTATCGGAGCCATATTTCAACGAGCCCGGCTTCGAAAGATCTCGGGGCACAGTGACCGGAGATCAAGCAAACAGAGAATACACAGCCAATATCAGACATCAATGTGTCAGATGGGCCATGATCGAAATGCTAAGGAATCCTCCCAAAGCGTTTGAAGATGTGATCAAAAGACATTTCTGGATTAAAAGAGATGAAGTTTGCGAACAAATAACCGAATGGATCAAGGAGACCAAAGAGCTCATCGAAAAGAACCAGAGTGTAAAAGTTCTACCACAACATTTAACTCTACTTGAGGTAATAACGCTTTTATTATAAATTAGGGATATAAAAACTGCTGCCTATATTCAATATTACTTACTTTTTATCAACTTATTTTTAGAAGAATTTTGATGCCCTTTTGATTGAACTCAACAAACTGGAATGCCCCGACCCTACCCTTTCTCATCTTTCCTCGATATACCTCAATGAATATCGAGAAAAAGTTAAAAAAACGAGTACGTAAATCTTTATCTAACGATCATATCTTTTATACCTTAATTGTCTGTTTATGTCTGATCTCGTATTAATAACAGATAAGGCGCGTGCGGTCTACCTTTTTTCGGACATCGTCGCAGAAACCCCCCACATTTCTTATACGTGGGCCAACTGGGCAAAGTCTGCGTAGACTCTGCACATACTTCGTTGAGTTCAGACAAAAATCGAAATTTTTCCAAAGCCAGACAAGACGTAAGCAAGTCGCCTGGGATACAGACAATTCGGTTTGTCTGATCCAAGTCTAAAAATCGGATTCCTGGGTTTT
The DNA here is from genome assembly GCA_904066235.2 of Bursaphelenchus xylophilus. NCBI lineage: Eukaryota > Metazoa > Nematoda > Chromadorea > Rhabditida > Aphelenchoididae > Bursaphelenchus > Bursaphelenchus xylophilus. Next base: position 7,761,103 of record CAJFCV020000001.1, read on the forward strand.
CAATCATTCATAGCTTTCACTGCCCTATCTGGTGGTCGGAAGATTATTTTGAATGATCAGACAAGAGGTTTCGTCTGTAACCAGACAACACTGCAGGAGTTTTTGTATGATTTTTAGCCAGAAAACACGCAAACCTCTGGCAGCGGGCCCACAGACAGGCGATCCGGGGTTTCTGCGACGAGGTCCGAAAAAAATTTTATTTAGAACGCAGGCACGCGCCTCAGTTCTATAATATTTTCATCGAATAAATTATTTCCATTTATCAACTGCTTTACTTTGTAATTTTTTTATTTTAGTTCGCATTATCATGCTTCCATTGTTGTTTTTTCCTTACTCCCGAAGCGAAAACATTTCAAATTTTGATCAATTTTCACGAAAAATTTTTGGTAAAGGGTAATGGTAACCTCCTATCCGGTGGATAACTTATTCTCGGGGTAACCCATCCTCCCCAAATCCTTTTTTCATGGGTCCTGATCGCAAAAATGGTTAGGTGCAGCCAAAGAATTTTATTACTAAAAAATTCTCCGTGTTTCTTGTGTTCTATATAGTGGTTTGATTTTCATGCCCATATCGATTGATCAACCTGTTTTTTTTGACAAGGAAAGTACTTTTATGGGGGCTCCTACTTTTTGACGGGACATATCTCAAAAAATCAGAAAAAATGTGCTGATCAAGGATATATAAATCTTAGCTGCCCATTTTAGGTTTTTAGGGGTGAAAACTCAATCGGAAATTGACTTTAGGTCCTATATGAACGAACCCCTTTTCGCTTAATTTTTCACAGGTTTACAATTTTTATTTTGGCTTAAAATGATCTTTATTGAGTTTCTGAGCCGTAATAAATCAGTCTTGGCCCAAAAATTTATTTTTCCGACCTTCAACTTCAAAAAAAGTTGATTCGGCCAAAAAGGAAAATCGAACCCGCGCGGCGTCCTCCCTCTTGATTCCCAGACTACAGCACTAACCACTCGGCCACACCGCTCTCTTCCGAAGGAAGAGACCGACTGCGCTTTTTATCGTTTCGAATGCCTGCGCACGTCAAGATTTTGCGCTCAAAGGGTTATCTACAGGGGTGGTCAGCGGACCCTATTTTTCCGATTTTCGGCCCGCGGCCCGGCCCGTCTAATTACCGGCCCGGCCCGTCTAGTCTTTTTCCAGGCCCGGCCCGTGACGGGCCTGGCCCGGCCCGGCCCGTGCAGGCCCGTTTATAGAGGGTTCTGCGAACTGCGCCCAAGCTTGGGATCTAAACTTAGGCAAAAAAGGCGTTGATATAGCTAGTAAAGGATCAATGTGATAGTCTTGTGGTTTTATGATGGAACTATAGACTTGTAAACGTTTTAGAACTTGAGAAACAGCAACTATAACAACATCAATTAATTTCCCGGCGCGAAAACAATGAATGCCAACGGTTTGGCATTGTAATTTAGACGGGCCGGGCCGGAAAAAACCCCAGGCCCGCGGCCCGGCCCGTGACGGGCCCGGCCCGTTTGTAATTTTCCATTTTTGAGCCCGGCCGGCCCGTCACGGGCCGGCCCGGCCCACTGACCACCCCTGGTTATCTATCAACACGAAAGTTGGCATTCTGTTTCCGCTTATGGAAGTGTCCAAAAAATCCGTCTCAATGAGTTTTTTTGGACGAGGTCAGAGGAAAGGCGAAATATTGCGCAAAATGAAGAGATTTTCTATCTCGAAACTGGCTCATTTGATTTTTTTCGTTTTAGGCTCAAAAAATCCGCCTTGTTCCAGACTATGTTTCCACGAAACTTCAAATAGGGGCGAGGGAAAATCTTAGAGAAATCCTCGAAATCGCAAAATTTTTTAGGCGTTGTTAGTTTAGGCTTCAAACAGATAGAAGACGACCGATTTTTTATATGAAATATATATATTCAGGTTAAGCAGGAGCCCAGCTTCAAATTTATGTATGCAATAACCCCATTCTACCCCATCTTCATCGTGTAATCAGGCTATCTTTGGAGCAAAAAATTATTCTTTCGCCGAAACAGAATGCCAAGAATTTTTCATTGCTTGAGCGCTTTTGTTTTATTTTTTCTTGACGTGCTGCGCCTTTTGTAGGGAAATTAACAAGGGAAGTACCCCAAGTGCGACGCTCAGATTTTCTTTAAATTTTGCACACACGTCGCACGTCAAACTGAGATAAGCTAAAACAGTCCGGTGAATAAATTGGCACTTTGCCAAAAAAAGACGCGAAAAAACGTTTTGTCGGGGAAGAAATGGGGATTTTTTGGGGCGAGAGAATACGCTTTTATATGTCCTTTTTCTCTCTTTCTCTGGAAATCAAGACGAAATGTAAAAAACCGATAGCGAAGGGTCCATTCCGGTCACCGGACTCCTCAGTTTGACGTGCGTCGGTCATGAACTAGATATCAATTCCTGAAAGTTTTAGCTCGCGCTTTGCAGGCGCCGCCGAGTTATTGAACGATTTATGCCGCCGAGAGAGTACACTAAGCGTGGAGAGCGGTCAGGGAGAAAAACACTTTTTGGCCATAACTTTGATAGCTTTGTGCGGAAAAAATTTATTTTTTGTGAAAACATTACCCTCTATGATAGAAACCGGCATGAAATTTTTCGTGCCGAAATTCGGCAAAAAGTGTCAAATTTTCGCCAACTTTCGATCTAAAAATCTCGGTTGTTTCTGCAAAGCGCGAACTAGGATTCCCGCATATATCCTTAGAAAAAAATATTCTAAATTTGTGCCAAGTTTCATCAAAATCTGAGCGTCGCACTTGGGTCAGAAACTCAATAAAGATCATTTTAAGCCAAAATAAAAATTGTAAACCTGTGAAAAATTAAGCGAAAAGGGGTTCGTTCATATAGGACCTAAAGTCAATTTCCGATTGAGTTTTCACCCCTAAAAACCTAAAATGGGCAGCTAAGATTTATATATCCTTGATCAGCACATTTTTTCTGATTTTTTGAGATATGTCCCGTCAAAAAGTAGGAGCCCCCATAAAAGTACTTTCCTTGTGAATTCAAACGAAGGGACCTCGATTTTGGACTTGTTTTTGGAGCTGTTCGAACGGACCGCATTCAACCCACGGACGCTTGCGGATATTGTTTACATACATCACCCATCTCTCGGCCCCAGTAAGCTATTTTATATAGTTTATTGACAAGCTAATAACAAAAAGTAACATAGTAGGACAAACCATATAGCTATATTTCGAAATCTACGGACAATGCATATAAAAAGATCACCTCAAAAAATTGGGAAAAAGTCTTAACCCCACCCTCTACCCCAATTCTTGAATACATTCCTGAAATTTCGATTTTCAGAGCTCTCGGAGAGCGGTCATCCAACCTTTCTTCCGAATGAAAATGCCGCCGAATAAGCGAAAATTCGATTTTCATGCAAAATTTGCACTAAACGTATGAGAAGACCGGGATGTCAAATTGGTCCCAGTTCTGTCCCTAACAAGGGCTCGTCAAAACCTCGTCCCCTGGATTTATCTTGAAATATATACCATTCGAAAGGGCGTAAAAAACTGGTCTAGGATCACCTTGAATTAGCTGCTGTTATTCACTTACTATAAACAATATAATGATTGATTAGCCATCTAAATTACGAGAAATCAACACAATTTCGATTTTTTGGAGAGCGCTAGAGGTCAAAACTTTTTCGCGGAGTATATATGTACAATGACTAGACATGTAATGATCACATCATTACTATTAAGTCGTTTCAAAAGTGCGTAGGCTCTTTCGTGGCGCGCAGAGCATTTTGCCACTTTTTGCACTGCGAAATCTCTGTCGTGAGCTCAAAATTCACGGCGACACTGTTGAAAATGCGTGGTGCAAAAGGTCAATTGCACAGCGCGGAAAACTTGCGACAAAAAGTCTACGCACTTTTGAAACGGCGTAGTACACTATAAAACAACCTGTTTGAAGTAACACTACAGTGGGGAACCTGATCCAGTCGCCACAAATGTGCAATTTTGTTTCCAGGGAATAAAAAATCCCGCAAAATAGGAAGCGCTTTTCACTGAAAACAAGCCCGCAAAGAAACTTTTCGCCGTCCGCAAATAAAAACTTCTCACTGTCCTCGATTGAAAAAGGTTGCAGAATGGTGCCCAAGAAGAAATCCAATCGGTGTTTAAAGTAACAAGTACTCCTCTAGTATACTAGAAAAACAGATTTATAAAGGATGTATGTTTTTTTCTTTAATAATCACCGATATCATGTACAATATCGTCATATTTTCTGTCCAGGGTGCCTGCCTATCGCGTGAATTACACATCCGAAACTCTCACATCAAACTTGCTGCTAAACATTGAGTTATACACAAAAAGATTCTCATTTGCGGACAGCGAGAAGTTGTCAAAGGGAGGTATTTTGCCGGATTTTTTTATTCCCTCCTGGACGCAAAACTCCATATTTTTGACCACTGGATCAGGTCCTACACTGTAGAGAAAGACTTTCGTGCAAGTTGCTGACTTAAAACAGAAATTGCCGCACATCCCTGACAACATGGCACGCTTCCAAGATCATAATTTCATATGAAGCGGTTGCAAAGAAAGGTGAAAATAACACAATCACTAAACCCTCAATATAACGGCGCCTCCTCAGTGCGTTCTATTGTCGTATTCGACCGCCCTTCAAGTGAGCACGACCTTCTTAAATGCCGGCAAAAAATGTCTTCTGAAGAACCGCGTTCGGAGAATCTATCCATAAGTCGAACGTCATCAATGAAAGAGTCATTCCCTAGTGGATGTTCAAGTATAGGATGCAGGTTGACTCTCTTTTGACAGACATCCTCCCCAGATCCAGGTCCCTGTGAGTCACTGCTCTTCGGTGCTTCACTCGGTTGTTTTCCCTCGGATTTCGCGTGTGTCAACTGGGGTCTCCAATCAGGACCATGGCCCGGGGGATCGTCATCGTAGCTAGGATCTTCAGAATTTCTTTTACAGTACTTCATGGCTATCAGATTCATCTTGCGTTCATTGGAATCATCATCGGAAGTATCACTCGACGAACAACTAAAATTACAATCCATATCCACACATGTTCTAACCAACCTTGTTGACCTTCGACCTCTTCCCGCAAACCGGAAATGGTTATCCAATCGGCCTAACGTCATGTCGGGGGACTGTAGTTGTTTGTTTCGTATCACGCGAAGCGATGCATAGCTCAGCGACTTTCTGTTCAGCTCTCCAGAAGAACTTGAATCCTTTGAGGCTAAATCGAAATTCCATCGATGACCAGCATATCCAGTAGAAGCCGATCTTACTCCTCTCCCCTTCTCTGACACCTTCACATTTTCTCCATCCAAAGAAAAGGCAGGAACGCTTGTTTCAAATTTAGATGTAGAACAAATTTCGTCAGAATCTTCTAATTCCTACAAAACAACATGTAAGCGTAGCCCTGTGTAAATTGAAATTGTTTCGCCAACGAAGTTCAACGTCGGCTTCCGCCAATTTTTTGAGCCACCGGGGGAAAAATTTTTGATGGAAGATTTGAGCAAGAAGTTTTTCACAAAATAAACTGCGGCCATGGCCTTAATTCGGATTTTGTTACAGTATCCTCATTAAAGAGTTTTACAGAAATATGCCTCATAGCTACTTTCTGGAAACATTCCGGAAAGAAGCTAGCATCACAGTAGATTCAAAAAAAAACATTTGGACCGGAATGGTTGACTACGGCGGAAGACACACAGAACTTTTTTGGTTCAGCCGAAGTTTCGAAAAGAAGTAACAAGCAGAAATAATGATTTGCGAAATCCACGCGTAGCCACGGAATAGACTACCCTATACGTTTCAAGAAAAATTTTTCCGGAGGTCATTTTTGATGTTCAGCGGTCATTATCGAGGCGCGGTCATCTTCGATGCGCGGTCATTATCGAAGAAATTCGATTTACTCGGGATCTATCTTACAAGGAAATGGTCTGAACATCCCCCAGGGTTCGGGAAAGTTACTAGAACAGGTGGATAGAGGAGGTCGACTTTGCAAAAAAAAAGGCATTTATCAGCTGCATATTAAGCCCGGCCGACGAGAAAAATCGACCGAGAAAGTCCACAAAAAAATTCCTCTTTCTCTTCCCTCATAAAGGCTCGGCAAAACATCGTCCCCTGGTATTTTCTTAAAACGACGCTCTCATTGAGTGATTACGCGATTTTTAAGGACATATAACCCAAGATAAACTAGGTGGTCATTCCTAGTAAAAATATTAAAGCCATTGCTTTCAACGGCTTTACTTATTACGGTCCCCGCGCTGCCATGGAGTCGAACCAACCTCCAAAAGAATAACGTGCGGAGACTTTGTCCACTGCGCCAACCGAACCGTTGGACGCTCCTCTTCTTTTCCGAGGGAAGAAAAAGAGGAAATTGTTGTGGACTTTCGGTAGGGCTTATTTTGCAGCTGGAAAATGCCGTTTTAGCAAAGCCGACCTGCCCTATCCACCTGTACTAGATCAGTCCCTTGTTAGATACGAAAGAGAATCTAACTTGCCTCACAAATACCCAACAAATGCGGCGAAGAACTAAGCTTCCTCATTCCAGTCGACGCAACCAAATTAGAGGCTTTCAATCTTGCCGAGATTCCACTACTGGAGACCGATGGTGAGGTCCGTCCACTAGAAGTTGGGCTCGAGTTCCGACTGATGGGAGAATCTAAAAAAATTATAAATTTCAATTGTTCGCTCACCCAGTCGTTCGGGGGATGCAGCTCTTCTCATACTTGAATATCGTGATAACTCCAACAACTCTTGGATTGCCTGAGGGCTGATCCTATCTCTGGAACTATGGAAGCCACATTTAGCAAACATGGAGACCGACGGCGAAGAATTCCTGAAAAAATACCAGTAAAACAACAAATATTAACACTCAAACGGCTATGCGTGACATTTTATGGCAATCGATAGTTCACCATTTCAGACTTTCACTGTAGTCCGTCCTGCACGCCAATTTGTCTACACATAAAAAATGGAAAAAATTGATCGAAGTCTTATTTGGACATTTTTTCCATTAGGCACAAAATTTCACTAAAAAGATATCGAATTCAGTGTAAACGAAACTTTTGACTGAATTTGCCGCTTTTAGCTGGATTGAGAAACAAAATGTATGGAAAAACAAAAAAGCTTTTTATTTCGGAAACAGCCCGGAACAGTTTCTATTTCACTGAAGCCTAACAGAGGGCCACATTGTTAAAATCGGTATCTCAGAATTATGCCAAAATTAGTCAACCAGGTCACCAATCGGTATGGAGCATCCGCTTGAGCTTTTTTTGCCCATAGTCGTTATATGGAAGATTACTATAACCTTCACCCCGACGCTTCAAAAAGCAATTTTGTTGAAAATGTCTAGTTTCTTGAAACAAAATCCTTCGAAATTTTAAATCCGGAAATTATTCCGCCATAAAGTCATTGTTAGGTGTACTATCAACCACCATAAAATAAAATGGCACGCATGGCTTTTTGAGTGTTAAAGGAATAGAAATTTGCACAGATAGGCGACAAGAAATACCTCCGGCAAAGCAGATTCTTCGGCTGTCTTTTATTACGCTGAGCCAAAGAACTAATAGGAATAGGCGCCGAAGGCGTTCGGCTTAGAGTCAAATCATCATTCTGACTCCCACAGAGAAATGGTTTAGACGTAGACTCCAAAGTCTCCCTTATCGGACTTAATTCCTCGAATGTATAACTATTAGGAGCCAGGTGGAATTCATTGGGAGACAAAGCATCATCGTCTCTATTCCTATCAAGCTTATCATCCAAACTGGCCACATGATTGGGCGCTCGGGAGGAGTCAACACTAGAGCCTCTACTGGGGAAACTTCGTCTTATAGAGCTCTCTTTCTTGGGGTTGTAGTATCTAAGAAAAGCAAAAAAAGGTAAAGAAAGCACACATGCAATATCTACACCAAAAAGCCGAGTTTCAAACTGAAATACCTGGACGACTGTCTTGAAGCTGATCTGAGATAGGAGGACAACTCTTCTTCGCTTTCTTCTTTCAGAATCGTGCACGCTCTTCTATTGTTTAGACCTCTGAAAGAATTACTTCTGCTCCGAGCAGCTGTGCTTGAAGTAACGGGACCAGAGTTATATTCGACATCCTCGTTTGTACTCGAGGATATTTTTCTCAATTTTAGGGCCTGCTCTTCTCGATAGCTCGCCAGAATCCTCTCAGCAAGTAAGTAGTACGTGGCCGTAACATAACTGTATTCCCCTCGTTCAATGCAACTAAAAGTAAATACAAAATGCCAAATCGTAATTACCTTAAAATTGAGTCCTCGGTTCCAATACCACCTGCAACCATTTGCTCAATTATCGTCGCATGAGCGGTTTCCGGAAGATGGTCACGATAAACCAAAGGCAAAGCCTCAGCATGTCCCCTGTCTCCAGCCATTACCCATGGGGACTTTAGAATCTCTGTTAATGATGACCGTTTTGTGGGATCTCTGACCAACATCCTCTGAATTAGCCTAAATCTCAAATTGCAAAAATTTCTGTGGAAACATACTCTTTACAACTGGGAGATACGTGATCAGGGATTGTATACCTACAATCCAATATTCTCGTCAATGTTTCTGAATCATTGGCTTCTTGAAATGGCAATCTTCCACAGACCAACATGTACAGGATAACTCCCAACGACCAGACATCTGTAACGATAACTTTGCAATAAATACAAGTTACCTATCGCCGGAGCTTCATACGCATCACCTAAAAGGATTTCAGGCGCAGAATAAGCCAAGCTCCCACAAGATGTGTTTAACATTTGACCGGGAATATACAAATTGGAGAATCCAAAGTCTGTTAACTTCACCATACCCAATTTCTCAAAAAAGACGACGTTTTCAGGCTAAAATCGAGTTTTGATTAAATTTTTATAAGAGAAGTACTCCAAGTGCGACGCTCACATTTTGATGAAACTTGTCAGAAACTCAGAAAACTTTCTAACGATGAACGTCACTTTTTTTCGCAGATGGATCCATAATGGTGACCTAGTGGATGTTAAACGCGCCTCATGTAGTGGAAGGAGCATCTGGCTTTCAAAAGTGTTTACGGGCCCTGACTAGGGAAGTGTACAAACTGACCCTCACCAATAGCAAATGTTATATACCGTTCGAAAGCCCTTGACAAATAGTGTTAGAAACCGCTTAAAGTTTTTGCAGAATGCCTCAGGACGAAAGATTATAAGCGGTTGACTTGCAACTTTAGTACTTACAAAATCTGATATGGGGCAAAATAAATGTCATTTCAAAATGTTACGTATTGCTGCTAGATTGGCCTAAGAATCATTTTGAAGTTTGGTGCTTGCTTATGACCCAGTACAAACCCCCGCCGTTCTGGTTCCTATCATCCAATAGCACATTCTTCCTGGAAGCACCATCTGAACGGCGCGCCTACTCGGGATTGGGTTCTCTCGGCTACGATCGTCGTTGCCCAAAGCACAATAAAGAATTTGGACGGTAAGTTTTGACCGTTTGAAACGGGCAAAACAGTGGGGGTTTGAATTCCTGAGGGGCTGAACTGGAAAGCCCCGCGTTAACTTTGATCAGCCATAACTTTGCCACAGCGTAAACACTGCTGGAAGACAGACGCTCCTTACACTGTCTGGGTCTTCAATATCCGCTAGGTCACAAGTATGGATCAATATGCGAGAAAAGCGACTTCCCTTGTAAGAGAAACTTCCAGCTCGCGCTCTGCAGAAACGAACGAGATTATTAGCTTAAAAATGGAAACAATATAACCTCTTTGCAAACTTTTTGCACGAATTTCTATCGCATTAAACAAATCTGAGCGTCGCACTTAAGATACATCCCTGGTTAGTTACCTTAAGATCTCGATGTACAACGTGCAGGGCATGACAATAATCGATCGCTTTCGTTATCTGACTAAAATATTGCTGCGCATCAGACTCCCTTATCCCTTTTTCTGATGTCTTCATTATGTAATCATACATATCATAATCACCCAATTCTAATATTAAGAATAATTTAGTCTTGGTATCAATAACTTCGTATAAGCGAACAATGTTAGGATGTTGAACCAGTTTCATACATCGAACCTGAAAAATCTCTGGCCGAAGTATTAAGCCTACCTCCTGCATCAAGTCAGCAGCTGACTCTGGATCTAATTTCGTCTTATCGATAACTTTGACGGCCACCTAAACAATAATATCAACCAAAGTGAAGAAACTCACTTTTTCCCCCGTAAACACATGTCGGGCCAGCTTTACCACAGCAAAGTGCCCCTTGCCAATAGTGTGCTCAAGATCATATAACCCAGCTATGCGTGCATCTGATATACTCACCGAGGAATTCCGACGAAGAAAATTTTGCTTTTTATCTTTTCCATTTGGCATAACTACAAAATATTTTATTTAGGGTTCGGACGTATAGTATACCGAATTCCCGCGACGTGGGAATTTCAGTATGTAAAATTTCCACGGCGTAATGTTATGTGTCGCGAAAAATTTCGGATTTTTACCATAAGTAAGGCCTGTGGGGCCCGGTCCGACTGCGCACGCGCCTAGTCCAAGGTCTACAAAATTGCCGACTCATTACCCAGAGCCAGTGCAGAACGTGAAAGAAACTGGAATATTTATATATTTTTTCATGGTTAAAGTACTTTTGCTTGTTTAGTTGAAAAAATTAGAATCACGTTACAAAAGTAGTTAAAGAGTAATGTATGAGTTACAAACGACTTCGTATTGGTACTACATTGGACCGATTTTATAAATACCCCAATATCTATACATATGCCAAAAATTTAGGGTGTATGAACGAGATGAAAATTCCCGAGTTTTCCGAACCCTAATTTTACTTTCTTTCTGTCATTATGCAAGTTCTGAAAAAACACAAGTCATTGTGTGGAAGAAATAAAATATTATCGAACAGAATTGAGTAAATAATTATACCCTCTGTTAGAAGACAATCCTAAAATAATAAGAAACAGGCAAAACAACGATATAAAGATCTTCTCGGTAAAAGTTACATACAAACATCCTACTTGGCACAACTATCCTTCGCTCAAATCAACGAATGCATTAATGCGTATGAAGGAAACTATTTTTCCAAAAATAAATCTTCAATGGAGAGTTTACGTGCCGGGACTCACAAAATAAATCGAGAAAATTTGCTGATGGGAAGGAATTTTCTTCTCGGGAAGAAATGTAACGTAAATTGCAATTAGTTATAAATTGAGCCGTTGCAACGCGTTGCGAGTTTGCGAAAACGGCAGCACCTGCTGCGGCAGCTGCGCGCATCGTTCCCTTTTGATGTTTTGTGTGCCCACCACGACCAAATTCCGTGCCAGAAGTTTTGGCGTTGTGTAAAAATCACAAAATTCACTTTTTTATTTCTCGTGAAAACAAAAATCGATCATTTAAAGCCGGAACAAGAAGATAAAAGCGCGAAAGTTGGTATAGAACCTTGGAGCAAGTAAGTCGTTATGTTTGCTTTTTGTTCGATTTTTAGGAAGCTACTGAAAAGGTCTGCCTAATACAATGTAAACTCCAATTTTTCTCTAAAAGTAGCCTTGAAAAAGTCTTGGTTTTCCGTATAGGCAGGGGTGGCCATCGGGCCGGGCCTGACAAGTTTTGAAACGGGCCGGACCTGCTTTTTACCGGGCCGCGGGCCTGAGCCATTTTCAGGTCCGGCCCGGTTTTGTCGAGTATCTCAAGTTCTACAATAGTTTACTACTTTATAGTACTTTTTTGCATATATAATATAAGGTCCAAATTAGAACATATAATATAGTTCATAGAAGATTTTAGCACCACAGAGGCGGTACACAACGTTTTTTCACGGAATTCTGGTCGCGTCACGCCACGAAAACAAATGTTTGGCGTACTGTTAAATAATGTTTTTTGGCTTCTTCGAGAAATTACAAAAATTGTAATTTAGCCCAGTATTGAACAAAATCTTGACAGAAAAAAGCTATAGACCCTATCAGTGAATTTTTCTTGTTATAGTAGGTCTGGTTTGTCTTTCAAAAACACCATGTTTGATGAGTTTGATAATTAAAATATCTCTAGTTGCGGAATGCCACGGATTTTGTCATTTTGCGAAAAGCCCGGGCAACGATTTCAATCATTATAATAGCAGGAAAGATGGTTCAATAAGTCGAGTTTCGAGCCAGAAAACGTTCTGAAACTTTGCATGATGATTGAGAATGATGTTGTAGTGCTGATCGCCCATTTTTGTAGGATTCGTGACTAAACGTCGCCCGCTAGGCGATTGCAAAGTTCTCAATTTTGGGAAGTTTGAAGTCGAATATCTCAAAGACTGAATAACACATACAAATTTCTGAACCTCTAACAGAGAGATAACTGTCTACTCTTTCCAATTCACCATTTATCAAGTCGCTCAATTTTGGATGATCGGGTGAAAAGATCGTGTCTTTAAGACCACCTTTTTGGAGCGAAGTGTCACAAAAATTCGATCGATAATGGCGCAGTTAGAGCTCGACTTCCGCTTTTCTAGTTGTTTCTAAACGTTGTGGTAAGATCAAAGAAAATTTTTCAGTTCGCGCCCTGAAAATGGTAGGGCGCAGCTCGGAAAATAACGTTTCGCAGCTCGCCGGAGCTAAGTTTCAGCTTGTTTTTCGAGCTGCGTCCGCGTAAGTGTTCAGCTAACTTTCTGCAAACTTTCAGTTAGCGCATTGGCCATTGACTGCGTTATTCATATCTTTCGTTTATTTGGTGCTGTGTGAATGAATACTTTAATATTTTAATTTTACGATTTCAGAAATGGTGTTGAAAGGCCGAGAAAAGGAGTATAAACTCATTAGCGACTTGATATCAACTTCGTTTGAAGAACGCCATCCACAGTCTATTATGGTCCGTGGTGTTCCAGGCAGCGGGAAAACTGCAACTATTAGATTAGTTGTAAATGATCTGAAAGAAAAATTGAACGTAGGTTTATTTTCATCATTCAGCTTTATGTTCTGTGGTCGAAAACGCGAAGTTTTTGTCATTTTTGTTAAAATACTTGAGTTAATTTTCTATTCATTCTTATGCTTACAAAAATATTTGTTAAAGTTTGTACCCGCATACATAAATTGTGCCTCAATAACAACAAAATCGGATTTCTTTCGAAGGATTTATTACGTTATCACTAAAAATGATACTGTTTTAACTGCTTCAGAAGCTGCAAAGAAGACGGAAAAGGTGCTTTTCTCACAAAGAACGTAAGGGTTTTTATTTAAAGTTCAACATTCTGTTTTTAGTGTTCTCGTATTGGATGAGATCGACTTTCTCACGAAACTCGATTCGTCCCGAACTAGCCTGGCCAATAGTATAATTAAGAAGATCTTTGATTGGCCATTGAATAGTGGAGGCAAAGTTGTCGTTGTCGGAATTTCGAATGAACTCGATTTTTCGGAAAAGGTGTTACCTAAAAAACGGGTAATGCTGCCCGACGTCGTATTGTTTAATGCATATAGTGTTGAGCAGTTGATTGATATTTTGATGGAATACGTCCGTAAAGACGAGGTAAGTAACTATAAGTTTTTCTGCTAAAGTCTTTCTTCGTATTCAGAATCTAGCAACTGCCGAAGCAGTCAAGTTATGTGCCCGTAAGATCTCTGCAATGAATGGGGATGTCCGAAGAGCCTTCAGTTTGCTCTCGTAAGATTACCGATTGTCCTTTTGCAAATTAAAGTTTATTTGCAGGTCTCAAACCGAATTCATAGAAGAAGAAATGGAGGAAGAACCTGCGTTAAAACGACCGAAGACGGTCGGACTCTCGACTCCCTGCAAATCCCGGCCTTCCACATCCACCCAATCTTCTCCTACTCGCACTCCCAAGACCCACAAGGATATTTTGTTGTCATTACAAAACATTTATTCTTCTCCTGCTGTCTCAGCGAAGATCCCGCTTCATCCTAGAATCGTTTTGGCATCTATTATCAAATTAATGGAGTCCGAAAACTCGAGCAAGAAAGTTCAAACAGTTAGCTTTGCAAAGCTCCATGAATTGTATGACAAAGTGTGCAAGAAGATGAGGATTGAGCCATTAAACCACGAGGCTCTAAGAGACGCCGTTTCAACCTTGGTCAACACTTCGATACTTTCTTTGAAGAAAGATAAGATCTGCATGGAAGTTGACGTTGATTGTGCCAGGAAGAAGATTCAAGACGATGAACTCATAAACTCAGTCGGATCTATTGGAAATTAATCTATTTTAATTATGTATATAAATATTAACGTGATTACATTTTTGGAAGTTTTCATTTCTGGTTATGGCCGTTTGAATATTTAATAATTCTAAAGCTGACCTTCACGTTTAAGATGAGACCACTTACAGAAGAAGAAACTGTTAAGCTGTTTGAGAAGTTGGCAAAGTACATTGGAGGCAATATCAAGCTATTATTGGAGAGAGATGATGGCAATTATTGCTTTAGATTACACCGGGACCGCGTCTTTTATTGTAGTGAAAAACTCATGAAGACTGCCGCTGTTGTCGGGCGGAAGGAACTGATTAGCTTCGGAACAAGTCTCGGCAAATTCACAAAAGGAGGGAAGTTCTTCTTACACATTACTGCTCTCGATTATCTTGCTCCTTATGCAAAAGTAAGTCTGACTTTGAAAATAAATATGAATGGTTTTAGTGGAAGGTATGGCTCAAACCATCAGCCGAACAGCAATTCTTGTACGGAAACAACATTTTGAAGTCTGGGGTTGGAAGAATGACCGAGGGAACCGAAGCCCGTCAAGGAGTGGTGGTCTACAGTATGGACGACAAGCCGCTCGGCTTCGGCGTTACTGCCAAGGGAACGGCCGAATGTCGGCGGGCTGATCCCACCACACTAGTGGTCCTTCATCAAGCGGATCTTGGAGAATACATCCGTTCGGAAGACACTTTGTTGTAATCTTTGTTGCTTTGCTTAAATTGTTTTTTGTTAATTGTTATACCAACACAAAATAAAAACAACGAAATTTGTTTGAAATGGCTTTGGTTCAGATGGAAGCGAAATCCTACGCCCATGGGAAATCCGAGTTCAAGGTTGCTGCTGGAAATTCTTCTTTTACAGCAAGAGCCTTCGGTATTTATATTGCAATACCGATGGGTTGTATCCTTTTATTTATGACTTTACTCCAATATTCATTACTCTTAACGGCCGTTTGTTTAAGTTAACAAAATCAGGAAATAAAAATTGAGAGTTACTTCGGTCAAATTAAGTTAACACTGCCTGAACCACGATGACTGTAGTTTCATCATGATCGAACCGCTTACAATTAGCCGTTTGTCAGCCCATCAACACAAGGCTGGCTGGAGAACAGTGGACGCGAGGACATGGTGTGGGGGCGAGGAAATGCATTTACTGAACGAAGGAAGGCGCCTCTCTTCTTTTTTCTTTATGTTGTTGTTCATGGTGTGCGCACGAAAAGTGCCGACAAAGTTAAAAAAAAGGAGACGAAGACATCTTCATTCCATAGTCCCTTCCACGTCGCTTCAAGAAAGAAAAAGATTTCTTATTCTTGTGGCCGTGGTCGGGCGGGCTTGGCCGGTTTCTGCGGATCCACCGACACGAATCCTCTTGGATCTGTTCCGAAATCGAATTATCCTTTTTTCAGATCCACTCCCAACTACTTTCGGCCCCAATCTGCTGCGCCTCGGACGGACAAACGAACTCCCAGAACTTCTTTCTAACGTTTCTTTCTCATCGGATTATTATGCACTGCACTTGGAAGCTGTAGAATTTTTAACAACCTTCGTTATTTTATTGCCAGAAGGACCTGGCCTCATTTCATGTTAAGGTCAGGAATCATGTCTTCAAGGTGTTTAATGTATGAGTGCTTAAAATTTTAGGCCTTGCACATGCCTTAAGAACTCAAAGTAAACAAATATGTAAAAGTTTTAAGTCTCGACTCCGATATTTGGACAGGCGCCTTCAATCCCCGAAGTCAACCCTGATTTATATAAATTTGGTTCACAAGTCTAAAGCATTGTGTGCAAGGCGTCGGATATCCCAGAATCAGGCTTCTTGGTGCGTCCCCATGCCTTGGCCGAAAAAGGCCTGGGGCGGCCAGGAAGGGGGGGCGCGACCATCTGTTGAGGCAACAGCGAGCCCTGAGAGAGGCCTCATGCTCGATTAGGCCTGCAGCGTTGAGAGAGTGGGACAGGCAGCGAGGCAGGAGGGAGTTGACGCTTTAACGGACGGCGCCACCAGATTCTCTTCTTTGTATGTCGATTCTCGACGTTTTCGTTTTCCGATTTTTCTCTGCTTCCTCTTTCGATCGTTTCGTCGACCGATCAATGTTTTTTGTCCCTTCCTTCTTCCAAATTAATTCCGATTCCATTGGAAGGATTCAGAATGTCATGAGTGTTTTCAGAAATTCAGCGGGTGATTCAAGGCCTCTTGACCTCCTTGTCACTGTTACTTTGCTTTCCTTTAAATTTGTTGTTTTATTTCGTTGGTTATCATCTTCTCCACCCGACTCCCTTCTTCTCATGTTTCCGTGTGAATCTTTATTTTAAACTCAATTTATTATTCTTCTTGCGAGCTTTGTCCCCTGTATTATTGTAGAAAACCGTTTTGTTTTTAGTTTCGACAACAAATCGGGATTACCTGCAATTCCCGAGCTTTTATTCTCTGCAAATCATGCGATACGAATTACGATCGAAGATGTTTCACACACTATCTATTATTCTTCATTACTTGTGACGCACTACGCCCATTCTGGATAACATTTAGATGTAGATGGGAGTGCCTTTACAGAGTTGATGCATTTAGTTCGCATTGTTTTCGATCTAAATCAGTTTTAATTGCCGTATCAGTTAGCCCTCACCCCTTAATTTGCCGATAATTTTTTCGTCCCGTGATTCCATGTCCTGCGGGCTTTTAGAAATTTCGTTTCGGAAATTATCTTTTTAGAACCGAATCCTCTTTGTTTGCCCTTCCGACTATTATATTATTAGTATTTGAATGGCTTAAAACGCATTCGAAAAGTGTTGTCTGACGTGCTCGTCGTAACGTCCTTCTTCTGAACCCGAAACTACAGAAACGCGGAGAGGACGGACCTCAGGGCATTCGTAGGATGGCTTTCTTTTTCTTAGAATTCGACTTTTTTTTGTTAGTTCAAAATTCATACCGGGCGAAATTCATAGCGCGTGATGGGTGCATGGGACGCGGTTTGTGGACATGATTAAGCTAGTCCAGCCACTGATCCAGGCCACTTAATGCCGTCGTTCGTTCCCCTTTCATTTTCGCGTTTCCCCTCTCGAAATAGTCTATTTTTGCCTTAAGGCAATTGCCGAATGAAGCAAAAACGGCCGAGAGATGAGGGCAGGGCCGAGGCCACGGCTCGGGGACCAGATCCAGAGAGATGAAGAACACGAAAAAAAGAGTGCGTCGTTCGAACTTGCCGGCCACCCCAATTTTTCTCCGTTTGGCCAGGACTGGACCTTCTCAAGAGCCCCACACTCGACCCGATTATGAATGCCGGATTCGGGTACTTGAGCTGGGCCGGCTCCAATATGATGGGACCGGCTTCGATGTCGTTTCCATCGAAGAAGAACGGCCTTTCGAATTGGAATTCGGAAAATAGGACCCACCATTTGCAATCGCTTTTCCACATAACATGTAAAATAAGTACCGGGAAATTAGCGCTTGAAAGGCCCGGTCTGACCCTTGAGTAATCGCGTCGTTCTAAACGGCTTGTGCCCGCCTTCCACTCGATTCACCGGATTAGCTACACGGTCTCGTATGAAAATATTGCTTTTTTTTTGTAATTGTTTCCAGTCGTATGTGAGGTGTTAATTTTAAGTGATTTTATTAGAAGAATGGAGAAGATGTGTTCTTATTTACACTCTCGACTTCATTCTGAACGACTTTCGGATGATGAAATAATTCGGGGAGGTTCCTTTCAAATTCATGTGTCCAACTCCAATCCTATAACCTTTTTCTTCCCGTCCGCGCCGTACTTGTCCCGCTCGAGACAGAGAATAACGCGAAAATTGCTTTTCCTCCTACTTTCCGTCTTCCGCTTATACACAATCGGTGCGTGTGTGCGTGACCTGAGGGCCGACCAGTCTTGCGTACTACCCGTACTAAGTCGGGGTTGTTTGGTGTTCTGATTACGCGCAAATTATCGAAATTTGGTTGGGACTCATTATTTTTAGCATTTTTTCTTTGCATAAGAGAAGCCCTTTTCTCATGCTTGTCCGCGATTTACAAATGTGTCATCTCATCCCTGACTTCCCGCACTTACAGTACCAACATACTGATGACATTAATTTTTATTAACATAATAAAAGATTGGCTGGAGAAAGCTTCTCTTTTCATTTAATATTTTGTGTTAATGCCTTTGGAGCGATAAGAGCCTTCCCTCAGGAAATAGTAAGAATTAAGTTCTCGGGTTTTATGGCCTTTCCCTGCAGGCCCTTACGCTCATTACGCGAATTACCCCCGTTAACTTCTAGGTTAAATGTATTGTGATACGAGGGCCTTGATGTTCTTCGTGGTTTTGTTCTTCTGCAGACCTTATCCAATTTTAAATCATCCTTTTTCAGAGCCTCCAGATATCCTCTAAAAAAGGCTTGGATTTGCTTTAATATTTGAAGCTTGACTGGTCGACCCCGGTCATAACTCCAAGTCCTCTGTAGAATCGACTTTCGCACAGACAGGAGACTGGAGGCCGTTGACAAATCCAGGTGAACATCTTATCATGGGCATCAAAGGCTCCAAGCCCAAGCTCTCCAAAGAGGATCTGGAGTTCTTGAAGAAGAATACCAACTTCACGGAGGAGCAGATTAAAGAATGGTACAAGGGCTTCGTGGTAAGTAAACCTTTAATTTTTAATTTCTTTATAATATTCACGGATCCCCTTGTACCAAATTAAATGCATTTGTTTCAGCAAGACTGTCCAAAAGGCCATCTAACAAAAGAGCAATTCATCAAGGTCTACAAAGACTTCTTTCCTTCAGGGAGTGCAGAAGGATTCTGCGAACACGTCTTTCGCACATTTGACACCGATAACAGCGGTTTTATTGATTTCAAAGAATTTCTTTTGGCTATTAATGTAACCTCATCGGGAACCCCCGAACAGAAATTGGAGTGGGCTTTCCGAATGTACGATATTGATGGAAACGGGACAATAGATGAAAAGGAGATGATCAAGATTATAGAAGTACGTTTTATGAGAGATGCAACGATTCCCCGAGGAGTGAATGCATTATAAATACGATTATAGGCGATCTATGAGATGCTCGGACCAGAAGTGACCAAGTCGGCAGACGACTCACCTCGCAAACGAGCTAAGATGATCTTCGAGAAGATGGATGTGAATAATGATAAGGAACTCACCCTCAAAGAGTTTGTGGACGGCTGTCTGGCCGACAAGGAGTTGTTCCAGATCTTGACCAACGAGGTCAAGAAATAAACGCCTGAAGGTAGACAGGGTGCGTGTGGCTCAGCAATATCATAATCTCGACCAATCTCCCTCCTCCTTCTATCGAATTGTATGATACGATGTCTTGATTGTAATAATTTCTTTTTTGGATTTGATGTCGATGAGCTTCTCCCCACTCATAGATTATATACGTCAGCAGTCCTAGTGTCAATAATAATGTTGTGAGCGTGACGTCGGGATCTGTTGTGGTCTGATATCCAGGACACCCGTCGTACCGCAAATCAAAAGATATTCTTGTGAATGCGGGTCTGACTTTGAGTCCTGTTCTTCACTCAATGTTCCTTTATCTCTATTCTGCACATCTAAACTATCTATCCCGCATTTTCGACCTTCTGTGCACTCACTCTGTGGTCTAGATATATTACACTTCCCTTCAGTGGAGATTCCTCGAGTCTTCGATTTCCATTCCTTCGGCCATGGCTCGGCTTTCTGTGCCGTGGTTTCTCTTTTCTTTGTCGCTCCATATATATTTTTAATAACGGAGTGTTTTGTATTTTTCAAATCTTTATGAAAATGAATTGAATGACAATACGTACTTAAATTGAGAATCAATGACAACGATCATGCCGTAATAACATTATTAACAGAGATCCCACAGGAATAAATCACTTCTTCTGCCTGGGCTTCATCTCATCGGCAACCGCGTGTAGGTATATCTTGGCATTAGTGGGGCCGATGTTTCCCTCATGACCCTGGAGAAAATCGTGAAAATAAAATTAAAGACCTACTTTGCTCCAATCGTAACCTGTTGCGTAGGCCATCACATTCCCACCGTGATGGACGTGACATTTGGTGATCTGCTTGGGCATCTGTTCGGAGTTCTTCAGCTTGGTGCGGGCGTCCTTATCCCATAACATAAATCGTCCATCCCCACCGACAGTAGCCAGTGTGTAATGGATAGGGTGGAAGCAGACATCGTTTATCTAAATTAAACGTTTTTAACACGCTGTGTACCTACAACATTAAAAATTTCAAAACCTACAGGATAAATCTCTTGAAAACCGTTTACAAGATCTGGAGAGCGATGACACTTAAAAGTGAAGTTGTCTTTAGCATTGCTGCTCTCAATGGTTTGGATTGCAACACGGCCTAAACAATTGTCAGTTATTAAGGAAGACCAACCTTCAATAGATCCCAGTGCGAATCCGGCAGGCTGGTTATTCATCTTATTCTTGAAGATGGAGACACATCGGCTTTGATGTTTGAGAGGAGACTCGATGTCGCTAAACTCCTGAGGTTGCCCTTCTAGTTTATATTGCTTAATTCTTCTATTCCCGAGTCCAACAACAGCAAATGGATATAGAAGATCGGTGCAGAACACTTTATCTGGCAAGTTGATGGTGGCCAAAGATGATTGAGTCGGGAGCTGTCTCATGTCCCAGAAACGAAGAGTCTTGTCCCATCCGCCGGTCATGAGGCAGTTGTAGCTGGGAGAGGTGATCCAATGACAAGACTTTACCGGAGAATCGTGAGTTCCAACTATAGCAACCTGATTTGATGCCAAGTCCCACACCCGCGCTTGTTTGTCTGCACATGCCATGAATACCTTGCTACTATCCTGAAAGATTAATAAGTTATAAAAATCACTGCAAACACACGTCAAACCAATCCAATCCTAGAACGGGTGCTCCAACATTTTGCATGGCCTTCGGTTCGACTTGGCCACTTTCGCTGATCTGCCAGATCCGACAAGTGAAATCCCAGGATCCAGCGGCCAATAACATTGGGGCACCATTGCTCGCTGGGTTAAATTTCAAGGCCTGAACCGCGTCATCTGGAGTCTGCGGCACCTCCACATCGTTGTTAGGATTCTGATTCTGTTGAGTGGAGTTCGTAGCCCCAAAAATGGAAGAAGGCTGAGCTTGGGTGCTGTTAGAATTGAAAGTTGATGTCCCCAAATTTGTAGATGGTGAATTGAAAGATCCAAAAAGCCCCGAGGGTTTCGATCCGAAAGCCGAGCCAGATCCAAACATCTAAACAAGATTGAAAAGCACAAAACCAAATTTAAAGTATGAGCTTTGCTTATAACAGAAGCCTTTGCGAGGACTCTTCCAACAATAACAATTTATCAAATAAAAACAAATAACACAAAAAATCAACAATAAATGAATCTCCACTCCTCGTTAAGCCTTTTGTTTTTGAATCTGTTTCTTAACCTTCCTGAATTTCTTTTTATCCTTTTTAATTTTACTCTCTAAGGAATGGAGTTGATCCACTGCTCTACTGATCATATCGTTGTCCAGAGGATCCTTTCTATCAGGTTCAATGATATCCTTGAATGGACTTTCTCCTTTGGCTGCCAACTCAAACCTAAAAATAAATAATCCAAGGAACTTCAAATAAAACTTACTGAGATATCAAGGGTTTCAGTTTCTTCTTCTTCTTTGAATTCATCTCGCCAGATTCTACAGATGCTTTCAGCAATTCACAGATAGCATTGTAGTCGAATTCAATTGGTTTTCCAACTCCTTTTAGGTCTCCTGAGACCTTTTTGTTACCTTTCTCCCTTTCCAATTCGGCTGCAAAGCCCTCCAATATAGTCATAAAGACTTCGGTGTAAATAGATTTCAACAATGTATCACTAAAAATTCCGGTTTGCAGTTGTGAAAAGTTACCTGCAGGTTCTTTTAATTACATCAACATATGGCTCAATAAATTCGACAACTTGACAAGTACTCAGATCTCCAGCATAGTCCAACTCTTCAATATAAATTGTGGTGAAGTGCATTTTCAGTGTTTCATTCACCCCAGAATCTTCTCCCGTAATAACTGTCTGTCGCATGAATAATATGCTGGATTCTACCAGATCTTTCTGCCACTTTTTGTTTCGCAAATAGACAAAGAACGCTCGAAAAATACGTCTCATCATCTGAAATTACAAAGACAGAACATACGTCGACCTTGTCAAATTTATTATCCCCCAGAAGCCTACCCTCCAAGCTTTTCAAAAGGTGGGCGAGGAGATACCATGCCGCCGACTTACCAATAAGAACTTATCCATTCTCCATTTATCAATATTCAGCCAGTGTTTTGAGAGGGTGAGGATCATCGCTCTCATATAATTAATCACCTCCTGATGGGTGTTGAACAAATTTACCAAAGAGCCGAACTCATCACACATTTCCTCCTGGAGTAGCATCTTATCTTGCATCCATAAGGCGTAATGTAATCCACGGCAAAGTCTGTCAAACGACTCTGGAGTAAATCCTAAACACATAAATACGCTAATAAACTACCAACCCTTCACTTTTGATTGATTCCTGATGTATTCACGAAGTCTAATCAACGCCCGACGTCTGAGTTTCGGTGAACAAGAGCCAAGATTCTCGGAGAATCGTATCTCAGACACTTCCATATCAACATCCATACTGGATTACGAAAGTAACACAACGTTTGGAGAAAATTTTGCGGAAAATATATTTTAGGAAATTTCGAGAACGCGAGCTGCGCCCCATTGTTCGCATTAAAGCGTCTTTTTACGAAAGGACCACCGCATGTGCACCACACACGGCACCTGGTTTTTACGTAAACGTTTCTTTGTAAGCTTCTGCGGTGCAAATGAATAGTCAAGATATGGCAAATTTGCTGTTGCCGTTGATCCTGGAGAAGCGACACTTTCAACGATTTTGGATTGAGGAAACGGCTGAAATACTCAACTTTGAGCGTACGATGAAGAATCAGCATAACCTTGTCAAGCCACCAGTAAACGACTCAAAAAAAGCACTAGTCCGGAAAGAGGCCCAGTTGGCTTTAGATTTGATGAGTGAAGATTGCGAGAGTGCGATAAAATTCTATCAGCGTAACTGTAAGGAGTAGTACTGTAAAAAATCATGTTGTTTTATTTTTTCAGTAAACCTAGCCGAAAAAAAGTGTGCATCAACGAACTACGATCCGAATACTTCGGCTTTATTTGAACTATCCCTTCAGTTCGACCGTTTGATTGGAAGTAAACAGTTAAACTTGGAGCGATGGAATTTCCTAGGAAATCGGCTTCGACGGCTTATCGGAAATTTCTCGCGAACGGTGTCCAAGTAAGCTTCTCCACTCATGGATATTATGTTGTAGCTCGTACTGTATCGCCACTGTTCAGTCATATGCAATTACTTTGTGTGAATTAATGTATAAATACGAAGAATACATCACTTTATACGATAGTGAGGCGGACACTAGAATCCTGACAACTTCGATAGACCGATTTTACAAAATTGTGATTTTGAACTTGAACGTATGTATTTCTTTTACAACAAGTCATACAATTTTATTTCAGGAAACAAATAAAAATAAAAAGAAGACTCCTTGCACTCGGGTCTTTAGATCACCCGGATTTAAACTCTGTTTCGCGAAGACACCAACACGGCCTAGAGGCTTCTTGCTTCCACCAAACTTAGAGGCTTCAAGGAATCAGATATGGAGATCGATAACAGAAAACAAAACGTAACACGGAATCTGTTGGAGGCTCTGATTGCCTCTAACCTACGTGGTGTTTAGTCTTGGTATCAGGTTAATGACTACCAAATTAAACGGCAATGAGTTTAAAAAATCGTGATAAAGTCTTTATTTGAAAGCGCGTCCCTATTCGAAATATTTTTTGTTTGAGACGTAAATATCCTTTGGTCATCAAAATTAAGCTTATTTTTTTGATCGGGGAGGTCTCTTGAGAAGTAAGAAAAGGAGATCGATTAAACCTGAGGAAAGACAGAATTAAAAATGCCATTGGAATAAACGGGTTGACAGAAAAATTAGGGTTGTTGACGCCTCAGTCATATTGTCGGACTGGATTCCTTCTTGTTAAAGCGACAGATTAGATAAGAAGTAATACCAGTCGCAGCTAATATTAACAGTATCACCATAGTCTATGTTAAGCTCGCGTTTGAAAACTTCGTGTACAGAATTTTCAATTTAAAAGAAGATGACGCCAATTTGACGTCAGATTGAAAAAAAATCCGTCAAATTAACAACCCTATAAAATTAACTCCAAATAAAAAAAAAAAACAAATCAGAAAATGTACAATGAAAGTGGGCAGTCATACGAAAGGAACTAAATTTGGCACGTTAATTAAACAGTTTCAAATCTTATTGAGCTTTCTTAGAAGACAGACAATGTGAAGGCAGAACTTTCGACTCGTTTCATCTTCCATTCCAAAGGTATTCAAAAAGGCCGCTATGTGAATGTCGTCGAACTTCCGATTTATAGTGTTGACGAACTGCAAAGACGTATATGGATAGCCCTCTCTCTTACCATTTCTTGAGGCATGAGGCTTAGTATTTGTTTTTGGAAAACATTTGGGGGGCAAGACGTGATCTCCTTGATGAAGCAACTGGCATACGTCTTCTTGTGGTCGAGGATGGTCTTCTTGAGGACCACATCGAACTCCTCGATGACATTTTTCACGAGCCCATCAATGGCTTGACCCAATGCCTCAGCATCCGGGGTCGATGGAATGCGGCGGTAGTTGTTAGATCGTCTTTTCCTTCGTAAACGTCTCCTTTCATTGAATTTAGCAGCCTCGTCAATGTTCTGTTGTTTCACCCAGGGCAACACAAACAGAACCCGGACTAGCATTCGAGCCAAGGCCCAAATATGGTTATAGCCTGAGGGATACGACGCGGAGAGGGCCGAGAAATTGTTGTCTTCGGTTAAAAGAGTGGCCAAACGCAGAAAACATTCGGCGGGGAGTGACAGAGCAGCGGCAAAGCAGAGCTCAGCTTCGGCTTCAAGTTCATCAACGGACTCATGCTTGTACACCTGTTGAAGCCAGCACTGCAAAAAATTTATATTGCTAATTGTAAACTGATTTCACGAAAACACTGCTTTAAAGTCCTCAAAGATTTTTTTTTGAGTTTCCGGCGAATTTGTATTTACAGATACTACAAACATCGTCGTCGTTAACTACGGGTTTTTATATAAAAATTGATTTTTAAAACGAAAGAAAATCCTACTAGACATCA
Source organism: Bursaphelenchus xylophilus (assembly GCA_904066235.2). Taxonomy (NCBI): domain Eukaryota; kingdom Metazoa; phylum Nematoda; class Chromadorea; order Rhabditida; family Aphelenchoididae; genus Bursaphelenchus; species Bursaphelenchus xylophilus. Next base: position 7,786,426 of record CAJFCV020000001.1, read on the forward strand.
GAACAAACAAACCTTAATCCAGCGTTCATAGCGTTTCTTTCTGTTCAAATCGACCACATAATTTAGTACACTCTGACAAATGTAACCCTTCTGTGATGCAATGAAGAATGCATTTTTCAACATGGTCATGTTCGGCGTCTACAATAGGATAAAAACATGTTGCAGGAACATACTTCTTTTACTCTTAGAGGTCTGACGTCACCAATGGCACAGGTAATCAACACTGGATAAGTTGTTTCATGAGGCTGCGGCCCCTCAGCGATGTTTATTACCAAGTCCGACAAACTTTCCTCAGTCAAACGCCATCTAAAAATACTTCTCGATTTTTTTCTTACTTACTTTTTGCAAGTGTTATCATCCTTCAAAGAGTGTGCTTTCTTCAAATGTTTTTTCATATTATCCCTAACAACAGACGCAATATCATATTTCTCGGGGCTCTTGTTCATATGCAGCCATTGGACGTAGACAACATAAGCACTGCTCACATCGCCAAATGATTCCAGCAGTTTCTCAACTATAACAGGCTTCTCATACTCAGTAGCCTTGGAGAAATCGTTGACAACAATTTCCCCAAGAACCGGAATTGCTTCTAGAAGAGAGCCAAAGTTGTCTGAAAGACCCCAGAAACTGGTCCCTTGTTTCACACATTGATAAGCTACAGTGGCCAGATCCTTAATCTGCTGGTTCGGTTCAACATGTCTGTCTGAGAAAAGGGCGTTGTTGTAGTTGTTGAGCCATTGAAAAATAAAGGAATCTTCAATTCCCCCGCAGAGATCCTCCAGCTTTATATCCGGAATAAGATACCGTATTCGAAAAAGCAAGAGGACAGTCAAGTCATAGAAATGAAGACCGGCTTTGTCCTCGTTTGCAACACTTTGACAACTTCTGTTTATTCTAAAAAAAAAATATGCGACAAGCACGATTCAACTTACTCTGCAACAACATTTAAAAAGTCGTATAAATCTCCACGGGAACACAAGACTCCAATTAAAAAATCGATTAGATCCACCGACATCTTGACCAACAATTCATTCAGGACAACTTTGAATTGGGAATCATCTTCTCTGTGGAATAGAGGTTTGAAATGATTGGATAAGGCGACAGCACTCTGCAGTTTCATATACCTTGGTTCATTCGTAGAGACTTCCATGGAGAGGTTTGAAAAATCTGGGAAGAGATCACTGTCTCCTTTCGAAGTATGTCTGAAAAACTGAGTCTTTTTTCGGAGACCTACCGTTCACCCAGAAGCCTCTCAACATGGTCCATTTCTAGGAGTCTATGTCCTTGCAAACATTCTAAGAAATTGGCGAAAGTGTCATCGCGTCGATAATGATCGACACCGTTAAAGAGTGGTTTGTTTGCAGCCAACTCGGACAGACAATTAAACAATTGTTTCGAATCCAAAAACTCGTTCTTGTAGGCCGCTATAATCTCTGGAAGTCTGCAAAAAACAAATACATCAGCCATTGCGGGCCGACATTTGTTTCTGTAGGCATCCAGTTGGGCTACAAAAGATCCGCGTAACAGATCTCTGACCAACTTCAAGTTGTCATACTGTAGTATCTGCCCCATATTTCTGAATGATTGAGCCATCTCAGATGTGGTTGTCAAAACACGGAAGGTCGAAAAAATGGAGCACATGGACAAGATAACTGGCTCTGACTAAAAATTCTTGATATAAAACAACAAAAACAGACCTTGTTCGCACCGAATCGGTAGGTTTCCAAATAATCGACATAGAACTCCGGCTTTCTCGAAAAACTAAGAAATATTTGCACTTCTGAACCAAACAACTTACTCTTCCACCATGTGCTTCAATCTCTCTATGCGGGTAGAACATTCGATGTCATAACTTCCGTCACCTGTTTCGTCTATACTTAGCATCCCTTCAATGGAGCTTAGGTTTTCCAACATGTCAATCAAAGCTTCTAAACAAAAAATCAAGATTCTTTGCAATAAATACCGTTGTCATCCATACAAACAAAATACATAATCGTTCGAGCAAACTCGTTGGTGGAGATGAATGTCAGAGAATAGATAACTTCATCCAGTAATACTAACTGTTTCGGAATCCTCTCCTTGACAGCCAGACATGCCAATTCAACCAACCATTTGACTACCGTAATGTACACATAGCACAACTCCAGCCTTTCCTTTTCGTCATCAAAATCGCATCTAAAATAACCTTTCTTTCTTTTAACCTTACTTTATAACGCGCAAATCATCGGTGACCTTCCTGATAAATGAGACAGTTACATCCAGAACATGAATGTTATTGAATTTTGTTAACAGTTGAATGAAATTCATCATTGTGAACACCCCGTTCTGAATCATTACGTCCACATATTCGTAGAGAATATGGTGTACTTTGTGATCCTTCCGAGCGACCTCAACCAGTTGTTCGCACACTCTATCGATGATGAGATTGGAATGTAAGTGCATGGCTACTTCATTAAACTGCTGATAAAACGCGAATGGTGGCGTTCCATTCTGAATCGAATCGTAAACGAAAGCTCGGAATTGTTGAACTACCATATTCTCATCCATCTTAAAAACAGGTCACCTTATTAACACGAAAAAATTATATAATCAACTCGTTTTCAAACGATTTAGGCAATAAATAAGGCACGATATTGATAATATTTTATTTATATCATTAGTTGTCTTCTGGCTATTTCATATACCATGCGTTGTCTGTAATAAGGCATTATCCGTTGGTCGAACTGGAAATCACACTGCCTCGATGCGAATTCGGCGAACACGGAACTAAAGACTCCGCAGTCAGAGCCGTTCATCTGCATTGGGACCGCAGGACAATCGAAAATCCAATCGGCAACACTGTAACTCGACTTTTTTTTATCCAGATGTTCCTCAACCAAATAGTTTCTAAAGACAAGTGAGAGTGATATTACAAACTTGAACAAACCCTAACAGCCGTAAACAGGAGTTATTCCGTCCTCCAAGCGAATCGAAATATAATACACTCTTCTTCGTGAAGTCTATTGCTGACATACACCAATGATTACCCATATGTACAGGCACCAAGATCACGTCAAAAGAAAATATATCGATCTTACGAGTCCACCGTCTTACTCCAGCATATCCACGGTCGCTTAATGTACCGAAGAAAAATGTGTTAAAAGCGTAAACCTAAAACAATAACAGTCTAGGTTCTACCGGGCTCACCTTTGGAAACGAGTCGTTTTGTTCCGACCTCCTCATAATCAAATTCAAATAAAAGTTAATGATCTCATCGTTCAACCAATTTAATCCCTTCAGAGTTTTAAGGTCTTTTCGAACGATCTTCACACCAAAATCTTCCGAAAACACTTCAGTATCACTCCCACCATTCCAAGCGTTTTGTACTATCCGAACTGCTTCCTCTGGTAATTCTGAAGTAAAAAATCATCAGCAATTTGAGCAACTCCATACCTGGAAAGAAATTTTCATCCACCGATAAGAATATTGGAAGTCTATTGGGCAGCCTCAACCGCTGTCGAAATTGCTTTTCGGCTTCGATTTGTGAGTTTAATCGACCAATCCATCGGTATACTCCTTCTTTGCGATTCAACTAAGATCAAAATTTTATAGCGTCATCGCAGACCCGTACCTGAACAGGAATAATCCCTCTGAAAACATTCGCATCAAATTCTGTGCATCTTTCCTTATGTCTTAATTTGTCGTATTGCATTCCTCGTTTCTTATCCCTTAAGGTCCTCTCAATGTTCTTCTTGGTGACTTGAGTCTTCAAATATTCGAAATTCTCACGTAGTATTCTAAACAAAGACATGCAAAACGGCTTAGGAATACTTACCTTGATTGGGCTGCTACCATCCCGATCAAAGACGATGAACCTGATGGAAGCATTTCCTTATCCGCCACATCGTCTTCCCCTTCCTTAGATGGTAACTCATATGTTGTGGAATTAAAAGAAAAAACGGCATTTCGGTAGTTCTCCAAAGCATCCAGGTCAAAAGACTAGAAAATTCAAAATCATGACACGAACTTGCCTCGTTTAAATCAAACTGAAGAACTGAATTGTTAACCGATTTGAAGTGCGGAATATTTTGGATATCTATAAATGCCATCGTCGATTCTTCCGTCGAGTCGTAATTTACGTAAATTTACCGACTTTTAAATAAACCGAGGAAAAACATATTTTTGCAAAAAATATTTTCAGCAGCAAAATGCCAACAAAATTTCGTTGTGGAACCATGTTCCAAAAAATGGCCCCGGAAGTTTCCAAAATTTACAAAAAAACGTTGATTTCCAGTGTAATTTACACGTGGGTGTTGTAATTCTATTGATCGTTCTCGATAATCGTAAATAGGATCTGTAACTTTTAAAAGAGAGTTTTTTACAGATTGAAGCTTCTCATAACAAGGGCCGGACATTTCGAAAAAACGACCGACTCAGAATCTTTTGATATTTTGCATAGTTGTTGTACTATGATAGCTGAACGTCAGCACGAATTTTTAGTTTCAGAAATTACCGTATACGGGGGTTACGGTAGGTACAATTTTTAGAAAGAATGGGTTCGTATGTAAAAACCCCAAGGAGTAAAGGCACAAAAATTCGCTGTTGTACGTTTTTGACCATGGGGCACATTTTCATAATTGACGAGTTTGCCGTAGGATGTTACTTTCGACTACTTTGAAAAATACCAAGGTGCCATAATGAATGTAACTTTTTTGCAGAGAACTTGTCTCAACTTTTGAAACCTCTTTAAAATACTTTGACATGTATGTAACAACATATCAAAAATGCGCGAAAATAAAAGGGGGGGGGGTTTGGAGTTATGGTACTTTGAATGTTGTCGGTACGGTATATCAAAAAATCATTTTTTTCAAAATCGGTGTAGAAGACCCGCAAACATTGCCAAGATACTTTTTCGACCATGGCGAACATTTTTGTAATTGACACTTTTTCTGTAGGATGTAGTCTTCGCCTACTTCGAAACTGACCCAGATACCATGTGTAATGTAACTCTTCGGCATTCTACTTGTCTCAACTTTTGAAACCTCTCAAAAATACGTTGACATGTATGGAACAACATATCAAAAATTTAGAAAAATAAAAGGGGAGGTTTTGGAGTTATGGCACTTTTAACGTTGCCCGTATGGTATATCAAAATTTCATTTTTTCTAAAATTGGAGTAGGACAACCGCAAACCTTGCCAATATACGTTTTCAACCATGGGGAACATTTTTGTAATTGACAGTTTTGTTCTAGGATGCAGCCTTCGACCGGTTTGAGAAATGTCAAGATTCCATGTTCAATATAACTTTCCGGCATTCAACTTGTCTCAACTTTTGAAACCTTTCAAAAACACCTTGACATGTATGGAACAACATATCAAAAATTAGGAAAAATAAAAGGGGGGGGGTTTTGGAGTTATGGCACTTTGAATGTTGGATGGCACACACGGCTCTAAACAGTGGCAATTGTTACAAAAAAATGAAGAAATCACTGATCTTGCTGTTACAGTAACCAATTATCTGCACACGATATGTTACAGTATGCTTAGGTCTAGTTTTTTTGAATTTTTTAGTGAAAATAGTTTGTGAGGGTCGTACAACATAGATAAAACATTACATTTTGTTTTTAAAATAATCTACGTAAAGTTTAGCCGAGAATAAATCGAGGTGTACTGTATGTCCAACATTCAAAGTGCCATAACTCCAAACCCCCACCCCCCCTTTTTATTTTTCCTAATTTTTGATTGTTCCATACATGTCAAGGTGTTTTTGAAAGGTTTAAAGTTGAGACAAGTTGAATGCCGGAAAGTTATATTGAACATGGTATCTTGACATTTCTCAAACTGGTCGAAGGCTGCATCCTAGAACAAAACTGTCAATTACAAAAATGTTCCCCATGGTTGAAAACGTATATTGGCAAGGTTTGCGGTTGTCCTACTCCAATTTTAGAAAAAATGAAATTTTGATATACCATACGGGCAACGTTAAAAGTGCCATAACTCCAAATCCTCCCCTTTTATTTTTCTAAATTTTTGATATGTTGTTCCATACATGTCAACGTATTTTTGAGAGGTTTCAAAAGTTGAGACAAGTAGAATGCCGAAGAGTTACATTACACATGGTATCTGGGTCAGTTTCGAAGTAGGCGAAGACTACATCCTACAGAAAAAGTGTCAATTACAAAAATGTTCGCCATGGTCGAAAAAGTATCTTGGCAATGTTTGCGGGTCTTCTACACCGATTTTGAAAAAAATGATTTTTTGATATACCGTACCGACAACATTCAAAGTACCATAACTCCAAACCCCCCCCCTTTTATTTTCGCGCATTTTTGATATGTTGTTACATACATGTCAAAGTATTTTAAAGAGGTTTCAAAAGTTGAGACAAGTTCTCTGCAAAAAAGTTACATTCATTATGGCACCTTGGTATTTTTCAAAGTAGTCGAAAGTAACATCCTACGGCAAACTCGTCAATTATGAAAATGTGCCCCATGGTCAAAAACGTACAACAGCGAATTTTTGTGCCTTTACTCCTTGGGGTTTTTACATACGAACCCATTCTTTCTAAAAATTGTACCTACCGTAACCCCCGTATACGGTAATTTCTGAAACTAAAAATTCGTGCTGACGTTCAGCTATCATAGTACAACAACTATGCAAAATATCAAAAGATTCTGAGTCGGTCGTTTTTTCGAAATGTCCGGCCCTTGTTATGAGAAGCTTCAATCTGTAAAAAACTCTCTTTTAAGGCCTATTACTAGTCGCGACATAAAGTCCTGACACATTTGCACAGTGCATTTTGTTTTTCTTTCGTACCCGTCGCGACAATTCCCCGTTTTTGCACTAGCGACATGCACTTTCGCGCGAACTTGCCACTTTTCTCGCGCGACATCCGCGACAAAATGTGTCAGGACTTTATGTCGCGACTAGTATTTATTTTTTCAGCATACATTATGACAGCAGAATATCAGACAAAAATTAAATGGGATGACGAAGTGTTTTCAGCAGAGTCAGTCTTGCCTTCAGAAGCTTTCCTTGGCTTCATAACAGCCTTCAGCGAAGGGGAACTCTACAGCATCATCGAAGTTCAGCTCATTCCTGGTAACTTAATCTTGATCTCGGTGGAAGTTCAGCTATTAAAACGGCATAAATTTAAACAGTTTAAACTAAAGGAAGCGCCTCAGTGGTACCACAAGCCGTATCCGTTCTGTGAAATTTTGGATCCACCAGAATCCTCGGAAGATCACTTTGATTGGAGACGGATGGGAGTCAAGAGAGAGGGGGTCTACTGTGATGTAAGTTTTCATATAAATTATGAATGGGAATCCCGAAACTTCAGCTCCTTGTTCCTGTTGTTTTCTTTAACAAGAAATGTGTTCCTAAGCCAACATCCAACCTCACCGTGTACCGTAATTTCAATGCCGAGATATCCTACGATTTTTGTTTCGAGAACAACGTCGGATTTAGTCCTATTGTTGGACCTGTGGTTTTCTTTGGGGATACAGCCAAGTTTAACAGACACACGTTTTATTACGTCTGGGTTAGCAGGTAATTACAATTTTTGATTGTTTCGTTGTGATCCTATTTTCGAAGCAGGCCCGTACGGGGAGAGCCTTACGGGACGGTGAAAGGGAACACGGGAAAACAAAGCCCCGGGGAAGTCCGTACGGGGAAAACAACTAGCGCGGCTTGAAACGTCGGTTGTGACTTCTGTGATTTCTTGCAGTTTTGCGAACTTACAATTTGTCATCGTAGAGACTTTCCCGGGCTTTGCGTTCCCCGCATGCCCTTTGCTATGGCCTTCCCGGGACCTCCTCCCCCTTCAGGCAGTAACCAATAACTTTATAGACCGAGAAATGAACTTTTGGCTGTGATAAAGGAGTTTAATGCCAACTGGATTGTCAAGAATTCGGAGACCAAGATGAAAAGGGTTGTCACTTCGTTGGACATCTCTTTTGTGAGTCTTTATTTACTCAACTCGCAAGTTTAGCACGGCAATTTACCATGTCCGTCCATGACGGGCAGATTTCAAGAACCACGTATTCTTGATAACCTCATGTCGTTATAAAAATTTCTAGTATCAGAATTTAAATTTTACAAGTAATTTACGCTAACAGTATTACAATCACAGTTTAAATTTTTTCTATAATGCTCGGGGAAAGTTGTAAATTTTTTAAAAGTGCATTATGAATCACTGCCCAACTTGCATCTTTTGTGTAAAGAATGATCAGAAATTGTTTGTTGGATTTGTTTTGTTGTATTAATAGAACCGAGACCGGCTCTTGTCAAGTAAATTCCGTTTAGTTATCCTAGAAGAATTTCAGTGGCATCTTAATTCAATAAGATCGTATGATTATGGACTTGTTGTTGGAAAAAATGAGGAGGAGTGCACCGTCGAGATATTTGTCTCAGAACATATTCCATTGATTACTGGATACGTTAAACAGTGTTTTCCACCAGCAAGAACAATTAGAATCAGTTCCTGGGTTCGCTTTTCAACCTGTAAGTATGTGAATGATCACGAATTTGCTATCAATCTGGTCCGAGTTCCATTTCCAAAATGTATCAAGCGATGCGCTTACGCAGAAGAGTTGGGACTTGTAAAAGTAAGTTTAAGGATCATGTGGTATAAAGGAAGAGTAGTCCACCACAACGTAGTACCAACAACCGGAAAAGTACACCGATAACGCTTTACACTTTGTTTGTGAAGGGACTTATATACAGTAATTGTCGGCGAGTTGTCATTTTTTTTGTTTCGAGTGTAACTTCACTCAGTCTCAACAAAAATTCGGATTTTTGTGCTTTTAAGGATCTCAACGCGACACTATCGCTTGTGGTGCTCCAAAATTTCGCGGTTACAGAGCGTCTACATAGCCAATTGTTATAGTGTAAAACGAAATGCGAACGTACAATGGGAATGTTTCTGCATAAATCAAAGTTCATGGCGGGAATTCAAGGCACGGTCCTTGGAGACTTGAAATCAACATATCGCTGTTTCATATAGGAATCTTTCTGTAATTGCGCCAAGCCTAATTATGACCTTTTTCAGATCGAACTTTACCAATATTGGATTAATGAGGACGAAGATTGGACACTTGGATGTGAAATTGGCGACGAAGAACATATAATTTATAATCCTGAACAAATTAAACTGCAGAGATACAACAATCCTCTGATTACATACAGCCGGAACAAACACAAATTTTACCTTCGAAGTATGATTCTGGGAGGACAATCTGCGCTACTTTATACTAAAGAGCAGTATTTGTTTAAAAAGCAGTGCGAGTATAATGGATATGGTTGTAATATGAATCTTGATCAGCTTCAAAGTTTCGAATATCCAAAATAAATCATCGACTTCGATTCTCACCGTCTTTATTTTTTTCAGTCTTATACAAAGCACGTGCTCCTGCTGGTTTGAGCAACCATCTTTGTACAGGGTGCGGCAATTTTTCGGCCGGATTTTAATTGGCCATAACTTTTTTAGTTTTTGGACAAATGTTAAAATTCTTTTTTTCCCTGAATCCATAGACAACCCCATTTTGTTTAATACCAAATATGTTATACCCGTTCAATTAGACTACAGTAAAAATTTGAGACAAAGAAAAAGCTCTAATTTTCATAGCTGACAATGGAATTACCCCTAGTGCGACTCTCAGATTTTCTTTAAATTTTGCACATGGGCCGGACATAGGCCACACATCAATTCCTGAAAGTTTCAGCCCGCACCTTTCAGGGGCAACCAAGATATTCAACGATTCTTTGCGGTCAGGAGGGCACATGAGTGGTCACACAGAAAAACTTTTTGGCTATATTCTCGCTAGTTTTGTGCGGAGATAGCTGATTTTTTGTGGAAACAGTAATCTCCATGGCATGAACAGGCATGAAACTTTTTACGACAAAATTCGTAAAAGAAGTCATTTTTTCTGGCGATTTCACACACGCCGAAAAAGCAGAGAAAACGACCGAAATGCCAATAACTATGAACTAGGTCCCTGTATATATAACATATTTGGTATTAAACAAAATGGGGTTGTCTGAGGATTCAGGGAAAAAAAGAATTTTAACATTCGGATAAAAACTAAAAAAGTTATAGCCAATTCAAATCCGGCCGAAAAATTGCCGCACCCTGTATTATTTCTTCGGAATGCGTAGGTTGTTTTGGCCTGCAACGCAAAATACTTTTGCAAGTTAACCTTCGTTTATTTTTTATTCAATGTGACGATATAAGGATGGTGGTATCAAATCGGGTATCGTGGCCAGAAACCGCGTTTTCTTGTCTTTTAGGTCTCTAGACAAGAAATGCGCAATTCTTGTCTCAAATTGCGTAAAATTACGCAAATTTATGCTCTCTCCACGTGAAGATTTTTTTCTCTGTTCGGACAAGAATTGCGCATTTCTTGTCTAGAGGATTAACAGACAAAAAATTTCAGTTTCTGGCCACGACACCCGATTTGATGCGTATGTCACCATCCTTATATTTAGAAGCAAAATTGACTGTCTTTCAGTCTATGATTTTTGATTGCTTAACGCCCTAAAACAGATCAAACTTGGTCTCAGCCCTTGGTTCTATTCTAGGTTATAAGGAAAGTACTTATAAGCTAGAATAGAACTAACGTAAATGTCTTCCCCGATTCCTCCGCCGATTCGTATGCCGAGCGGTTTACCGAAAGAAAATGTCAAGCGTGTTTAACAAATCCGATAGCTAAAGCTAAGATTTTTTTCGCGCTCCCAAACTCCTTTTCCTTCTTAATATAAGGATGGTGACATACAAATCAAATCGGGTTTCGTGGCCAGAAACCGCAAACTGCCGCACTACTATAAATTTGACGGTGCCGTAGTTCGTCAAACATCGTAAAAAGTTATGTCATTGTAAACCGCGCGATAAATTCTACACAAATTTTTTTAAATGGTGTCGATCCGACAATTTTGGGCAATGTTATGAGGAAATGAATATAGAATTGCACAAATTTTGTAGAAAATAGGAATATGCGCAATAATAGAGCTATTTTCGAACGGGTTTTTACAACAATGCAACAAAACTTGTGCACATGACGGTCCAAACGGTTAGAAAAATTTTGGAGGGTGATTCTACGCCCATGGAGGGAGACGTTATGACCGAAATACTGCCGCTAACCTCGATTTTGGACGTAAAAAGTTTGATATTTTATTCATTTCGCGTTCTTGAAACAGGCCCCAGGTAGCAAGTATTTGCCGATCCCTTGTAAATCCCAAAATTGGGCAGCTAATTTTTACATATTCTTAATCAGAATGATTTTACGTATTTTTTGATATATACCATAATTATATAAGAGTACTTTTCTCGTTAGGAAGACCTTTTCAACAAGGTTTCTTTTTTTGTTGGGAAGCCAAGCCTAAAATTTTCATCGTATAAAATGTCACCTTTGAAAAATAAGAAGGAAAATAATTCTCAATTCATTCAAGTCAAAAAATCGGAGAGTTATCCGGCTCCTTTTGCTTTGAGTAAAGGTTTTGCATAGTTTTTTGCTTGTGGATTGGATTGCGTTGATCACGTTTTGTCCTCGTGTCACCTTTGTTTTCATCATTTTCGAGAAAAAAAACTTATATATTCAGAGGAACAATGGCTGTTAACGAATCGGGGCCTATCAGCTCTGATTCCTCCTCGGATGAGTTCGAAGATGCCCATGTGTTTGAAGATCTCGGATTTGGCGGTAAGTCCATACATGTTATTTTAATGTATTCATGAACCTTCAGATTTTACAAAACGGTTGAATTCAATGAGGATAAATGGAACGGGGGTGAGTTGTTTACGTTTCAACTATTTAAAATTTAGCCGAACAGCCAAGTTACCTTGGGTTCCTTAAATTTATCAAAAAAAGGGCTGCGGAGTGGAGAAAATCAAATTCAAATGCATCTGGACCAGGGATTAACGTATTTGAATTTTACATGGAATACGTCTATTCGAATATTTCACTATTTTCTTATAAGAATACGAATATGGCAAATATTCGTATTAGAAAATCCGACTATTCGAATACGAATACGTGGAGCTAATTTCTATCAGAGCCTGCCACTCGAAACTTCCTTCCTGTTTTGGTCAATATTCCGTTGATACTGAATCAATTTTTACAAAACATTGGATTATTAACCTCAGAGATTTTGACTTTGATTTTTTTGAAAGTTTCGTCTTTTGATGAAACTTGGCAAAAGTTTAGATTAATTTATTTAACAAGGAAAGTACTTTTATGGGGGCTCCTACTTTTTGACGGTACATATCTCAAAAAATCTGAAAAAATGTGCTGATCAAGGATATGTAAATCATAGCTGCCCATTTTAGATTTTTAGGGGTGAAAACTCGATCGGAAGTTGACTTAAAGTCCTATATGAACCCCTTTTCGCTTAATTTTTCACAGGTTTAAAATTTTTATTTTGGCTTAAAATGATGTTTAATGAGTTTCTAAGACGTAATAAATCAGTCTTGGCACAAAAATTTATTTTTCCGACCTTCATCTTCAAAAAAGTTGATTCGGCCCAAAAGGGAAATCGAACCCGTGCGGCGTCCTCCCTCTTGATTCCCAGACTACGGCACTAACCACTCGGCCACACCACTCTCTTCCGAAGGAAGGGACCGACTGCGCTTTTTATCGTTTCGCATGCCTGCGCCTTTTGTAGGGAAATTAAGCCAGTTTTTGGGCATTTTCACCCTTAAAAACCCAAAATGGGCAGCTAAGATTTACATATCCTTGATCAGCACATTTTTTCTGATTTTTTGAGGTATGTCCCGTCAAGAAGTAGGAGCCCCCATAAAAGTACTTTCCTTGTAAGAAATATGTGAAACTCCTAGCTCGCTCTTTGAAAAAACGACGGAAGGTCAAAATCTGGAAAAAATAAACCACTTTTTTGCGAATTTTGGCATGAAAAGGTTTATGTATATTTCGACAGTGAGGTTCCACAAAAAATCAATTTTTTCGATGAGAAACTGGCAAAGATACAGCCAAAAATTGTTTTAACACTGAGCGCACTCCACCTTTAATATCTCGGCGAGTTAAGATTTCCAGGAATTGATATGTATGTGGCCTATAGGCGAAGTGTGTGTAATATTTAAGGAAAATCTGAGCGTAGCACTTCAAGTGCGAATACGCCTGTATACCAATTTTTTGAAGGAGTACGAATACAAGCAGCGTAAAACTGGTCGTATTCGAAATCGTATTTAAATTTATTCGAATACGTTAATCCCTGATCTTGACTACAGTGGTGACCGGAAGGGAAAGAGAAACAAAGACAGGGCTGATAGGGCAACTGTGGAACAAGTTCTCGATCCAAGAACCCGGCTTATTCTCTTTCGTTTGGTCCAGCGAGGTTTTTTTGAATGCATTGAAGGTTGTGTGAGCACTGGAAAGGAGGCCAATGTATATCATGCTTTGGACAAAGAAGGAGAATCACTCGCCGTTAAGATTTATAAAACGAGCATCTTAACATTCAAAGACCGTGATCGTTACGTAACTGGAGAGTTTCGATATAGGAATGGTTACAGTAGGCACAATCCGAGAAAGATGGTGGCAACGTGGGCTGAAAAAGAAATGCGAAATTTACAAAGGATGCACCAAGCAAGACTCCCTGTTCCGAAGTCACGACTTCTGAAGGTATTTTTTTTTATTTTATTTTTCTGTTTAGTAAGGTTGTTAAGTCGTCAGCTCGACGCGTCAGTCACGTTGTCAAATTGCCGTCATTTTCGTCATGTCAAATTGTTCTGTCGTTTTCATTGTTAAACTCGCTTTTGAAAGCTTCGTATATGAGCCAAAATGACGCCAATTTGACATCAAGTTGACGTCAGATTTATAAAATTGCCGCCAAGTTTACAACCCTACTGTTTAGAGTCATGTCTTGGTTATGGATTTTATTGGATCTGACGGATGGCCAGCCCCTCTACTGAAACATGCAAACATTGATGTAAAGCTGGCGAACAAACTTTATATGGATTGTGTTCGTTACATGAAAATTCTCTACAATCAATGTAAATTGGTCCATGCTGGTAAGACTGACTTAGTAAGCGTTAAACACAAAGTTAAATTTCAGATTTGAGTGAGTACAACATATTATTCCATGAAAACTCTTTGGTCATTATTGATGTCTCTCAATCGGTGGAACACGACCATCCTCATTCCTTGCAATTCTTGCGGTCTGATATAACTAATATAACGCGCTTCTTCCATGAGAAGGGAGCCGCCGTTCTCACTCCTCAGAAACTGTTCGAGCTGATCGTTGATCCATCTTATGAATCCGACAAAGCTACAGAAAAGATGTTGGAGACAGAAAGGGTGGAGTTCCTGGAGGATAGCCAATATCTTTTCTTAAATGCCTTCATTCCTCACAAACTGGATAGTATCGTTGATTTTGAGAGAGATCATGAAATGGAGAAGGATGGAACAGAACTAAATAATCCCTTCCAAAAGATCATTGCAAAAACAGTACAATTAAATGACGGGGATGATTCTAATACGGAAACGGAGCATGAAGTTGTAGGGAAGGAAGGATACATAGAAGACGATGAAGAAAAGGTTGACTTTGCCCACAAACATCAAAAGTATGTACGAATCAAGGGAGAAACCACGGAGGAGAAGAGAATCAGAAAGAAGGCTGTTCAGGAGGAAAAGAAGGAGAAAAGAGCGGTGAAGATACCCAAACATGTGAAGAAACGGAAGGAGAAGATGCGCATTCATCGTTAATTTTTTTGTTGAATAAATGTTGTTATTTTTGCCACTTGAAATTTCACAGCCGTTTGCATCGGTTAACGCTACCTTTATAATCATTGTTTTACACACTAATTTGATATCAAGAAATGCATCCGTCAGTGATGACACGGTCACTCTATGTCAGTTCTAAGGACCGACAGGCTGAGGTTGCACAGAGAAGAAAGGAACGGGAGGATAGGATGAACAAAGAGTAAGGATCAGTATTATTTTGAAAATGAAAAAATTGTAGGCGGGAAGAACGGATTCGTTTGGCAAGGGAAAGGGCTCAGCGAGCATTGGAACGTAAAGAAGAAGGTCTAAAAGTAAAAGCAACGAAGAACAAGCAACAAGAACAGGAGAGGTTAAAAGAAATTCAGCGAAAAAGAGCTGAGAATGAGAGGAAACAGTTGGAAAAGAAGAAATTAAGTATTTTTTTCTTGAATTAATGTTTGTTTTTAGGTGATTGAGCTGAAGGCAAGTAGTAGCCGAATCTCGCCTCAACGGCATTCCAAGAATCCAATTGCTTTTGGATCTGGAGTTCCAAGGAAGTTAGATTTTGGGCCTTCAGCAAAACTTGGGACAACATCGTCAACGGGATCAACTCCACTAAAGCAACCAGACAAGAGGTTGCCTCCTCGAGTCTTACTCACCTCATCAGTGTATTCTCCCAGCGCCAAAACCCGGCCCAAGCCGGAACCGCGAAAACCGGACGTTTTGATGACTAGGTCGATGTATGTTACACCAGTTTCATCCTCAGGCACACGCAGGAGAAATACTGCAAGGAATGAACGAGTAAGTCAAAATAAAAGCAGCCGATATTTTTTTGAATAAGCTCAACTTTACAATTTTAGCCAGTTCCTGCCATAAGAAGGAAGTCAGTCGATGCCTCGCGTACAAAGGTTCAAGTTAGCAAACCTGCGGTTGTCATTGAGAATTCTTCCAAACTGGATAACAATGACTCTGGAGCTGGAACTTCCGCGAATGCTTCGATTGAATCAATTATATTAGCATCAAGTGCTAATGTACCACATGTGGATAACAGGGATAGTGACAATGAAAGCAGTGGAACTGTAAACTTGGCAATGCCCTCTGTGAATTTAGAAAAGCTTGTAACTGTGACCCCTGCAATCGAACAGTCATTGGCGGAGACAGTGGACGATAAGCACTTTTCAGACGAGTCAGATGCTATTCCATTGGTGTCTTCTAGAGAAGCAATTGAAAAAAAATTAGTGGACTGTGGCATACCCCAAAACGTGGACAGTGAAATTTATTCCGAAGTTGTCGTTGTAGTGGAAGGTATACAATTGTTGCTCGAAGACAATAACGGCTTATTGGGGTCAGTGACGGTTGAGAAAAAATCGGAAATTGAAGGAGATATGGTAACAACCGAGGATACTCTGCCTCCAGAAGACCCAATTAATAGAGGTGACAAACATGACGATAAGGAGGCTGGTTATCCTCAGCTTGATAAAGGAAAGGTGGGCGAGGCCTTTGACAAGGAGATGGTCGTTGAGAAACCAGTGAACGGAATAGCGAAGGATGCGAATGATTCTGTACAGGTCCAGGATCAAAGACCATATAGAAATCAGTTAAAACAACAGATCGAATCCGCGTCGTCTGGAATTTTGGAAAATGTGGAAATATGCGATCAGCCAGAAATTCAAGAAGAGAGACCACTGAATGCTTTTATAAGTCGTCTGGGAAACAATTCTTCTCCGAATCTTGAGAAGATCACCGAACCTACGTCTGGGAAACCTGCAAGCCCTGAATTACTGCACCATTCAGACGTAAGTTCCATGAAGCGATGCTAAACCCCGTTAAATTTTAGTCCACTCCAACATTGAAGCCTCTTAAAGGTGGCGCTGTGCTTGGCCTCACAGAAAAATTGGAGCAGGAAAGACTGAGCCGTCGGCAGCGACTTGCGGAGATAATGATGAAAAACCGAGATTCCAATGCTCACACAACTCCAGTGCTGGCTGCCCCCGTGAACCCGATGGAAGGGATGGATCGTATTCGAGAATTGCTCGATCGCCGGGCCAAAAGTAATGCGTCCATGAACAATAGCCAACAAAATACACCTCTGAATGAAGGCCCTGCAACGCCGAGTCTTTCAATAGAACTACAAGCGACTTCTTTAGCCGAAGAACTAGCTAATCTACAGGTCAACAGTCCCGCTCAGGTTCTTCTTCCCGGACAAGTGCCGGAGTCTTGAGATTATTTTCTATGTCTATACTTTACTGAATCCACAGATCCTCTACCTATAAAGCATTTTTATAACACTCTTACATACGCATTTGCTTTAACTATTTTGTTTCATCGGTCGTAAATTTCTTAAAGTAGGCTCAAAAAGTTTAAGTTCCCCTTGTTACTTAACTCTTTCTAGTCCGTACATTGACAAGCGTTGCCTTCTCCTATATACGTGTTCGTGCAATCAAGTCTATTACAATACGCCTTATATATTGCAGCTTTTCAGATTTCTAATTTTGTGTACGAAGTTTTAAACTTTAATAAACTGTACTACTTGTGGCCAATTCCGTCAGGACATTCAAAAAAAGTTTTTTTTGAGTTTTTTGGCCCTTTGTGTCCGAAAAGTGCACCTGAAACACACAGTGCACCTGGGCGAACCGTGCACCTGAGCGAACGGTGCACCTGACACATTTTGAACAGTGCACCTGGGCGAACAGTGCACCTTGAAAAAAAGATTTTTTATGAACAATTGAACAAAATTTGAAATGTTTTCGCTTCGAGACAGGGAAAAAAGAACTTTTTGTGAATAATTGAAAAAAATTTGAAATGTTTTCGCTTCAGGAAAGGGAAAAAAACATTTTTTGTATGTGAAAAGATAAATATGGGGGATCAAGGTAAGCCGTTTTTACCAATGGGGGGATCAAGGTAAGCCGTTTTTACCAATTTTTTGCTTGTGAAGAACTAAATATGACAAGGAGGATCAAGGTAAGCTGTTTTTTCTGACAAGGAAACAACTTCTGTGGGGTATGGAGTTACAGGTCGAGATATATATCAAAAAATTTGCAATAATTTTCTGATTCAGGATACATAAAAATTAGCTGCCTAATTTTGGTTTAATGACATGTTTTTGTCCTCAGAAGTTTTCTCGCGACACCATGCAAGTGTCTTTTGACCATGTTTTTACCAATAAGAAATTTTGTTTTGTGCTAAAATAAACTCCGAGGCCTTGACAAGCCTTACAATATCAAAAAAATTCCTTTTTTCTAGTCCCACAGCGAAAACATTTCAAAATTTTGTTCAATTTTCACGAAAATCTTCTTTTTTTCTATTCCCGAAACGAAAACCTTTCAAATTTTTTAAAAATATTTGCAAAAAACTATTTTTCTTTGTCGCGATGCAAAAACCTTTCAAAATTTGTTCAAATATTCGAAAAAATTCTTTTTTTTCCTGTCTCGAAGCGAAAACTTTTCAAATTTTGTTCCGTAATTCACAAAAAACCCTTTTTTCCTGTTCCCGAAACGAAAACATTTCAAATTTTTTAAAAATTTTCCAAAAAATCCTTTTTCCCTGTCCCGAAGCGAAAACCTTTCAAATTTTGTTAAAATTTTCCAAAAAATTCCTTTTTCCTTGTCCCGAAACGAAAACTTTTCAAATTTTCTTCAATTATACACTTCAATTAGAAACTTATTTCAAGGTGCACTGTTGCAACGGCTGAAATCAAGTTTACGTTAAACCTCCGTGGATTTTACGGTATGCTTTTTTGCGTTTTCGATTTTACGAAACGCAAAAATTTCGGCGGACGTTGTTTTGGGCCTTCGGCTGTTGCAATTCATGTTGGAAAAGAGGTTGGGGTGATTTTTCGTTGTCATCCGATGCACAGAAGGCAAAAATTTCGTGCTTTTTTTCCCCGGCGGAGGATTCGGCGGAGGCTTTATCAAAGGGTCAAAGCTGTCTTACGAGTCCGGGAAAAATCTCAGCTACAAGAATCCATCAGAGCAACATTATCTTTCAAAGATTTTTGATTTTTTTTGGTCCGGCGGACAAATCGGCGGAGTTTTGTTTTGACCCTTTGATAAAGCCTCCGCCGAATCCTCCTCCAGGGAAAAAAGCACGAAATTTTTGCCATCTGTGCATCGGATGAAAACAAAAAATCGCCCCAACCTCTTCTCCAACATGAATTTGCAAAAGCCGAAGGCCCAAAACAACGTCCACCGAAATCTGAGGTCTCCGCCGCGCATCCGCGGAAGTGCGTAAAATCGAAAACGCAAAAAATGCATACCGTAAAATCCATGGAGGTGTTACGTAAACTTGATTTCAGCCGTTGCAACGGCGTTTCCGCCACGTAATACGATGTGATTTTTAAAAAAGGCCCTAATTTTCTCCGCCGAGAAATGGGCCCTCCGCCGACGAAAAAAAATTTTTTAGAGATTCTGAAAACGCACGACGTCAATTTTTAGAAGCAAAAAGGATTTCGTTGATAGCGGCAAAGACAACAAAGATATAAGCAAATAATTTGTTCCAAATTCCTTGAAACACCCTGTACTAACGTTAGTTTTCTTTACCCTGAGTTACTGTAACATATAAAAGAAAGATCCGTAATTTTTATCCTGATATTACTCATGTGAGTACATGTAAAATACCTCAAAATTGGTGATAAGCTATCCAAGGATCCGATCAATCTTATTATCTCTTTTAACTAAGCCTTCTCCTATCCTCCCCCATGCATACAACGACGAACCGACACGATCTATAGTATCGTTGTTCGGGTCAGCGACGAACTGTCGCGCTGACCCGAAAAAACGTAACGCCAAAAATTTTTGGGAACCTGTTTTAATAACCCATACCAACATTCCAGGCCAGAGAATGTATGTCCGACCCCTAATAGAGGCTGACGCAGCGAGCCAAAAATCGTCTATTTTAATAGACGATTAATTTAAAAATTTTCATTATCGTGAGCAGTAAGACATATACACCACTTTTTGACAAACTTTTGAGACGACTTTTTAAGATTGATCCTAGATTTCTAAATATAACTATATGGGTTGTCCTGCTATGTGATTTATTGTTACTGGGTTGTTAATAAACTGTATAAGAAAGTTTGGACCTGATTGATATACTATCAAAATAACATTGCGCGGAGTATATTTGAGGAATGTATTAGTAGTCTGCCATCTGGTCGTCAAAATAGTCGATCCTGGCTCCATTCTCGAATTTGTTTGTTTTGAGGATGAAGATTAATTTGCTTACGGTTTCCTTTGTTGTGAGAACGCTTCGACTTACATCTGTCTTCTCGGTGGAAGAGAACGCCTTCCGAATCTCTAGTGAATAACTCCTAAAATATGATCTTTAACTAATTCCATCATGCAAATCGAGAAGGGAACCAACTCTTCAACTTGGCTTTTCGTCCTAACAAGGGATCAGAGATTGCCACGGCTCCGGAGCCGGTAATTTTAGGAGCGGCTCCGGCTCCTGAGCCCAAAGTCGGAGCCAGGCTTCTCAGCCTTCAGAAAAGTAAAAAAATGTTAAACCAAATAGCTTGAAAAATACTCAGAAGGATGTTTTGCATATGACTTGGCTGCAAAAACGTTTACGTTAAACCTCCGCTGGCTGTATGATCTCTGGCACTAATAACTTTTTATTTGGAAAAATATATTTTTAAATTTTTTTGCACGGGAACCGGGATTCGGAGCCGGAGACCTTTTTACAAGGAAAGTACTTTTATGGGGGCTCCTACTTTTTGACGGGACATATCTCAAAAGATCAGAAAAAATGTGCTGATCAAGGATATATAAATCTTAGCTGCCCATTTTAGGTTTTTAGGGGTGAAAATTCCAAAAAACTGGCTTAATTTCCCTACAAAAGGGCAGGCATTCGAAACAATAAAACGCGCACTCGGTCTCTTCCTTCGGAAGAGCGGTGTGGCCGAGTGGTTAGCGTCGTAGTCTGGGAATCAAGAGGGGAACGCCGCACGGGTTCGATTTCCCTTTTGGGCTGAATCAACTTTTTTTGAAGTTGAAGGTCGGAAAAATTAATTTTTGGGACCAGACTGTCTTATTACGTCTAAGAAACTGAATAAACATCATTTTAAGCCAAAATAAAAATTGTAAACCTGTGAAAAATGAAGCGAAAAGGGGTTCATATAGGACTTTAAGTCAACTTCCGATTGAGTTTTCACCCCTAAAAACCTAAAATGGGCAGCTGAGATTTATATATCCTTGATCAGCACATTTTTTCTGATTTTTTGAGATATGTCCCGTCAAAAAGTAGGAGCCCCCATAAAAGTACTTTCCTTGTTAAATTTTTCATGGGAGCCGGAGCTGCAAATTTGGCCTCGGCTCCGGCTCTGGGAGCTAAGAGCCGGAGCCGAAATTTTGACCGTGGCAATCTCTGCAAGGGACTAAGAAACTCAATTTATTGCACTGTGCGACGTCCTTTCGCACTGTGCCCCCAATTCCGTCGCGCTCACCCTATAATTTGCATTGTGCGGGCCGATAACTGCACAGTGCACGCGCGAACAGCGTAGTGCATCCATTCCGTGGACTTTTTTCCTGCACTAGTACACTATTTGCAACGATTTCAGAAATCTTCCCATAAAGGACCAAATTGGGGATCAGTCAAAAAAGGCCTGACTTTTCCAAATTGGCAAAAAAATCCTCGGACCCCTTACCTATGACGAAAAGTCAGCGTGAAGAGTTCCCTCTCTCGCAATTTCGATTTTACGTGCCGTGTCCGTCCATAATGGGCACATTTCGAAAACTCGTCCGAATCGTAATGGATGTTTTTATCCCCTAGACAGTTTCGTCCACAGGACGATTTTGTCCCCAGATCAATATTTTATATTTGAAAATTGTTTGACCAGCTAGCCATAAACCTGGATTGGCCAGCCAATGTGTCATACTTGCTTTGAAGTCACAAAAATAGCTAGCTAAAAGGTTGGAATGGGTATCAAAGCGCAGGAGTTATGGTCGATATTTTAGAATGGCTAGTCAAAAACCTGGATCGGCCCGCCAAAGTGTCAGAATAGCTGAATAGCTGTGAGGCCACGACAAAAGATAGCCGAATGGAATATCCCATCCAGTTTATTGGCTAGCCATTAGAAAAATCTGGCTGTGGTTTTGCTGGTCAAACAATTATCAAAAATAAAATATCGGGGAAAAAACCGTCCTGGGGACAAAACCGGTCTGGGGATATTCCGTTCGAAAATCATCCCCTTATATCTTTGCAAAAAAGTGTAATTCGGAAAAAGGTGTGAATTGCGTGTAAATTTTTCAATGTACTGTGACTTTGAAAAAGTGTTAATTTTGATGTACACTGTTAGGAGTGTCGCTATATTCACAAACTTGTGTAAAAATGTAAGTGTAAAATTTTTAAAAGTGTAATGTCGAAGGAATAGTTTTGAACACATTTCTAACAGTATTACATCGGAATGATCTTGGCACATAAATTTATTTTCCAGACCTTGATTCAAAGCCAAAAGGGAAATCGAACCCGTGAGGTGTCCACCCCCTTGATTCACAGACTTCCGCAATAGCCACTCGGCCACATCGCTCTCTTCGGAGGAAGAGACCGACCATGTTTTTTATCGCTTGCAATGCCTGTGCCTAGTTGTAGGGAAAATTAGCGCGTTTTTGGGCATTTTCAACCAATAAACCCGATATTAGGCAGCAAATTTTTACATATCTTTGAACGGCACAATTTTCCGGATTTTTTGAGGTATGTCCCGTCTAAAAGTAGGAAAAAAGGCCAAAGTGCTTTTTTCTCTGGGGTCGAGAATATTCGGGTGGTGCGCACTCGGGTGGTGAAAATTCGGGTGAGCGTACTCGGGTGATCGCTTGTTCGGGTGATGCAAACTCGGGTGGTGAAAATTCGGGTGATGGATTTTTGGGGTGGGTGAATATTCGGGTGATGAAGAAAATATTGTATTGATGGTTAATAAATATACTGTAACATTATTAAAAATTTTTAAGTGGAAATTTCCGATTTTTTATTCATTTTTAGGGTTTTCGAGCATAAGGTATCCAAAAATCAAGTCCGTTTCGCTCGAATATTAATGCCCGACCTTTTGGCGAATTTTTAATTCTCCATTGTCAAAAGCCCCAAAAAACCGATGAAAAAGTTTTTTTTAAAATTATTTACAATTTTGCGTCATCAGTAGTATTTGATTTTACAATCCTTTACTACGATAATAATAGTGTTGGCATTGCTATTCGAGCGAAACGGACTTCATTTTTGGATGCCTTATGCTCGAAAACCAAAAATTTCAACTTAAAAATTTTTAATAATGTTACAGTATATTTATTAACCATCAATACAATATTTTCTTCATCACCCGAATATTCACCCACCCCAAAAATCCATCACCCGAATTTTCACCACCCGAGTTTGCATCACCCGAATAAGCGATCACCCGAGTGCGCTCACCCGAATTTTCACCACCCGAGTGCGCATCACCCGAATATTCAGTTACCCTTTTTCTCTGACCGCTCTCCGCGTACCCCTATTTTAAAGAAAATCTGACCGTCGCATTTTGAAATAAAAAAATAATACTTTTGACTCTTTTACAAAAAAATGCCGCGTCCCGACATTTCGGGTCAAGGACAACTCGGGTCGCGACAACTCGGGTCAACGACAACTCAGGTCAACGACACTTCGGGTCAACGACACCTCGGGTCAACGACATTTCGGGTCAACGATGCCGTTTAATATTTTCGCTTCGGGACTTGGAAAAAAGAATTTTTTGGTAAATTTGAGAAATTTTTGAAATGTTTTCGCTTCGGGACTTGGAAAAAAGAACTTTTTGGAGAGTTTGAACAAATTTTTGAAATGTTTTCGCTTCCGGACGTGGGAAAAGGATTTTTTTGTTCTGAATGTTACAATTTTATTTTTTATAAGGTACGAATGTTATTTCTTTAATTTTTTAGATAAATAGTTATTTTAGGGGTAACTGAGGTTATTTTAAATTTTTTTGGGAAAATGGTGTTTATAAGCGACGAGCAAATAAAAAAATCGTTATGTGCATACAATCATTACGACTATCTTCTTATTCCACTCTCTGGCACTGTCTGCGTTTAAATCCCGTGCTTTCAGTTAAAAACATAGACAATGGATACGATTTTCTTATTTGCTCGTCGCTTATACACTATTTCCCTAAAAAATTTAAAAAATAAACCTCAATTCTCCAAAAAATTCTTTTTCCCAAGTTCCAAAGCGAAAACATTTAAAAATTTTGTTCAAATTCTTCAAAAAATTCTTTTTTTCAAGTCCCGAAGCGAAAACATTTCAAAAATTTTTCAAATTCACCAAAAAATTCTTTTTTTCCAGTCCCGAAGCGAAAATATTAAACGGCATCGTTGACCCGAAATGTCGTTGACCCGAGGTGTCGTTGACCCGAAGTGTCGTTGACCCGAGTTGTCGTTGACCCGAGTTGTCGCGACCCGAGTTGTCCCTGACCCGAAATGTCGTAGCGCCAAAAATGCCAATATTACAGCACTTCAAGCAGTGTCACATCAAAATTAACAGTTTTTCAACAATAAACTGTTTTTCAAAGTTTACACTTACAATTCATGCTTTTTTTCCGAATTACACTTTTCTTACAAAGTATTTATCAATGATATTTGAACGGTTTCTCGAAACCTGCCCATTATTGGCCAAGACTTCATACCTGGACGCAATCTCGTTTCTCATATCTGTCTCAACCGGACCGGGTGAGTAATTCAGCACTCTTATTTCGGGTCTTTCCAAAACCAAGGCTCTGAAGTAGGCTTCACGTGCTGCCTTTGAGACGGAATATTGTGTGAAGGATGGAAACGATTGAACTGCCAAAAGCGATGTGATATTCACCAACAAAACGTCCTTCCCTTTACAAGAACTCAAAATCCTATTATTGAACACAATCATCCCTGTGACGTTTATCCGCAAATGTTCATCCCACGCCTTGACATCCATGAGCTCGTCCGCCTTCCTGCTCACATCTCCCACACATCCCGCATTATGGATGAGAATGACAGGCCGTTCATCCTCCAATTCTTGGAGAATAGTTTTAAGGTCCAGTTCTTCATCCCATGCAAAATCAAATTGGATTAAGACAATTTTGAGATCCTTGTCTCTAAAAAGGTTTTGATATTGGAGTATTAATACCTGTTAATAAAAGCTTTAGTTTCTTTCAATCCATCCAAGTTTCGAGCAATTAACAAAAAAGTGGAACCATCGGCCACATTTTCTGCCAATTGAATAGCAATCTCCCGACCAATTCCTCTACTGGCCCCTAAATTCTTTTGAAAAATGTTAATGTTATCAGAAGATGAACCTGCCTGTTACAATTACAACAGATTTTCCGTCAATCAGATTTCCCATACCTGCAAAAAATCTGACAATGAAAGTACTTCTATGGGGTATGGAGTTACAGGTCGAGTTATATATCAAAAAATTCGCAAAATTTTTCTGATTCAGAATACATAAAAATTAGCTGCCTAATTTTGGTTTGTAAGGGTGAAAAACCCCTCAGAACTTTTCTCGCAACACCATGTAAATACCCCTTTTTTTAAATTTTTTTATGTTGAAACTACTAATTAAGGTGTAGTATTAATCAAATTTGTTATTCTAAGGCTTGTCAAGCTGCCAGAGTTTACTTTAGCCCCAAACAAAGGTTTTCAATTGGTAAAAACTTGGTCAAAAGGCATTTTGAGTGGTGTTGCGAGAAAAGTTCTGAGGATTTTTTCACCCTTACAGACCAAAATTAGGCAGCTAATTTTTATATATTCTGAATCAGAAAATTTTTGCGAATTTTTTGATATATATCTCGACCGGTAACTCCATACCCCATAGAAGTACTTTCCTTGTGAAAAAAACCTCTTTACGCTTAGCCTTCCCGTTTTCAAATACTTCCGAAAAAACGTCAGACATTTCCCATTCTTCTCAAATGTAAGTAAAAACGATTTATTTCCAATTCCGCCGCTACACATAGATCCACAATACTCATTTAATTTTTCTGATGCAGGTTTCCAGATCGTCATCAATAGTTTGCACTTCAGCGTTTGGAAACTTGATCGGTCTTACTCGAAGTTCATGAGGGATCAAGTTTTCGTTGGTTAAGGTAACATCTGTGTCCGTAGAGACTTCCATTTCATCGATCAGCCGAACATACGTTACAGTAAGTTCAGACATCAAAACGCGTTTGTCGTCGCTACTCAGCAATTGAGCTTCCGTCTCAGACAGTCGACTTTCGTTTATTTTCAGTGAAATTAAGTCGACATAATCCATTACACATTCCGAAGTGACATTTTTTTGTTTTGCATACCTAAATAATAAATCAGGAAAAAAGTGGCCTTCACCTTTTACATCTTAAACGTTGTTTTTCCTCGCCCCAATATATAGCCAGTTTTACATCTTGCGCATGGGAATGCAAACAAATGGAAACCGTCTGAAAGAAACCAAATAAATATTAATAAAAATAAATACCGTCTGAGAAGAATTCCCATCAAGAAGAAATTGATCCGGCTTTATGAAGACATCCGAACTTCTAGAAGGTTTGTTCATCTCATCCACAACTATAACCCTTACAAACGCTGCTCTATTTCCGACGTTTTGAAGAGAGAACTGAGCACGTCTTTTGCTAACGCAAGCTTCCCAAGTGTTGTTCTGGGCAACTTGCAAACCTCTGGGCACAACCTCAGCTTTCCCGGAAAATCCGAGTAATGTTACCTAAAAACCGCGATTAGTAAAGATTAAAAGGTACATGTAACAATTGCACATACCCTAAATTGCACAGCTCTCTTTGTCATATCGTCCGTTTTGACGCTCAATACAAGAGTACCTGTATCAAAGCTCTTCTGTCTTTTCGGTTTATATATCAGCTTTATTAAGTGACTCTGCCTGGGCGATAAATACAATCCTTCAGAGTTCTCAGCCTACAAATTTATAAAACATAATAAAACAACCGTTCCTCACGTTGAAAAGAGGGTTGTCAATTGATTTTACGTCAATCCATAGGGATTGCTGTGCTGTACTAGTAATTGAAAGATCTTGGTAACGTTCCGCTCCTTGGCGAACAAATCCAAAATGAAGTTTGGACTGAATTAAGACATACTCGTTCACAACTCGAGTACTATTCGATCCATTTGGTGCAAACCTAGACAATAACTCAAGTACAGTATGAAGCAACTTACAAATCAGAAACTGTGCGGCCTATTGGAGAGAAATTCAGGGTATCACTTGGTTGATGGTCACCTAAAAAGTGCAATAAACCTATATATCTTTTAGCTTACTGTTCACAGGAGTTGATACTATGAAATTTCGGTTATTCCCGAACATGGTAAGAACTTGCGCAGCTTAGAGCAAGCCAATGCCAGAAATCCTAATTCGACCGGTCAGAGAAACGAACTGCACGGAGCTTGGGCTCAAGCAGGGGCCAATGCTGGTCACAACAAAAAGAAAAGTTGAAAAATGCACAATGCCACCTTTTGGCAAAAAAATATTTTTGTGGTGGAACCCGGAAAAAAAGTTGGCGAAAACCTTTTTGTCAACTTTAGTTCCCAAGCTTGGGCGCAGTACTTTGGATTTTTCAAAAATAATTTACAGAGTGGCTCAAGATCCTCATTGTATTGTTTTAACTCAAGAAATGGCATAGAAAAATGCTACCGCACGTCACTGTTCCCGGCTGATTCAACTTCTCGCGAAGTCTTTTTTAACAAGCAAAAAATGGATAGATTTTCGAAATCAGCGCCATCGACAACTCCTAAATCCGCTATTTATCAGAAAAATTCAAAAAGTTACTACTTAGCATTGTCCCAACCTTTTATTTGGGGCAGCCCGGGTATCGTGCGAGTATTTATATCCAATGTTGCGAAATTGGTTGACTAGCTGGCCAAGGGGTTACTCCATGTTCATTCACACCACAGTGCACCGTAGAAGTTTTGCCGTTATTGCTTTTGGTTTCATAATGAAGCAAAGCAGTGTTCCCTTTTGTATCCAATAGGAAAATTTTTTATTTTCTTTTATTTCAGAAAACAGTTGGAGATAATGACTATCAAGCTGTTTTAGCTCTATTGCACCCTGAATCAAACTTTTATATTTTGTTCTACAACATTTTACTATAAATTACAGTTTACTGCTTACTATAAAGTAGTAATATGTTGTAGAACTTGAGCTTTACTAATACAATCCCATCAAACAATGTTCCCGGCCCGTTTTAAAGACCGACCTGGTGCCACCTATGCTGTCCAGACAAATTGGCGTGCGCCGTGAGCCTCAAATATTTGTATTTGCCCGTTAGATTTCCGAACTGTGAAAGTGCTATTAAGAAACCTTATTTTTATTACGCAAACTTGAAGAATTCTGATTTATATTTATTATTTTTTAGAAAGATGGATTCCGAGCTTGGGATTCTGGAGAAGCGGATCGAAGAATGCGAATTGATAATTGGTAATACCGCAAAGCCAAAAGTGTGTGATCTTGTGTCCGAGCTGAGACAAGCGCTGAAGAATTATTGTCTTCAACCTGACAATGCTGACGAAGTTGTCAAAAGGCCTATTGATCAATTGAACAACATTATCAACTTTGTTGAGAAGGTAAATGGACACGTAAATATTGGAATTTTATCTGGTGTAGGCTTCAGATGATAATATTCAAGAGAAGATTCTTTCGATCAATTCTCAAACAGCATTGGTTAGCCATCGCTTGGATCTGATGAAAGATATAGAAGAATTGAAGAGCTCCCTAAATATCCACAGCCTGGCCAAGCTGATACAGCATGAGTGCGATATTGATGCAAACATTGACCAGTATTCAGCATTAAGTGAAAGAATTAGCGGGTATGTACAGCAGTTATATTTAACAAATTAGGTTGAATTCTTTCTCCGCCAGACAACAAGCACTCTTGGACTCGTTGTTTGAGTATGTTGAATCAACATTGAGTACTCTCGAAACGCAGAAGATTTCCCAGTGATGTATGACCGTCGAAACACGAAACGAGAAAGATTATCAGATCTGGCCGATCGGTCTTTTCTTCAATAGTTTAATCTTCTTAAATTCTGTTTGGAAGAAGGCCGAAATTCTAAAAAGGGGAGTATTTTTGAATTTATGGGGCTATAGTGTGGGTAGTAGGCATGGTTCCGGGCCGGGCTTTGCAAAATTTTCCGGCCCGGGCCGGGCCGACTAATTCCTCGGCCCGATCCCGGGCTTCGATTTTTAGGCCCGAGCCGGCCCGGCTTTTTTGAAATGTGAGTTTTGCCCGCAAAAAAGAAAAAAATAAGCTTTTTTGACAGAATTTTTCATTTTTTTCTAACACTAGGCTGATAGCGAAAATAAAGTAACCTTATTTACCACTCGCCCAAATAAAAAAATTTCAAGTCAATTTGAAAAAATTTTCGGAAATTCTGACCTCAATACGCTGACAAAAAAACTGGAAAAATTTTCAAAAAAATAGCCTTTTTCAGATCCTATATAACCTATGTATAGGTTTTGCCAAATCCTCTTTTCTTTTTGTGAAAATTTGCCCAAATTTCCTTCCCATTTTCCACTTTCTTTCTTTCCAACCTAGTATAAAAATTTTCCGGGCCTAACCGGGCCGGGCTTTCAAAATTTTCCAGGCCCGGGCTCGGGCCGGGCTGCAGCCATGCTTAGTGGGTAAGTTATTATACTCTTTATTCGTACAAGTTGGTCGTTTTACTTTTATGTTGGATTTTTTAAATCGCTTTAATTTTATTGGTTCGTCTTTCTCGTGTTTGAATATTGGTATTGTTTTTATTAACTCAAGTTTGAGGTGCCAATAAAATCATTTGATTACTGTGTGGTTTCAACGGGTAAAACACATTTCCCCTGCAACGAGCAGTGACACAACCGATTATAATGAAATGATTCCAAAGCGCAAATTCAGCTTTTTATTCTTTTAACAAAATACGTTATGTATAATATAATATAACAGTGAACGATGATGAGTTACGCAATGTTTAGACCGTACATAAATTTATAGATTCTGATTGTAAATGCCGCTACAATTATATATTTTTAATCGAACTACGGACCAGAAAGAGGTGTCTACAGCCAATAGTACTTGTGATCACTTTTATTGACATGTAACCCTGCACTAGTCATAGACTATTGTATACGAGGTCATGCTATAACGTAAATTGACTGTAAATAGCTGAGGCAATCTCAGGAATATGGAAACGAAATAGCGGGCATAGATATGGAAACATAAATAACCAGTTTAGACGACCCCCACCGCAATGAGATTATATGTATGAGTAACAAGAGGGACGCCTAAAAACATACGGGGCGGATCACCGGGGAAGGACGGTAGCGATAAAACTGTACAGATAAGAGCTGTGAAGGATGATTGATTATCCATTTAACCCTTACGGGAGTAAAACGGATATATCGGTTGGCTGTTTAGTAACGAACCAGTGGCCGGTATAATTAAATGTCAAAATGTAATTGTAACTGTGGACTATCACTTTGCGACATCTCATGCCGCAGAACCGCTTCGACATCGCAGTCCATGATCCTAGAATCCAGGTTGGCCAAGTTCTCGAGGTCCATTGGAAGATCATTCATTGGCCGCCCGGGCTGCATCCCCATGCCCATCATCATTGGTCGTTGTTGATAAGAGTTAGTTTGAATGGGTTGGGGAGGCATTCTGTATGGAGTCCATTGACTGGTCGATGGGTTCTGGGTCGGGACGTTGGAGTGCACGTATCCGTTATTGGTGTAGTAGGGACTAGCGTTACTGAAAACATGATACGTTTGATGTGTTTAAACGAGCTTAGGTTTTGGATGTCAAGAACCAACCTTGAAGCTGGCTTTGGATGCTGAGAGATCATGTTATGGGGGGTCGGCGCACAATGTTGCATCATATTCTGACGCATTTGTTGCTGTGGAATTTCATGAAACATGGGTGAATGAGATTGCACACATTCCTGAATTTTAGAGTAATAAGGTCAGTTTTAATTACCTTTGGCTCTTCCTTTATTTGAGGCATGAACTGAGGAGAATGTTGAGCTGACAATGAAAGTCCGTTATTCAGTCTTCTAGCCGCTTCATTCTCTGAATCTAATCTCATCTGATCAGTTCGATCCAATAGCTCGTTGACTGCTTGATTGTTTTGAGGAGTCACTTGGGGTGGTGGCCCCATATCCATGGGTCCGTTGCTTGCTGCCCAAGGGGGAAATTCAAAGTCTTC
Organism: Bursaphelenchus xylophilus; assembly: GCA_904066235.2. Classification (NCBI taxonomy): domain Eukaryota; kingdom Metazoa; phylum Nematoda; class Chromadorea; order Rhabditida; family Aphelenchoididae; genus Bursaphelenchus; species Bursaphelenchus xylophilus. The sequence goes on from CAJFCV020000001.1 coordinate 7,817,264, forward strand.
AAATGAGTTTTGTTGAGGTGAGAGCCCTCCAGGCATGGAGACATTTGATTGAGTTCTTCCACGGAATGTTTCGAACTGGGATCCAAAACCGTCATCAGTGTCATTGAATGTGTCATGAGAATTGATTGAAAGTTGAGAGCTAGTTTCATTAATGCTTTGCATAGATCCACGGATGCCCATCTCAACTCGTTTTCTGGCTCCTCTCCTCTTCTTTTCCAACGCAGCCTGAAAGACGGTCTGCAGTTAGTATTAACTGTCCTCTCGAATGGGGTTATGTAATTTGTATGTAAAGCCACTTACTTTGGTTGATGATTCCATGGTTGCTGCACGTCTTCTAGGATTTCTGCCTGGTTTTGCATCTGGGTTAATAACCCACCATGACGACTTTCCTGCGCCTTCATTCTGCACTCTCATAAACCGACTGTGTAATGATAGGTTGTGACGGATGGAATTCTACAAAATTTTATATAATTGATGGTAAAGAAGCACTAATTTTTCTGCCCATTTTATTTACCTTCCAACCCGCAGCCTCTTCCGGTCCCGAGCGTTCTCTAAAGTAGTCTAAGTTTTCCACGAACCACTGATAGATTTCATTCAGTCTTAACCTCCCGTCAGGAGTACTCTCAAGAGCGCGTGCAATAAGATCAGCATAACTCTCATCGCCCCAAGGGTTACTCTTTTTCTGCGACAAGTTTTCGGGATGCCGTCTTCTGACCCGTCGACGTTTATCTTGAGAATGGGCTGCTTCAATATCATCGTACGAATTCCCGCTTATAGTGTATGTATCCGTGAAATCCAAACTACTGGTTAACTGACTCCATGAGCTTTGGGAAGCAACACATTGGGTACTTGGGTATCTTGAGGATACTAGGGAAGAGCTGGACTGATTATTAGAACCATAACTCAGTCCACCGTACTGTTCCGGCTTAGCGAGAACAGGGTTCGTCGGCCAGGTTCGGCATCGACCCCGGAACTCGGTAGGCTGATCAAGAAAATTATTCATCTATAAGGACACTAATGAAATTAACTTCTCTGGTTAAGGTACAAGTCTAGGCGCACGGAGCTTAAAAAATTTTAAACTCAATTAAGAGAACGATAAAAACAAAAAGGAAAATAAACGGGAAAGGGAAAAGGCCTCGAGAAATACACCTCCAACTCTGCGTAAGCCTACCGCGACCCCCACTACTTTTCCCTTTTGGGCAGCACTTCTCAATCTCGCGGGAAGAGCAGGCAGAAAGGCAGGGAACAAGGGGCTGAGCGGCTCTCTCGGACAGCAGTCACCCTCCGTCTCTTTTCTTCCAGCGGACGTCGCATTCCCGATGGATGGGTGGCAGAAGAAAAAATGAACGGGTCAGAGAGTGCACATAAAGAAGAGATTCGTAGGCATTGCACCGCCGCTAGTCGCTCCGAACGGCCGCGATGGTGCAGCGAACCCGTTCGAGGAGACGGGAAACAGTCGCGATTAACCTAAAATCCATGCCCTCCCAAGGCCGAAGGCTGACCTCAAGTCCCCCGGCTGGATGTCCTAATTGCCCTTAACGCATCTCCTATCAAGCTCTTAATTAGGAAACAAACAAAAAATAAATTGTAAAAGAAACTCCTTTCGATCTTTTTAAGGTTAACCACTGATCCCACATCAATATTACTTTTATCCGGTTTGATTATGAGCAAGACATACCTTCCATCCTGCCGAGCTGTTGGAGTCTCCTTTGTCGCGAAAATACGGAACGTTTTGGACCATCCATTCGTAGACTTGAGACAAGGTTAGTCGCTTTTCGGGAGAGCTTAGAATTGCCTGAGTTATCAAGTCGGCGTAGGACATATTACCCCATGCGTTTCTTCTCGTGGTTACTTTTTTTCCTCCATTTGCGTCGGATTCTAGTAAGCTATCACCCGGGGAACTTCTGCAGAAATTATTAAGATTATTGGAGGTTTTAATTGTCAGATTTTGTGAAAGAAAAAACGACAGCGCAACATGATGACATAACAACACCTACCGTCCAAAAGGAAGAGGAGAATTATCACGTGGAGAATCGTTGCCAGGGGCACTGTCCACACCAATTTCGCTACTTAACAACTCATCGTTACCGAACGGTCTAAATTATGGTATTGATAAGGCATTAACACTTCAACTTACGACTCTTCCTCCGGAATGCGTTCTTGGATCATTGTTTTGTTTTGAATTCCAGTCTCAAGATTAGGCCGTCGTAATGGCCAGGTATTGCATCGATCTCTCGACATTGGCTCAGGTTCTTCTGCCTCTTGCGCCGCAGTATTGTAATCGTTACTCTGATTGACGTAGCTGGTTGTGCACACAGTTCCTTGGCCTGAATTAATCAGAAGGACCTGCTCGGTCATCGAATTGTTAGACAATGTGGATGTGCTGGAATCTGTAGATGCGGGTATGAGATTGTGGCGGAGTCCGAGATTTGGCGGGGTTTCACTCAAACTGGAAGAGCTATTCGATGATCCGTTGAGATATTGCATCGCCAGACCAAGATTCTGTTGTCCGTACGGCTGAGTGGCGAACATATTATTGTTCATATTAGGGGAAAAGTTGAGGGGACAGTTGTTGGACAGCTGATTTGAGGGATTCATTGCGCCCGACGTGCTGGGCGACGCCGAAACGACCACAGGATGATGGGCGTCGAAGGCGGCGGAGCTCATCCAAGAAGAGTAAACGTGAATGCCTTAAACGACAGTTGAATGAAGGGTGCGGGATTAGATTGGTATATGCAGGATTACATTCGCAAAGCGATTACATTTAAGAGCAAATGTAACGAAAGTTGAATTCAAATTGAGCACGAGAGGCTAATCCCACGTTCTGGTCCGTCCCAAATGTCATGGCAAAGAAAACGCGGAAGAAATGATAAAGGAGGAGAGGAACTTTTTTCCGATTTACATCGAAGCCTTGGGGTTCGCAAAGGAGAGTGGGAGGAAAGAGTTTCATTGATCGCCGCTGATAAAAACCGTTTGATGTAGAGTGGGTAGGAAGTACAGTCGTTAAAGGACTACGTCGACCGGCAGAGACCGCGTGATTAGGACGGATTCGTGGCCATAAAGTCCGGCTGATATCCGAAGGGGCTAAGGGATTATCTGCTCGCCGTGTGGGAAACAATCACACCATGTTTATATAGTCGGAAAAGTCAACTAAGGAGACGAAAAGGTAAGGGGAGACGGGAGGGGCAGCAGCGAAAGTGCAACCGTCCTTCACTCCGTCTCCGTAGTTTAAAATCAGGGCTTCCACATGCCTCTACACAGACCAATCGAAGCCGCCAACCACGGCATGATAATCTTTAAGATACATTTAATACAATTACAACTCAGCTTAACCCCTTTTACCTGGCACTGCATGGGACGTATCTAGATATTATATACTTGTGTTGTAGTTCTCAAAAAAATGTAAAAATGGAAGAAAACTACAAATGCGCTTATTACAACGTAACTACAAGCTTTGCGAAACAGCTGAGTTGTAAAGGGACGGTAACCTCGGGATTAATTTCAAGTTTCCTCCATGAGAGTAAGAGTCCGATCTTCAGAGACGGCCTACAGTCTAGAATCGCTTTAATCCCACTGATTCTCTTATTACATGGATTAGGGCCAAGTCTCCCGATGCGAAATGTACGTCCACCGTCAGTTGCACTAAAAAAACAGAGTAAACTCATTAAAACATGTAATTGTACAAGCCTGTTTCATTGCTATAGACGTGGACTCTCCTTTAGCGACGGTTGCGAAGGAAACTGACTAACTCCGTTAAGAACTTAAATCTCATACTACAAAATCTTGCAAATTTCTCATAAAGTGAAAAAAATTTCAAACAAGCCAGACTTCGAATGCTAAGAACAATATTAAAAGGAATACACAGCAGAATAGTGATCGCCGAACTGAAAGTGCCCTAAAAGAACGGCCAGAATACGCCGCACTTTTAGGAAAAGAAAACCGAGTGCGGGAAGGGGAGTGGGGCGGAGAATCAATCTATGTTATGGATAGGTCAGAGAAAAAAAGGAAGAAAGGTTTGGCGGCCTTTATTCCGTCGAAAACGTGAACGGAGAAAAGGAACGGGAGCTGTTAAGACTGCTGAGAGGGGTCTGGCAAAACCCGGCCGGGGCAGACGCCCTATTCCTCTTGTCGGCCCGCCATCAGACAAGCACAGTTGCTGGTCCAGCCTCTGAATGGGGGAAAAATGAAACGCCGTCCACGTTCTCCGTCGGTCCCCTCCCTCAGCTGGCGTGTCCTCTAAGCGTGCGGCCGGGGGCCGAATGGGGGTCGACAAGGCCGTTTCTCTGCACTCTCCGCGTTTCCAACGTTTCAGGTCGCTCGATCGCGTCCCCCAACCTATTCCTTCTTCAAAGTGCATAGCTGTAGCCGTTGATTTAATGGAGAAGAAAAGGGAATTTTGAAGAATATAACACTCAAATGAAGACTTCATTACTGCGAAACGCCCTACCACCCCCAGTCGTCAAATACCACTTCTGCCGGAACGTCTCATTATAGGTTAACATTTATTACGTTCAATAAAATTTTGTACAATACAACATAACATATGATGAAAATTGAAACCGGATACATCAATTTAGCTTAACATAATGCACGTGCAGGACAGGAACCAACCCTTTTGAGGGCAAAATGAGGGAAGAGGTAGGGGAATAATAAAAAAGGTAACAATTGTCATCCTAAAAGCCTAATATATCCAAAATGTGTTTAAATATATTTACAAATCAAAACTGAGGCCATTAGCCGAGTTGAGTTCATGACGTAAAACCGCTTCCATATCGTAGTCGAGGTTGCTTGATTCAAACGTATTTACATTTTCCAAATCGATTGGCAGACCGTTGGAGTTGAGCGCCATAGAATTCACGGGATTAGTGCTATTCCAGAGGCGATTCTGAGAGTTGTGGACTCCATAAGGATAGAACGACGCATTGCTTGCGCTAAAAATAACATAAATAATCGATCCCCTGGAAATGGAAGATAAAACGGTAAATTAAGCATTAGCCATGTGCTTTTTCAAAACAAATCGCAGCTTCAAAGATTTAAGAGTGAAGAAATAAGACCTATTTTGAGATTTTGAAAAAGACGCTAAATTTGCGAGTTTTTTTCTCATGTCGGCCTCATTTTTTCCATTCTATTTTTTCAAAAAAAGTGAGGAAAGCGTTTTAACGTTTTGCCTCGGAACTACCGGTACGATCTTATTTCTTCACTCTTATTTGAGAAAATATCTTCGACAAAGAAAAAACACATACCATTGCATTGAAGCCGGCTTTGGAGCGCTGGAGGCGGACATCGAGAATTGATTGCATAATAATGGATTCTGTAGATTGTCCGGGCCCCTCACAACGCACAATTCCTGGTAGAAAGGTTGCTGATTGGATGGCGGCTCATTCTGCAAAGGAATAATGTAGGAAAGATAAGTTTTCTGATGCTAAAAAAATTTAACAAGATTTTTAATCCAGAAGCGGACACCTGCAAGCCCGTCTACTTACCTTTTGCTCTGTCTTTACGGGATGCACCAACTGACCGCTTGCCCTCATCTGCCTGAATTCTTCGGTATCCAAGCGAATCTGGTCAGTTCTATCCAAAAGATCATTAATCGTGGCACCACTTGCTGGTTGGGAGATCTGCTGGCCGGACCACGGCGGAAATTTATAATCTTCGAACCCCTCCATAGGAGGGGTCATTCTCTGGCCTGGCATGGATACATTTGATTGGGTTCTTGAACGGAAGGGCTCGTAATCAGAAGCACCCAATCCCTCATCGCGGTCCAAAAAGTCTCGTTGAGATTGGGCCGATTCATTCAGCGACGAGAGCGACGACTCGTTAACCATGTCCATACGCTTTCTTACGCCTCTGCGTTTCTTGTCCAGAATCGTCTGCAATTAGAACATAAGACATGTTTCAAAAGAACCATACTTTCGATCGCGCACTTAGGCAACCATATAATTTTATAAACCCGTTATATTAGGTCATCACGCTAACAAGTATTCCAAGTGCGACGCTCAAAATTTCTTTAAGTTTTGCGCACACGTCTGGCATGGACTAAGTATCAATTCCCGAAAGTTTTAGCAAGCACCTCCGAGATATTGAACGATCTTTGTCGCAGAGAGTACGCTAAACGCGGACAGCGGTCAGAGAAAAAACTTTTTGGCCATAACTTTGCTATTTTCGTGCGGTAAAAATTGTTTTTTTTTTGTGGAAACATTACCCTCTATAGTATTAGGTTGTCCCACAAATAATGTCGTTTTCGAGAGGGGCAGTTTCCACAGTCTATAAAAAAGGTAAACGACTATAAAATTTCGCAATATTGCACAGTTTTGTAGTCGAGAACACAAGCTTTCGTTCGATATATTATTTGCCATATTTGGATCAAATTAAAGTAATTTAGCCCTAATCCAAAATTATGGGAAAAAAGTCGATTCGTGTCGCCGTGTTGTACCTGCAAAAACAGGGTATGAAAGTTACAGGAGTTACACAAAATATCAACGGCGTGTTCGGCGAGTCTGATGTGAGTCTGAACACGGTGAAACGATGGTTCAAAAAATTTCGATCTGACGGTGAGGGACTCAAAGATAAAGTCCAGCTTCTGAACTTTATGAATTTACCCTGGGGCCATTAGTTGTCAGATATCCTAGAATCAACATCCGACGCGTCTCTGACATCGTCTGGGTGTTAAAATAATCGTCGGCTAACCGTTGGAAGTCGATGGAATTCAACAAAATGCTCGGCAGCTTTTTCCCATATTAATGGACCGAACCACAGAATGGAGGTGTCACGTTTGTTGCTTTTACAATCCGAAGAGCCGGGTTTTCTAGATCGGATCGTGAGCCGTGATGAAGAGCAGATCCTGTACGACAACCAGATGTGCCCAATCGAGTCCCCTGAGGGTACCAACACGGAACTTGGCAAAGCGACCCCCCCATAAACAAGGTGATGGGCACTGCTGGATGGTGCAGCATGGGTATCTCACCATACAGCTCGTCAAAAATTGGCCAAAATGTAAATGCTGGGTACCGTTGTATTCAGATAGACAGCTTATGGCAGAATATGCCTTTAAAAACACGCCGCGGAATTCCAAAAGTTCTAGGCGGCGATGCGCAACCCCACGTTGTAAAGACGACGCTCCAGAAGTTGAGTTAATGGAGATACGGGACTCTCCTTCGTCCGGAGTACTCGCTAGACATGTCTTAAACAGATTGCTACCTTACCAAGAGTCTAATGGGTTTCATCCGTGGTAGGGAATTTATCAATCAAGACCCTGTTGAATGGGCCTTCAAAAGTTTCATCGGCTCCAGAAGCCGGGGTTTCAAAGCCACTGGCAAAAAAAATGCTTTCAACACGTTGCAATAGCGTGGTATAACACATGGGGACTATTTTGATCAAAAATATCTTCGTTATTACGGTAAATTTCTTTGTACAAAAAATCTTTTGAAAAACGACATTATTTGTGGGACAACCTAATAGAAATAGGCATGAAACTTCTCGTGCTGAAATTCGGCAAAAGTGTCAAACTTTCGCCAACTTTGGATCTAAAAATCTCGGTTGTTTCTGCAAAACGTGACCCAGGATTCTCGCATATATTTTAGAAAAAAATTATTCTAAATTTTTGCAAAGTTTTCATCAAAAACTGAGCGTCGGACTTGGGTACTTCCCTAAGTAATATTTTAAATATTACATACAGCGCAAAATTAAAGAACATCACAAACCTTCGTTGTTGTCTCCATTGTCGCCGATCGCCTTCTCGGATTTCTACCGGGCTTGGCATCCGGATTGATAACCCACCAAGATGACTTTCCAGCCCCTTCATTCTGAATTCGCATAAAGCGGCTGTGAAGAGAGAGATTGTGCCGAATCGAGTTCTAAAATACGCGAATTAATTAAAAAAGACAGATTTAAAAGCTTCCTCCTAACCTAACCCCAGGTAATTTAAAAATAGATCTATACCTTCCAGCCAGCAGCATGTTCCTGACTAGACCGTTCCTTGAAGTATGGAACATTGTCAGAAAACCATTGGTAGATCTCGTTCAGCTTCATTCTTCCTCCAGGTGCACTCTCTAAGGCCTTGGCTATCAAATCAGAATACGAATCCTCCCCCCAAGGATTTGGTTTTTTTTGTGGAATTGAATCAGGGTTCCTTCTCCGAATCCGTTTCTTCCGAAGTGGAGGAACTAAATCATGGATCTGTAACATTGAACCAGACGTTGAAGGCTGGGGGTGTGGATAACCGTAAGGGAATAGCTGGGATTCTGATGTGGATACCCAAGGGTCTAACGAAGCCACGGACGGAAGACCATGGGAAAGAGAGCCCGTGCACATCGAGCTCGAAATGGAGGTCATCGACTGGTAAGAACTGCTTGGAGCATCTTGAACCGAGAGTCCATGACTGGGGCAAGGGACCAGTGCCTGAGACATGCTGTATTGTTGCATGGGCCACGTATAACAACGCCCACGCATTTCTGTACTAAGATCGTCCAATTCATCCATCACAATTTATGCTGTACAAGCAAGGAATGAAGAATTTTTAGTCAGTAAACTAATACTCGGAACAACGAATAAACTCGAATCTCAAAGAGCTTTGAAAAGAAGTCGCCGGAAGTAAAAGAATGAAAATTGGGTGAGGTGTTCGGAAAAGCGGTAAAAGGAGGAGGTAAAGATCTCGCCTATATGGAACAAAAGGCGGGACTGAATGCGAACGGAAAGAAAGCGCCGGGAGCGAATACGAACGAAAGACCGGCCACAGACTGGCTCCGAATGGCAGGAGTGGACAGCGCCCAAAAAAACGAAGAGGGAGACCAACGAGCAGACAGCCCCGTGCTCACCACGTCCACGCACGGGTCCTCCGTTCCTTCTTCCTTTCCGTCTGATCCCTCTTCCTCACCCCGTTCCTCATTTTGCTCCCTTTCTTCTCTCTCCTAATTCTCGACGAAAAAAAACAGATGCGGTGTTCCCTTCCCTCTCATACAAATTTCTCCAGGGCAAAACCGCGGCCTTTTTACTCGGACTGACATGAAAAGGAATTCAGAAACCGCTCGTGACAAATCCAAGAATGCCGAATTGCAATGGCGACTTTGCCTCGATGGCACTGATGACCACCAAGACCCGGCTTCTTTGACCACGGAAAGGAAAAAACTCGCTGTCGATTAGGAGACGAATTAAAGAAAACCCCCACGTTTCCCTAATAAAAAAAGTCTGCCAAGAATAGACATGGCTCCAGGGCTGGGCCGGCCCGGAATAGTTACAATCCTGAATCTCGAAGCGAGAATTGCGTTTGCTAATGAAAATAAAACGCAATGCCAAGACACAATTGCAATTGTGTCTAAAAAACCAATTGCACAATTGGTTTTTTAAAGGTATTTTTGTTTTTAGACAGCTACGGAACACAGTATTTATCCATTTACATGATGATAGAAAAAATATGGTCATAAGGAGTTAGACTTGGGGAGACACTTGTTTCAACGGGCCGGGCCGACGGAAAATTTGAAACGGGCTGGGCCGGCCGGAACCCTTCCGGCCCATGGGACGGGCGAGATTTTCGGCCTGGGGCGGCCGACGAGCCATGTCTAGTCAAGAAAAACAGAACAAACGTTTACTTATCGACCCCAACGTATTAACAGCATCTTCTACTAGCCTCACAAACCTCTCCACAAAAAACCCTTCGATAGAATCTACCGTTCCACACATTTCTTTGAACTAACGTATAACTCTCAGTCACAAATAATTAACTTAATACGTAACAAAAAAAAACTCACCTTCCAACCCGCTGAACTGTTGGAATCGCCCTTATCACGGAAATATGGGACATTCTGAACCATCCATTCATAAACCTGGGACAAGGTCAGTCTCTTTTCTGGAGAACTCAAGATAGCTTGAGTAATCAAATCGGCGTATGACATATTTCCCCAAGCATTTCGACGACTGTTCGACTTCTTGCAAGCAGGATCGTCGATTTCTGATTCCGGACTTCCTTGACTGTAGAGACTTTGTCGACGAACCCTGTGCCTAAAAGAGTTCATTCATCAATTGCATAGAAAACTACAAAAAAAAATAATTGCACCCTATTTACAAAAAAGAAACCTGAAAACAAACAACTTTTAAACAACAATTTATAAAGCTTCTGATAGATACAACCTCAACACTTTAAAAAACTTTTTTCCTTGTAAATAAATGAGGACCGTTTTCGTTTATTTTTTGTTTTGACTTACTGAGGCATATATTCATCAAGAGATCCGTCATCCTTTTGCAAAGACGAGTTCGACGAACTTCTACAAAAATATTTTATAAAACTCATTGTGTCCTACATTTCCTCGTCGATCTTATCTTGAGACATTGGTAGAGTTTGGTTCATCTCGGCGGGCCTTCTCATCGGCCAAGTATTGCAGCGATCTCTGGCCATAGGCTCGATGTTGACAAATTCATCCTTTGAAGACGTTACTAAATTGTTGTTCGTGGAAAGAACCATACCATCATTCAAAATGATCGAACTCAGATTTGGATCGTCCGTGAGGTTTAGACGACCATTCAGATTCGAATTCATCTGTTCGATCTCATTTGACATAAAACTTGGATCTAAAAAACAGGAGAGTGAAACCGAAATTAAAACATTTCTTCTCAATTCGAATCCTACTTACTGGAAAAAACAACATCATCAGTAACCACAGGCAGATTTTGATAAGTCGGCAGGTCAAAGTCTGAAGCTGTGTAAGTGGACACTTGTTCCCCTGATGAATTGGGCATGTAGGCCCCTCGTTCAAACTCAGCGCACATCATTAGGTCAGCGGCGAGCCACGCTTGCTCACGAAATGTTTCGCAGATTCAGCCAATCGTAATTGCTTTAACAATATACTAAAGGTGAGCAGATTGCTAACCTTTCACGTATTTCCGTTCCTTCGAATTATTTTGCTGTCTAAAATTAGATTTTCAATTACGAAACGTGATTGCGGCATGACCCCGTAACATAACATGACCAAAGGTAGCGACACGCACAATTAATGATCATAGTCCATAAATGTAGGAAGATCTTTTGTTCCAAACTCCCTCTTTTTTGCCGTATAATTTATTTTAGACCGGATATTCCAAAAAACCATTTTTCCAACTGTTTTCAACTGCCAATCGATCTGCCCTGCCTGGCCTTCCACCCTTTCTCCTTCGAAACCCTGCGTTCCGCCCAAAAAACATCACACAACACATCTACAAAGCAATAAGAAGAAAGAGCGCCCAAAAACACGTGAAAACTCTGGTGAAAAGACTTTAAAAGAACGGAGAACGACGGCCGCACATTCAAGGCCAAACATCAGCCAGAGAAAAAACCGCTGAGAGAAGGGCTGCAGAGCCGCAGCATGCACACGGGTCAGCCGACCAGAGATCGGCCGTTTTGGAAGCCCAAACGTTGGGAAACATTGGGTGGTAAACAATTTCGAAACGCCCCCGAAAATCAAATGTTTCGCCGATTTACTGTACTCAATAAGAAAGCACCGCGGCCGCGCGGATTTCAACATCGGCCGCAATTTGACGCTTTATTTAATCCGTCATTTCTCCATAAAATATGTCATCGTGTTTACCATCTTGTTTATAAATTCTGTCGTTTATTACAAATTTACAAAAATGTTATCCGTTCGAAAGACGGTATCTAATAAAATCGTTGAAATGAAAATGTTTTTGACTGTTTGTTCGTTTAGATTGAGAGATAAGAATAGGACTGTTATATCAGCAATTATTTCGAAAGTTTAACCGAAGGCATAGATTATGAAGAGCTCGAATAATTCCAAACATAGCTCTCAAGATGTCTTATTAGTGCAATAACATATGGCGACAGGAGTCCCAAAGTTTTATTTGAAAAGTCTTCTGTTAAATACGGCCTATGGGATGGGGGGTCACGAGTGTTCTGCTATGAGAAAACAGAACGACTTTCTCTTTTTATGCACTTTTTGTTTTTCATCTCTGAATTCGGGGAAGGCCCTGAAACTGGAATTCCGAAGCGCCTAGATGAATTATTCATGAAACATTAATTTGGCTTATATTGCATGAGATTCCTTAACGCAAAGCCATAAGATCCTTGAAACTCGAATCACATAAATAAGTTATCAATTACTGAAACCACGCATGTCATCAACAGAGTTTATAAAATTATCAAAAACAATTTGCCTACAGTTTTGTATCGCCAGAAGTCCCTCTTCCTCAGAATATTAAATGCTCTCGAAACTAAACAAACGAAACACCAGAGATCACCGAACGGAAACACATCTGTCTAAGGAAATGAAACGCAACGATCACTGATTTTCGAATAGCCAGTGGGAAATTCGGTTTAAAATCTGACGCTGCCTTTGCCGTCCTTAAAGCTCTTCTTTATCTCCTTTTTTACTTCATCCAAGAGTATTATTATGCACTGGGGAAAGGTTCCATGAATGTACTCCACTGAGGAATGGGGAGGATTTCCATCCGTGATCGTCCAACAACTTTCTTGAAGGGGTCTTGCCATCTGGTGCGAGGTCGTCCAAGGGGGCGAGAGCGTCCATGCCCGAAGCTTCTTTCCCATTGATCGTGTGGCTTGACTGTAATCATAAAAAAATCAGACATCCAAAGAACGAAGAATAATAAGTAAATCTGTTATCAACATATAAAACAAACGTGCGATCTTCTGAAGAACTCAAATTCTTTGTTTATTTGTTTGTTGTTTATGTACTACCTTTTAAAACACTTCGAGTGAAAAGTTTGAGTCATGACGCTGTTCTTTTTCACGACGGCTAGCATACATAATTGTTGACCCTTGACTCTTGAGTAAAAACCACCGGCATTTCTTCACAAACGGATCTCAATGTATTGAAAAGTGGTGGCTATCTTCATACACCGCATCCGGACTTTTGGGCAAACAGAAGATTGGGGAATAATTCGAACCGTTACTTTTACTATGCCAGTCCGTTCGCAAAATCGCTGGAGTGATTTCGGCGGCATGCACTGTGCAAGGAAAGCCAGGTTGCAAACGGCAGCCCTAAAAATCACACCAGAAACTTTGCTAACGGGCTATCAGTCTGTCGGGAAAATAACGGTGGATCGCATCAAATCCCCAGCATGGCTTGGCGTCGCAAAGCGGTCATGTTCGAGTTGACCATGTCCCGAAAGTGTGTCCTTTGGAAAGTAAGGCATAAATATTTTTTGGATATAAGTCCTCCAATTCGTTGAGAGCAGTATTATCACATATGTAAAGAAATAGTAATAGTAACTTTCCATTTCAAGCCGCGGACATCCAAACTTGAGTTGCAGAGGCAATAAAATAAAACCCAAAAATTATAAAACCGGAAAAATTTTTGTAGTGAACAACTAATAAGGCTTTGGCCAACGCTTTGTGTTTTTCCCCGACCGAGAATACACTGAACACACGGCACCGGAATTTCTCCAATTACAAGTTGATAGTTGCACATGTTTGAGTTTATCCCCGTTTTCTTTTGGAATTTAGAAAGTGAAACAATTCGGAAGTCGTTAACGGCCGGAATTGACACCATTTGTGTCGATTTAGGTGTGAAACCAGATTCTTTTTGGTTAATGAAACTTTGATAATTATAAGGATGGTGACATACGCATCAAATCGGGTGTCGTGGCCAGAAACCGACTTCTTGCCTGTTAGGCCTCTAGACAAGAAATGCGCAATTCTTGTAGAAAGAAATCTCCACATGGAGCTGAAATTTACGCAATGTTACGCAATTTAAGATTTCTTGTCTAGAGGCCTAACAGAAAAGAAATTGGTTTATGGCCACGATACCCGATTTGATGCGAATGTCACCATCCTTATATCTTATTATTTTCTGCACCGCCTCGATGAACTTAAAAACGGCTTCCAAAGAGGTCAAAGGATTGGAAGTAAGATGCCGAAGAAGATTGGCTACTCGCATCAGACAGCAGCTTAAATTTTTTTACAAAAGCACTATTTTTCCGTGATCTACCTTGAAAACTTCTTCCAGAACTTCACACCGACAGAAGTGTTGCGGAAGATCAGAAGACTCTTAGGGCTGGCTGATATGGAATCAAGGGTTCGGGGATTTCACCTGGAAGAAGACCTTAGGGGCGTCATCTTCTTCCTTCTTCCCGATATCCCCCGCCGGTCGCGCTCTTGTGCCCCCATTCCAAGCGCGGCGAGGTTCTGCCGTCCGTCCTTCCTGCAGCTTCTGCCTGAGGGCGTCACTTCAAGGACTTTCAACGCGCTTGAGTCGCGCAATCCTAATTTTTTCATTAATTTTTGAACAAAAGACCACTGGGCGTTAAACTGACAGGATACGCGCGCAGGCGCTTCTTTATATCAAAATCTAGTCGACGTGTTAATTGTAACATCGATACATTATAATATTTTTACATTAACAGCTCTACCACTTCTGGCATCCGTCAGTGGAAATTATCATCTTGGAGATTGCCTTTGGCAAATCGAGGCAAATGAAATCTGGGAAATTTTTTTCGCGCCCGGATTTTTTTTTACCTTCCTTCGTGTCGGATTTGTGAATTTGTTTCTGGCTTCGTGGATGAAGCCGTTATCGTTCATCCTAGTCGTCTCGACCCTGATCTCGGTCACTTTCGCTTCTGGAGATTGCCCCAGTCATTGTTCATGTGCTGAGAAGTCGATACAGTGTGAAAATGTGGACCCAACAGCTCTATCCGTCCTTGTCGATGAGGTTATTTCCATCCTGGATGGCAGCACGCTTGACAAGCTCACGATCAAGCGATGCACGGGTTCAATCAAAGAGTTCAACTTGAAATTCCCAGCTGCGATGAAGGTGAAGTCATTGGAAATCTCGAGCTGTGGAATTGAGAAGATTGGAAATGGAGTGTTCGACAAGTTGAGTGGATTGGAGGAACTTCATCTGCCTAACAATGCCTTCCGGGTTATCCCCTTGTTGGGAAAGCTGAATAAGCTCAAAGCCTTGAATCTGAACAAGAATAGGGTAAGAGTTTTACGCTCAATTTTTCTTATAAAGGTTGTTATTTTTGGCTGATTCCCGTAATTGTAGTCGTTACCTAGTTTTGTTTCAGTTGACTTCGCTTGCCGATGGATCTCTTTCTGGTTTGGATGAACTGACTCACTTGAGATTGAGGCACAATAATATTTCGACTATCCGGACGTAAGTGCCATTCTTGCTTTTAGGGTCAATGGAATTAGCGGGGATCTTTTCGTATCTTTGTTTAACGGGCAGTATTTGATGTCGATCCGTTTTCTCTCCGCCATCGACTTGAGAAGCAGTCAAGGGCGGCTGACCTCGATCTCAGTTTTACCGCAGGAAACGCGGAGAGGGCGATTTCGGGGGGAGAAAATCCACAATAATCACCGAAAAGGCATTCATGCATGGTGAAGAAAAAAATGAATCCCCCGCGGACTGAAAATTGGAAGGTGAAATTGAAATCCTTTACGGGAAAATATGAAGCAGGGATAGCAAAAATTGGGGAAATAAATAAATAAAATTCAGTAGAGTGGGCCCGTTTTGTCTCCTTTTATTTTTTTGTCCCCAGAAAAATTTTGTCCCCTAGCCGGTTGTAGCTGGGCGCATCGTGTTTAGATCACAGTTGGTTACTGTACAAACTACAATGTAATTGAGGTAGTATTAGCACCTGATACTATATAGTACGAGGTAAAAATTGGGTCAGAAGGTGTTCATGCTGTTGGTTTGATAACCAATACTGCGAAAAACTATGTACAAAGCCGTCCTGGGGACAAAAAAGTCCCAAAAAATGGGGCAAAAACGCCCAGTGGAAAAACCGGACGAAAACGTTCAATACAATTCATCAATAAGCAATGGATTTCAGAACATCTCTGGCAGAAGTGAAGTCCCATCTTGTCCTTCTTGATCTCTCTCACAACTCGCTAACAAATGTTCCTGCCCAAAACATTCGTGGTGCCATGAAATTGACCTACCTGGACCTGTCTTACAACAAGATAAATTTAATTCAGCAATTGGAATTTGTCAATCTGATAAAGTTGAAAGAATTGCGGCTGAACAACAACAAATTAGGAAGTTTGAATCCTAGATCTTTCATGAACGTTCCCAGCATCACACATATCAGTCTTCAAGAGAACCAACTGAAGGAAGTTTTGATGTTGAATACCTTCGAGCAGCTTGAATTTGTCAATATTAGCTTTAATGCTTTAACAAGGGTAAGTGGTATGGTGTCAATGATTACTTTTTAGTGTCCGCTCTTCAAAGATTTCTCAAGTCTCCGTCAAGTCATCCTAAACGGCAACAAGATACAGAAGATCGAAACAATGACTTTTAGTTCGTGTCCCAAACTTGAAGTCATCGACCTTAGGGTAAGGTGTGTCATAAGAACATTTAATAATTTTTAGGATAATGACATTGCGGTAATTGCTCGAAATTCGTTCGACTCATTGCCGGAGGTCAAGAATGTTCTGCTTTCTGAGAATGATCTGACATCCATTCCAAAAGGATCTCTTGATGGTCTGAATGCTGTGCAAAGTCTCTCATTGGCCAATAATACCATTTCTGAGATTACAAAGGATTCCTTCACGTCTGTTCCCAATGTGACAGTATTGTCCTTGGCCAATAATAGTATTCATGAAATTCCGAGGGACACCTTTACGAGCAATACCAAGTTGTATTGGTTGGATCTTTCGAACAATGGTCTGGAGACGATTGAAGACGGCTCGCTGCCTCCAAAGGTTGGAAATATCCTATTAAATGGTGTGTTTTCAAATGTTATTTTTAGATTAGATTTGACTTTCTTTTAATGGCAAAGTTTTTAGGTAACAATTTGAATTGTGATAACAAATTCGACTGGTTCGTCAAATACTTGGTCTCCAATAACGTGAGGACCTTCCTCCCTGAGCAGCCTGAAGTCACCTGTAACTCTCCTGAAGAATTCTACGGAACTCGTCTAAAAGATCTGATGATTAAGAAGGCAAACCACACTCTAACACAGTCTATGAGGCAACTGGGTTTAGATCAGAACACTCAAGCGAGGAACGAACTTATGAATCGCATTCTTCCCGCATTGGGAAATTTTGGTGGTGGAACTGGTGGCGGGGGCGCCTCTCCTGTCCTGAATAGCCTCAGTCAAGCACTTCCGGCATTGCGGAATATTCCTGGCCTGAGTATGCTGCCATCCCCTCAGCCAGGAAGTGATCCAGCCTCTAGAAATCTTGATTCGGCCGTCGAACAATTTGCCGAGCCATTGGTCAGATTGGCTTCTGGGGGTCAGGCTGTTCCATCTGACATCAACAATTTCATTAAGTCCATCCCCAATCTTGTAGTAAATATTCCTGGAGTTGGAGATGTCGACATCAGCAAGGTATGTGAAGTTTTTGACATTTTTCTGGACATTGTCGTTTTACGTATTCTGTGATTTTAGCTTCCTCCAAGTCTGATCGAACATGTTCTGAAGGGTGGTCAGATTCCAGGTGTACCCAAGGAGACTCTTCAAGGTGTTGTGAAGCAGTACATGCAGCGAGTGTACGCAGCTGCCGCTCAGGCCCAGGGAAAACAAATGGATTCAGATATTCTACAGGATGTCCCCAACGCTTTAAATCTTGATCCAAAGAAGTATCTCAAACCGCTGACCGAGTTGCCTTCCCAATTCGTTACAAATGTTATGAAGGGAGAGCCTCTCCCATTCTTGACCTCGAATCAGACTGACGTCATAAAGGTAGGCATAAGGGGAGCTTTGTTATGGAGCATTTTTAGACCTTTTACACCCAAGGGATTCCCATTGAAGGTAAAACTGGAGAAGAGGGAACTTTAGCGTTCACTCCCAATATGCTGAATATGCTCAAGTTGTTACCTCCGGGATATGACTGGAGCAAACTACCGGAGAACGTAACCAAGGCAGTGATGCGAGGAGAGCTTCCGAATCTAGCGGACTTGCCGCAAGAGCTGCAGAACCATATAAGGGACAATTTGGATTCGCTGATTAAATCTCTCGGAAATACGGTAGGGTGTACCGTTTCAGTCATTAATTCGTTCTAGCCCGACCTTTCTATTGACGAAATCATGAAGAAGTTGCCCAACTTTACGAGGCCCGAAGATGTGGAGACATTTGCGCCTTATGACATCAACAAAATCGATGCGGACCTTGTTGTAAAAGGAACTGGCGACGTGGAGACTATGCGATTTTATATTGCAATTGCTTTGGGAATGGTTTCAGCGATCACGATCGTCGTATTGGCAGTGTTCTGCTGGTACTCTCGTAAACAACAAGAGGAAGGGCAATCGATCCATCCGGCCGCCGGCCCTTTGTGTTCCAGCACGCCCAGAAGGCCTAAGTTGTCGTGTAATGAGGAGGAGCATCTGGAGAGAGGGAACCCGGCCTTCACCGAACCTCTCACAAGTCCACGAAACAGTCGACTCAATGATTCGTCCGTTTACCACCGACATAACATTTCAAGCTCACATCAGTACGTGTAATTTAATTACCGGTGTATTATTTCTTAGTCTTTCTTGTAACCCTTGATAATTAGCTCGAATTTAACAAAACTCGCCATCCTTATAACTATTTCTTAACATTGTCAATTGATTTTAATTTGTATGTACATTTCTTGTTTTATACATAAACACGCTATTTCGTTTTGAAACTGAGGTTTTATTAATAATAACGACAAAACAAACTTCAAGGCTTCCAAAGCTTTAGAAGGCAATCTTCTGCGTAAGTTGCCAACAAGTTTTGATGGGGGTGGTGACTAACTCCAATTATTTGCTTTTCATGCACTTTTATGGTTGATTCCAGACTTCCTGAGAGGGTCGAAAAACAGTACAGTACCATGTCTTCTCCAACACAGTAAATCCATTCTGCCTTGGGAGATAGACAAGCACTCAGAAGATTGCTTTGCTCTCGTTTTCCAGTAGTAAAGGAACGTACCAGCTGACCACAACATATATAAACGTAGTAATTATACTTACTTGACCCTGCAGGTTGACAATAAATATCGTATTTGATCGATTGCAGACCACAAATTGGTCAGGTGATTTTGGAATTGGCAAGATGCAGTTAATCGGAACATCCGATGCTATTCTAAACGTGTTTAGGCACTCCAAGGTCTTCAGGCTCCATATCTTCAGGGCCCCATCGACAGCTCCAGATACACATTGTTTTCCATCATCCGTATATGTGGCGTCCATCACAAAACTGTTGTGACCACGCAATTCCTTTAAGCATTTTCCGCTCTTCATTCCATGTACTCTATGAAAAACAACATTATTCTCTACACAAACGCTTACCGGATTAAGGAATCAAATGAAGAAGACAAGACATAACTGTGGTCTCTGGAGAAGGATACGCTTGTCACCCCTTGAGTATGGGCAGTCTCGAATCTGCGAAGACATTGCCCTGTCAAAACTTTCCAGACTTTGATCTTCCCTTCTTTATCTCCCGTAATCAACATCTCTGAATCTCGACTGAATGCCATACAGAGAACACTCGTGTCCATCAACATAAAATCATCTTCTGCCTAAAATAAAAAATCTTCTAAGAATCTCGCTTACTTGATACTTGAGATCCTTTCGAAGCTTTCCATTCATATAATTCCACACTTCAATAAATCCGTCCGCGGATCCGGTTACCAGGTATTGACCATCAGGACTAAAAATACTGCTTTCGGGATAACTCTTGGCCCCAAATTTAATAGCCCTGGCTTCTATCGTTGGATAACGTTCCTCTTCTTGTTCTTTGACTGCTGCTTTGCCCCTAAAAAGATCGATCTGGGTGCCTGGTGGAAGAAGACCTTGATGTTGTTGCCATTTCAAAGATTGAGAAAGAAGAGCTAACAATCTGGATGGTGGAACTACATTCACTTCAGCGGACAAAGACTAAAACAACAAGTTAAAGAAATCGAATTTAGACATACC
This sequence comes from Bursaphelenchus xylophilus, assembly GCA_904066235.2. NCBI lineage: Eukaryota > Metazoa > Nematoda > Chromadorea > Rhabditida > Aphelenchoididae > Bursaphelenchus > Bursaphelenchus xylophilus. Next base: position 7,837,087 of record CAJFCV020000001.1, read on the forward strand.
TGGGCGATATTGCTTCTTTTCTTTTCCTTGTTGCTGTTTTCTGGATAAATTTCCCGGGGATCGTAGTACGTCTTCGCCAGCAATGCTTCTAACTTCGTATATCTTTCCACATCCGAAGTTTTCAAAAGTAATAGTGGATCAGCTTGCCTCAGCATTAACCTCGCTGAGCCGATCTCTCTCATCTCCGCTAGTTCAATTACAATCTAAAATATATGTTAAATTAAAATATCAAGGCTAACCTGCTCGTATAAATCAATTAACTTCTTCGCCGGTAGTTTTAACGGTTGTATGACTTTGAGGACTTTGTCCCAATGACCATTTAAAATGTCCGATTGGAATGTATCAATGCTGTCGACTGTATTCAAAGTTATGTTAGTTTCTTCCTGGATTGCCGACAAGCTACGATGAAGGTTGTTTTCCTTCAGATATTGCTCAATCAACCTGATTACACTAAACGCAGATTTTCTTCGAAACAAATTTTACTTACTCTGCAGCTTCGATCTCGACTGAAGACATTTAGAAAATGGTGTAATAAATATACTACGATCAATTATGCAGAAATATCGATGATTAGAGTGTAGAAAAATTAGCAACAGTAATTTATACACGGCTTGCCCAAAAAAAACTTGTTTTCTAAATAACGTTTTAATTTTTTCTTGTTTTGAGTCCGATTTCGTCTTCCAAAAATCTTCCGAAAGAATTTTGAGATCTAACGTCTTTTTGTCAATCAATAGTGTGTGGACGAAACGTCAACAAGGGGTCAGGAAATGCGCGCCAATTTGCTCTATTTTTATACGTCAGGGCAAAAAAGAGTATACTTTTATCTGTCTGTTAGAGGTCAGCACTACAACACCGTTTTCAATCGCCATGCAAAGTTTCACAACTTTTTCCTACTTCTATACTCGTAACTCGATTTATTGAGCGATCTTTCCTGCTATTCAAATGGTTGCAGTAGTTTCCCGGGTTTTTGGCAAAACGGAGAAATCCTTGGCATTCCGCAACTAGAAAGATTTTTTTAAATTTTAAAAAAGACGAATTTTGGCTCGCTGCAGCGACAGCGCTGCGTCAGGCGAGGATATTCAGAAAAATATTCTACAGTACCCTAAAGTGTTGGTATAGGTCACTAAACCTTTCTAAACCCGGCCGGGGGCATTCAAAAAATTTTGAGTTTTTTTTTGGCCTGAAATGTTGTTATAGGTCATTAAAACACGTTCCCAAAATTTTTTTGCCCAGTGACGCCCGGAAGGTGAAAATTTGCATACGGTTATTACCGTTCTTCTGAGCTCTGCTGTTGAATTTGAAAATCGCAATTTCAAATTGGTAGGGTTATGAGTCTTTCAATCTTCTTCTTTATTTAGGATGGGAGAGGAGATGAAGGATATAAATACGAAAATGTACCAGTTCAAAATACAAACGTTTAAAACAAAAAAACTAAATAAATTGATCCTACCTACATTCAAACAAACATGCGCAAACTAATATTTGATCTATCACACAACTTTACTGATATCTGCCTTTCTATATCCCGGTAGAGCATTCTGTTTTCTCCCTAATTGAAGCTCAGTATTTGGTCTTCACTGCGTACAAGCGTTGAAATACAGCCAAAAAATATGATCTATGGGTTCATATTACCGCAAGTACTCATTTTTTTGAAAGAATATAAGAATGAAGAAATAAGGCTGATTTTGAGATTTTGAAAAGGACGCTAAATTTGCTTTCTCGAGCTTTTTTTCTCATGTCGGCCTCATTTTTTCCATTCTATTTTTTCAAAAAAAATTTAGGAAAGCGTTTTTAACGTTTTGCTTCGGAACGACCGGTGCGATCTTATTTCTTCACTCTTATACAGGGTGGGCCACTCGAAACTCCCAACCTCTTTTCGAGTATTTCTCCGCTAATAATGCACCAATTTCTATAAAATTTATATCAAATTGAAGCTGAGACACCCCATTTCTTGTCCACCAAATATGGCCCGTCTAACTTCAGGGAGGCACCCGTACTGACCTTTTACATTTTCATTCCAAATTTTGGAGCTCGAAATCGGTGAAACTTAGAAATTTTTTGGAATGATTTTCAATTGGGTTTCTCGGACTTAAAAAATTTTTGAATTTCCGGCAAGAAAAAGGTTGCCAAATTCGCGGAAAAAATTGTAAAACATTAAAGTTTACGTCCGTACCAAGTGCATCAAACCGATATTTCAATCAGGCAAGATACCAATTTGGGCGAACGAGAACGAAAGCTGTTTTCTTGGGCAATCTAAGGATGGAAAGTTTCTATGCATCTTCGGGATGGATGTCGTCATGCATGTAGACAGTTTCGCCTTTTTTTTCACATTTTGAAAAATTTCGAATAATTAAGCCTATTGCCCCAGAACACAAACGCAACGCCTTGAAGAATAATTTTGACTATTCCGTTGATTGCCATAATTTTTTCTGCTGCTTATACCAGTTTTATTTAGTCAAAGAAACGAACATTTTCCAATTCCGAGAAACTGAACTGGAAATCATTCCAAAAATTTTCTAAGTTTCACCGATTTCGGGTTCCAAAATTTGGAATGAAAATGTGAAAGGTCAGTACGGGTGCCTCCGTGAAGTTAGACGGGCCATATTTGGTGGACAAGAAATGGGGTGTCTCAGCTTCAATCTGATATAAATTTTGTAGAAATTGGTGCATTTATTAGCGGAGAAATACTCGAAAAGAGGTTGGGAGTTTCGAGTGGCCCACCCTGTGTGATGGATTTGACGATCTTTTAAAATTTTTTATAATTATTTTTCGTTATTGGCAGAATGCCAAAGTTTTTTTCGTTCTCCCAAAAACCCGGGAAACTGGATGTGTTCTACAGAAAGATTGATGTATAACTCTAAAACAAGCAGGGATCGGTCTTTGTTTTTTGCATGTTTATTAATAGTGGCGTGATAAAATTTTTCACTGCAAAGGATTGTAATATTTGCTTTCTTTTAAGACCTGTGTCTCAAAATAGAATCCGGCTAGAAGCACGACTATACCCTTGGAAGACAGACAACCTTTTGCCGAGTCCTTATATCAGTATGTCGGGAAAATAACGGACGGTCGTCGCAGCAAAATTTCTCGCCTCGCCGCTATCGCGCACCAAATCCCAAGCCGCGGCTTGCAATCGCAAAGCGATGACGGGCGATTCCGAGGCGCGACGATCCGCCGTTATTTTCCCGACAGACTGATAAGTAGAAACAAATTGGCGTGGTTTTGGTTCTATCAGCCAGTCGAGAAGATTATTCCGAATCGTCGCGTCTTGGAATCGCCCACCATTTGGTGCGCGACTGCACCTTGTAATTGTTACAAGTTTGAGGTCCCTCAGTTTACATATTAACCTTTATATAACATAAGAAATAATAAATATCTTTATAAACTCCGGCGCTCAGAAATGTGGCCTCTGGTTTGGGTCTGACTGAGTGAACTGTCCCATTGGTGGCACCAAATTATTTATACCCAGGGACGAAAGCGGAGGCATTGGGAAATTCAGATTCGGTGGTTGAGGAAGCGATGTCTGTGGTAGTAGCCCAGATGCAGGAGGCTGATAGTAAGGTTGAGCAGGTGGGGGAACTGATTGATGGCCTACAAATACACGTGTTTGCCTGTAAACGTTACCTTGCACTCCGTAACCTTCTTGCGCAAATGTAGGAGGCGGCGCGGGAGCTCCATAAGCCAGATACGGTTGATAACTACTGGTATTAATAGGAATATCCGCTGTTAATGACATTTGATTGAAATTCTGGGCAAGACTAGATGGTGAGGATTGTGGAGGGAACTGTTGGTGGATTCCGTGACCATTGTAAGAATTGACTTGTGGGACTGCCGGAGAACTTGATGGAGGAAGAGTTGGAGGGAAAGCAGGCTGTGGAACGGCGGAAATATGTGACGGAGGCAGCGACGGAGGAGGGGCTGCTGTTTGGGAGTACTGATATGAGTCGTTATAGTAGTTGGGATAACTAGACGCTTCGAAGTTCCCTACAGACGAAGGAGGAAGCGACGTTACAGGTTCCTGAGACTCATAATTAGAAAATGTATGCGACTCTCTGACTCCTGATGTCGCTGGAGTCTGTGGTACACTAAAAGTATTGTGTTGAACCGCTGAGGTGGTATTAGCTTCAGAGAATCCGACAGGACTTTCCACATGAGTGTCAACGGGGGTAGGCGCCTGGGGTACAACTTGAGGAACAACATTTGGAGCCGATGCGGGGACAGAAAATTCACTAGGGTCGGGAAATTGACGGACGGCAGGTGTTGTTGTTGGAACATTTGATTGAATCTGATCTAATTGTGGAATTCCAGTGAACCCTGGTTGCGGAATGTTGGTTTTTTGAGCGGTTACAACATCAGGATTCACGTGAACATTGGACCTGTCAACAGAAGAAGGAATTCGATGAAGATAACCATATCCAATATCACAGCCAAGGCATCCTTCGCCTCCCCATCCATCGTTTGGAGTTAGAGTAACCTATAAATAAAGACATAATTACTAGCTAAACATACTTCTCGAACAGCATCCGTTTCGACATTGTAAACGTATAGTTTAACGGGCTTTCCTATGTTCGCCTGTACTAGTGCAATAAGATCGTCGGCTTGTTGAAGCACTGATTCGGCGCCTAGGACATAGTCGGAATCAGCTTGGAGACCAGCTTGATAAGCCGGAGAATTTGGCTGCACTGATATTATATGCCATACGTTCTGGTTGGCTCCGTCGAAGGAACAGAAGCGGATAGAGATTCCAAGAATCCCTTGTCCGCCCCAGGAATTGGAGGGGATGATTTGAGTTTGGCGGACGGTCTGTGACTTACTGATAAAACATATACTAAAGCATTGAACAAAAATTACCTGTTGTACACAGTCAGTTCAAGCGGTTTATCAACGCTTTGATTCAGAATTTGTTTAAAACTTTCATCATCCCGATCCTATAATAAAATATTGTTAGTCTTTGTGAACAATTAATAACCTACCAGACGCTTATTCCCAACAGCAACAATGAAATCAAAGAAAGCTTCCAGGCCAGCCAACTGTCCAGGTGAATTCTCTTGGACCTAAATACAGAAAAAAAAAATGAAAATGAAATAATACAAAAAACCTACCCGTAGGACATGATATCCTTCAGACCCTCCTCCGGGCAACGGTGTACTTTCTGAATTTCCCATGTCAGATTACCAAAGTCTATGAAAAGAACACGGTGGATCAGATACAGGAGAAACCAATCAAACCGACGTGGAATCTCCGCAAAAATATTCCGTTTTAATCAATTTTTGCACTCCGTTACACTTAAATTGATTTTTACTGCGATAATATTTTTCTGAAATGGGGTTATAAAAATTTCGGATAAAGTTGTTCAATCAGTTCTAAAACAATGGATGTCTTAACCGCGTACGGCTCCTCGGCATCGGATGAAGATGGAGAGATTGTGGATGTTGCCCAACGACAGCCAAAAATAGCTCTTCCTTCCGTTGATCTTACTCCTGTTGTTTTTGCTCCAACACCAAAATCTGCAACTATTGCCATTTATAATGAGAAGAGCCGCGAATTGTCCTGCAACCCAAAGTACGAGGAGTTATTTCAGCCTGAGGTCAGTGCTAGTTTATTTTTGTTTATTTTTTAGGAAAGTAGTTAACAGTTTCTTTAGGCAGGGCCAAGTAACCCCTTCGAAAGTCAAGCTCAGTTGGCGAAAAAGAACATGTTAACGGGGTTTGTGGAGAAGGCTCACGTCGATCAATTCCATTTCGATCGGGCAATCAGGTCTTTTGATACCTTGGGATATGCACAAGATCCTTCTGCTGATGCCGGAATCAAATTTACAGGGGATGTGAACAAAGCTAAGGAAGAGGGAGGAGTAAGTTTGTTCGAATCGAAGAAAACCGGAGGACAAAAGAGGAAAAGAATAACGAATTACGACGCTTCTGACCTTGACGGATATACCGGGCCATGGGCCATATATAAGGATGAAGAAACAATTGCTAAGCCGAATCCAGAGTTGCAAAAAGAGATGGACGAGATTGTGCGTAAAAGAAAACTGAGATCTAAAGCCGGAAGAAAGGCAGCTCAAGATCAGGAACAAATGGTTGAGGAGATGACTACATTACATGGTGAGTGGTAAACGTGTTATTTACTTCTGGTTTTAGTCAAAGACGATGAGGAGTTTAAGAACAGATCATTCATGGAAGTTCCCAAGTTCACGGGCGCTAATCTTCGGCCTGACTTTGTACCTTCTAAATGCTACCCACCAACCAAACAAGCACACACGTACAAAAGTCATACTAAGGCGGTCAATGCGCTACGATGGTTCCCCAAGAGTGGGCATATGTTTTTGTCTGCAGCTATGGACTCCAAAGTAATTTTTAACTCGATTTCCTCGCGATCATTGGTTAAATATTATATAAAAATAATTTAGGTCAAACTTTGGGAGGTCTACGGCAATCGGAAGTTGATACGAACATACGCTGGTCACAAGTTGCCAGTCAAAGATATTTGCTTCAACAATGACGGAACCGAGTTTGTTTCTGCTTCTTTTGACAATTATATGAAACTTTGGGACACCGAAACAGGCCAAGTCAAACAAAGATTCCACACTGGACACAGACCCTTTTGTGTTAAATTTAATCCCGATGATGACAAACAACATAACTTCTTGTCGGGAATGCAGAATAAGAAGATCCTTCAATGGGATACCCGGACAGGGGAGATCGAGCAGGAATACGATAGACATCTGGGACCAGTCAACTCTATCACTTTCTTTGACCAAAATCGGCGATTCTGTACGACTTCTGATGACAAATCTATAAGAATTTGGGAATGGTGCGTATTTCTATAATTTTAAATATGATTCTTTAGGGGAATTCCTGTTGACACAAAACTTATCCAGAATTCTGGACTTCACTCCATTCCAGTGATGACTAAAGCTCCTTCAGGTAAGCTGAATAGTTTTTTTCAATAATATTTGTTTAGACAAGTGGATCGTTGGACAATGTATGGATAATCGAGTCGTTTTATTTCAATTAACTGACGACAAGTTACGATTTGCCAGGAAAAAGGCCTTCAAAGGACACAACGTCGCCGGGTATGCTTGCTCTCCGGACTTCTCTCCAGACATGAGGTAGGGTTGGTGTTGTGCAATTTTACAAATTCCTTTTAATTTAGCTTTCTTGCATCTGGGGATTCCCAAGGGAAAGTTTTCATTTGGGATTGGAGAACACACAAGATTGTTTCCCGATGGACGGCTCACGAGAATGTTTGCATTTCAGTCCTCTGGCATCCTCACGAACCATCAAGAATGCTGTCTGCAGGCTGGGATGGCCTCATCAAAATGTGGTGTTAACCATTTATTATTAATAAACGCATCTTTACAATCTAGGGGCTTTATTTTAATCGGATATCCGGATATTTGCTTTTTTATGTAAGCGTTTTATCACAAAATTCTTAGATGCTCCAAAAAACGGTAGGTATGAGAGTACACGCACTCTCGAAATGTTCGTATTCGCGGAAGTCAGATCTTCAGAAGTTTAAAGGTCGTTTTCAATGGTGGAAGGATCCGTATGTGCCCGTTCATCCCGGTTGTAATGTATATATTGTTTACAGAGTTTACGTCGCCCCGGTTTCACATCCTCTGCACATTGGGCCTGACTTCTCAGTATTAGGTGGTCGGGAACCCAGAATTACAAATTATCCCGCATTAAAACGACAGCAAGAACAGGAGGAGCTAGGAAAAAGGATAGTCACCTTGTTGAAGCAGGTGAATGATGCTCAAGAAATTCACAATCAATTTCAAAAATCGGAAACGAATTTGGCGAATGAAATCAAGAAATGGACACCCTCATCCAAGGGGAATCAGCAGTTTAATTAGGTTTATTCAATAAAGTTATTATTAATAATTATTAGGTGTTATTAGGATGTTAATTTAATAATATTTCGTGAAATGAATTTAGAAGACCCGTTGTTTTAGAATGATGAAGTGACATCAAAAAGAAAGACATGCCTTTCAGATTTTTCCTCGTTTCCGCAATTGCATAGTAAAGACGACAAAAGAAGTGATGCCAACGAATAGAAGGAAGGCCAGCAATCCCCCGAACAGAGCCATTGCAGGCTGACTGAAGCACACCTTTTTATGTTGGTACAACAAGTTGAGTTGGCGAACATTCTCCTCGATTCGCTGGCCATTCAGAGCAGATGGTTTTACGACAACATCAAGTTCGCTCCCTTCTTCTCGAGGCTGGATGTCTTCCAAATCGAGGACTACGATCTTCTCGGCCGAGATGTCCATGGTCATTCTCTCATCTCTGGTCGCGTTTTCTCCCACAGTTCTTCTTTTCCGAGCCGCGGCACCACATCGAGGAGGCTGCAAAGAAGTTGTATTTGATCTCACCCCTTACAGTAATCCCTTTGCACATTCCCTCAGATATCATACATGTTGTGATTGAGCATTGGAAGTATGTGGTCACTTTGTCCGCAAACTTGAACACATTCACCTCCGAATAGGCAAGGTTGGCGCCATTGTTGTAAGTGAGGTCTGACACAATAATGGGGTCAATCGAACATCTGAATTATTCCTTGTTAGAAGATGCTTATGAACTCGTCCTTGTGATTTAATTTACACAGGGTGTTCAGCCGGAGCTCCCAAAAGTATTTCTCAGCTAATAATGAACCACTTTCTATAAAATTTATATCAAATTGAAGCTGAGACCATTTTTTGGCCGCCAAATATGGCGGGTCTACGCTCCCGAAGGCCTCCGAACTGACCTTTCACATTTTCATTCCAAATTTTGGAACTCGAATTCGGTCGATCTTATTAGTCTGTCGGGAAAATAGTGGGCGCTCTGTTTTTTTGCGGGCCGTTTCGTACCCAACTGACAAAGAATAACTTTACAAAATTTTTTAAGGCTGACCAAAATGTGAATCGGCAAGCCAAAGCGTCAAAATGGCTGTTGAAAGTGTTTACCATCGTTACCAAGTATTGTCTGTGAAGATATTCTAACACTATGGCTATCCAATCAAACTTTTTTGCTAGCCAGGTTTTTGGCCAACTATTAAATTTTTTTGTTCTGCCTACTTTTGACAACTATTCCAACCTTTTCGCTGGCTTTCTTGAGGCGTAAAAGTCATTCTCACATTTTGGCTACCCATTTTAATAATTTTGATGAACTAGGCACCAAAACAGATTCTTTGATATAAATTTTATAGAAATTGGTGAATCATTGGCGGAGAAATACCTGAAACCAGGTTGGAAGCTCCGGCTGAACCACCCTGTATAAATTAAATACTCTGTCATCAAATGGCTTACCCATTTTCGTCCAGGATTGGTTTCCGCTCTCTGCCAGCTCCATCATCGACAAAACAATTATGGACGAGCATGGAGAAAGTATCTGAAAATGTTGCTTCTTTGCAGAATCCCATCAAACTTACCGCTATCACATTGCCAGACATGGAATACAGGCTCTCCGATAGTGGCATAGGCCACAACCGGGCCATTCACCGAGCCCCTTCTCACCGAATATGTGCACTGTGGCATCTTGGCTGTATCAACCAACTCTGTGGTCGGAAGAGCACTGTAATTGTATAAGGTTTGTGCATTGACATACGACGTTACCTGACATCGAATCGGTTGGTAACTACTTTGTCTGCCTCCATGTAGAAGCAAGTGCATCTGTAAGCTCGATCGACCTTGGTGATAAAGGTATCGTGGAAAGATACGATCACCACAATGGATTGCTCTACTCCCCGTTGTTCGGGGCCTAACTGGAATACCGTTTTTTATTATGTTTCTTTTGAAAGGAAACTGGAGCGAGACCTCTTCCTATTATTCGGGAATGGAAGTCGGAGTAATTAGTAGTTACAAAGAGTTCAAATACTCATCTCGAATAAAACTGCCGTAATCTTAAAAAAGAAATCCAAATAAAGGACGAGGTCTTATATGAGTGGTCGTTTGTTCCAAATATTAACAAGGCGCGAGCATTTTTGTTGTACATAATCTCACCTTTCTCGATCTCCTCATGTTGCATTCACCATTCTGAAGTTGAAATTGGACAGAACTGTTCTTATTAGAGGGATATTTGGTGACGCAATTGGGATTGTCGATCATTCCCTTTACAAATATTCGGCCACTGAAAGGTTTTTCTGTCTGGAAAGTCAATTTCACCCGATCCTCCATACAATCGACCAAAGGTTCTCCTATAATAACCAATTGTCAAAAGCTTTAAATTTATTTAGCGATTTTAATTCACAAGAAAATTGAAAAACCAAACCGCCCAAGGGTGACTTGCCTGATAATCCGTTGTCCAAGAGATTGATGGGTTCTGCATTTACCGTAATAACCACGAATCCCATCAGAAAGTAAGGGAATCGCATTCTGAAGAGGTAATAAAATGAAAAACAGTGAATCTGGTGACCCGTGCCCACTCCAGAGTTGTTTGTTTAGGAGAAATCCGTCGATGGAGCACCAGTACAGTCCCCCGTCCAACTCGATCTTGGGTTTCGTGAGCAGGGATCCCTTTATATAGAGGAGTGCACGATCTGAAGAGGGATCGGGCGGGATGGCTCCGCCCCGCCGAGTTTCAGATGGTTTCAGCGACCCCATCAAGGATGTTTGTAATGCTCTTTAATAGTTATTGTAAGGTCCGTTTTATGCCGATCATCGGTGGAATAATGGCGAGGGATGGGGCAGGGTCAAGAACCCGCCCCATCGTGACACCTAACCCATTTCCAGAAACTTGTTGACCGCCCAGTCAAGGGCACGGCTTGTTGAGGACGTCGGTGCCCTTTCCAAACCCATAAAACGCCGCGATTAGAGCCGATTCCCATGCTTAATGTTTTTTAATAATACGATCTCCTGTAACAAATAGCAGATATGGACGAAGAAAAGGGAAACCCGTGCAATTACGCATCCGATATGACGTCAGTAGAAGGTTTTCCAGAGGGTACACGCCTGAAAGATTCGGGTCAGAGGGAAATGAGTCGTGTTCAACATCTACAAAGCAAGCTCCGTTCGGATCTAATTGGCCTGGATTACAAAACAAATATGGGAGAAGAAAAAATGATGAACATATAATTACAATGTTTTATTTTAATGATGACTTACGAGATTATGACCGAGATTTGTGAAGGAATTGGGCCTCGCAGGCCTGGCTTCGGAGTTCTCGTTTGTGGGGGATCTTGTCCTTGACCGTCGCTCACTTTGTCGTTGTTTCCTGACCCTAAAACACAATGTTGAAAGTTTGCAAACAGTAAATCTTGTTTGTAAAAATCTCACGTATTCAATCCCACATCGAGTTGCGAGCCCTGCTCCAGAGAGACCGAGTGCATGTATCCTTCCAACCAAGACTTCCTCCTGACCTCTGTCCCTGTGGGCATTACTTGGCTTTCGTCGGACACATCACTTCCGTTCCCTATCTTCAACGATACATCTGATTCGATTGATCCCCGAGAGTCTTTCGACTCTCGTCGTCTCGGATCTTCCAATCGTCCATCAGCAGAGAGAAAGGACATCTTCCGACCGTCTCCACTAAAAGAAGGCCGGGCCGCAGTAATCAGCAGCCGGGGGAGATGATTGCTGCTCATACTCACTCTTCGACTGCATAATCTTCTAAACACAAATCACTACCCTCCAGGGCCACCTACCCTCCGTCTGAAGGTCTCATTTTGTGATCATCAGATTCGTATCTTATCTGTTCGATTATGTCCAACAAGATCCTCACTGAACTCATGACGTCATCAAAATGGGCGGAACTCAATTCGGGAAGAGCCAATCCGGAGACAAGAGGAGCCAAGAGATGACTGGTCACTATGCTTGTGTCCTTGAGCCTCCCCACATCACAGGTGATAATCCTTTGCACCAGGCGGGATTTGCTGTGAACGATGGCTGGATGATGTTTTGTGCACAAAGAGGCGACACTCAAGAGGTTATACAAGGTCAGAGAGTCGCAACGGTCGCTCAGATGCGCGATGGCGACAAGGAGGTCAATTTGGCGCTACAGAAAGTTATGTAATCAAGTATGTATATATACTAGACGAATTTTTTCTATACAAAAAAAAAGAAAAAATTGTCAAACTTAGAGCTTTTCAATATTGTTGTAACACCACGGCCACTATAGGCTTGTTTTTTCAAAAAAACAAGGTTAATCTGCCTAAATCTTTAACAGCCCAAATCACTTGATGTTAACATAATTTAGAATTTTTGTCAAGAGCTACAGTGCGTTGAATCCGGAAATGCAGCGAAAGATTCAACGAAAAGTGGCTTTCTTCGCGGAGTAGAAACACCTTTTTGAATTAAGACTCACAGGCACGTGATTGTCGAAGAATGAAGACATTTCGTTGAAAATAGGGATCAGTTTCTTGTTGATATACCAAAGTGGAACATACTCCGCAATATGAGGAATTGCCCTGAGGGCGGCTTGTTTAAGATGATTTTCATTACACGTCAGTAGATGAAGAATGCTCTCCAGGCATTTATCTTCCACCATCTCGTCGTTGAGACGACGAAAAATGGTTGATATGTTATCGAATATAGCTTGGGTTAACTAAAAATCTTGAAATACACTTCAGAATTACCGTAATATCCCCAGGGATCTTTTCAAGAATATGACGAAACCATGGCCTCAATTTGTGAATGTTATGACTCTCACAATGACTTAACATATATGCCAGAGGACGCAGTAATGCGGTGAAAGTCTCGGCCGAATCATACAGATTCTCATTGAACCTGGCCATGACTCTGGTGAACCATATTTTCTAAAATGATTACTCGTAAATGGTTTGCAATACATACTTCAGGGATTTCTGGAAGTGCGGCAACTAGTGTCTGTGACAGGAAATGTGATTTGTGGGCAGGGTCAAACTCCTGTGCAATGTCGTCCAACTGGCGAATGGCGGTCAGACCAGTGTCATCGAAGTGTTTTGTCTGCAATTCCCCGTTCAGCGTTCACTTTATATTAGCTTACCAAAGCCAACATTTGAACTGCTGGTCGTTGCTCTACTTCTTTACTGAGCACTTTCAACAGCGATTCCTTCAAATTGTTCCCGAGTTTATCCGAAATCACCTCCAAAGCGGCATCTAACTGATCCACCACAATGGAGTAACTGTCCAGATTATTGCGGGCATCGATTATCTTCGTTCCTTCCGCATAAATCCAACAGATCAGAACTCCAAGAGAGAAAACATCGGCCGAGGTTGACACGTGATTGTTATTGGGAGCGAGGTATTCGGGGGCCAGGAAATCGAGATCTGGCTGCAGCTCGGGAGGAAGTTTCTTGCTCCAGGAGTAACAAGGGAACATGTTTTCCTTCTTGGCGGGGACGGAGAACGAAAATCCCCCAATCTTCCATTGCTGGGAACAACTCACGTAAACGGATTGGGGATTCAGATTCCCATGTAGAATCTTGGCACTGTTGTGGAGATAAGAGAGACCATCGATCAACTAAAGTGTAATCATGTTGTCACAAAATACTGACTTTAACCTTACCTGAAGGATTCCCAATTTGATTTCGAGTCTTTCCAGGGTATAAATTTCAAGGAAAGTGTCGAGGGTGCCGAGGATCGGCTCAACGGGAAGGCAAATAACTTCTCTAAAAATACACTTTCTAGTCCTCATATTTTATGGATGGTCATCATTTCAAAAAACAGGTGGATTAATGGCTTTTGAGAAAAAAGTAGGCCTAATTCTTAATAGTGCAAGGCTGTGTATCCATAGAAAAATCAAAATTTAATGAGGAACTCGTAATTCAGCAGGAACATTAATATTTGAGTAAACCTGATTTCAGAACACCTTCCATCTACATTAACATACTTGGATTCTGTCAACGGTCCTAGACATTTGAGAAGCCGAGGATGGGAAAGCGAGGACAGCTGGCTGGCCCCATACTTAAGCAGATCCACTAAAGCCAGACGGTTTATTCGACCAATTCTGGCTGGGGCCTTTACATTCGACTTCTTGTTGAACATCATCAAGGAAGCGGGCTGAAAAAAAAATATATAAATTACATATCTAATGAATACCTTGGATGTTTGTATCGTCTGGGCAGTATAATGATGCCAATGAGATCCACATTTCCCTCCAAATGCTAGCAAATGGAAAGCCCGTTCGAGTCCAGTACCGGCTAAGGAAGGGAGCACATGGTTCGGGGGAGAAACCATGGCCGGAGTGGAACCCGAAGTCCCGGCACTTGATGGGGTCGACGCCCCTTGAGGTAGAGAGCGTAGAGAGTTGGTGGAACCATCAGTAGAGGTGGGTGCGGGTTGAGGACGAGGCCCGGGCGACTTCATGATCATAAAAGGGACGGACTCAGGGTGCGCGGAGTCGCGGAATGCCGCCACATTGGCCATGAAATGTATGTGAATGCCCTTCTCAAAAGTCAGATGGCCTCCTTTTCCTCCTCCTCTCCTGGGCGCCGCACACCGGAAATTTACTCCGGGGCCACGTCTAAATTACTCGATGAAGTCACAAAAATAAACCGACAGATGAGTGAGGGAAATAGGAATTTGGTGAAGATCGTTGCGTCACCGGCTTATAATTCAAGGGCGTGCCTCAAATAGGAAATGAAATGTTTATGGCCAAGTCTGGGCACTTTTGTAAAACCAAAAACAAAAAAGGGCTTTCACAACATATTTCCAGAAGAGTATTATGGTGGTATTCAAAATCGGAGAAGGGTCACTGGCCCATATGAGAGCGAGTAAAGGATGGCCAAAGAGCCAAAAATATGAGAGGAAATTAAATTTAACACTCCAGCATGAAACCCGAAAAGGTGGAAAACAATTTTAATTTCAGAAATTTCCCTTCCGTCTGGCTTACAATAAGAGCAGGGAACATGTTAACAGGCTTAATAGACAGGTGAAAAGACCGCATAAAGGAGGACCGGAGGGCATGTATTCAGCCAAACAATCCGTAATGAAGCCGAGGAAGAGGCTTCAGATAAATCACCCAAAAATATTATGCGATATATGTTTGCAGACATTCCAGAAGATTGATTCATTCAAGGCCCGAATTAACATATTATGCAAGTGGAGTGAGGCCAATGAGGCTGAGAGTCTCATTCGGCCGAATGTTGTCGGCCACAAAAAAGGAGGAAGAGAGGTTCATGAAGCCGGTTTGAAGCCATTTTGGCAAGTAAATGAAAGTCCGGAGGCTGTTCCTTCCTTCGCGCGACTCTTTTTCACAAGAATGCCCTGTGGGCATATGATTCGCGGACGGTTGGAACCAAGGAAATCTCCGGAAAATAATTTCTTCTTTTATATTCAAGGTGATTACGGTAGTTCTCCGAAGACCACCCTCCTCTTAAAGCCCTTCTTAACGAATGCTATCGATGGATTAAACCCGATAAGCAACATTCCCGGATGAATAACCAAACAACAACACTAAATACTTGGCATTAGACTCCGTGAATAATTAAGACGCCTTAGGGACTGAGCCCATTGTCATCCGCTGCATATAAAATCTCAAAAGGGTCTCAAAGGTTTTGGAAGTGCGTAATAATCCGCAAAACAAGTGTAAAATGCTTTACAACGCTTCTCTACTCAAAAGATAATGAAAGAAATGTAAACAAATCCACGGAGGACTACTAATCAGGGTGTAAAAGTGGAATAACAACAGGCCCCATGTCCTTTCTAATAAGTTAAGAGAGGCATTTCCATTAATTTGATAAAACTCTCCCGTTTTTGTTCCTTCAAAATGACTGATGCGAGACAAGAGCCCGAGTACCCCCAGGGCCATGAGATACGAGAGCCAACCAATTAAATATAGCACCCATAAGGAGAAAAGTAGACATTCCGTGCAGGAAATGTAACAAAGTCAAGATTAAGGGCCCGCCAACCCGAAGGCGGCTTATTTGACTTCGTGCACTTTTTCGCCAACACATTTATTTTCTATTCTTCTGTACATAATTCTACAGGTTCTTTATTCTCAATCTGACCAACTCATCCACTGACACCACACTCTGAGGTAAAGTAATGGGCATTCGATCATCGTAGAAAAGCGGGGTGTCTATGAACACCCAAATAGTCCCGATGATGGAAAGTAATTGGAAGAGCCACAAAAAGAAACGGTCCAGAACGGCCGAGGCGTACTTCCAGTCTTCTTCGGTCTGAAATGCCAAGTCATATTATACTTGATCCTCCAGTGAAACCACCCACTTCATGGTCGCATCTCTTCTTTCGAATCAACTGTGAGATAAAACCAACATTCTCCAGACATTTGAAGACTTGTTTAGAGTAGTACAAAGTCTTCAATCTGTCATCATGAGGTGCTTTCACCAGATCTCGGCACAATTGTTTGCTGAGAGTGGACATGGTTCCTCTTCTCTTCCGTTGCGCAGTCCCTCCGTCCTTGTTAAATAACATGCTCACTGTTTCCATATTACTTTTCTTGGTTGGCAATCGATCCCGATTCATTCCCAAAACCTTAGGAAGCCACTTTAATAGGAGATGTCGAGCTGTTGATGACATTGAATGGGTGGTCGGTTTCCGGTAATAAGTATTCAGAACCAGGACGGTGAAGGCGGAAGAGGCTGATACCATCAACATTGTGAACAAAAGATATTTGGAGATAAGGGGAAGAGTAGTGCCTGAGGCAGGCATCACTTCAGTCAAGATGAGGAAATAGAAGGCAACCGAGACCAGGATGGAGATCACTAATTGGATCTTCTCTCCAGATTCACAAGGAAGATAAAATACAAATGGGGTCAGACAAGCCATGAAAACATTGGGCATCAGTAGATTCACGGTGTAGAACAAAGGCTTCCGACGGAGAAGTAATTCAAACTAAAAAATGCAATAATCTTGTTAGTCCGGGCATACTGTAAGATCCACAAAATCGCCGCTTTCAGGGCAGCAACCAATGTAAACCTTAGATCGCCTGAGAGCCTTGATGGACATCACATCCCATTCCACCGACGGATAATAATCAGAGAGATCTATTCCTTGGTCCGAAGTCATTTCGTCATCAGAAATACGGATATCTGAATCATTGAAGAACCCACTGTTGTCAATGAATTTGAGGTCGACCAAACGCTTTGGGAAACTCCAGGAACCAAACTAGAACTATTTGTGTACACATTTTGAGTTACCTTCAGAAAACAACGCTGCTCATCAAAAGGAAACCACTGGACATCCATCTGGCAAAAGGTCCGAAAGAGTGCCGGAGGTTCCCAAACAATGTCTCCAGTATAATATACAGTGGCTTTAGTGCTGATTGTTATATTATTTTCAGCTTCGGCACTGGAACACAAAAGCTAAAAACCCGGCGTGATCTCACTTGTATAAAACAATATCTGGGACCCAGATAATCTCGTATGGGACGTGGAGAACATCAATCTGCCCATACTCCTTGGGATCCCAAGTTAGCCGGTAGTCCTTCCAGGTTTGCCTCAGCCAGACTGCACACATCATTATCTGGTTTATCTCATCCTTTAAGAAGCAAATCAAACAGCTTTTGTCCAACTTACTAGTTCAATAATTTGTGACAAACTCAGTCTAATGTGGACCACAGTAGAATTACGAAGTCCATCACTCGGTCTGAGGTGATTGTTGTAATCCACCATCAGATCATCAAAAAGACGGATCGAATCTTGAGTTGCAAGGACCCAGTGGAATAAAAGGTTAACCAAAAAAGCCGTCAGGAACATGAAGGGACTTCAGAACACCAAAACAAAGTCTCGTTTCAAAAAAGAATCCCACTTGTCCGACCCATAATCCAATAAAATTCAGACCTCAAATTTCCTGGAGTTTTTTCGTGGCTTTTCCGCACTCCCGGTCAAGCAGACGCCCTCCGGCGCAGCCTTCAAGAATCTTTTTGTTCTTCCTACCGGATCCACAAAAATGCCCCAGGGGTTTAAATTTTTGAAGGAAAACGTATAAAGTCAATACAGGACTTCACGAACGGCAAAGAAACAGGGGCCTGTTTCACTAACATAAATAAAATAAAACAGAAGTACAGGGTGTTCCAATCATCATGGAAAAAAAAATTATTCATTAATACTTTATGCTCAGTGGTCCAATCCGATTTTTTTTGCATTTTACAGACCTTGGAGGCTTTAGAATCAAGAAAAAATTTTTTCTTTTATCGGCGGAGACCGTAATCCGCCTTGAATTCGGCGTTTTTTTTCACAACTGCGGCTGTAAATTGTTGTATGTGTAAAGAAAATGGGCGGAAAAATACCCAGAAGATATAAAATGACATTTATTTCAAATTTTTGTGGTTTGGCGGAGACATTTCGGCGTACAATTTTCCTTCGACTTTAGAGGGCCAAACCTGGCTAAAACCTAAACGTAGGGTATCCCTAGTGGTATAGCGCCTAAATACGGCTTATTGTTTCATCGGCCGACTAGCAGATGAAACAACGGCAACTCGGCGGAAAAATCGGCGTTGAAAAACATGAACTCGTTTGAAAAATTATTTACAGCCTCATTTGTGAAAAAAACACTTCGCCGAATTCAAGGCGGATTACGGAAGTCTCCGCCGATAAAAGAATTTTTTTTGGATTCTAAAAACTCCAAGGTTTATCTGTGAAATGCAAAAAAAAATTTCGGATTGGGCCACCGAGCACAAAGTTATTAATAAATAGTTTTTTCCATAATTCTTGGAAAACCCTGTATAATAAATACAAGTAAAAAATGTCTCCGCTAAATCATAAAAACTTGAAATTAGTCTTATTATATAGGATGAAACAAAAAAGGAATGAAACAAAATTTTTGGTACTCTTTGATAGGGAGAAGAAGAAGACGTTGCAAAAATTTTTTCGATTTTTGTACTTTCGGCAAAAAACCGCGATTTTATGCCGAAAATTGGCGGTTTTCGGCCAGAACAAAGTAATCGTGAGAGGGAATGACATAATTCGCAAATAATATTTTATACAGCATTAAATTCCCTACAAAATAGGAACGTTCGTTTTTTCAAAAATATACGGTAAAGTCCAGTTCTGAGGCATCAGAAGTAATAAATACCATTTTTTAAATCAAATTTCCCGGCCTTTGTAAGCCGTTAAAATCCCTAAAATTTGCATAAACTCAGAGAGTGACATGTGTTTTATCGCTTTGATACTTTTCCACACTTTATAAGGCCATGTCTGAGGAGCCGCTAGCTGTAAAAAAAGCATTACAAAAAATTTTTTTTTGACACCGGATTTCGCTCACAAAAAAGTTCGGAATGTTGTGCGTCGCGACGCGTCGTATAATTATTCCAATTTATTACAATCAAAAAATCAAATAATAAAAAGTCCATCGTATAACATGTCACCCTTTATTTTGAATTTTTCAAAAATTTCTTCAAAAGGCGATTCTTCGGCCGAGGGGCCTCTTCTTTTTGGGGGTCTCCTCCACTCGGGGGCCTCTTCGGTCAAGGGGCCTCAATCCGCGGACATGTTTTCGCTTGTTCAGATTGTCTGCCTGAAAATGGAATGTAGTGTAGAACAAAAAACTCGGACTATCGTTCCGTACGATTTTTCACTTTGTGGGTGTTATGGTTGTTAGAAGATCAAAATTTTTTTGGCCATAACTTTCGAAACTATCAAATCTGGAGCAGACTTGAAAAGTATCTCTGGAAAGAAATCTCATGAAGAACATCTATCGATATCGATGAACACACATGAAAAAAGAGCTATAAGAACTTTTCAGCGGCGAATGATAATTGACAAGCGGGTGTTTAGCGAAGCTCTTCCTGCCTCCAGACATCTCTTCTGGATGTGTAGGAAATCTCCGATTCTTTTTTTTATTTTCCTTCTGATCCCCAATTTTTTTTCTATAAGTTCGACCAAAGCTCAGCTAGCGGAGCGGGATGAAGGCCACCATATAACCAAAGTGAATATATCGACTGAGAATCCTCAGGAGGAGACTGTTGAGCTGACAAAACACTTTAACGTCGATAGCAATACTGTTCAAGAAGTCAGCTTCCTACTGGACAAACTAAAGAGATTGGCTCACCATGATTACTTTGGGCCCAGAGGAGGGCATGATGTAAGTACAAAGAAAAGGCTCGCCTAATCTTATATTAGTTTGATGTAGATGCCCAGAAAAATACAAACACGGCTCCATTAGCTTCGTATCTTTTTGAAGGTGACATCTTTCTCAGTCATCAACAAGCTCATGCAATTCTCGCCAGATTTGAAAGGGAAAGATCCACAAGGTCCCTCAGTAGTGAGGATGGGGCCCTGTGGATCGAATTCCCCATCAGATATCGTTTTCATGATTCCCTAGGTACGTGAGTCTAATCCTGCAATGGCTCAGATCTTGTAACCGTTCAGAAAATAATTGCTGCCATCGAATACTGGGAATCCAACACCTGTATTACTTTTGAACATAATGATGATGTCGACAGTGGAGATTTTATTGAGTTCTTCAAGGGACAAGGATGCTATTCCATGATCGGGAAGTATGGGGGACGGCAAGGGATTTCTATCGGAGCGGGATGTGAAAGAGTAAGATTAAAAATTGTAATTTCTTTTCATCAATACGTGCATTAAACGTCTCATTGAACGATCTCATTTAAGCCTGGAGTTATTCAACACGAGATTGGACATGCCCTGGGACTATGGCATGAGCAATCAAGACCAGATGCAGATGAATACATAGAATTCGAAAAAGATTTCATTCTCCCAACATATATGAGTGACTTCCAACAACGAGGAAACGATGAGATTACAACCTTGGGTATCCCTTACGACTACGGATCTGTAATGCATTACGGCCCTACTGCTTTTTCCATAGATGGGAAAAGTTTTACATTGGTTACCAAGGAAAAATTGTACCAACATACGATCGGGCAACGCGAGAAACTGGCATTCTATGACATCGCTATCATCAACCGAGCTTATTGTAACGGTGAGCAATTCAAAGTGAGGGAAAATTAATTTTAGATCGGTGCGATAAACAAAGCAAACGAAATCGTTGTGCTAATGGTGGGTACCCTCATCCACAACAATGTGATAAATGCTTATGCCCTGAAGGCTATGGAGGAAAGAATTGCAAAGAAAATGAAAAATCTCTAAGTAAGTCTTTTTTGGCTCGCTGCGTCAGCCTCTGCTAGGGTCGGACATAAGGAAATTATTTTTTTTTTCAGTTGTCTATCTAAAATGTTGGTATAGGTCATTAAAACATGTTCCCAAAATTGTTTTGCGATTATGAAGGACGGTGACTTCAAAAATCCAATATTTGTAGGATTAATGTAACATAATTTTTCTGATCTCAGGTCAATAAAAATCGACCATAAAAAACCGAAACCCGGGTGGTCAGATTACTAGGTTTCCTCAAAATCCACTGCGCCATGAAACCTCAAATTTTAATTTACTTAAAAGTACATATACCTATACCAGAACTCTATGGTGGTTGAAAATCTGCAATAAAATCTTGTGGGATTTTTGGTTTGAAGAAGATCTGGTCGATTTTTATCGACCGGAGATCAGAAACATTATGTAACATTAATCCTAAAAATTTGAAATTGTGATTTTTGAAGTCACCGTCCTTCATAATCTACGGACAGTCGGTTTTGTGAAGTTTTCTTTATTGCAACGGGAGCAGCAGAGATCAGGAGGACGGTAACAGCTGTATGCAAATTTCCACCTTCCGGGTAGAATTCGGCAAACGAATGGAAGAAAGGTTTAGTGACCTATACCAACATTTTAGGCTACTTTAGAATAATTTTCTAAATATCCTCGTCTGACACAGCAAGCCGAAAATAGTCTTTTAATACAATACAAATGATACTATGTGTTTTAGACACAGAATGCGGCGGAATAATTCGGTTGGATGACGAGGAAATTGCGTTGGAATCACCGGGATATAAGGATCAAGAAGACTATGGGGAAAATCAGAAATGTAGTTGGATAATAAACACCTCCAGAAACAAAATAATCCAAGCAGAATTCGTAGAGGACTTTGGACTTTTTTGCAGCACAGTATGCTTGGATTATGTTGAAATTAAAATTTCTGACGACAAAAGGAAAACGGGAGCTAGATTTTGTTGCTATCATAAACCGGAAGAAATATTCACATCAGACACCAACCAAATGGTGGTCGTCTTCAGATCTCAGGTGTCTCAAGACGTTGGGTTCAAGATGAAACTCAAGGCCGGCAAGTGAATCACTAAAATCTAGAAAAACCTAAAATTTTCAGTCGATCGGTCTTCAATCGCGACAACAGAGGCTACCGTCACAACCACGAAAATCCCTACCACTGTCAGTGGAGTTGACATCTGGAGTGATTGGGGATCCTGGACGAAATGCTCCAGAAGTTGTGGTGGATGCGGGATTCGGTCACGAAAAAGAACATGCCAAACAACTACTTGCACGTAAGTGGGGACTCAGTTTTACCCCTACTTTCAGGGGCCGAAACCAAGAATTCTCAACTTGTAACATGCAAGCATGCCCTCAGGACAAAGGATGTGGCAAGACCATCATCATTTCAACAAAATGTGACATCACGGATCCGGTGTGCAATGCATTATCAAGGAGAGCCAAGGATTGTAATTCCAAGGCGTGCTGTCCCCCATTCTTACCCGAGAAAGGGATCTGCCAAAACATCGACAAGGAACCCATCCAATTCGGATAAATTGACTATTTGCAATTTATTGCTAAAGAATTTTAAACGTGAAGTAGGCTGGGAATGGTTACGATGAGATGCTTATGATTCTTGAAGAATTATGCCATCTGGGAAATGTTATGTACAACTGAGGTAGCTGATAAAAGCGGGTAAACATAATTATGTCGTTGGTTTTGTAAAAGTCGGTAGATTGTCGAAGGCATATCCCTCTCTTCCACATAATGTACAAGTAATATACACAATATGATAAAAGCCAGGAATGAAAAAGAGCATTCCAACCACAAAGAAGATCCACCCATGGACGTCTAAATTTGTAAACAAACGCGTTCTAGGTCTAAGAATATGGTACTTACCCATCTCATTAGGAACAAAAGTAACCAGTACACCAAAAGAAATCAGAGCAAAACCAACAATCGTCAAGATAATCGAACCTATTACGACCCGGACATTAGCACGAAGATACGGATTCTTGAACAAATACCTAAACTCATATCCGAACAGTATACCAAACCAACCGTGTCTCATTTTCGTTCTGTGAATTGGGAAGTCCATAATAAGACGAGCAATCACTGAAGTTGGAGAACATGACCTCGTTCGTGGGCCCGGAAACTCCCAATTCCACCGTGTTTGGGCTCGAATAAACTGGGTCCTGGGGGTTGTCGTTTTGCGATTCTTCCACTCGAATCAGCTTCAAGAATGATTCATTTTATTTATTCTTTGTTTTGTATACAAAACGAAAGCGAGCTATGAATTTACGTTGTATTAACCCTACCTGCTCGGCCGCTGACGCATTTCTTTGATGGCAGTTCAAAGACATTTGTTCAGTGGCCCATTAGATAATCTCAATATGTAGATCACGCACCAAAGCCATCAACAACGAAGATTTGTTTTTAATTTTTTCGCAGCTTGCGCCCATGATTCCTTCCAATAGCGGGCAGATTGGTCCCCAGGGGCCTGCGGGGCGGGGGTGGCATGGCAAACGATCCTCTTTTTGAAAATTTCAGGCCCGGGGAAGGGCTCGGCGAAACCCAGACCCGGCTCGGCCCGTTTCAAAATTTTTCAGGCCCGGCCCGGTAGAAATCTCTAATCGGTTCGCAATCGGTAAAGCCCGATTAGAACGCGAACTGAAAAATTTGCTTTAATCTACCCGTCTCTGTGGTGCTAAAATCTGATATGTACTATATTGTATGTTATAATTTGGGGAGACTGACTTTTCGGTCCCCCCTCTTTCGAGTGACGCCTTTTCGGGTGGGAGACTTTTCGGTCCCCGTCCTTTCGGCTGGCGCCTTTTTGGTCCTTGGGCTTTTTGGGCGGGGACTTTTCGGGTGATGAGTAAAAGACTTTAAAAGCAGATACTACTGATGACGCAATATTGTAAATAATTTAAAAAAATCTTTTTCATCCGTTTTTAGAGTTTTCGACAACGGAGAATTCAAATTCCCCAAAATCAGCATAAATGCTACTTCCAATGGCGTGGCATTTTAAACTTCCTAAAAATCGAGAATAAAGTCGGATTATGGGAGGATCGTTGATGGAAAAGGTGGAAAAAGCCGAGAGCAATACAAAGTCTTTGGAGTAGTTTCAAACATTGGTGGCCTCATAAACACATTTACGAGTTCGAGATGTCACATGGATTTCTTGGAACAGCCACTAATGAAGAAATTAAATCGTTGACAGTTTATTCTCCGTTCAGTGGCACTATCGCATTTTTGAAATTTTTACCCTTACTAGGGAAGTGCACTGCAGGTTGACGCCAAGTTTTTCCCTGATGTGTCAAGTTTCTCTCTCCTGAAAATAATTATTTTTATTTTCTTCACATATTGTGCAGCCTGTTTCTCCATGAAGATGGACTGAAAAGTGGTCAAGTAAGTTATTATTAGCAAGAGGAGGTGTTCTTCTTTCATTTTATTCCAAAAATGTTGATTTTGTTTCAGGGAAACATACAGAATTCATCCAATTCGCAGAGCTACTTTTTAATGACCATAGATAATGTAAGTCCACTTATTTCGTTTTTTCGACGTTGAGTTACAAATACAAGCTTATCTAAGACTTAGAGGAGACGTCACTCTTTCGGGTTGTTATGTTTTCCATGCATAAGATCCTTCAAATGTTTCGCTATAATCAGTTTAGGTAAAATTGACCAAAATAGGTGTCATGGAGAAGATAATAAAGGCGAAAAGGTCAGGAAAAAGGCGAAAAGAGGACATTTTGGAACTAATGGAGAGGCTGGAGATGTTCTAACAATCCAAAATAGGCCATGTGGAGACGGTTTTAAAGTTGGAAGTGGACGTCACGGAGAAGATAAAAATGTAAAAATTGGCAAGAATAGGGCCCCATATGTCGTCATTAAAGCAGGAAAAGACCAAACACGGCATGAAAGTCGCATTCAGAGCTTTGGTCAAGCTCCAGGGACATCTGAAATTCAGCAAGTTCAAAATGGTCAACAAAGACTTCATGGAGAAGATAGAAATGGACGCAGTGGACATGGTCGGCCCTCGTTTACACCCTCTGAATGGGGTAATCAAGTTTGGAATGAGATGTATTAGCCATTTGTTTGAATTTGCCGTGTGAATGTCTGTTGATTGAGTTATGTTATATTCGTTTTTTGTTGGAAAATATCGCATTTAAAACAATTTGCACTTGGCATCCATTATTCCTGACCTTCTTCAAGACTTATAACTTTATCAATGAACCTCTGAAAATCGACAGTCGCGTCTTACTGCTCGAATCACTGGCGTTGATCAAGGAACAATGTGGCTTTATCTCGTCAAAACACTAATCTGATTATAGCGAAACATTTGAAGGATCTTATGCATGGAAAACATAACAACCCGAAAGAGTGACGTCTCCTCTAAGTCTTAGATAAGCTTGTATTTGTAACTCCACGTCGAAAAAACGAAATAAGTGGACTTACATTATCTATGGTCATTAAAAAGTAGCTCTGCGAATTGGATGAATTCTGTATGTTTCCCTGAAACAAAATCAACATTTTTGGAATAAAATGAAAGAAGAACACCTCCTCTTGCTAATAATAACTTACTTGACCACTTTTCAGTCCATCTTCATGGAGAAACAGGCTGCACAATATGTGAAGAAAATAAAAATAATTATTTTCAGGAGAGAGAAACTTGACACATCAGGGAAAAACTTGGCGTCAACCTGCAGTGAAGTGTACAAACGAACCCTCGCCAAATCGCAAGTGTTATACACCATTGGAAAGCCCTTGAAAAATGGTGCAAGAAACCATTTTCATTTTTTGCAGAATGCCTCAGGGCAAAAAATTATAAATGGTTTATTTGTCCCTTAAGTAGTTACAATGTCTGCTGTGGGGCATAATAAATGTTATTTCAAAACGCTAAATGGTACGGAATGCTACTAGGTTGGCCTCAGGATCATTATGAAGTTTAGCGCTTGCCAGTAACTTTTACATATGATATTTACTGGTTCTAAATGCCCATAATGTGAAAAAACACTTTTCACTTTTTTTAATCTTGTAAAACATGTAAGTTTGATGGTTTTAACCGTAACCGACCGTCTTCCAGTAAAATTGAAGCGTTTGTAAAAGTTTAACGCAAATATTTTCCTAACTGTAAGAACGCAAAAATGATTTTGCCCAAGCTGGGAACCGAACCTGGCTTGCTTCGGCTTATCAGCCTGCTCAGTAACCACTACACTATTGAAGGAACCTTTTTCGAGGATCTTCAATGACATATGTCACTTATCATTTGTTGAGGGTTCGTATGTACACTTCGCTAGTTAGGGAATTTTGATGCTGGTTGCAAGGACCAAACTTTAGCTCCATTAATCTTAAAGATGGAGAAAGCTGACAGGGTGAAATTAGACAGTATGCTCAGTCAGCATGCAATTCCGCAGAAGATGGTATATCCTACTTGTTCCAGAAGATCCGCCTAAGGGCGATTTCTGAAATCCAAAGGCGGTCATTTTTCAGCTTTGATTAAAAGTTCAGTTCTGCATAAAAGTTGTTGAAAGTGACATGGTTGGCAAAATTCGCAGCGACGTAGCTGAAAAAAGCTTATATCGCGGCGACTTTTGAATTGCACAGTGCAAAAGGTCAAATCCAACGCGCGGAAAATTTGCGACGAAAAGTCTATGCACTTTCTGGAACGACTAGTACAACCCTTTTTTTGCGCGTCCCGACATTTCGGGTCAACGAAATTTCGGGTCAACGATACCGTTTAATATTTTCGCTCCAAGACAAGAAAAAAGAATTTTTTCGTGAATTTGAAAAAATTTTTGACAAGGAAAGTACTTTTATGGGGGCTCCTACTTTTTGACGGGACATACCTCAAAGAATCAGAAAAAATGTGCTGATCAAGAATATATAGATCTTAGCTGCCCATTTTAGGTTTTTAGGGGTGAAAACTCAATCGGAAGTTGACTTAAAGTCCTATATGAACCCCTTTTCGCTTAATTTTTCACAGGTTTACAATTTTTATTTTGGCTTAAAATGGTGTTTATTGAGTTTCTAAGACGTACTAAGTCAGCCTTGACCCAAAAATTTATTTTTCCGACCTTCAACTTCAAAAAAAGTTCATTCAGCCCAAAAGGGAAATCAAACCCGTGCGGCGTCCCCCTTCTTGATTCCCAGACTACGGCACTAACCACTCGGCCACACCGCCCTCTTCCGAAGGAAGAGACCGACTGCGCTTTTTATCGTTTCGAATGCCTGCGCCTTTTGTAGGAAATTAAGCCAGTTTTTGGGCATTTTGACCCCTAAAAACCTAAAATGGGCAGCTATGATTTATATATCCTTGATCAGCACATTTTTTCTGATTTTTTGAGATATGTCCCGTCAAAAAGTAGGAGCCCCCATAAAAGTACTTTCCTTATGAAATGTTTTTCGCTTCGGGACTTGGGGAAGAGGATTTTTTGAAGAATTTGAACAAATTTTTGAAATGTTTTCGCTTTTAGTTGCATACAATCATTACGACTATCTTTTTACTCCACTCTCTGGTACGAAAAGAAAATATTTTTTTGAGTATCCACCTGCCCTACGCCCCGTATCGACCGATTTTATGTTGACCCGAAAAGTCGGGACGCGAAAAGTTCACTTTGACATTCAATATGACAGAACAATTTAACATGAAGAAAATGACGGCAATTTGACAACGCAACAGATGCATCAAGTCGACGACTTAACAACCATATAACCAAGCTGATTTATATCTGGCGGCAAGGTCGGTATGCCGATGAATTTTTACGCCTGCTTAGCAAAAATAAATTTTTCTGGAGCTGAGACCTGCTATTTTCAACCGACGGAATTTCAAGCAAAATCTTGAATTGACCTTTCTATGTCTTCCCAAAGTCTTGAAGAATTATTTTCGGGCCGAAACCTCTGAAACTTAGAATTTTTTTTTGCCAAGTAGGCGTAAAAATCATCGGCATACCGACCTTGCCGCCAGATATAAATCACCTTGGTTATATTCTACATATAAGGATGGTGATATACAAATCAAATCGGGTTTCGTGGCCAGAAACCGCGATTTCTTGTCTGTTAGGCTTCTAGACAAGAAATGTGTAATTCTTGTCTGAAATTGCGTAACATTGCGCAATATTGCGCAAATTTCAGCTCTCTCCCCGTGAAGATTTTTTTCTTTTTTTCTCTGCTCAGACAAGAATTGCGCGTTTCTTGTCTAGAAGCCTAACAGACAAGAAATCGCGGTTTCTGGCCACGAAACCCGATTTGATTTGTATGTCACCATCCTTATATATTATAACAACTTTGAATAATCGTGAGAAATTCGATCCTCCATAAAAGTTAAAAATCATAATTCCCAATATTTCATATTTTTTGTTGAAATTTGCGTAGCCAGACCTTGGAATTCGCATTATTCGACAAAAATTCGGATATGAAAAAGTCCTGAACATATTCAAAGCGGTTGTTTCTTTAGTGGTGTGGCTCTTCACTGATAAATGGAGCTGTGGCACTTGCTTTGGCTCTTTTTATTAGCTGGGGGTTCAGCACCCACATCCCGAGGCCTACGCCGCAGTACTTTCCATGGAACCACTCCAAGGACGACTCAGAAGGGAACAGGATCTTCCTCTCATGGAACTGGGCCTGTGTGGAAAACTTCGTTCCCGACCACTGGCTCGCCCGTCAACACTTTTCCGTCCACGGCGACTTCTCACCAAAGCGTCACCTCCAAATCCAGCACCGGACCCGTGGTATCAACCACATCAGCCACATCGCGTCGTTCGACGTCACGTACGAAATCATCGACCCCGGATCCCACTCAATTTACAGTGCCCGACGTAAGTGCATGGCTGTGCTTTTAGTTTCTTTCTTGAAGAGTACGACTCCCCATTCCTCCACCGTCACTACCACGACCACTCATGTAACGCTAACTTCGACGACGACTACTCGAAGCCAACCGACAACTTCAAGAAGGCATACCACGACTACGAGCCCACATATGGTACGGCTTTTTTTATAACAAATATGCTTGGTTATAGGAGGAAGGGGAAAACGTCGTTATTATCTACATTGTGATAGGAGTTGTGATCGGGATCATCGCTTTGTGCGTCGTGGTTGGACTTGTTGTTTGGTGTTGTAAAAGAGGAAAGGAGCAGGGGGATAAGACGATGACTTCCGACACCAGCACTCATCAGGACACGAAGCCCTTGTTGGCGACCCCAGTGAACCAGTTTTCAAAAAGGAGGGCGAATTACGAAGACATGCCTGATTTGGTGGGACCCAATCATCTCGACGTCAACAAGATCCGATATCGAGGCCCCATGAAAATACCACAGGTCATCATCCCGGTTTTTGTAAGTCATTTACGGGGGAATTACTGATACCCGATCTGCCCCGTAGCCGAGATGTTTCATATGTCATCGGAAATTGAAAAAGCTCTTCTTCAACTTGAGAGTGATCGGGTCCAAGGAAACAATATTTTTGCAACATTATGCGTTTTACTGTCACGGTAAAAACTTTGATGTAAAATATCTCAAAACGCCTCCCTTTGATTTCCTTTATAATTTTGTGGTTTTAACATCCTCAACAAGCGTTTTGAGTGTTCTATAGTTTGTCAGAGGTCATCGATTTTTCTGATATCAACAACATCCTCAGGTCACAGTAACCAGGAATACGATAATTTTGAGGACCATAAATTTGCCAAAATTTATAAGACCTTTCAAGAGAGTGTGAACTGTCCGTGAGCTTTCAATCAACATGAGACCCCCAAATTTGGAAGGAGCGTTCAAAGCCACCATGTAAAATATTTTCTTTTTCGATGTAATTTTCGCGCCGCAAAAATTACCGTGGTCCCTTACCATTTTTTCTTCGACCCGTTGCATATAAAGCTGGTCATATAAGATCTCGGTATTTTTTTTCCCAAATCGCGATTTTCGGTGCACAAAAAAGTCGACGCCCAAATCGAAAAATTGGCGTCAACTTAATTTTTTCAGCACCGAATTCCGAAATGCGGTGCTGACTTAAGCACTTAAGTCTTCGGTACAGACTTAAGACTTTGTGCACTGATTTCGAAAAACAGAAAATTTTACCGAATTTCAGAATTCGGTGCCCAGAAAAAAATAAGTCGAGGCCAATTTTTCGATTTGGGCGTCGACTTTTTTGTGCACCGAAAATCGCGATTTGGGAAAAAAAAATCCGAGATCTTATATATGGCTCGGGACTTCTAAATCTCTCCGCAAGAGTCCATCCGAACCCTGGAAATTTAGTCCAAAGTTAAAAGTTGACAAAAAAGGAGGAGACGACAGAGAAAGGCAGAAATTCTTACAAAGAGAGAAATTGCGCAATGTTATGTCAGATTGCGCAACTTTTAACTTTGTACTAAATTTGCAGGGTTCGGATGGACTCTTGCGGAGAGATTTAGAAGTCCCGAGCCATATATGACCACCTTTATATTTAGTTCGAATTGTGAGTTTTCTCGTTTAAAATGACCGTTGACATGTGTTAACGGTCATTTTGCCGTTGACCCTGCGGATTTTGCCCAAAGTTAAAAGTTGCGCAATCTTACACACCGCTGCGCAATTTCTCTCTTTGTAAAAAATTTCTGCGTTTCTCTGTCGGCTCCTCCTCCTCCCCCCCCCCTTTTTTTTTGTGAACTTTTAACTTTGGACTAAATCCGCGGGGTTGGGATGGACTAGCGCGCTGAAATTTGTAAAGCACCTCCCATATATACATTATAAATAGTTCGTTTTATTTTGGGATCCCTTGAATATGAAAATGTCAATACCGTTCTACAAAGTGTAAAAAATTGTTTTTAAGTATACCGTTAAGTGTGCTGTACGTTTTCAGGATGAGCCCGACGACAATGACGTTTCAGATCCGAAACCAGATGAACACTTTGCGATAGATGAGAGTCTAAACGAAGTGATCGAGATAGGATCTGAAGTCGAAGTAGTGGTGGATGAACACGGAAATGTTGTTCGCCCTCCGAGGGCCCCCAGACCCGCAAATCCTCGCCCCGCCCGAGTCCGTCCTGGGGGCGAGAACCCCAATAATCTGAGACCAATCCGCGAGTAAGCCAGCCCAATCACCCCAAGGGATCGAATGCTAATTACGAAACATAAACTTTACTAACTATTTTCGTATTGCTCGTACGCATCAAATGCATCCGTTGATTTAGTTTTTAGAACCTTTTAGAATGACATAATTTGTACCAGAGTGCACTTGTTGTACGCTTCACAAAAATACAGATACTGTAAGTGTTGATGTGTAAGTTGAGGTAGTTTGCTTCGTGAATCAAATAAGGTTGAGCGGAAAGTTGAGCGTTAAAGAGGTCTTCATACCATTACATCATGACAGGAGGCGAAATCACTTCCCAATTCTTCCTAAAGGAGGGTTTTAGTTTGGATTCCGATTACCTGGTCGTGTTCGATTACCGTAGATAGTCTCTTCATGTTGATGGCATCAGAATCACTGGTGGATTGTCCCACCTCAAGGTTGTCATAGCTTCTGGTGGGGTCCTCGTCATCCTCATCGATCCCATCGGCCACCCAGGCCATTCCCTTCCAGACCTGATGCATAATATGAACTGCGGGAGCCAACATGGCTACTGTGGCGCGTGATTCGTTCCTGAAAAGAACTTGTCATATCGAGTGATATTCATTACATCCTATACTTAAAAGCGGGTCTGAAGACCGACCTGACGGGCAATTTCCCATCATCATTTGTGGTGCTGTGATGTGTGGCACTGGCTGTCTGCATGGCCATCATTCTCGACCGCAGACCTGTCATCTTAGGGCTGGATGTCCCATCCGGCGCAGGGTACATCTCCTAGAAGGGAATTGAATATAAATAGGGCTGCACTTACTTGTAACATAAGACAGAAATTAGAGTACCAGACCGGATTGGGACATGCATTTGGGTTGGCTATGCACAAGGCACATGCTAGCATTGTCCCTACAAAACAATTTTTGACGGCAGGAGTAGGCGTACAAATCGTCTTGGGAAGATAAAACATACCAACAATGCAAAGTAAGACAATATATAACCCGAAATTGTAGGCCTCCAAGTCGATAATGGCGATGGTCACACAAAAACACATGATCCCGAACAAGATCAGCACGGCGAGGCAAGCGTAGAACATGATGGCACCCCCGAGGTTACACTGAGCACATCCCCTTTCTTTTCTGGCAGCAAATCTCCAATTCAGATGGCCAGAAAGGACACAAAACCGGCTCTCAGCCGGAAGCCGATCTTCTCCGTCTTCCTCTGAATATCCAAGGAGGAAGCAGAAGATGTGTGAAGTGACAACAGTCCGTGATTAACTGCAAACAACTAAACCGTTGTCCATTTACAACAAGAACACGAACACAATCAACAAACAAGTGTCAAGCAGTCACTAGCAAGTCTTATACAAGTCATGCAATCCGTGGAGAAAAGTCTCCTGAAAAGAACATGTCCTCATTCCCCTATTAATACCCGTCATTCGAACAGCACTTAGCCTTATTGCATGACCCATTCCAAAGGATTGGACGCGGATTAAAGAGCCCATAACCCTGAGCGGAAGTGCGGATTATTAGATGAAAAGTCGGGCCAAGTGTAGAAAACAAAGGGCCGAGCTTAATTAACCCCAGGGCATCTTCGCGTGGAGGATTTGTTTTTTGGCCAAGCTTCACTCACTTGGCCATTCTCTCGCGCATAAACTCGGTTCGTCCCATCCTTTTTTGGGGCCTGGAGGCTAGGACGGGGACCGAAAACTGAAACCAAAACAGATTCCAGGTCACAATAAGTTGGGCGGCCTTTGCGGTAACGAAAAAGAAAGGATTCGAGATCCCTGGACTTGCAGAGATGGTTGGTTAATCACTTTAATTACTCTCGACATTCTTCTTCTTGTGCAAATTGAGTACCGAGCCAAGCATTAGGCAGTGAAACGGAATGCCAAATCGCGGATTTATAAAATTTAAATATTTTTCTATTATATTTTATTCAGGGGTGGCAAGCGGGGCCCTTTTGTTCCACTTTAGACCCGGGGCCCCGCGGGGTCGGGCCGGCAAAAATCAGGCCTGGCACGGTTAAGGCGCGAACTCCCAAATTTCCACTGATCTTACCGTCTCTGTGGTTCTAAAATCTGCTATGTGCAATATTATAAATATGTTCTAAGTTGGAACTTATATTATAACATATATGCAAAAAAGTACTATAAAGTAGCGAAAAAACTTCCGCGGCCTTTTTGTGATTGGGAACATCGCGTATCGATCGGAGTTTCTTATTGTACAAGCTAAATACATACCGAGTACTTGATTATCACGTGATTCTATCATACATATACCAGTACATGGTTAAACTTGGGCCATAACGAGGCGCGAGTAGTAAAGTAGTAAGCTTTTTTAGAACTTGAGATACTAAAAATACAATCCCATCAAAAAAATTTACCTGCGTGAAAACATTAAATGGCCTTTCAAGACAACCGGGACTGGAAATGACGCAGACCCGGCCCGCCTTAAAATTTGTCAGGCCCAGCCCGGTGGCCACCCTTGATTTTTTTGTTACATGGCGATGAAAGCTGACAAACAGTTAGGTTTGATATTAAACTAATTGCACGTATTTTAAGTATACATAAAGAATAATTCAATTCTGAATCCCCTTTCCTTACCCATCTAAATGTAAATTCATTCCTCAAGTATGACTCGAACGTCGACAGTCAGCGACGTTAAGAGCATTTTTGTTGCACAATGATTCCATTTTGGACCTGAGGGCTTTCCCAGAGACTTTAATTAAAACAACATTCGAGGCCAGCTTTAACGAAGCTAATCCGCCAAGGGCAGAAAAGAATTTATTTGAGGAGAGTAGAGAGATTCCAAGTCGGAACAAGAACCGTGGACGATCTGGACTCCAGAAGGTACGGAGGAAGTCGTTTCTCCAGGAAAAAGCGAGGGAATTCACTCTCCACCTTGGACTTGGTGATTCTGCAGAGAGGGCGCGGTTCGAAGGGATTCGGAATCTTGTGGATCATGACGTCGTCACAGCGGGGAGGCACCTCCGTCATCACCAGATCTCCTCGTGGATCGCAATCTATCAGAACTTGGCCAAATCGACTCAGAGCCGACTTTCTCACCTAATAACAGACATACAGAATACATACATAAGCCTTACCTTAACTTTGAAGAGTTTCAACTTCAACTTCTCTAAATCCAATGCGGCCAGTCTAAAAGTGGGACTAGGCCCAATTTCTGGGATCAGAGTGGGCCCCATCAGCCACAAATAGAAGTGCATAAACTTGGTAGCCATGTATCCCCCGTCATATTGGCCGAACCAAATAAAAAAGCGGCCGAATACGAAAAGAAATGCACTGAAAGGGTGACCACAATCCAAACTTATTTCACTTACTGGCACATAACAGTCGCCAGTATTTGGAGTTTCCATCTCCAATGACGGGGAGAGGCTGGGCTGACGAACGTTAGCCACATCGTCTTCCCTTTCTGAGCAATCATACATCCAAAATTGATGTTCATGTCTGGATGCAATGGCAGTCTAAAATAAATAATAAAACCCTTATTTCTGGTCTTACGCTTTGATCTCATGATTGTCAATTCCTCTGATATGGGGCTCAAAGCTGTTGGTCTTCGGATTGTAGATGAGACATCCGAGATGGGAACTGTCGAAGATCAGAGAAAACCCCTCTTTCTTTGCCAATAAGAAGTAAATGGAGTTGTTGTGGAGGAGAGGGACCGACTTCGGCCAGAGGTACAGCTCTTCTGGATGCATCTGAGCTTTCTGTTCGAGATCAATCATCTAGAAATTACATTAGATGTGATGGGGGAGACACGATTTCTTGTCTGGTTACTGTAGTTGCGCAATCCGGAAAACCTAGACGATTTGGCAAAACGACAACTGGGGAAAGTAACTCCCGCTTGTACGCTAGCCAAACCAATGCCTCCTCACAAAAATTCCATTAGTGTCTTTCGACTGACCTGCGTAATGGACGTTTTTGTCCCCAATAACTCTTTTTGAAAATCGTCGAACCAGCCAATGAGTTGAAATCACAGCCAAATTTTTTTAATGGCTAGCCAAAGTATCGTAATTGGTTTGAAGGCTCAAAGGGTTGGATCCAGGTTTTTACTAGCCATTTTAGTAATTTGGCTGTCATTTGCAACATTTTGACACCCATTCCAACTTTTTAGCTAGCTTTTTTGAGGCTACAACGTTTCTTTTTTGCATTTCCTGGGAAAAACCCAGGAATAAAAAATTGGAATTACAATCTAAATGTCTTGTGCATATACTTACTGGTCTGTCCAAATCAAAATCTTGAAACTGATCCTGATATTTGGGATCCGATGCGATCATTTTGATCTTGCAGACTTCCCCCAATTCTCTTGATGTTTTCCCAATAATGAGAACGTATCCATGAGAAACAGCCCCAACTCCAACACGAATTCCCATGGGTCCCTCGAACTTGACATGCCTAATGCAGTCACAGCACACTTCCAGCTTGATCTTGTCGATCTGCATTCGATACTGGACAAGTTCAGCCTTTCGATGGTCGTATGTTAGCATGACCGCCAAGTCTTTCGCAACGAAATAAAACTCCAGGACTTCATCAGCAAACTCACCCAGTTCCAGCTTGTAATTCTTGATCTATAACTTCATAAGGATAATTGCAATCTTTACCTTTTTCGTCTCTAAGTCTAACTCCAACAAAGCCAGTTTCCTTATTGCCCTAAGGTCGTTAGTGATGGAGAGTTCGTTGGTGGCTCCAATAATGTATATTCTCTTAAAGATTGTTCATCGAATACCGTTACCGTAACCCTACCTTCCCAGAGAGTGAAATACTGTAAGTAAAAAAGTTATATGGGATCATTTCCTGAGGCAGTCTCATATTCAGTGAGTAATTGGGAGTAATCCATGGTTCAGATGTCATCGGTTTGGCCCACCAATCCGAGGGGGAATCAGTTTTCGGAATAAATGATTTATTAATCTCACCAGGTTTATCTCCGAAGCAAATGGAATGACAAGATTTACCCAAAATAGAAGTTTGTCAAGGAAGAAAACATACAGGGAATATATATCTATTTACAATGAAGCTGCAGATCAAGTCTCCTCCTTACCCATTACGAAAAAAATCTCATTTTACATATTTCACGAGAATTGATTTTACCTAAAATATCGTAACGAATATGAAGGAGACAAGAATACAACTGTAGCAATCAGAAACAAGGAATTATGCCAAGTGAATACCCCAACTGACTTATTGCGTAATATGATTTGGCACTGTTTGAGTCTTTTATAGCTGATACCACTTTTTTTTCTCGTACTTCTCTACCAATTTCGATGATCTTGACTGTAAACTCATAGCGTTGTTGCGCAACTGTTCGGTCGCATCGATAGTTGCATTCAGCTTGTCACCGCGTTCGTTCAAATTCTAAAAAAAAAATTGAAAAATCAATATTGACATTTAACCAAAAAGAATGTGAAAACATTATTTCGTTAAAAAAGGGTTACCTGAATGGCCAAAGTGGCTGCCTGGCCGGCAGTCAATCCTTGTCGTTGAGCGTTTTCCATATTTACTTGAGACGACGTACTCGGGATCTGCTTGGCGACAGCTTTCACACTCGTTGTTGTAGTATTATTCGGTTTCTCCGCGACTGAAATCATTGATTGCAATAATTACATATACTATTTTTCATACAGATCGCATCCAAGTCGACGACCTCCTTTTGTCCACCAGAGAATAATGTGGATACTCCTTTGAAAAAGGAACTTTTTGGCGGTTCTGGCATATCACAAGGAACAAACAATTCTCCCGCACTGTCCTCCACGTGCCCTCTTGTTTCCGCACAAACCGTAAGTTTTTGCATCTGAAATAGCCAGCAAGTTCGTTAACAAGATAGGGGGATAACTGACTTCTGAGGGGGTCGCCATGTACATAACCAAGCCATGTTCGGAGAAGTCGGTTTTGCCGCAGATGCTGAAGATATTCGATAATAATTGGGGACAAGAACAAGATAAACAGCCCATCTTTTGGAGACACGGTTGCAGGAATAAAAAACTTACGGATCTTCAATTTCGACTGATCGTCGGAATATTTGGGCGGTGAATAGCATTCGTAAAGAAGGGAGACTGAATACGATAAGATGGCCCGACGCACTGAGACACAGCAGGGCTGGATAGCCTCGGATATGTGTGGACGTCGACTGTAACAGAGACATGACAACCGAGCAGAAAGAAAATCGGTAACATTACTAACTTTATTCTAACTGCAAGCCTTACTTTAACCAGGGGAATGTCAGCCCGATGGTGGAACATCTGACTGTAGCCAGGAAGAGCGATGGCTTTGATGTCTTGCTCGGAAACGAAGACCCCCAATTGCTGGAACTCCTCCGAAAGTGGGGCTCCATTGGATTCTGAGGTTTGGGCGAAGGTCGGAGTCATGCTCGGCTTCGTTCGGATTCGGTTCTGATATATTTTATCTCTATTTGCTGAATTCGGAGCCGAATCCTTCCCCGGATCTCGGTAACATTCTGCAGCCGCGCTAACAAGAGAAAAGTTTTTGTCCATAAAAACTATATCGATTATTTGTTCTTGCAGCTTTATGACCCCATTACAAGGGGCCACCACCACTGACTGGGTTAATCGATTAGCGGGAAGGATAAGATTGAAGGCGACAGTCACACCGCTGGACATCCCCAGCCATAGGCACGGCTCTTCACTGCTTTCTGCAACAGATTACATTTACGTAACCTTAAACAGACTTACGTCCTTTTTTGGCCGGTGAACTCATAAAACAGAGATTTGTAATGTAATCACTAGTCATATCTGACTTCTCTAACGACGAACACGATGGGGTGTGGGATAATAAACTTCCATTTCTCCCCGATTGTTCACCTGAATGCAGAAGCAAAATAAAGGAAGTGGTCAGAAATTAAAGGGGATAGGATTAGAGCGACAAAGGATGTTAATTACCGTTACAAGGCGCATCCAGATAGGCATCGTGAGTAGATACGGCAACTGATTGCGCCTTGGATAATACGGGCCGGGATCTGTCCGAAGATCGCTGCTTGAACTCGGTGTTCAATCTCATGAACGACTTCTGATTGCCCGAAAATTGGGGCGGGGTTTGAGTCGAATGGACCGCCTGAATAAAGCAAAGGGTTAACCGAGGATTAGAGTTAAAGAAAATACAGTGGAACCATTGATCAAGCGGACTGGTGAAGAAAAGCGGACAGTGCGGACATGACAGCGTTAGAAACATAAAGAGTGCAGACTTTGTTCCGACTGGATGTCGAATGATTTGGAATAGGCGAGTTGACGATCTGCTGTGTAGCCGATGGATAAACTGCGAGCCATCTTCTTGGTCAATCTTCTGACCAGACTTGGCTTCTTCTTCAGTTTTCTCTCCATCTCTGCCAAGGGCTCTTCTGTCAGATCAATGGAAGGTTCTTTTGCCATTAGCGAACCAATCGAAGACCCCGGCGACAGAGTACAAGTAGAAGTGGGAGAACTGCAGAGCTCCTGTTCCAGAATACAGTCGCCCTTCGAACTAAGGCTTCCCCAGGACAATTTTTTTCTCCGAAAGTCCATGTCGAAGGTGGTATGACGAGAAAGGGTCGAGGCCCGACCTTTCTTTTCATTCGACTTCACAACATTTTCAGACGGCAAATTAATCACGGCACTCTGTGAACAAAAGAAATGTAAAACTTATATACGCACCACAAGCAATCCTTAATTAATTAGAACCGTCAACTAACGCACTCACTTTCAACTGTCTACGTTTGCGTGAAAGCAACTGAAATGTCATGGGATTACGATAAGTGTTATGTTATAATAGGGAAAGCAGTTCTAATATCTTTCGAAAATTATCACCTCAGGCTGTTAAATGTGCAGTGATATTATTGTTATGCATAGCTAGTTATGATTCCCAAAATTCTGACGCTATCTACGTCATCCTTCCAAGCAAATAAAAACTAACCTCGGACGGCGAAACGTCTCCAAACAAGGAGAGATCCTTGTTGTACAACTCGGCGTTGCTCCAGGAATACACCAGACTGAGCGTCACAATATCAACCAGAGCAAGACCAGAGCCAGTGGCAATTGCAACCAGTGCATATTGAGAATTGAGAGTAATTGCCGTTACTTTCTCTGGAGACTGCGAATTGTTCCATGGAATTTGACAAACCAATTCTGGCTGCAATGCATACAAAATAAGAGAAAAGGACACAAATTGATTACTTGATATCCTGCAGGCCTTCTGAAGATTCCACTTCGCACCTTGACGGGTATTTGATCCAAAGAAACACTGGCCGCGGAGGTTTCGACACTTCCCAGGGAGTCTGATGACTCCGGAATATGCTCACT
The DNA here is from genome assembly GCA_904066235.2 of Bursaphelenchus xylophilus. NCBI lineage: Eukaryota > Metazoa > Nematoda > Chromadorea > Rhabditida > Aphelenchoididae > Bursaphelenchus > Bursaphelenchus xylophilus. Next base: position 7,876,392 of record CAJFCV020000001.1, read on the forward strand.
TTGTCTCTTCAGCTCGATGCGTGTCGTGTTTTCAGTTGAACCCTCGTTACTCCCGGTATTGGGGCTAGGACTAGCAGAAGGGACAGCTGATGATAACCGAGGCAATGTTAATACCTACAGGAATGGTACTTTTACCTGTATATTTTTACTTACCGAGATTTCTTGGGCGTTCTCGGTCTTCACGAATCTAAATAATGATACTTGGCCACTACTTGAAGCAACCAGTAATAGCCTCGATTGGACACACAATTCTATTTTCTGAACTGAAAAACTGACATGGCGGGCTTCGGCCGTTGCCTTCTCGAAATGGCGGCCAGTCTTCAGTTTATACAAGATCTGTAAATGCTCTCCACTGGCTTGCCAAAACTTGAGCGATCCGTCTTCATGACCCGTTATCACAATTTCCTCGTGACCCGTCGCACAATCTCTCCCGACACCTCCGTTTATTGGCCATGGCTGAAAAAAAACGAATCATGCACAACTAACAAGGGGTATACCCCAAGTGCGATTAAGATTTCTTCAAAATTTTTCGCACACTTCAGCCAGAGGCCACATCAATCCCTGGAGATCTTAGCTCGCGCTTTGCATGGGCAAATATTCAACAGCCGAGTGAGTACGCGGAGAGCGGTGTCAGAGAAAAACATGTTTTGGCCGTATCTTTGCCAGTTTCGAGCGAAAAACTGCTTTTTTTGGGGAAAATAATTTTACTCCCTGCGATATAAATAGGCAAAATTCGCCAAAATAGTGTCACATTTTTAAAAAAAATTCAGCCTAAAAATCTCGGCCGTTTCTGCAAAGAGTGAGCTAGGAGTCTCGCATATGTCTTATGTTAAGAAAAATTTGCGCCAAATTTCATCAAAAACCTTACCTTATCACTTAATCGGGCTCCTTGCTTTCTCTGATGCCTTCCAACCAAGGTCAGAGCTGCTGTTAAATCCAACGGACAATCCGAGACATACTTCAACAAAGTGACAGGACTCTCGTGTATGTCGGTCGAATATGGACTCTCGAAACAAGGATATCCACCGGCGTTCCCGCTCATATCCACGATCAGAAAATCGTTCTTAAGTAAAGCAGCGGTACCAAAAGGATGTTGGGGAGACGAATTGAATGGAGACGCCATCAAGGGGAACAACTGGATGATTGGATGATCCATTTCGAGGACGGTAATAGAGCCCTTCGATCTGAGGATTGTCATGGCTGGCAAAACGCCCTCATCAGTGGGCATCCCTCCAGCAAAGATAATCATTTGTTCCCCTTCAGCATTAACCGCCCAGTGAAGATGTGTGATGGGCCTGCAGGTCACATTGTCCCCGGCTGCATGGGGGATACTCTTCTGTTGGACTTCTCTCGGTTTCCTGATGTTCCAGACAGTTAAAGAGCCGTCTTTGTGCCCACACATGAATTGTTTACCATCCGAATTCCAGGATATACACTTCACAGGGGACCCATCGGCCGCAAATCTCTCACTTTCTCGTGTCACAATATTCCACAGAACAATCTGGCCTTTCTCAAACAAAATTAGAAGCCTAGACTGGTCATTTGGGCATATACCGAGGTCCTTCACAGCTCCCGGATGTATTCGACAACTCCTAGAAATTATAAAAAGACAATATATTCTGTACTTACAAATCGATGGCCTTATTCCACATGATCACATAAGAAGAAAGCTCGAAGTTGGCCAAACATAGGAAGTAAACATTGCCTTTATCGGTGCCGACATGAAGCCATTTGCTTTGGAATGACAGGTAGACACATGTAACCCGTTCCTTGGTCATCCTCAACGAATGAACAATCTCCGGCTTCTTCTGACGGTAATTCCAGAGATGGATTGTGTCATCTCTCAACGCCGTTATAAGTCCTCCCTATGAACAAAGTTACTGTTCAAAAGTTCTTAAAACTTACTTCATTTACAAGAAATTGTACATGCAGGACTGGCTCGTCTGAGTCGTGCTTGAGGCAATAGTCGACCCCAGGTTGTCCAAGCAACCTCACACAACCATGCCCAGCACCAATGGCGACCAAACGCTGCACAGGATCATAATCCAAGCATCTGGGGTCATCAGGAAACCCATGTCTGACGATCTAAACTCAGAACCGTCGCTTTCAACGCGGAACTCACCTCTGATAGACAAAAATTTTCGGAGGATAATGCCTCCTCCACATCATAATCTGTCCTGATATGTAAATTCTTGATGCCATCGATGGCGGAGGCGAGCTTTTTGCGGGCCTTTTCCATGGCTGAAGAACGGAACCATAAGAATCTTAATCATATTCGCGGCAAAGCCGGGAGACCATGGTTACAGAAGAGCCATAATCTGATCATCCGGAAAATGGGAGTCAAAACGGGAAGACGGAAGGATGGAATGGGACTCAAACTTAAACAGTTAAAGGCCTCCGGGATAGGAAACTCGACGCCCCACCGTGAGTTTTATTGGTTTGTCTCAGCGGCGAACACGGCACGGAAACCTAAGCTCTTTCCCTAATAGGAATTCCCACAAATGATCCTTTCCATCAAGGAAAATGTGTTCAAACAATCCCCTTTCAATTTATAATTCCCAATTTGAGGCACTCACGCGTTGCTCAACTGTCTAAATTGTTTGTTGCTATATCGAAAGTCAATTTATATTCAAAAAATGGAAATGAGAAACAATTTTTCAGTAAATAGTGCGTTGTTTTGGCGGAAGATTGCAACTTACTTGATCACTCTTATTGTTTTCCTACCCACTGAGCAGATGTTTGTACATTATCGCCTGCAAAGTAGTGGTTTATTCTCAATTTTCTGTTCTTTTTTATTCATTCGTAGCGACATAAACGCGTTAATGGCAGAAATGGAAAAAAACATCGCAAATGTCTCAATAAATGACTTCAAAAAAGCGGCGAAAGATGAGGAAAGCACTTCGAGAGACGAAGGGCGGAGGCACGCTTAATTCCACCTAGATTATAGGGTTTTGTGGAGCCCATAAACAGGCCGGACAAGAATGGAAGAAGGCCGGGAAAGAAGCCCCCCCTCTCCTTCCCGCACATAAACGGCTCAGACCTCTGGAGGTTGTGGCCTGGCCGGCATCGGTCTCTTCCTCCACCCTCCGCCCTGGTCTGGTGATGTCCAAGAGAATTCGGGCAGGACTGGCGCCAACCAGTTAGCATCTTTTTGGTATGCTTCTCTTATGGCTCTTGGCTCCAACGCCTAAAGAGACTCTTCCCATCCGCCTAAATCAAATAAATATCCGATAACAGAGCGGCCGCGGTGTTCTGGCCTTCCAGAAACGCTTCCACTTAATGCTCTTTCATGCATAAATTATTTATTTTGAGGGAAGTGTACACGTTTTTTGGAGTGAAGACTTCTATTATAACGTCGTATAGAACTAGACTGCAGGGTCGGTAAGATTCGAGTTAAAAGTATTAGTACGATTAATGGTTTTATCGAAAAGGAAAATAATATTCGTCATAAAAAAGTGTCGGGTTCCAGGAAAGGCAAAGACTGTTTTCCACATCCGCACAAAGTCTTTGTGATGGAGGCCTGCGGTCCTTTTACGCTTTGCTTCCACTTAAATTTTAGAGCACTGAACTCTTTGTAATTGGGGCTCAGTCGTATCTTATTGATTAATCCCATTGGGAACCAAAAGTTTCCATTTTTGAATGGCCCTCTCGACATAAAATTTTATTTATTTTTGTGCGCGGGGAATGTTTTTCATTCCATAAATGGAAACTCTTCGTTCCTTTCCCTCGTTCTTCCTTACTTATATGCATTAAGAACATCCACAATTGTTTTAATATTACTGCTCTTTATTTACATTCATTTGAGATGTACTCCTTGTAATACGAGATCTCCACTGATCTGTATCTTCTCTGCTGATCGAGGGTTTATCCTATGTTCGTATGTTCCTAAGAGACAATCGTCCACATAAATCAAGAACTTGGTCTCTTCGCAGTAGATAAGTAGATCAAAGTTTCGTTTTCTCTTGAAAGGGAATGGCTCCAATGTCAGATATTCCTCCTGTCCCCATTTTCCGTCAGTCTTGCTATTACAAACCAACTTCTGGAACACGATTATTATTAAAATCAAAGCGCCATCATTTAAAGATCGTCACCCCGGAGAACAACCGCACCTACCTTAACCGGAAACCGAGGATTCAACTGCAGAACCACGTCGGAGGCCGCGTAGAACTCTATGAAAAACTGCTTGGCCGTCTTTTTGACCAATGCAGAGACATACAACTTCCTTCCGGGGTAGAAATTGCCCGGTATATCTGCAGAATAGGGAACGTTCTGAAAGAGAAAACCAAAAGTATTTTGCCGGGGCCCTCCACCTTACATAATACATGCCTTCCCAAGAAGAACTGAACAATTCGATGTCCCCATTAATGTAGATGTGAGTGATCTTGATCAACGGCACGTAATGAGCGAATCGGGCCACCAATTTGTGGTCCACATACACCTCGAATTCGTCCTCATGGCATCGAACTCGGATGTCAAATTCATCTCCGCACTGCCATTTGTGTTTGACGGTCCCCTCCCGGCCCCATTCCCCATTAATGCAAGCATTTATGTGAATCTTTTTCCTTTCAATGTCCACTCTCACACATAAAAGCCGATCGTCCAGCACATCCACTTCCTCGTCGAATTCCACCCCTGGTCCATTAGTCAGATTAATCACAAAGTCTTGTCGTCCTAAACATTAAATGTTTTAAAATTTACAGCCGAACTTTAACACCCAAACTGCCACACCTGCTATTCTATGGCAATCGAGAGTGCACCAACCTTGACTTGATCCAGAAACATCTACTGGAGCTTCGATTTCTGGGGTATACTGTACTTTTTGTTTGGAAATTTTCAAAAGTTTTTAACCTGGTGGAAGCCTTGTTGAAGGATGGCGTCAGGGAATGTCATGAGCTATCTATTTATACGTATGTCCACCATGACGAACCTTGAAACCATAGAAATCGAATCAATTATGTATGTCTCCTAACCAAACCTCTCCTGGACTCTCGATTGCAATAAACTGGCCCGCAGGGCTTTTTGAGTGTTATGTTAAACAACTTACCGATTACAATTCCTCGGACGATCAGAGATTGCCCCGGCTGCAGCTGATTTCCTTCGAGTTTGGCTAAATAAGGGACTGGCTGAATTAAAATCATTATTTTAATATAAATCTATTCCAACATTAGATAAGAATGACTTACAAAACTGTTGTTTCTGCCCGTAATGGAGTCCTTTTTGGTGATCTTTTTCTTGTGCAATCCTAGGATCTTCCGCAGGACTGCGGACATTCTTCTCTGCATTGAAAAAGAGTAAACAATCACCGTAAAAGCAAAAGAATATAAAGGGAATGTGATGTTCAATCAGGTATAAAATCGATCGGAAACCTTAGGCCTTGACTAATTGCGCAACTAATTAATGGAGAAAAAGAAAAACAAAGCTTTTTTGAATGCAACGATGTAAATAAAAGTAAACTTAACGTTATAGATTTGATTAGGAGACATGTATAAAAGATTTGATTTTTATGGTTTCATGGTTTGTAATCGATCTCTGAATAATGGACAGGAATGAGAGGCCCGAGAAATAGACTCATTGCTGGGGAGGATTGAATTTAATCAAAATTAATTTTGTTTAAAAATACTGAACCCAAACGTCTATGAATGCCGTGAAAGGTCGAGTTGTTTTTGTACTTTGAAAAGTAAAACTAAAGATTGTGCAAGCCCCTCTTTTTCTGACCGCGTTTTCCGATGGCATCCGGCTTCAGAATATGATCGAATCCACAAAAAACCATGACTTTGATCTCCAGCTGGAAAAGTCGCTCCCCAAACTTATTGAAGAGGAGCCGAAAAAAAGGACGAAATTCGACGGGAACGGGTTTTGTGAAGCTGAACCCCTTCATTCCGCAGAGCCCCCTCCTTTTTTAAAATCTTTATAACAACTGATTTAACTGTACGACTACAAAATAACTTATTACTTAGTCAATAAATACGTCCCCTCGGGGCTTATTTCAGTGACGGGCAAGCGAACATAACATTACCTTGGTTTGTGCTTTGCTTAGTTTATCAGAATAGAAATTACTTCCAGAAAAATAAAGCTTAAAATTCAATATTAACTTAAAAAAACCTTGATTTGGCTAATTTGGGAGACCAGATATTAAACCTTTAAAAGCATACAAAGGATATTCGGAAAGCTCACAGATTAACATAATAAAGGGTAGAAGAACCGTTTTTTCCACTTTTTTGTCTCTCGAATCAAATTGCATTAAATTTTTTTAATGTAGTGTTTTTTTAAATGTTTCTTTTACAAAACTTATTGTAGATTAATTATGCAAATTTGTCAACATTACTTTTAAAAAAATAAAAATGCCTTTTTCTGCTGTTTATTTTGCCACCTCTTTTTAAAATTTTAACCCATTTTGCTCCAAAAAATTAAATTGAAATATCGGAAAATGGAACGTTGACCTTCAGCTAAGCAGGTCACCGTCCTGCGTGGATGTCCCGTCCATTTTCGCCTTTCATTGTTTCCTTTCCTTCTCCTGATATGGTCAACTTTTATTTGATCAACTTCTTCTTGGCCTCTACGGCCATTTTCTCAGCTATCGTTGCCTTAGGGCTTTTTGTTTATGTCATCTACAACCATTCTGACAGTGTGGTCAGTAAGTTCTTAATTAAATCCGTCTTCATGTTGAGTTGATTCAGCCCGAAGTGGAAGAAACGCTCAAATATCCGATATCAGATCACAGATCCCAATGGAGTCGATGGGATTGGAGAGTATGAGTAAGCCGAAAAGACAAGCAGAATACGACTTTGAGACCATCGAACAGCCTTCGTCGTCTACCACCGAATACAGCTCTTACGAGACCATCGAACCTCTGGCCGAGAAGATAATCGTCCATCCAGAATGTCATTCCTCTGACGGAAAATGCTGAAGAAAAGCATAAAATAAAAACTGATAAGATCTCGTAAGATTTATTTTTGTATTGTTACAGTATTTGAAATGAAAGCCAAATAATTAAATTAGGCCAGACCAGTGAGAGAAAAGACCCGTGTTTTTGAAAGAATTCTATTCCTAACAGACAATCTCGTTTTCCCCATCCTCAATTAGTCGCTGCGTCTGTTCGCTGGACCGAATCTCCCTCAGCTGGGCCTTCCTGGCCCCATTTTGAGGATCGGGAAGGGCGGGGGTGCCCAGGCCCGGATTCCTGGATTTGGTGGACGCTTTGCCTGAGGCAAGACGTCGTTTCGAATTCCATTTCCTTAGGGGTTGAGGACAGCAGAATCCAAAAGTTTCCAGAAACTCGCGACGGAATAGATTGGACATGGTGGAGTAGAGGATGAAGTTGACCGAGGAGTTGAGCAGGGACAGCAAGTCGAGGATGTTCCCCAGGTAATACATCGCAAATCTCATCTCGGGCTTGATCCCGATTGCGAAAACGAGGATCCCTGAAATACGAACATATTGCTGGTGGTTGTTTCCACTGAATTGTGTAACAAAAGGCCTAATTGCTCTATGTATATCAGCGCCCATTCATCGGGATTCATAACCAATGTATAAGAGTGAAGATACAAGATTTTTAGAGAAAACTAAACATTTTTCTGAATTTACTTTTAACAATAAAAGTGTATTTCTATGGGGTATGGAGTTATAGATCGAGACGTACATATATCAAAAAATCGCAAAACGTTTTTGCATTCAGGAAATGCAAAAATTAGCTGATCAATACTCTGTCGACAGAGAGCTCTGTCCGGAGTCGGACGATTGGGGCCCCAATCGTCAATTGGGGAAACCGAAAATTATTATTTTTCTTCGATGTGTGAAATTAGGATAATCGAAGCGCTGATTTCGAAAATGACATTCATTTTTTATCTTTACTTTTTTCCTTACGTTAAGTAGTACTGTAAAGTAGCATTTTTTGAATTTTTTTCATAAATAATCGAATTAGGGGTTTTCGATGGTGCTGATTTCGAAAATCTTATTCATTTTTTCGGATTTGAAAGCAGCACCACCGCGGAACTTGAAGTTTTTATAAGTGATTTTGAGTTTCCTGTGTTGGCGCTCAGAAAAGCAGTCAGAAAGAAGAAGATGGGCGGGTTTTTGCCTGAACGAAAGATTTTTCTCCGCCGACGCGGGAAGTAGTGTATTTGGCGGAGACTTTTAATAGCTTTTTGGGTCATCACACCGATCTTAAACGCTTTATTGTGATTTCTGATGGTTGAACAAAGGACATATGCTGATTTCTATGTTGATCAAGCGTTTGGCGAAGTTATGGCGGACACTTGCCATATCGGCGGAGCCCATAACTCAGCTGCGAACAAGAACTGGCCAAACACAATTTTTATGGGTTGGTTAGCATTCAGTTCTGCTGGTATCGTATGCCCTCCAAAATTTCGTCGCCAAGCCTTGGCAAAAGTTTAGCCATCGGCGAACCACGTGGTGCACCAAAAAACAACAAAATATTCTTCATTCAAATTTCCCTTTGCCCTGCTGTTTCCGCACGGTGCGCTCGGAGTTTATCGGTGTTGCAACGACTGCAGTGCACCGTGCAGTCGCTAAATACGATCGCATAGCGCTGTCTCCGGCCTTCTGATCCCAAGTGCAAAAAATCTGAGGACTTTCCGGAAGTTTCAGCATCACAATAAAGCGTTTAAAACTCAATTTCTGAGTCAGTGAATCTGCCGCCAGTTAGGCGTGGACATTCAAAAAAATCGATTTTGAGATTTTTGTTTTAAAATGACCGGGGGCATCCTACTAGCACATAACCATAACATTTTTGCCCAATTCTCCCGTTAACCTACTGTAATTTACAATAATATGATTTTACAGTAATCGGATATTACTCAAAAAGTACGCATCGTAATTGGCTGAAATCGGTACTATAAAGGTTTTGGCACCTTGGCATTACAATAGATGTCGAATTTTGGCTGTCGGGTTACTGTAACATAGTGAAACCTTGGTTCGGCCGCACAAAATCGGCCATAAAAAATTTGTTTCTGAAAACCCACAGCCAATTTTTGGATATGTTAATAAGAATTTTACGGAGATTCCGAAAATCGAATAACCGTCAGCTTAACGACAAAAAGAAAAATTTTACGGCCGATTTTTAACGGCCGAAACCTTGTTTTTCTATGTTACAGTAACTTTGGCTCCGAAAAATCGCTTTCGTTGAATTGAGTATGCTCGAAAACCCTATCTATTTTAGTTTTACCGTTTTTCTGCAACTGAGCTTGCTGGAAAATCTTATAAAAGCAAAACGCTCATTTTACCTTCAAAAAATACGTTAAAATTTGCATTACCGCCTTGGATATAGTCTTATATGGCTTAAATGTGTATAACAAACCCATCTGGGTCGATTTCCTAAGTTTCTATGCAGCCTCTCACATTTTTCGTCCAGTGGGAATCGAACCCGGGACCTTCAGATTACAAATTTTGACCAAAATCCACTATACCACGAAAATGGTGTTATGACTTTTTGCACTTTTTTTAAATGTTTCTATAGCAGAATTTTATGCTTATTAACATATCCAAAAATTGGCTGTGGGTTTTCAGAAACAAATTTTTTATGGCCGATTTTGTGCGGCCGAACCAAGGTTTCACTATGTTACAGTAACCCGACAGCCAAAATTCGACATCTATTGTAATGCCAAGGTGCCAAAACCTTTATAGTACCGATTTCAGCCAATTACGATGCGTACTTTTTGAGTAATATCCGATTACTGTAAAATCATATTATTGTAAATTACAGTAGGTTAACGGGAGAATTGGGCAAAAATGTTATGGTTATGTGCTAGTAGGATGCCCCCGGTCATTTTAAAACAAAAATCTCAAAATCGATTTTTTTGAATGTCCACGGCTGATACAGTGACTCAGAAATCGTGTTTTAAGATCAATGTGAAGACCAAAAAAGCGATTAGAAGTCTCCGCCGAATACACTACTCTTCGTGTCGGCGGAGGAAAATCTTTTTTCAGACAGAAAACCGCCCATCTTCTTCTTTTCACTGCAAAAAGAATTTTTTGGATATAAGGATGGTGACCTACAAATCAAGTCGGGTTTCGTGGCCAGAAACCGCCATTTCTTGTCTGTTAGGCCTAGACAAGAAATGCGCAATTCTTGTCTGAACAGAGAAAAAAATCTTCACGGGGAGAGACTAGAACTCTGGCCACGAAACCCGGTTTGATTTGTATGTCACCATCCGTATATCTTTGCTGAGCGCCAAGAAATCGACAAAAAGTTTCCGCGGAATTTCTTGAGACATCCTATACATATCAGGTTACTATGTAGTACCATAAAGAGAAAACATGAGCATGAGTTTCGAAATCAGCACCTTCGAAACTAAATCAATTGCGAAAAAGCCCAAAAAATTACTGCTTTGAAGTACCATTTCAGAAAAAGGTAACAGTCACTGAGGTGCTTGGCCATGTGCTTGGCAAGCGATTTTATGTTCAAAAGGACGGCTTCTCGCGCCTTTGGGTTATAATCGGCCTTTTATTCGTCTTTGGGTCATCTTTTTCGATTTACTTCCTTAATTAAAAAGATTCATGTCACAAATAGTCAGTTGTCAGAAATATTTTGACTTTTTTTCTGAAACCGTTGTATCCACACCCTTATGTGAAGGCTGCAGGTGTCTGAATACGAATTGAAACTGACATAGAGAGCTCAGTAATCGTTTCAGCCAGTCGGTAAAATAGATAAACCGCCAATGATTCAAGCCAAATAAGACTGACCTTGGGGGAGCTCTGTTATCAAGAACAAGGCGACGATCATGGTGAGCATGGCAGTTGTCCTTTCGGCTTGAGTCTTTCCGGTGCTCGCACTTGTTTTTCCACAATTACTGCCACTTGCACTTCCACTATTGTTGGCACATAGACGAGATCGTCGTTCTCGGGCTTCCACCAACATCCTCACCAGTAATGTCATAAACACCGTCAACAAGAGACAGGGAATCAGCTTCAACATTATCCCTGTAATGTTTGGGAAGGTGAAAAATGTATTCAACTTACCAGCCACCCAGAAACTAAATCTTTCCCAAGAACAATTCCAGAAGACGGGCTGCCCGATTGTGTACGAGTTTATGAGTTCATCTTCTTTGTAAAACTTGGCATAAGTGGATCCATTCTTGAGGCAATGATGAGGTACTTCTGCAGGTCCCTTGTCCTCAATCTCGTATCTCAACATATTTGGGGCAGCGCCCACCAACGAGAAGAGGAGAGCCAAGAACACCGAGATTATGGCCGATCGGTAGTTGTTCCATCGGCTTGACCCCGTGTTGGAGCTATCTCTTAGCACAAAGAACCGAAGAACAGCCATGTTCACGGTCAGCCAAAGGCTGGCCGAATGAACAAAGACCGAGAGCAGGGCGTAGACCAAGGTAAAGACCACCCAGCCATAGGTGTAGTAGATGGGATTACAATCTTCCACCTGCAATTCATTTTTAATGAACTTTTATGTTTTGTTTTTTAGCATGACATCTCTATTCGGAGTGAGTATAAGAACCGAAGATGAGTGAATTCAATGCCCCGGGGGCTCCCATGTATAGTAATCCCCAATTCCATTACCACTCCCTAATTAGCAACTTACTTGCTTGAAGACGAAGTACGAGGCCATTAGTGTCATGTCACAAATGGCTATAGCGACCAGAAACACATTAAAAGGATTCCTCCGCATCGCCGGTCGCATCAGAACAACGACGATGCAGATGTTGGAAAGGACCCCGAGGATACAAAGGAACTTGTAGATGAGAACATGGAACTGGTTGTAGAAGGAGAGGACGGGTTGGAGAAGCTGAAAGATTGTGTTCTGATTATGTCTGATATCCCTTCTTCAAGACACTCATTCGGCTACTTGAAGAATATTTTCCGCTTTTCAATTCGATGGGATTTCTGAAGCGTGTTTCCGTCCCTTAAAGAAGGGAAGTGCGGCTTGTAACCTGTGCGTCCATTTTATGTAACTCGACGTCATCGACAGCGGGACCGCCTCGGGGTATGCAATTAGAAGCCCAGATGAAGCTGATTATATTGGGAAGAAAGGGACCACGGCCTTTCATTAACTTGCCCTCGAGGGTATTTTAGTCCGCCCAAATATAAATCCACCAAAACTTTATCCCCGCAAGGCGCCCGAAGAAACGGTCAGCGCAATCTCGGCACAGAAATGAATCAAACAAAGTGATCGTGATAAAGTGCGCGTTTATTGGAAACAAGGCAGAATTATATAAGTATATATTTCATTTTTGTGCATTCTCGGGATGTTCTTTCTTTTCCGATGATACAAAAAAAATGATTAGATCTTTAAAAACCCCTGGAATTGCTTAAAAAAGTTGGAAGAAAGTAGAATTACTGTAAATGAAAGGGAAACTGACCTCTTCATACCGGATGATGGCCTGCTCGATCTTGTCTGGAGTCAGGTCCTTGCAAGTCCCCATGCCCATTCATTCATCTGCTCATCTAAATCTTCCAAAAATATCAAGTATAAGGTCAGCCCATGATTGGGTCATCGAGCGACACATAATTAAATGGAAATGGAAGAGAAGAGGGCTTACAAACTCGGCTCGGACCCTCAGGCATTGGAATCAAAGCCGGCCTTTACAACTCTATTTATTCACTTCTGAATAAGGTCGTGGGACAGTTGTCGGTCGAGAAACAAACGTCCTAATTATGACACAACTGTCCGTCTTAAGCGAGTGTTAAGGGGACGGCCCGATCTCTAAACGGCCTGAGGCGGAAATCGTGAAACAAATGTCTGGGTGTAATTTGAATAACCTCACATGATATGAACTAATATACAGGAAAAATAACCGCGCCATTATTAGTCCGTTCGTAAAGTCGCTGGAATGATTTCGACGACGTGCACTGTGCAAGAAAAGTTTGGGTGCACCTATTGCACGGCGCAAAAAGCCGAAAATTGCACAGTGCAAAGTGAACTTTTGTTTTCGCAGAGTGCATGTTTGCGAACGGACGACTATTGTCATTGAGTAGCTAAGGACCATCAAAAAACGAATCCTCACAAACAAATGAGTAAGTTTAGTGCTTTCGAAAATTATCAAAACGCGGTGACGAATGAGGAAATGACAGATGGACAGAAACAGAAGGCAAAAATGATCCGTTGGATATGTTGTCCAAGAAGAAATGATTGATCCGAAAGAGAAAGGCAACAAAATAACAAGAAATGGCAAGGTCACCAACGGAGTTCGGCTTCGAGCCCGGTGAAGTTAATACGGTATCAGCACGCGTTGGAGTGCACATGTGTAAATTTATATTTCATGCACTATACGAAGACCCGAATGAAACAAAATGGAGAATCGGCGGGGACCTGGCGGAGGAGGATCCCAAGTCGTATGTTTTGTATACCTGGTTCTGGTGGTTTACCAAAGACAGTCCTCAATATGAAGATGGAATTACCGTTCGGACTTGAGTTGCCCCGCCAGTCCTCGATACGAAGACAAAGTGTATAGTGACCACAAAAAATAATAGGTAAATGAATTACTGCAATAGTACCACACTTACAAATAATGTTCACAATGTATCCCAACAATCTGGAATTTGCTGGGCTCCGATTGTCGCCATATGGGCGATTTACAAAATAAGGAAAAGAGGAGGGTAAGTTACGTTGAAAACACATTAAGAGAAACGATTTGGTAAATCAGACAGTTAGCCATTAAGAAAGAAATTAACGTTGAGATTATTTTGATCTTTTTCAAAAATGGTGACCAAAGGCATCCAAAAGGAAAAGAAATTATGTCCTTAACTTCCGATTCTGAAAGTCCTTCCGATTCTGGATCCTACAATATAACAAAGGGCTGACGTTTTATAAAATGCTTCCGGCTTTCTAAATAAACATTCCGAAGATCTTCAGATACGAAATGTTGTAATCCAGATTGGAGGCCCTTCCATCTCCCGTAAACATAATTACCGTAACCACTCAACGACTGTCAGATGTCTCCGCGAGCCATAAAAACGATGAGTTATCTCCAAATTATGAGACAAACCCCGAGGCCCTTTCCTTTCGAGGTTTGGGGGATGGCTGAAGCAAGGGCCCAATCCAGCCGCGACAACCAACAAAGATGCCCTGAGGCAAGGCTTAGCTGGGAAAGTTTGGGACCGTGAACACGGTGGCCTAAGGCAATGCGGGGACTTTTTGGAAACTTGACTTGGAGGAACATAAGCCCGCCCCCCCCCCCCCTTTTTTTGGGATAGCCGCTGGTCTGCGTTTGACGGATTTTCCTTCTCGTTCTCGCCTTTTCCCTTCCCTTAAATACTAAAGAGGATGGCCTAGAAACAAGATTCGCTTTTGAATATTTCCTTTCATCTCCTTTTCGAATGACGGATATATTTCTCTCATCATCGGCCGTCCGTTTATTGTTTTGCTCAGTAATCTCCTTCCGCGAGTAAATACCTGCAATTTCTACGAAGCTGTCTTCTACGGCCATTACTGGACAAGTCCATAAATACAAGAACTCGCTTTAAGCAAGCTGGTAAAATTTGAAATAAAGATTCTTAGACAGCCATGTGATTGGTGCCCCCCCCCCCTCCCCCATTACCCCCACTTTGTAGTCATCATTTAGTTTGCAGCCCCACGAATACTACATAGTAATCAACCAAAGGAAGGGTTACGAGGTCAGCAGCATGTGTAATTACTTGTTCAAAATGATGGTAAACAAGTCGATCTACCATAAAAGACTAGCCGCTGTTCCCGCACTGTCTTTTTGTCAATGCCCTCAGGGCACAAAAAGCCAATTATGGTTGAGAATAAAGCTGTCGTGAACCGCGCTTAAACGCCGTCCAAATATTCTATTCAAACATACGAATTCATGAAGACGGACATCTCTGAAGGCCTTCAGGTGGTTTATCCAAACAAATAAACAATTATCAACAGATTGAGATAGGACGATGGTTACGAACACTAAAGGAGGGACGGTTGATCTACCTGTTTGGATAATTGTTGCTTGCCTTTTTACCCGTTGGATTTAATTATTGAAAACAACCGTAATTTTATATCCCCATGTCGGCCTTCTGCCCTCCTTTTAGCACACTTCCAACAACTTTTAAGAGGAAAAATAAAAAATTTACAACATGAGTATGGCCGAGCATAAACATCACACATGGCATGCTGATTGGATTCAGAGGAAAGGATTTGTTTTTGGGAGGCATGACCCCTTACGTAATACAATAATGAACATAATACAATAACAAAGGTCAAAAATCCTTTTAAAATCACTGAACATTTCAAAGATTGGACACTTGATGTAACCTCCTCGAAGCAATTCTTGTCATCATGAAACAACAGACTCCTCTTGGAAACTTCAACTCTTTTGTGGAAGTTTTAAGGCTCCCAGAACTCTTTTAATAAAGCTAATGGACCAGACAAGTTCCACTGCCCTTAAATGAAGGCCTTAAGACGGACTTGGCATCTTCCAGGATGTTAAAATAGTCCGACTCCTGACACTTAAAACTCCGAAATCGGAGCCGTCTTCTAATTAAAGGGAATTTGAAGCCCCGAAGTTGGGGAGACAAAACCCGGCACCGGAATTTCTCCAATTACAAGCTGATAGTTGCACATTTTTGAGTTGATCCCCGTTTTCTTTTGCAATTGAGAAAGAGAAATAATTCGGAAGTCGTTATCGGCCGGAATTGACACCATTTGTGTCGATTTAGGTGTGAAACCAGATTCTTTTTGGTTAATGAAACTTGGATATAAAAATTGAAGTGTTATCACAGATGCCGGATCATAAACACTTGCTTATTCTTTGTGCCAAAAGTTAAAAAAAGAAACAAATCTCATTAATCAAACTGTTTTCTGAGTGTCGGATAACATGCCTCTAATCCATTTATCAGCCTCTCCCTTCCCAGACCGGGCTGATTTCTTCTTTTTCATTTAAATGCAAATCCGCGATAACTCCCTGAAGCAATAATAAATACTCGGGAGGCCGATCATCGAATATAAATTCTCTGGTGGCGGAGAAGCGACTCCCTGATGCTTTGGTTCTTGTTGGTGGGATATGTGCCTGGAATGATGGCCAGTCTTTTGTATGTGGACAGTGATTCGAAGTGTGTCAGAGAACTATGCCCTGGGGCAGATTACTTTCATTATTACAACTGCAACGGAAGCAGATGTGATTTCCATCTTCAGGTATCATATTTTTTAGAATTGCGATTAATTATTATTTCAGCCGTGGTTGTTTGCAGTGGTTGCATTAATTGTAATATCATTCCTACTGTCAGTTGTGTGCACATTACTGAACTGCATTTGTTGCACAGACAGACGCTGAAGCCATGCCAATCACAATCTGATGCGGGTCTCTTACCATCTTTGGAACACAAATTATTACGACAATCTTTCGGCATATGAAAATAATTAATTCTCGTTTATAATGCAATTTATTCTTTTGGAAATTAAATTAACAATGATGCAATTAATATTCGCCAGGACTGTGGTCAGTTAGAGGAGATCTGGGTTCGTTGTTATTGGGTGGAGGAGAAGAGCCGGGCTCCGGGCCTGATTCAGGGAGGTCCCCCTCATTGGTGAGGTCGGCGGTGGTGTCGATGCACTCGTCGAATATCTTCCGCAATTCCTCTTCGGTCTTGGTCTTTCCTCTCTCTTGAACAGGGGATTTGAGTTGATTATTTCCTTCTTCTTCGTCATCTGTGGCCCACAATTGATTGGCCAAGTCTTCATTGGTGTCATCGCCAGATCTTTGGCCCCCTCCATCAGGCTCGACGATCTCACTGATCTCTTCTTCAGCCGAACGATCCCCATTTGGAAGAACTGGACTCTTGGGGACATCGCTTTCGTCTTCGTAATTCCGAGGAGCATCAGAATCACTGTCAGAGATGTCGACTCCAGCCATTTCAGCCAGAGTCTGGTCCCCTTCCCCTTGACCCAGGTTCTCATTTTCATCCTGCATATCTTGCAGTTCCTGTAGATATTGTTCATCACTGGGATCAAGTTCAGGTTCCACGAATTCGACTCCCTCTTTCTGGGCTGCTTCTCGGAGTAGATCCATCTGCATTTTCCTGTCCATTAATCTCTGTTGTCGTTCCCTTTCTTCTCTGATTGCTCTCAACTCCTCTTCTTCTTCCTGTTGTTTCAAGGCCATCTCATCTTCAAATTCGGCAAATATCTCCCTCAGTTTGGCGTTAGGGTCCAGCTTGTGTTTAATAAATATTAACGCCTCTTCTTCGTCGTTATATACACCCATCTGTTTTCTCAACGCTTGCGCATCAAACACGGTGAATCCCTGTAAAAATACTCACATTTATTTATATTAACTTACCTGCAATAACCAAAAATTGTGACTAAAATCATCGAAAGGAATGAAATACTGTTCTTCGTTGAACTCTCCGTATTCTGGAACCGTGTATACATAAGTGTTTCCTTCGTCGGTGGAGACTCCAAGATGAAGACCATCCGGGGAGAAACAAAGCGAGCATACCTGCAAAAAGAAATTAATAAAATGATTGTGACCCTACAGCTTCATTCTCATACTGGAATCTGTGCACAACTTCATCTCGTCCCAATTCCCAGATACAAACAGTGCTGTCGTCAGAAGTCGTCGCAAATCTTTCGCCATTTGATGCCGAACATAAAGCAATTTTATTTACAGATCCTTCGTGTGCGCAATAAGAACGTATCTTACTCCAGGTCGTTTCCGGTCCCAAATCCTCCCTAAAGCAGATATAAATTCACCAGAACCATTTACCAAGAATATAATTGGACTGCTCCGCGTTCCTCGGCCACTAAAAGTTGGTTGTCGGCAACAAATGCAATATCAGTAACACAACTAAAGCAACATTCGGTGGTTGAGATCAAGGTGAGGGTGTCACCGTCGTGTAGATGGACGGAGCCTTTGTCATCGCCAAAGGCAATAATACGACCATTTGAACTCTAAACATGTAAAATAAACCCTTGGAATTACATACCACAGTTAAGCAGGTAGGAATCGCATTCTCCGCGGTATCAACCACCAAAATTGGGTCTCCGTGAACTGAATAATGACCTAATTTCCCGTCGGATGTACCTAAAAAATAAACCTTCCACATATTAAAGATAACACACCATATAAAATCAACTCTCGTTCAGACAGATAACGAGAGAATAAGGCATTTGGAACTTCTATCCTCTTTAAGCTCAGTTGCTCCGTTCCTTCATCGTACGCCATTTGATAGATCGATGAAAAAGCAGTTGTTGCCAGAATAGCTGAGAAAAGTTCTTTTGCAAATTAGTACTTACTCAACTCATCGCCCCATCCATTTACCGAAACATCAAGCAAGGGACCATCAAAAGGTTCAATCGTTTTATTAAGTCCCATTTGGAAACTGTTATCATAATCCAGTCTAAAAAATATCAAAAAACCATTTGGCGACCCACATTGCCCATACTTGCATGGCATCATGTTTAAATGTAAGCATACCATGAAGGCCAGTCCTTGTGTCCCGAAGAAAGGCGGTCTGGATTACATATTTCCTTTCAGATCCGGTAGCTAAAATTTAAATATAATTTACCAATTGGAAAATAAAACTAACCATTCGTTCCTTTAAATACAAGTTTATAACTCTTGTCTAGTATCATCCTGTCAAAACTTATGGTAGTCAGATTCCGTATTTTATACTTTTTTCTCTCAAATATTCTCAAGCTGCGGCCGACTCTCCACAAAGTTGGACATTTTATACCATCGCATTGTATAAAATAGAAAAATAAAGCAAAACATCGATGTCTGAAACAATGCTTGATTGAGCTTGAATACTAAATTAGAAAAACATTAAAGTGCGTCCGACACTTTTGGAGGTTTCGTAACAACTTTAAACGTGAGTCAGCTACTTTAAATTGCATTCTTACTCTCTCTTTCTACCCTTTTTGTGAGATTTGATTCGAGCTATGAGTTCTTCCGAAACATTATTAAATGAAGCTTTGGCCTATTCGCAACAAGGTCTAATTTATCTTGATGAGGGAAACCAGGTAAGATCCCTTTGGGGATTATATTTTTTCATTAGGATGGAGCCAAGGCCATGCTCTCAATGGCTGAAAAAATACTCTCGATGATTGATGACACAAGCAAAGAAAATGAACGATATGATACCACATTGAATGTTGTAAATGCACTAAAAGAAAAGATAGGCTCTGACGTCTCCCTCAAACATAATGTGTCATGCGACTTCACAGAAACGCTAGATGCCGAGCTTCTCTTTTGGCTACCTGATGGCGTTCAATTGGTGACAATTAAAGTATGCCATTAACATAAGTTATAGCGTTTTTTAAGGGCGAAGAGACGGCCGCAGCTCCCTCTCCCCCAACCTCGTTAGCCATCTTCAGAGTAGAGTCTCCGCAGAAACAAAGCAAGATGTACCCAGATCTTAATGATTCAGTTCCACAAGCCATAATCCAAATTGGTCCTTGGGCATACCCCCTTATTCCGGATCAAAGCATCATCATGAAGAATGAACTTGGAGTTTATGTTGTCCCAAACCCTACCGATGAACTTCCTGGTACGTTTCTACAGGGCGTCTCAAGAATTGTGCTCTTTTTCATGTTCTGCAGTTTGACCTGCATTTTTAACTACCCCTTTCATTCGAAGGCATACGCCGAGGACTCCGCCGAACCAATAAAAAAGTTACTTTTTCACACAAAACCGCCAAACTACAAAAACAATGCCTGAAAAAATCTTGGGTTTAACTGTAAAACAAAAAAATTTACTCGCCGATGAAAACGGGCAAAATTCTTGAGACACGGTGTAGAATTTTCGTCAATAAAAATTTAAGTCATCCGCTTACAGATATGTGTGTTGGAATTATTTTGCCACGGGATTTGAAGGAGAGTTTGGAAAGGGATCTCGTCAAAGTGTTACAAGTGTATGCTACTGTCAGAGAAAGCGACGTTGTAAGCCAAATGACGCAGGAAAAGAGGGAGCGGACTAGTGAAAAGATAGCGGCATTCCTTCAGCAAAGTGGAGAGAAATTCGCCCTCAAGGTTCAGAAAGTTTCGATCTCAGCGGGAACATTAATAAACGATCAAGGGGAGAAGATGAGAGCAGGGATGACTCCAACGGAACGCCCCGTCAACATGAACCCAGTCATAAAATACGGCGTCTTGGTCGGTTATAAGGGAAGCAAAGCCTTTGCCAAATTGACAAGAGCGATATGTGAGTGGTTAACAAAACTAAAAGGTTCCTTTACAGTGGACAAAGTCGGAGAAGTTGGAGTCAATATCGGCCGAAAAGTCGCCAGTGGAATGAAAGGTCACAATGAAAAGGGAGCTGGTCGAGTGTTGAGCGGCTCAGCAAATATTATCGGCGGAGGAATAGCTGGTGTCAGTGTGGCTTGGATTGCCCTTGAAGAGGCATCCAAACAATTGTTCAAGAACTTCTCGGATGAGACCGTTCAAGTCGTTAAAGTTAAGTATGGAGATCAGGCATCCACTACATCACACCAAGCGCTGCATGCGGTCGGGCACACTACCTTGAGTGCTTTTCAATTATGGGATTTGGGGCCAAGATCAGTGGCCGGACGAATGGTCAGACATGCTGGAATCCAGGTAGTCAGAGATCTCGGTTCCGAAACTGACGCTAACAAAAACTCTGCCATACTAAAAATAGGCACCTCCAAAAAAAATTGATTTCGCTTAATACATACTAATAAAATTTTATCTACTTAACAAAGTGGCCGAGGTTAAAAATCCAGCATGAGATGGCTGTTTGTCGGGAGAAGCGATGAGAGCTGAGGTCTTCTTGTCGTTATATTGAGTTGCACTTTCATTCGCCGATATAATCTCGTTCTGGGCATTTCTTCTGATTGTTTTCCTGGACGATTTACTTTTTTCCATATCCGAAATGTCGTATATTATTGGCGTCTCAGCCTAAACATATATCATATCCATGCATAATGTTCCCACCTTATACGTAGTTCCAATCAACTCAATTGTTCTGATGTTGATGAAATCGTACTCGCTCAGGGTTGCACACAAATCTTGGGCCTGTTCAACACATGGGGAAAAGCTGACCAACCGGGAAACTCGAGAGCGATCAAAGGCGGCGATCGCATTGGCAACAGCCAAACAAGGAGCCGGGAGATCGAGGAACACTGCTGAACACTGCCCTTGAACTTGGAATCCAGCCTGGGTAACATCTCGCAGAGCCGGTATGATACGATCCGAAAAGCCATGAGCTTTGGCCTCGGTCTCAATCTTCTTGACCTGAGGCTCTTCAATGTCATGAGTGTAGACCTTCCCGTGGGCTCCCACAGCAACGGCCAGACCATGAGTTAGACTTCCCGAACCTGTTCCCGATTCGCAGACAATGTCACCAGGAACAATGTCAAGCAGGTTTATGATCATAGAAACCTCCTGGCCGTACAGAATCTGCGTGTGCCTCTTTAACACCTTTGTCCATATCGCTGGGAAAGGCCGCAAAGCATAGATTGAACCTGCAGTCGCCGACAATTTTGTGCCATATCTAAAAACGAAGACAGTATTAAAAACGCGTTTTCTTACAAATCATAGTTTGGCCCGGATTGTTAAAATAGGTATCTCAGAATTAAGCGAAAATTGGTCAAACACCACTGGACATAGAATATTCGCTTTTTTGTTTTTACTTTTTTTTTTTAAATAAAAACAGAAGAATTTAAAAAATTTTTCAGAAAACCTTTTATCTCCCGCTTTATATGACGGATTACTGCAATTTTTTCTCAAAAAATATGTCCTAAACAAGAAAACGAAGCGATATTTTAGAGTGAATCGAGTTTAGGTGTATGTTTTCGATTATGTAGAACATCCTTGTATTAGGTTGATGCAAAAGGAATTGCGGATTTTTTAATTTATTCGTATTTTTTTATAGAATAGCTCAATTCAAAAATGGAAAAAGGTATATAGTAGTAAATTTTAAGAGGATTTTTTCTGTATATATGCTATTCTTATAAAGGTTATCAAGCGTTACCATAAGTTACCATGAAAGTAACCTAAATATGTTAGTATATTTTAAACCAATTTTTTTACATATTTTTTTGCGGCTTTATCCATTTTTGAAAATATTTTGATAAAATACACTATATTCTATCAAAAAACAAAAAAAAACCCATTTTCGGCAAAGCGTTAAAACGCTATCCCAAAAATTCAATTTCAGCAAATTTTACAAATTGTGTCATATCTTTTTTTTAATAAGTCCAAAATAAAAAATTCTTTTTGCTTTCGATTAGTAACAACATTTTTAAGATTTTTGTGACAAAAAACATCAAAATCAAAAAATTTATTTTTTTGACATTTTTTTACCAAAAAATAAAATTCAAGATTTTGATGTCTTTTTTTCACGAAAGCCTTAAAAATGTTGTTACTAATCGAAAGCAAAAAGAATTTTTTATTTTGGACTTATTAAAAAAAAGATATGACACAATTTGTAAAATTTGCTGAAATTGAATTTTTGGGATAGCGTTTTAACGCTTTGCCAAAAATGGGGTTTTTTTTTGTTTTTTGATAGAATATAGTGTATTTTATCAAAATATTTTCAAAAATGGATAAAGCCGCAAAAAAATATGTAAAAAAATTGGTTTAAAATATACTAACATATTTAGGTTACTTTCATGGTAACTTATGGTAACGTTTGATAACCTTTATAAGAATAGCATATATACAGAAAAAATCCTCTTAAAATTTACTACTATATACCTTTTTCCATTTTTGAATTGAGCTATTCTATAAAAAAATACGAATAAATTAAAAAATCCGCAATTCCTTTTGCATCAACCTAATAATTATGACCAAAAACTAAAAATCACATCTAAGCCTAGAGGCAACAAACCATTTAGTGTCACCCATTTTTAAAACCTTCAAAACAACCCGTAATAACACTAAAAGAAAAGGAACTCAACAGAAGATAAAAATTACCGTTTTCCAATTAAAAACTCGTGTCTCAATGCCCCGGACTTCATGTTAATAGCCATTCCTCTCTTCACCGTTACAGCCACAATGTTATCAGGATCGCAGTAGATTAATACTTCGTCTCCTTCCTTGATGAAGTCATTATCGTTTACAAAATTTTGTACTAAAATTAAATATAGGACAATATAATTGCAATTTCATACCTAATAAATTACTGCGGATACGGACACTCATAATTAATTGAACTGAACTCCACCTTTGACCCCACCAATGTCAATCAAAACGGCTTTTCCTTTCTGTTCTAGAACAGTCAAAGCCTTTACAAGAACGTCTTGGTCGAGATTGTAGAAGGCTGTAAGTAAAATAAGTTGCGTAAATTTCTAAAAATTTCAAAGCTATCATAAAACAAATTACATTCGTTTCTGTTGCTTTCGTCCTCCACAATATCCGCAAAGGTGAGGACAGTACCAACTAATCCGCTGGACACACCCCAATCGTGTAAAAGTTGAGCCCACTCGTCTACTCTCCGCCAAAAAATGTGACAACGCTTTTTAGAAGAGTCTGTCCACTCAATGTGCTCTAAAGAATAATACTAGGCACAGAAAAAAATTACTTTGTTTTTCCAAATAGTCGAACACTGCCTGGATACCCTCCTCGTCGAGATTCCCTAAACTTTAAAATAGTTATACCAGTTACTCACGGCTCAGTTTAAGATTGCAAAAGAGTTCGCTTCTTCTGTATTCTACAACGTCGATGATAAAGATCTTGTTGAACTGACAATAATCAATTACTAACTGCCCCCAAGCCTGCAGTTGCTTCTCCCTGGTCAACAAGTTCGGTTGGATTCTAAATAAAAACATCAGAAAGCGATATAAAATTAATGGAATCATACAAGCACAACATTTAAAACTCACGTAAAAAAAGGAGGAAAATCGAAATGCCACGGCCACTGAAAACTCATATTTCACCTTCAATAGCCCATAACCTTAAAAATTAACGAGCGTTAGATATGAAAATTTGGATACATAACGTAAAAATTGTAACTAGCAATAAACCATACTACCACATTCATTATTATAGAAACCTCTTTTACAAAACAATTCTAAAGTCCTATCGGAAAAAAAATAATAATTATTTGATGTATCAGAACGCCACGAAACTCCTGATATTTGGCTCGGTCTTGCAGCGGAGGACGTGAATACGATAGAATTCTACGTTCGGTTTAGGCAGTTGGTGAAAATGAATTGAAAAATATTCTTTTTTGTTGAGTTTTAGCTCAACAAATGCTTCTGTACTTACGAGGGTTTACATTATTTTTCGTGTTTGATTTACGGCGACTTTAATTATTAATTTATTCTCCTTATTTTTAGTGGGTACGATGAAACTCAACATTGCTTACCCGGCCACCGGGTGTCAGAAATTGTATGAAGTTGACGACGAGAAGAAGCTCAGAATCTTTTACGAAAAGCGAATGGCACAAGAAGTCGAAGCTGATGCCCTCGGAGATGAGTGGAAGGTAAGATATATTCCATGCTTAGTTTTATTGTGAATTTAAGGGTTACATTCTTCGGATCACCGGTGGTAACGATAAACAAGGTTTCCCCATGAAGCAGGGTGTACTGACCAACGGCCGCGTTCGTCTCCTTCTCTCCAAGGGTCACTCTTGTTACCGTCAACGAAGAAAGGGAGAGCGAAAAAGAAAGTCTGTCAGAGGCTGTATTGTCGATGCCGCTCTTTCCGCTTTGTCTCTCATCATTGTCAAGAAGGGTAAGTTAAACTATATTACGGATTTGTGGTCTTTAGAAATGCAATTTATAGAGTTGGGTTACCTTCTCTTTATTGTTTTGCTATTTGCGATGCATTTTTGTTTTTAGGAGATGGCGAAATCGAAGGTCTTACGGACAAGACTATCGCTCGTGCCTGTGGTCCAAAGCGTGCCACCAAGATCCGTCGTCTGTTTAACCTGACTAAGGAAGATGATGTCCGAAAATACGTTCTGCGCAGAACCATCCAACCCAAAGAAGAAGGAAAGAAGGTTCACACCAAGGCCCCGAAAATTCAGAGACTTGTAACTCCCGCTCGTCTTCAACGAAAGAGAAGAATCGCCGCCCAGAAGGTTAAGAGACGCATCAAGAACCGCGAGGAAGCCGCTAACTACCAAAAGTTGTTGGCCAAGTACGCCAAGGAACGATTGGCTGAGAAGGCCGCTCGCCGTCGTTCATCAGCTTCTGCTTCCAAATCGGAAAGCAAGCACTCCGTGTCCAAGAAATAATACTATGATGTTAAGACTTTGTTTGTTGTTTCCATAAACATTTGTTTGAATTGTTGTGGAGTTGAAAGAAAAAGCCAAAGGCTTTTGGAATTCTAGTAATATCAGTCTGTCGGAAAAATAACGGCGGGTCGTCGCGCCTCGGAATCGCCCATCATCGCTTTGCGACTGCAAGCCGCGACTTGGGATTTGGTGCGCGATAGCGGCGAGGCGAGACATTTTGCTGCGACGACCCGCCGCACAGCGTTCTGTACTTTTTTGGAATGATTCCGACACCGATTTTTTCGAATTTTTCTAAAATATCCCGCATATACGCGGGTGTCGCGAGGGAATACTGTACGATTGACGTGTAAAATTTGCAGTGCTTATAGAGTAAAGAGAGATCTTTCCAACGACACAATTTACGTAAATTAATATGGAAAAAGAAATTTGTAATCAACGCTGAAAAATGACCGACTTTGGATTTTCGGCGCTAAAGATTGCCCTTAGGCAGATCTTTTAGAAGAAGTGGATGGTACCACCTTATGCGGAATTTAATTCTCTACAACATATCCAAAAACTACAAAATTTTACTGCTTTTCCGTCGAATTATGCCTCAAAAATGCAATTTTTGCACTAGTTTTACCAATATTTTTTAAATATTTGCACTTTAAGGGCATTATTACAAAAACAGAGTCGTACATATTGAAGCTTGCATGGTAGCTGGGGATACTGTTTAATTTTACCCTGTCATCTTTCTCCATCTTCAAGAACAACGGAGCTAAAGTTTGGTGCTTGGACCCAGCATAAAACTGCCCTAAGGGCGAATTTCAAAAATGCGATAGTGCCACTGAACATAGAATTTTTTGTACTACAGGTACGCCAAATTTGAGGAAAAAAATCAACGTTGGGAGTTTCCGGAATAGTTTGAAACATCGGAGCCTCATGAACACATTTACGCGTTCATGATGTTGCATGGATTTCTTGGAGCAGTCACAGAAGAAGGAATTGAATCATTGCCTTTTGAGCATGGCTGTTTGAACGCTTATTATACGTTAAGTGGCACTATCGCATTTTTGAAATTCGCCCTTAGGGCATTTTTATGCTGGGTCCAAACACCAAACTTTAGCTCCATTGTTCTTGAAGATGGAGAAAGATGACAGGGTAAAATTAAACAGTATGCTCAGCTACCATTATAGCTTCAATATGTACGACTCTGTTTTTGTAATAATGCCCTTAAAGTGCAAATATTTAAAAAATATTGGTAAAACTAGTGCAAAAATTGCATTTTTGAGGCATAATTCGACGGAAAAGCAGTAAAATTTTGAGTTTTTTGGATATGTTGTAGAGAATTAAATTCCGCATAAGGTGGTACCATCCAATTCTTCTAAAAGATCTGCCTAAGGGCAATCTTTAGCGCCGAAAATCCAAAGTCGGTCATTTTTCAGCGTTGATTACAAATTTCTTTTTCCATATTAATTTACGTAAGTTGTATCGTTGGAAAGATCTCTCTTTACTCTATAAGCACTGCAAATTTTACACGTCAATCATACAGTATTCCCTCGCGACACCCGCGTAAATGCGGGCTATTTTAGAAAAATTCGAAAAAATCGGTGTCGGAATCATTCCAATAAAGTACAGAACGCTGTGCGCCGTTTTTTTCGCGACAGACTGATAGAGTAGGGATGGATAGAAATTTTGTCGCTGTATTGAAATAGTCATAGAAGTTCTTTTATTTTTGCTGTCGGGTCGAATTGCGGTGCAAAAATGGGTTAGAAAACTCCAGCCATTTTTCAAAGTCTGCACTGCTTTTTCCCAAAATTTCCGCATCAGGACATTTCCGGAATTTGGACACTTCCGGAATGGCGGAATAGTGACACTTCCGGAATGGCGGAACAGTGACACTTCCGGAACCGGGGAAAAATCAAAGAAGAGGCTTAGACCTGCCATCTGAACCATCTGACTGGATTTATTGTTATTAATCTCAAAAATTTTGTTATTTTTTTTCTGATTGTTACTTTTTTCTTAAGTAGTAGTGTTAAAAAGTAATTTTTTGGAATGTTTCCAAAAATACTGGATTTAGGGGTTTTCGAGGGTGCTGATTTCGAAAATCATGTTAGCTTTCCTCTTCATAGTACTATCTGGTACTATACAGTACGAAGTGAAAATATGGCTTTCGGCGTTAATGGTGTTGTTTTGATGCTTGGTACTCCTCAAAAACACGTTTTAAATAATTGGTACTGTTTAGTACTGTCTGGTACTGTGTAGTACAAGGTAAAAATTTGGCCTTTAGGCGTTAGTGGTGTTGTTCTGTTCCTTAGTACTCCTATTTTCACCTTTTACTACATAGTACCAGACAGTACTAAACAGTACCAATTATTTAAAACGTGTTTTTGAGGAGTACCAAGCATCAAAACAACACCATTAACGCCAAAAGCCATATTTTCACTTCGTACTGTATAGTACCAGATAGTACTATGAAGAGGAAAGCTAACATGATTTTCGAAATCAGCACCCTCGAAAACCCCTAAATCCAGTATTTTTGGAAAAATCGCAAAAAATTACTTTTTAACACTACTACTTAAGAAAAAAGTAACAATCAGAAAAAAAAATAACAAAATTTTTGAGATTAATAACAATAAATCCAGTCAGATGGTTCAGACGGGAGGTCTAAGCCTCTTCTTTGATTTTTCCCCGGTTCCGGAAGTGTCACTGTTCCGCCATTCCGGAAGTGTCACTACTAGTCGCGACATAAAGTCCGTAGAATTTTTCGCGGCCCCCAAATTCCGTCGCGCTCCGAAATGTTGATTTGTCGCTGCGAAAAACGGGAATCGCGCGCGACAATAAGGCAAAATCAACAAAATTGCACAGTGCAAAATGTGTTTTCGGGTGAATGCACAGTGCAAAATGCTTTTTCGGGATTATGCACAGTGCAGAAAATTCTACGGACTTTATGTCGCGACTAGTATTCCGCCATTCCGGAAGTGTCCAAATTCCGGAAATGTCGTGGCGCCAAAATTTCGAGCTTTTTTGGCAATGAATTTTAAAATCGGCTTCATGGAAAGGGCTGCAGCGCTGAAGTTCGACCCAACAGCACAAGTAAAAGTCGAGAACTTCGTTTCTATGTGCAAATGTCGGATTCTATTTTTATTTGGTCGACAACCTCGAAATTGGGAGGTTCTTCGAAATTTTTACCAGTTGAATTTCTTCGAAATTTGACCCGCTTCTAACAATAACGAAAAATAGAAAGTTGAACAATCACGATAAATTTGGCATTTCATTTTTATACTGGAAAAATGAAAAGAATGTGTACATACTGATGCAGATAAACGTAATCTTGATACCGGAATGTCATGCCTATTAATTTAAAATCTGCTAGCTAACATACTCCTTCGTTACTCGAGCGCACTAACCACAACCTTCCTCGCAAATGACGAGGGAAGTCGTTCAAATCGCATATGACTTCAGCTTATATGTATTTTTCGGCCTGGGCCCTGGTTTTCGATAAAATCGACCATAATGAAAACGCTCAAAAGATCCTTTTGTCCGGGATGAGTTCGAGTCCCGCTGGGGCAAACCCATGTCCAAACTTGGGTTTGCCACTTACGTTCGCCCCCTGCCATTCAATACTTGTCTCATAGCTCAACACATTCGAACATGCAATTAATACTTTCAGTTAGGATTTATTATAACACCAAAACAAATGTTTAACAAGGAACAAAATATTTCGCCAAATTTACTTCTTCTTTCCACCAGTAGCCTTCTGAGCCGACTTGGTAACTTTACCGCCACCCTCGGACTTGTCGACTGCCTTGATGACACCAACGGCAACGGTTTGACGCATGTCACGGACGGCGAAACGACCAAGAGGAGCATAGTCGGTGAAGGCTTCAACACACATAGGCTTGGTAGGGATGAGCTCCACAATACCGGCATCCCCGGACTTCAAGGATTTTGGGTTGTCTTCGACCTTCTTTCCGGAACGACGGTCAACCTTCTCCTTGAGCTCAGCGAACTTGCAAGCAATATGGGCGGTGTGACAATCCAAAACGGGCGTGTATCCAGCGGCGATCTGTCCAGGGTGGTTCATGATGATAACCTGAGCGGTGAAAGAGCGAGCTTCCTTAGCGGGATCATTCTTGGAGTCAGAAGCAACGGAACCACGACGGATGTCCTTGACGGAGATGTTCTTTACGTTGAAACCAACGTTGTCACCAGGGACGGCTTCAGCCAAAGATTCGTGATGCATTTCAACGGACTTCACCTCAGTGGTAACTCCTTGTGGGGCGAAAGTAACGACCATACCGGGCTTGATGACACCGGTTTCGACACGACCGACTGGAACTGTTCCGATACCTAAAACACAGTAAAACTCTTTAAACTATAATACACACCTCCAATCTTGTACACGTCTTGGAGAGGCAGACGGAGAGGTCTGTCGGTGGGACGGCTTGGTGGGATAATAGCGTCAAGAGCCTCAAGAAGAGTTTTTCCAGAAGCGTTTCCTTCCTTGCGCTCAACAGCCCATCCCTTGAACCAAGGCATGTTGGCAGAAGCTTCCAACATGTTGTCCCCATTGAATCCAGAGATTGGAACGAAGGCAACAGCCTTTGGGTTATATCCGATCTTCTTGATGAAGTTGGAGACTTCGTTGACCACTTCGGTGTAACGGGCCTCAGAGAAAGGTGGTTCAGTGGAGTCCATTTTGTTGCAAGCAACGATGAGCTGCTTCACACCCAAGGTTTGAGCCAAGAGGGCGTGCTCACGAGTCTGGCCGTTTTTGGAGATACCAGCTTCAAATTCACCAGTACCGCAAGCAACGACCAAGACAGCACAATCAGCCTGAGAAGTACCTAAAAATTGATAAATTAGAAAACCTCCGAACAAAATTACCAGTGATCATGTTCTTGATAAAATCACGATGGCCAGGGGCATCGATGATGGTCACGTAGTACCTGGAAGTCTCGAACTTCCACAGAGCGATATCGATGGTAATACCACGTTCACGCTCAGCCTTCAGCTTGTCCAACACCCAGGCGTACTTGAAGGAACCTTTTCCCATTTCTTGGGCTTCCTTCTCGAACTTCTCGATGGTACGCTTGTCGATTCCACCACACTTGTAGATCAAGTGACCAGTAGTCGTCGATTTTCCAGAATCGACGTGGCCGATAACGACAATGTTGATGTGGACCTTTTCCTTACCCATGGCGGTAGTTGTAGTGCAACTTGTGTTTGCCTGAAAACCAAAAAGATGAACGTGTAATAGAAAAGAAGAGCGGTAAAAGTAGGCACGAATACAACGCGACTGAACATAACTATGGCACACCTCAAATAAAAAGCGAAAGCGCAGCTTTCCCTAATGCGAAGAAATGATTGAGGCACAAACCCACTCTCACTCCACATCAACAATTATCGTACCTTATTTGTTTTCGTGGTAAGACCAGTTTTCGCGTTTGAGTCCCTTTGAGAAGGCTGCGAATCATTTTATTTTTCAAACTGAGATTATTTTGGTTAGTTTGAACTTCCCGGAATCGTTCAAAAAAATGGTTGCGAACGAAAAATTTTTGGCGAGTCTATCTCAAAATTTTCTCGTCGTTGGGCTTTTCTTTCTCAAACTGCATTTTATTCAGTTTTTCTTCATATAATTTTCATGATCCCATCCATTGCAATTCTTATTATGGACCGATGTTGTGGCACAAGAAAGGGTCGTTGGAATTTAAGAAGGAATTTGTTTTTACTGAGACTTTGTATTAAAAAAGTTCGTTTTTTGCGTTTGGTTGCGCACCGGATACACGAAGATGAAATTCCACGGACAACGTAATGTCAAATCAAGGAAGCCGTCTGAGGGAGAGACGTGAAAGAAATAATTGCAGAAATCGGAGCCGCCCCCTCCGCTCTCTTTTAAAACTCGCCACATGTTTTTGCTCTAAAGGTGCTCCGAAGGCCGGGAGCAGCAGCAGTGGCTGAGAAAGTCGTGGTATGTCTGGCAGACAGAACAAACTTCATGCGAAGTAGTCGTTTGGTTTCCTTTTGTTCGAGAGGGAGTCTTCGGACATATTTTGGCTGATTCATTATTATTTACAAGACCTGTTCATTTACGGCGTCAGAAAAGCGGCCTCTTTTAAGGACCTAAGGGCATAAAGGGTGAACTCTCGAATGCGTGGAAACCGGTTCCATTTTTTGCGCGAGCGGAAGAAAGGTTGCGGGAAAAGCGGAGCGCTTAGAGGCCTTGTGATTACTTCAGTGCGTCTCTCACCCAGCGGTCTCGTTTTTTCGTATACTCAGCGGTTTTTTATCTTCTTTTTCTTTTTTTCGTTCGACTGTTGACGGCTGTCATTTCGGAGTTTTGTTCAGCTTATTTTTGAGCAATTAATGTTGCGTTAGTCCAAAGCGGTATACTTTTAATTTGCATTTCCAGCGTCGTTCGACGACATCTACTTGGCCATCGTCAGGGCTGTCTTTTAACTGATTTTTTTATGTCGGCCGATGTCCCTGATTTCTAAGACCGAGTCCTCAGACCATCCTTGTTTTATCAATTTTCGATGCCGAAACTTCTTATAAAGCTCTGTTGTTGTCTTAGGCCCCAGCAATGCAAAAGTAAGGTTTATTTGACCTATTTAGGTATTTTTTTATTATTATTCTCATTTCAGAGGTGAACTCGGAGTGTGAAAGACAGCCAAACGTTCAAAATGGGTCAAGTGGCACGGTGACCACTCCCACATCCATCATAACCCAAGCTACGAAGGAAGTTGACACATTTCCTGGTCCTATTATCAAGAAAACACAAAGTTTGGATGATTCCACCCAGAATAACAATGCCGGTATTGTTCAGGCTAATGGACAAAGCAATGACAATGTCCTTGTGGCTAGCAATCGAATCCAAAGGCCGCCGGTTAATCAAGTATGTTGATTTTGAATTTTTTTCTATTTTTGTTTAGATTACGTTACTCCCTCCGCTGCATCCATTAGAGTCCAAAAAGAAGTGTCTGATTGTTGATCTGGACGAAACCCTGGTTCATTCCTCTTTTAAGCCCGTAAAGAATGCCGACTTTGTGATTCCGGTAGAGATTGACAATGTGGTTCATCAAGTGCATGTTCTCAAAAGACCTCATACCGATACCTTCTTAGAACGTATCGGGGAATTATTCGAGTGTGTTCTTTTCACAGCTAGTCTTGACATGTATGCCGACCCTGTGGCTAATTTATTGGATCGAAAGGGTGTCTTCAAAGCGAGGCTATTCCGAGAAGCTTGTGTTTTCTTTGCCGGGAATTATGTTAAAGATCTAACACGGCTTGGAAGAGATCTGGATAAAGTCATTATCGTTGATAATTCTCCAATCAGTTATGCCTTTCATCCAGAGAATGCAGTAAGTTTTCCATTATTAAGTTATAGTCCCTTTCTTTATGGTGAAAAACGTATCCTAATGAGTTATAGAACGCAAATGAAATGCATATTGCTTGTTTAAGATGAATTTGCTTGAATTTGGCCCACTTTCGTCATCTCATTTTTTTGGACAATTTAGATTTTTTGCCACATGATCCGATTCGGGATTGTAGAATTTTTTTCGTTTACACTATTATTTTAACTCTAGATTGCGGTAAGAACCTGGTTTGACGATCCGAACGACACGGAGCTGCTGGACATGATACCCTTGCTCGAACAGCTGGCCCACACTGATGATATCTATGGTGTTCTTCGCAGTTCTTTCATGGGTGACAACTTTGCCAGAAACTACGAGTAACATCCAATATTGGCCTTTAAATTTGATTTGTACATATGACAAACGACCGAGTGCCTTACTTCAGCTCTTCTAACCCTCCATGTATACACATCCCAGTGCCTCTAATTGCTCAAAATCTTATAGTTTTCAGTCTTGGGATAATCGACAAGCTAGTCTCCAAACTTACCCGTTGTTAATGTCGTCGTTCTGGTCACCCTTTGTTATATTGTTTCTAAATCCCCATCTTTCCGAAGCTGTTATGAGCTCTTGTTTATTGTAAGGCCTAATTTTTTGTCTCTATTTCCTGATCCCGAGTAAGTATAACGAGTCTCCATGCCGTTTGAAAAATTGAGTGAATATTTATATCGTAAAGTTTTTTGTTTATATAAATCTGAATTCTAATTAGCTAGAGTTATTTTAATAGAAAGTTTATGCCGCAATATCGAGGAGTAACCTCAGTAACCCACTTTATTAGTGTGCAAAAGGAATTCGGAAATGAATAATAACAATCGTCTTTGTTAGAAGGCGTGCCTAGTCCTGAGATCCTCCAGTTTTCGAAGTATAAAAGCTGCCGGTCTGTCGAAGGCATGTGCGATTTCCCGTTGTTTCTCTGCACACAACATGCTAAATTGTTCACAAAGATCACCATCCACAACTGATTTTACAGGTGCATAATACGATCGATATGCCAGATGATCTCGGCCACACAATGGCGGGAACTCGACTCTCATATGCATTTCGATCGTTTGGAAGAATTCAAATTCCTAAAGAATCCCTTTCTTTGACTCGTGAATGACACTTACATCTCTTGAGAGAAAAGGCACAAGCATCCCCACACCTCCTCCAATTGTTGTATACAGCAATGCATCGTCAGCTCCAGGCACAAGACTGGTCTTCTGAAGTGTAGTGACCATGTCACCCACATAAAAGTTGGCCAAATATTCAACCTTCTGAGAGGCGCCGTTAAGATTTCCTCGATCCCAAAGCGCTTTTACACCAGTTGGATCTTCTTGTACTTCTTCGATTACATCCTTCGGCAATCTCACCTGAAAGCGTTAATTAACCAAACCTCATAAATAGCAACTTACAATTGCAATGCTTCCAAACTTATCTGCAATGGCTACTGTATCGTAATCAAGGATACAAGTAGAAGTTACATAACGCGGCACCGTTTCATCCGCAAAGACCACCAGTTGATTATCCTATAAATTAACGTATATTTCTTTGAAGAATTAGACATACATGTTTTTTGTAACGAAGAAAGTGAATGGATTCATTGACATCGCTGACCACAATCCGTTGTCCCATCGACTGAATGTCCACGACCAAATTGGGTATTTGCTGAAAGCATCAGCATTAATGGACACCTACTTTAGACTTTCACCGATATCGAGGATAACCCCGTCATGGGAGCATGTTGTTTGTGGTTATAGATGTAATAAAGAGTTGTTTAATAGTGTTTTCTCACGCAGTCTGAATACTATTTATACAAACAGCGCCAAGAGATAAAATCGCATCAACCAAGGCCGTCGACTTTCCGTTTAAAATTTATTCCTTTTCCGGCCTTCTTCTTAGAAGCCTCTGATTTCGATAACCTCGTTTTCTGGACGACAGTCAAAAGAAAGAATCAGAGTAACGAGATTACAATGAGTGAGATCGCACCCTGACCTCGTATTTACATTCGTTTCTGTGAACGTTTTTTAAGGCTCTTCATGTTCGCTCTTTCCACAAAATACGTTTCACATTCTAGATTTTGTTTTAGGTTATTAACGATATTAAAACTCAACGTATCGTCTGTGCAATTTTATGAATTTCGATAGTATTCCTCTTTCTACTCACTGACAAAGGATTTGGTATCGACACTATACAAAAGTTTACAGCATCGGATGTATAATGTAACTTTCTTCTAAAACGCAACTTTTTGAAAAATTTCTAGTCCATGACCGGGTAAAGCAAAAGAGATGGGTGCACCATTGGCATAAAGAGTAGTCCTCGTAGTATTCGTACAATTTTTTGTTTGTGCCCTTAGGGGCACAATGTAGTCCCTTTAAAAATTGAAAGAGGAAATGTCAAAAAAAAAAACGTGCCAAAAAATCATGCTTTTTCGCAAAAAAGTTGGTCTTTAGGTATAAGTCGGTAAAGGTTTACTGCCTTGTTTTTCTACAGGTACTATGCAGTACAGTAGTGTTACTATCAATTCCGCCGCGCGCACGTATGCATTGTGCGGGCCGAAAATTGCACTGTGCATTTGCGATTAGCGTACTAGTCTTTCCTTTTCTCGCGTAGACTTTTTGTCGCGAGTTCATTGTATCAGCCTGTCGGGAAAATAACGGCGGATCGTCGCGCCTCGGAATCGCCCATCATCACTTTGCGACTGCAAGCCGCGGCTGGGGATTTGGTGGGCGATAGCGGCGAGGCGAGACATTTTGCTGCGACGATCCGCCGTTATTTTCCCGACTATTTTTTCACGAAATCGATTTTTCCGGAATTTTTGGATTTTCCCTCATGGTATTTCAGTTCTGTTGAGTTTTGTGGCAAAGATATATGTTTGTATAGAGTTCGAAGTGCTCTCATTATTCATACCAGCGAAGACGACATAGTAACGAAAAGACAGCCTTCCCAAGAGAACATTAGTTTTGTTTTTATATAAAGTATAGTATTCGCCCAATACCGTACCGCTGGAATCTAAAAAAACCCATCAAAAATAAAATCAATGTAGGGTTTGTCATCGAATTTCGTTCACAAAATGGCACAGAATTTTGTAAAGTTCTCTGGGGAGTGTGGCTAGTTCGACACGTCTTTAACACCAATTAAACCTGCTGGCTTTATCCAATTTTTAAACGTCCCAATTTTCCGCATATTAATTCTGAATGATAAAGTGGGTTTTTATGTGTTCAGGAATTCGGCCTGTTCACGCTCGAAGCAGTTTAAGTGAACCTACTAAGGCCTTTGTGTAACTTCCTTAACCACTACATCTCTCAATTTACCCTCCTCTACTTGTGCTGCCATTAACTCGACAAAACATGGGCATCCTCTTGACATCTGTCAATCAAACAAACAAGTTCCATTTTTGTATGATCCTTTCTCCTTACGGCCTCTCCTTACAAATCGTGCAACGGGAACGTAAACATCATAACACTACACAGGTGAAATGTAAAGTAATTTGTCAAGCAGAACAAAACCGCCACTCCGTTTATATATGCCTTTGTCGGGAGTAACATTTAAACCTAAACTGTCTTGGCAGTATTCCTCTGAATTGCGCAAAAAGTTCTAAAACGAGCCTTTCAAATGAGAGCGGTATTCTGTCAAGCACTTCTGGACATGCAATTTTTATTCTCTTTCCTAACTTAGCGCAAAGATAGAAGACGTAGTAACATAGAGACGGGGGCTTTCAAAAACCAAGCTGTTTCTGGGTAAAAGCGTTTAAATTATTTATTATGGTATGGCATTCTTGCCGGTCTTTCGCATGAAAATTTTGATAGAAAAAGGGCATTCCAAATCCTGTTTCTGAAAAGTTGTCCATTGCTTTTTAAAAAGGAGATCTGTGACGCATTTGGTGTACACGAAACTCTTCAAAGATGATCTACTGATTTGGCAGAACATCTCAGAGAAACGGAAGACTGAAATAATTTCCCGTTTCCTTTTTAGCATATGGGGATGTGGAATAAAACGCGTCCACACTCCTCCGCTCCATTGAATACGCCCGCAGGAGGCCCAGCAGCCGGGCGGACCTCGGCGCCGCGCCGAGGCTCCACTTTCTTCGGGCAAAGAGCCTGCGGCCCTAATGCCAATGTCCACATGTCGGCTCACTCTCTCCATCTTTAT
The DNA here is from genome assembly GCA_904066235.2 of Bursaphelenchus xylophilus. Lineage (NCBI taxonomy): Eukaryota > Metazoa > Nematoda > Chromadorea > Rhabditida > Aphelenchoididae > Bursaphelenchus > Bursaphelenchus xylophilus. The sequence goes on from CAJFCV020000001.1 coordinate 7,913,017, forward strand.
GGCTGAACGACAGGCATCTCTATCCGTTCTCGTATTCCTTGTAGAACTACAAAAAGAAAGGGCCAGCAAGCAATCTTTTTTTTCCATTCGCGATTTAAATTAGTCCGGGCATCAATTAGTACCCGGAGGGTAACCAATACCTTGAAAAACGACAATTAATGTTAGTTTTTATTGTTACAGGAGCGCGTAAACCGACCCCGTTCCAGTTGGGCTCTTTTTTCGCTTCCATTTTCATGGCGCGGCCGAGAAATTTTAACGTTGACATGATAATCATATTTGGTTGATATCAGCGTGAAGCGAAGCAAACTTAAGTTGGTTCTCTTCAGTCGAGCTTTATTTATCCATACGTCCGGAAAGAGATCTACTTCTCATGTTTGTTAAAAGACGATTTTGGTCATTAGCCGCATTGTTTTGACAAAGATAAATTACTATAGTTATGTTTCATTGCATAATAAATAACCGTGTTAAAACTTGTCGCGAGTTAATCTCCAAACAATGTTATGACAATTCGGAAGGTTTATCGCCATCTGGCCGGACGGGAATAGGTATGTGTTGAATTGTTCAGAAAAAAGCCCAGGAGAACTCTTGGGCAACAATAGAATTCCGGGATCAGCATGTCCGAATATGAAAGGGCCGCCGGAAGTTTTCGGGGAAATAATCCATCGCTGCCGCGTAGCCCGAGACAAAAGTGTCGCTTTCCCTCCTCCCTGGAAAACCAGCAGGTGACAGGGTGCCGGCGTGAAACGCCGGTCCGACGGGTACTCAGCTCAAGCCAAAACGTTTGGCCCGTTCTTTTCTTAGCCAGCAGCAAGAAACGCTTCCTGAGGCCGCCTCTCGTTCCTTTTATATTATCTCCCCTTCGGTCTTGAATCACTAGGCTACCTACCGGACGAACGTATCGATCTTATTTATGACCGCGATTAATTAAAACTACTCGTGTGGCAGTAAACAAATCCTTCTTTAGATTGATTCGCCAATGCCACCAAACTCAGTAGTGGACCGGGGCTACTACAAGCTCTGAACCGAATGGCTCTATCAGGAGGAGCCCAAGGCGAAATGGAATCGATCGAAACTGGAAACTGGACGCGAAAAACGTTATTCACACATTCACCTTACGATGATGATATATGCACGTTTAAAAAATGGGCAGAACAACCCAACCAGCCGGGATTCTTTCGTATCTTCACAATCATCTCCGTTCTTACCATATTGGTGGTCCTGGTGGTTTTAGGAAACGCGTTAGTAATCGCTGCAGTTGTACTACGACGAAGACTTCGATCCGCAACAGGACTATTAATACTATCCTTGGCGGTGGCGGATCTTATGGTAGGGTGAAAAAAATTTCCAGATAAAACTTTACAGGTGGGTCTTGTGATTCTTCCCTTCAGCATCGCCAACGAAGTTCTGCATAGCTATTGGATATTCGGCGATACATGGTGCACGATGTGGCTTACCATGGATATTTGGATGTGCACGGCATCCATCTACAATCTCGTTGCCATCTCAATCGACAGATATATTGCCATCATCAAGCCTTTGAATTATCCAATGCTAATTACAAAGTTCCGCGCCAGATGCATAGTGGCGATTGTTTGGATAGGATCTTTCATTATATGTTCTCCCAGCTTTCTTCTGGCCTCTTCCGAGAAGAAAGCAGCAGGAAAAGATAGCTGCAGATGTACTCCGGCAAACTCAGGGATGGCCTATATAGTATTCAGTGCATCTTCCAGCTTCTACATTCCAATGATAGTGGTAATATTCGTGTATGTAAGGATATATATAGCAGCCTGTGCGGCGACAAAAAGTGTTTACTCGGGAATGATGCAGGTACGGCCCGTAAACATTTCTGCCAAAGCTTAATTGGGTCTCTTCAGGTAACAGCCACGGCAAACAAGAATCCGAAGAACCTTCTCATGCAGAATCCATCAGCTTTATCCCGTGGCGAAAATGCCCCCATTCTCCGAATCCATCGCGGTTCAACTATAAAGACTCCGAAAACATATTCCGACATCAGGCAAGTCAAAAAAAAAAACCATTCTTGACGCCATTATTCAGGTATTCCGCATCCACTCAAAAACCCTTATTATGCAGTACACCCCCATGTGGGCATCCGCCCGGATACAACAACAATATTAATGGAAGTACTCCTAGCTTGCAATTATCTAAAGCCAGCCCAATTCCAAAACGAGGAAGCCATGAAGAATTGACATCAGACAAGTGTCGAAGCGCATGTTCCACACCTACCATCACTGCCAAGGATAATAAAATTTGTGATACAAAGTCGGTGGCTAATCTGTGCTTTGACAACAGGTTTGTCTAAGAATTTAGATCAACCCTCACCGTATTTTAGACCGAAACCGGAAGTCCATATCGAGAGGGATGTCCATTCAATGCCTGCGGACAGTGGCGAAGATCACGCAAACGTTGGTATTGTAATCAACGGGGCCAATAAAGCAAAATCACTTAAGGAAACAAATGGGAATACTCCCACAAAACCGAAGAAACGTACAAATTACGGCGTAAATATGCTATCCAAAATTATGCGTCGGGGCCCACGGAAGCGCGCCGGGTGCGCATATGAGAAACGACTATCCTTGGAAATCAAAGCAGCGAAAACTGTGGCCATTGTGACAGGATGTTTCATTTTCTGCTGGCTGGGATTCAGCATTCTCTACGGGTTTTCTATCCAGACCAACGAGGTGGTCTGGTCAATTCTTTTCTGGCTTGGATATTTAAATTCCGCCCTGAATCCGGTTATTTACACGGTGTTTAATCGAGAATTCCGAACTTGTTTCAAACGCCTGCTCACTTGTAACAACATGCTTTTTGGTTCTAGATCTCAAACTCAAAACGCGGTGAGGTCACATTTCTTCATCTAAAACTTTTTTTAGTACAATTCATATAATTCCACTCTGCGACCCGGGAAACCTCATGGCTACAGTTCAGTGGTGTCAGCACCGCCCTATCTACTCCCCACTCGGTCTACCCCACCCAATCCCAACGAAGATACGAGGTGAAACTGGTGCCTACTTGTTGCTTTGTTCTTATTTTTGTATTTAAATGTTGATGTGTATTATGTGGTAATTTAGTAAACATAAATTCACCCTACCTTATTCTCGCATTTTGCCAATAATTTTCGCTTTCCAAAATCAAACAGTCGAAGTCTGTTCCCAATTCCAGCCAAAGCCAACCCTCTAAAGTCGTGAATCGCGTTCACAACCTAAAAAAAGCTTTTTATTTTAACCTTTCGAAAATCAAATACCTCATTAGTTGGTGTCCTGTGAATAAAGTCGAATCTGTGGCCTTTCGCAGATAGAAGGAATGTATAGATACAACCACCAGCATGCTTACGCGGACGCAATTGAAGACCAACACCACATCCAACAAGAACAAAAGTGGCATCTCCCTGGCTTCTGAACTGAACCAATTCAACACTAAAAAGGGTGTCATTAGTCGCGCGGATCAACCTCCCCAAAACACTAATTATGTTTACTGACCTGAAAGCGGCTTCACCTTCTGGAAGCTCGTAATTGCAAATAGTTGCCCCGTTTTTAGCGCTGACCATCCGAACCGCCGAAGCCCAGGCACCGGGATGAGCCGATGGCGCTCCAAAGGTTGACTCGTCCGGTTCGTAATTCGTGAGTTGATTGGCCATTTCCTCAGCCATTTCGCGTTCCTCATCAGACTGAGCTAATTTCCGCACTTCCTAATAAATACAGTACGCTCAAGTGAGTTAAGACCATACCTTTGCCAATTCTTCCCTTCTTCTTCGCTTTGCCTTCTCCGTGAATGCTGCGTGGTCAGTCTCGATAATTATAACGTTCCCCGAGGGCTTATGGCAAACAAACCGCCGAGGTGTGTACTTTAAAGGAAACTTCATTTGATTGAACACGGTGCCGAGCTTCTCAAGAGCCAGGATCCTGCAAGAAAAAGAAAGAAATACAGTAAGCCACTTTTTTCATGGAATGATGGAGCCAATAAGACCGTAGCTAGCCTAACGTTACAACAAATAGAGGAGGCTGCACTAAGCAATTGTACAAAAAGGAAAAAAATCCCTGGTCCCAATAAACGTTTCAAAAAAGAGTAAATCACACACCTCAATGCTCTTTCAGTAATGGCAACGATTCCCTCAACGCATTGTTCGGAAGAAAAGCAGGCCGCATATTCTAGAGGCATGTAACTGAGGGGTGTCAGATGAAACCGGCTCTGGTAGTTGTAGAAGAGCCAGGCACGACTCGAACAAGCAAACAACTGAAAATTGAAATTTTAGTGATCAATTAAAAAAAAACTTTTACAAATAAAAAGTATTACCGCATCCTTCCCTTGGATTCTAACTGGAAACACTTTTACTGGTTTGGCACCGAGATAACGAGTTCGGTTGTCGGACAAGTCGCCAGTAACCTGATCCAAAGTAATTCGAAGCAAACATCCATTCTGGAGGCCTACATTCAAATGCAAAACACTTGAATTGGATCCCTCGGCTGTAGTTTCCATTATCATCAAACTCTCTGGCTCAGATGGTAAGTTCTCCATGCTAAATAAAAAAAAATCATTTTAAAAGCAGAAGGAATCTGACAAGCAATATGTGTTTCTCACCTTAATGGGGCCAAACAATCAGCTGGGTCCAGAGATATCACTCTGACCGTCCTGTCAGCTAATCCCACACACAAAAACCTGGAACGAAGTTCTCCATCGGGGACGTCAGCCATACCAAGGCATAGGACTTCGGAAGTCATCTCCCTACGTTCTGAATATTCCCTAAGTTGATTTGACACATCTAATTCGAAATAGACAATTTCACCACCATTTAGAGAGATGACAACTTGTCTCCGATTCAGAGCACATTTGGTGATGACCCTTCTCGCCGGGGTCCTCCATTCATTGATACGTTTGTCTGGTTTGATGTGACGAATACCGTTGGGATAAACCTAAATAAAATTTAGGATCAGAAGGAGTTGAAACATAAGAACCTACTTGAATCGTAGAATCGTCTCCAATAAGTCCGCATGATAAAGTAGGGCTAGTCGATAAGAAACCTGAATCCGAAATTTCTTCCACAGTCTCACCAATTCCAAGTACTAAGGTCGCATTCACAAAGGATACGACAATTTGCGAATGGAAGGGATCTAAAAAGAAAACTGAAATCTCACTAATCCTCCACTCACCATCCACATTTTTCTTCACTGTCCAAACTCCGGTCGGATTAGCGGGCAACTCGGAAACAGCCATTTCCAAAACTTCCAATCCGTTTCTTAACATCCTTAGAGTGGAACGTGGCCCCCTGCCGCACAAAGCGTACAGTTGCGGAGCTCCGTCATTAACCATGTCTTCAACCTGAAATCATAAAGAAAACGGAAAATCCAATAAAATACCTTGGTCTTAACGACTGGACAGAGATTATCCATCTGATCAACTAAAATCAAGTTCTGCAATGGCTGGCAATCATAGAAGTGAGCCTCTCCTTCACTCAACGGAACCTTTGAAGAAAACTCAGGTTGACCATCGTTATCTCCAAGTCGGGCAATTTGATATAAATGACTGAAACATTAAAACTAATGTAAAATGTACTTACAGGGGAAGTACCCCAAGTGCGACGCTCAGATTTTCTTTAAATTTTGCACACAGGTCGGGAATAGACTAAATATCAATTCCTGAAAGTTTTAGCTCGCACTTTGCGGGCGCCACCGAGATATCGGACAATTTATGCCGCCGAGAGAGCACGCGAAACGTGGAGAGCGGTTAGAGAGAAAAACGCTTTTTGGCCATAACTTTGGCAGTCTCGTGCGGAAAAATTTGATTTTTTGTAAAAACATTATCCTTTACGGTAGAAACAGGCATGAAACTTTTCGTGCCGAAATTCGGCAAAAAGTCCTAAATTTTCGACGGCTTTCGATCTAAAAATCTCGGTTGTTTCTGCAAAACGCGAGCTAGGATTCTCGCATATATCTTAGAAAAAATTGTTCTAAATTTGTGCCAAGTTTCATCAAAATCTGAGCGTCGCACTTGGGGTACTTCCCCTGTTAGTTAGTTAAAGGCATAATACTACTTACTGATTCCCAAACTCGCTAGCCACAAACAGAAATCCCGACCTCAGAATACACAAGCTGTTGGCTGGGGGGACTGTGTCAAAATACTTGATTCTCATTTCCGTTACAACATCACCTTCAGAAACAATATTAACTTTGAAAAGATCTCCATTCTCAGTCTGGACAATGAAGAAGAAGAGGGATTTTGTCTTGTGAGTAGCCGAGGCTATGATTAACATTGCTTTCCCACTGTCGTCCAATTCGTTCTAAACTCGAAGAGTTAACTCAATTTAATCACCTACCCTTCGACGTGGTATTGAACAGATGACATCAGGTTGATCACCCAAATTCTTATAAACCAAAAACCCCTCACAACAGCAGATCACACCACTAGGCCCATCATTACCTCCGGGCACAGAAATCAAATGGTTACCAAATTCTTTAAGGGGTTCAGCGTATTTTCTAACTACATGGTTAAGACCGAGATCGAGCTCGTAAAAAGTTAAAGTCTGCTTGGTTTTCTTGACCGCTTCTCCTGTGTGATCATGATCAGCATCCTTCAACATAGCGTTGATTACATACCAGGATAAACTTAAAACTAACCTCATAGTCGGCTTCCAAGCATGCAAATGTTGGGTTTTCAAATCCAACATCAATTCCGGTAACGGCGAAGCAGATGTTACTATTCTTGTTAGCTTCCAATGGAGAACTTATCGTCAGGTTGGCATGAGCGTCCCTATTCATAATATAGACCAATTTCTGTTTCTCCACTGCCCCAATCAAAACAGCACGTCCCTTGGGATCTACTGCCAAATACTGACCAGCAACCACTCTTCTGACTCCAGTCTTGCCATAAGTTTCTTGATGTACGCGCTCGAAACATTTCTTGTCACCGTTGTATTCCAGGACTACTATTCGTCCAGAGTCCGTCCCGACAACAATGTAATCTAAAAAAGATGCAAAAAAAACGAATATGATACCTTTGCTGCTCCCAGTAAGTCTAAATGCTAGAAGGGATCGAATAATACCAAACACATCATGACTGCAAACAACAGACATCTTCCCTTGCTTATTGTCGCATTGTACTAGTTGGAGAGCTGTTCCTCGAGCAACACATATTTCCTAAAGATAAAACATTATACCTGAAGATGGAAATTACCTGGGTTTTGTGATTGCCAGCAAAACATCCATGAACAGCTGAATTAATGCTAGTGTTGTTCTGAAGAGTGATGTTGTACAACAACATCTAATCTAAAAAAAACGCTAAAAAAATTACGAAACACGACAAGAGTATTAGATGGAAACGGCTTAAACACACAACTTCACCGTTGTCTTTACGACGGAGGATGTTAAAAAAACTTATTCAATTGTCTAGATCTAAAGCTAAATTTTCTTACTGATTTTTTTAGAAAATTCGACGCGAAATAATTGGCTTCATGGAAATTGGAAACAGTGAAACAGAAATAAATTGGACAGTGTGGAAATTGGACAGAGGGAAATTGGACAAACTTTTTTCAATCGTACGAAATTTCAGTATATAATTATTTCTTGCAATTCCACACTCTGTAGAATTTATTTCTGTCGAGTTTCACTCTATCCAATTCACATTCGGTCCAAATAGAAGAAAAGCCGCGGTTGAGATGGGCTCCAGGGCTGCGCCCGCGACTTGCAATTTGCTGGGGACATCTTATACAAAAAATAAGACCAAATTTTGTAATAATTGCCTCAGGGCTCTAATAATTCATACACAGAATGGGTTCGTGTGCAAAACCCCACGGAGTACAAAGACAAAACTTCTCTGTTTTACGTTTTCGACCCCGAGGAATATTTTCATAAGTGACGCTTTTCCCGTAGGATAAAACTTTTATTTTTGGTCATCACACCGATCTTAAACACTTGTATGATGCTGAAACTATCGGAAAGTCTTCAAATTTGCGCACAAGGGATCAGAAGGCCGGCGACAGCGCTACATTGAGCATTTAGCGACCTCACGATGCAATGCAGTCGCTGCATCACCGATAAAGTCCAAGCGCGCCGTGCGAACATTTTTGAAAAAGAAAATGTAATGCTTTGTGTATGTTGTGCGACCCTCACACAGTATTTTTACTGGGAGATTCAGAAAATTTGGGCCTGAGCATACATTAAAATATTCAAAACCGATTGCTACAGTAACAGCAAGATCACCGATTTCTTAAATTTTTTGTAACATTACCACGGTTTAGAGTCGTGTGTGCCATACGACGTTGGATTTTTTCAAACTCGGACGTCAGCGTTACAATAAAGTTTTGATGTACGGTATGATCAACATTCAACGTATGATAACTCCAACCCCCCCCCCTTATTTTCGCGCATTTTTGATATGTTGTTACATCTACATATGTCAAAGCATTTTTAAGAGGGTTCAAAAGTTGAGGCAAGTTCTCTGTAAAAAAGTTTTATTCAAAATGGAGCCTTGATATTTTTCAAAGTAGTAGAAGGCTACTATGGGAAAAGTGTCACTTATGAAAATATTCCTCGGGGTCGAAAACGTAAAACAGCGAAGTTTTGTCCTTTTACTCCTTGGTGTTTTTACACACGAACCCAATCTTTCTGAAAATTATATCTACCGTAATTCCCATATACGTTAATTTCCAAAACTAAAAATTCGTGCTGATGTTTAGCTATCCTAGTACAACAACAACTATGCAAAATATCAAAGTTGACTTTCTCAAAGATTAAAATTTAATTTTACAATTTTTTTAGATTTTTTCGCAACCTTTTTTTCCAAAAATGTTGTAGGTCCAAAAATCTTTAACGGCCTGAATTCTCACAGCCAGCTGAAAACTGCGTGTTGACCGTTTATTAAGATACTAAGGGGAACCTAGAGAAGCGAAAACGCTGATATTATTCTGTTAATTCGCAACGTGATCCACAAGAGACGTACCCGCATAGTTCTGGATTTTTGGGATGATCGGGTTTCAAAACTCGCAGGGCGGCCTGGCTTGTGCTAATAACGGCAAAAAGTGATTCCTGTAAGACATCTAACATTGCTTTACATGGGTCAGCAGTTGATTTGATTGTAACTTGCGTTGGCCATGTACTGGGCTTATAAAAGTTTAGCCGGCTGTACCCAGATATTCTCTGACCATGGTCTGCAGAAAAATTTTACTTTTTTGTTGGCATTCTTCAACAAGCCCCACAACTAAATACACCTGGAAACTTAATCCGCAACATCTAATCGTCAAGCCCATCGTTTGAATTTCCAGTTGTAAGCAAATTTTGGCTGATTTCATCGCGTCCCGACATTTCGGGTCAGGGACAACTCGGGTCGCGACACTTCGGGTCAACGACACCTCGGGTCAACGACATTTCGGGTCAACGATACCGTTTAATATTTAAATGTTTTCGCTTCGGGATGTGGGAAAAGGGATTTTTTGAAGAGTTTGAAAAAATTTTTGAAATTTTTTCGCTTCGAGACTGGGGAAAAAGGATTTTTTTGGAGAATTGAGGTTTATTTCTTAATTTTTTAGGAAAATAGTGTATTAGGTTGTCCAACAAATAATGAGCCTCTGTGAGAGGGGCAAGGTTTAAAGTCTCTAAAAAAGGCAAGCGACGATGGAATTTCGAAATATTATAACATTTTGTAGCTGAGTTCTCAGGCTTTCGTTTGATGTATCGTTTGCCATATTGGGACCAAATTACAGTAATTTAGCCCTAATCCAAAAAAAGCGCTGCAGCGCGCTGTCATCTTTTACGGGCAAAAACAGGATGCTAAAGTTTCAGAGGCTACGCAAAGTATCAACGCTATGTTCGACTAGTTTATTCTGAGTCTGAACACGGTGAAACGATGGTTTTAAAAATTACGACTTGACGGCAAGGGACCCAAAGATAAAGTACGGAATCCAAACTTTATCAATTTACCCTGAGGTCGTTGGTTGACGAACGTCCTAGAATCAACATCCAACGCGTCTCTGACATCGTCTGGCTGTTGAAATAATCGGCGGCTAACCATTCGATGTCGATGGAATTCAAAAAATGCTCGGCAACTTTTTCCTATATTATTGGATCAAAGCAAAGGGTGGAAGCATTACATTTCTCGCGTTTGCGTGCCGTTTTCTGGATCGAATCGTTGCCTCTGATGAAAAGAGGACCTACTGGGACAGACCAGATATGCTGAACGGAGTCCTCCGAGGGTATCACTGCAGCACCTGTCAAAGCCCGAGTCCCCCCAAAACAAGGTGATGACTAGTTCTTGATGGTGCAGCATGGGAATAGTGCAATACAGCTTCTTGAAAGCTTGCCAAGATGTAAATACCATCCCCTACTGTATCCAGACAGACAGTTTGTGGCTGCGTCACACGGAATCTCCCCTTTGAAAGATGACCCTCCAGAAGCCGATTTAATAGAGATACGAGACTGTACCTCGTCCAGCCTATTTGTCAAAGCTGGCCTATACACGTTACCATCAATTCAAGAATCTAGCACGTTTCATCAGTGGTAGGGAATTCGACAATCAAGACGCCCTTGAAAAGGCCTTCAAAAGTTTCATCGGCTCCAGAAGCCGGGGTTCCTAAGCTACGTACATAAAAAAGTTTTAGGCACGTTGTAACAAGCGTGATAAAGCATATGATAATTATTTTGATTAAATAGATCGCAGTTATTACGGTAAATTTTGCCGAAAAAAATAAATTTTTCGAAGAGGGTCATTATTTGTTGGACAACCTAATATAAGCGACAAGCAAATAAGAAAATCGTGTCCATTGTTCATGTTTTTAACTGGAAGCACGGGATTTAAACACAGACAGTGCCAGAGAATGGAGTAAGAAGATAGTCGTAATGATTGCATGCACATAACGATTTTTCTTATTTGCTCGTCGCTTATAAACACAATTTTCCTAAAAAAATTTAAAAATAAACCTCAATTACACCTAAAATAACATTTATCTAAAAAATTCCAAAAATGACATTCGTACCTTATGTAAAATAAAATTGTAACATTCAGAACGACCCTCCAAAAAATTCTTTTTTCCAATTCTCGAAGCGAAAAAATTTCAAAATTTTGTTCAAGTTCTCCAAAAAATTCCTTTTCCCAAGTCCCGAAGCGAAGGTTACCCCACCGGATAGGTTACCCCACGGATAGGTTACCCCACCGGATAGGTTACTCCACGGATAGGTTACCCCTTACCAAAAAAAAGAAAAAAATTTTTTTTGAAATGTTTTCGCTTCGGGAGTTGAAAAAAAGGATTTTTTGTGAAAATTGAAAAAATTTTGAAATGTTTTCGCTTCGGGAGTTTAATAAGAAGGATTTTTTGCGAAAATTGAAAAAAATTTGAAAGGTTTTCGAGCTGACTGAGTATGAACTGACTGAATATGAAAACTGGGTTTCTGTTACCTTACTGCCTTTAGGGATTCTTTTTGAAAATTTTTCGACTTATAACACTTTTAGACGTTAATGGTGTTGTTTTGGTGCCTAGTACTGCTTAAAAAACACATTTTTAACACTTGGTACTAAATAGTACTACCTGGTACTATTTAGTACGAGGTGCAAATTTGGCCGTAAGGCGGTAATGGCGTTGGTTTGGTGCTTAGTAGAGCCCAAAAACACGTGGTACTATATAGTACCAGGTGGTACCATTGGTTTTAGAAAAAATTTTAGTGCTGCCGGCACCACAGTTAATATTCAGTCAGACACCCTTTTTTCTACTTCCGATGCGAAAACATTTCAAAATTTTGTTGAATTTTCCAAAAAATCTTTTTTTCCCAGTCCCGAAGCGAAAACACTTCAAATTTTTTTCAAATTTCACAAAAAATCCTTTTTTTCCAACTCCCGAAGCGAAAACATTTGAAAATTTTTTCAAATTTCACAAAAAGTCCTTTTTTTTCAAGTCCCGAAGCGAAAACATTTCAAAAAAAAATTTTTTTTAGGTAACCTATCCTCGGGGTAACCTATCCTCCGAGGTAACCTATCCGTGGGGTAACCTATCCTCCGAGGTTACCTATCCGAAACTTGGGGTAACCTATCCGGTGGGGTAACCTATCCGCTGGGGTAACCTATTTGTTAGGGGTAACCTATCCTCCGAGAACGGTGCAAGAGGTATAGTTTTATTGCAGTGAATTATTATAATAAATATTCAAAAAAGGTTAGTTGCCAAAAAGATCGTTTTGATGTTGAAGTCGTCAGCCGCCATATTCCTGTTAATTTCGTATCATTATGCGAATTATCGGTTTTAGAAATCCATCAAAATCTGGGCATTCGATCTATCCGGCTTTAATTTCTTTGACAAGGAAAACTTTGGTTCTCCTGAAAAAATATATCCATAATGCTTGATGGCTGCGCTAAGTTTGAGTTTTAAGGGTAGGAGGGATCGGTAAAACCACGCATCCTGGTTTTTCTGGAGACATAAACCATTTTAAAGAGTGTAAAAACTGGTCTCGGATCACATTTTATTAGCTGCTATTTTTTGCTCTACACCCTAGATTGAAATCCAACGGCCAGTTGGATTTCACGACCGTTCGCTTCTGAGAGGCTAACAAGATTGAAATACTTTTCACATGTCTAATAAAAGATCTGGTTCACCTCTACCGTCTTACCCCACTAGGCCACCGAAACACTGCTCCGCTGTGCTATGGAAACCGGTCGTGATTGGCCCGGTTTTTCCCCACGCCGGTTTTGTCCCCAGGCCGTTTTTGTCCCCAATATTTTGTGTGACCACTCTCGTACCCTCTTGGATGCAAAAGATGGTTGAGTATTTTGGCCGCCCCTCAAAGGCGCGACCTAAAACTTTCAGGAAATAAGGCCTATGTCCCGCCCGTGTGCAAAATTTAAACAAAATCTGAGCGTTGCACTAGGGGTATATATATATGGGAGGTGCTTTATAAATTTCAGCGCACTTGTCTGTTCGACCCCTGCGGATTTCGTCCAAAGTTAACTTTGGACGAAATTCGCCCAATCTCGTCCAAAAATTTCATGGACTTTTTGCCGGATCCAAAGTGTGGACTAAATCTGCCGGTATTAGTCCAGGCAAATTTGTTCCCGTGGACTTTTGCTTTTTCGTCCATCTAGATAGACGAAGTCCACTCCGTGGACTAAGTCCAAAGTTTGGATTTTTTTACATTTTTGGTTGGAAGATCAAAATTTGACTTTTGAAATCTGTGTATGTTGTACTAGGTATTATACATATTTTTTGGGGCGGAGGGGGTGGAAAAAAGTGGTGAGGGGGGACCAAGAACAAATTTTTCCTCTAGGAAGCGAAATTTTTACAGGACTGCCTGTGCATCCTATTTATTATATTGTACTAGGTATTATACAGATTTTTTGGGGCGGAGGGGGTGCAAAAAAGTGGTAAAAGGGGACCGAGGCCAAATTTTTGCTGTAAGAAGCGAAATCTTTTACAGAGCTGCCAGTTCAGGCATTTTAGTATATTGTACTAGGTATTTTTACGAGTTATTGGTTGAATTCAGCTAGTTCTCAAGACGAAACCGTCTATTTGATCATACTGATTTATTTTTGACATCCTAAATGTTCTTTAGGATGTCAAAACAGCCAATGTACTCTAGAAAAAAACCAACTGCGAGTAAGGGGCCGACAAGAAACAAAAATTAACGATGTAAAACATCGTTGACTCCGCGCATATAGCTAAAAAAACACGTGAAGACTGTAAAATACAGCCGTAATCAAGTTAAAAGCCAGGAGAACAAAGAAATACATGAAGAAAAACTTGGTAACAAAAAATTTTGACAGTGAAATCTGTCAAATCACAGGGCGCAAATTGCGGAGCCTAGCGTAGTCCCGAAAATATGTCAGGATGACACCCGTTTAAAACGCGGCAGTCTATTAAAAACGGTTGTAAATGACTACCAGCACTCCCTAGTGTACTCTGAAAAAGACACCAGGTTCAAAACTTTCGCTCATCCAAACTATGAAGTTTGGATGATGCATTTTCTGAATTTTTTTGGCGGCGAGAAAAATAAATTTTTCGTCACAAATAAGTTTTCTTCATGGGTAATGTTTTTTTCTGGCTTATAATTATGACCACGGCTGTATTTTACAGTCTTCACGTGTTTTACCTATTTGCGCGGAGTCAACGATGCTTTACATCGTTGATTTTTGTTTCTTGTCGGCCCCTTACTGGCAGTTGGTTTTTTTTTCTTGAGTTTGCGCTAACATTGGCTACTTTGACATGCTAAAGCACATTTAGGATGTCAAAAATAAATCGGTATGTTCAAATAGACGGTTTCGTCTTGAGAACAAGCTGAATTCGGCCAATGACTCTTTAAAATACCTAGTACAATATAAGAAAATGCCTGAACTGGCAGTTCTGTAAAACATTTCGTTTCTTATAGCAAAAATTTGTCCTTGGTCCCCCCTTACCACTTTTTTCCACCCCTCCGCCCCAAAAATCTCAACAGTAACCTTAAAATGTAAAAATACGGGGTGTGACTTCAAATCCCAGAATATTACTATTTTGGACTAAAAATGGCGGATTTAGTCCAAAGTTAACTTTGGATCGAAAACAGCAAATTCAGTTCAAGTCCATGTGATTAGTCCAAGGGTAGGATAAATTCAATTTATCCAAGGAGAGGGGTCCCAAATGGACTTGGTCCATTTGAGGCCCGAAATTTTGAAAAATTCGTCAAGTGGGTGGATTTTTTGATTTCGTCCAGACAAAAAAAAATTTCGTCCACTCTTAGGACGAGATTGAGCGAATTTCGTCCAAAGTTAGCTTTGGACGAAATCCGCAGGGGTCGAACAGACAAGTGCGCTGAAATTTATAAAGCACCTCCCATATATGGGAAGCGCTTTATAAATTTCAGCGCGCTAGTCCATCCGAACCCTGCGGATTTAGTCCAAAGTTAAAAGTTGCGCAATTTCTCTCTTTGTAAAAATTTCTGCGTCTCTCTGTCGGCTCCTCCTCCCTCCCCCTTTTTTGTGAACTTTCGTTGTCAATCATGGAAATTAAAGCTTTTTTGTGACACCGGCGACAAATGTGTCAGGACTTTATGGCGCGACTAAGTATAGTAGTAATTTTTTGAATTTTTTCACGAATACTCGATTTGGGGGTTTTCGATGGTGTTGCTTTCAAATCAGAAAAAATGAATAAGATTTTCGAAATCAGCACCCTAGAAAACCCCTAAATCGAGTATTTCGAGAAAAAAATTTAAAAATTACTATTAACAGTACTAACTAAGAAAAAAGTAAACACAGAAAAAATGGATGTCATTTTCGAAATCCTCGGAATTGGTTACCTTACTACCCACTATTTCCCGGTTGGGGGTCTCTTTCGATGGGGCTTTCAAAATTTTTCAGAACGACCTACAACGTTCTTAGGTCCGAAAGAAAAAAGAAACCGCACTATGCAAAAGTGTCGGGACTTCGTGTCGCGACTAGTACAAAGACTGTTTTGATATTTGATACTATCGGAAAAATAAATAGCAAGAATAAAACATGAAACTTACGCGGAGCATGAAACTGCCTTCCCACCATGTAATGTACAACTTCAACAATGGAAGCACGGTCTGCTGTGCATATTTCAAAGTACCGAACTAAATTTATAAACATCAATCGCAACTTTTCATTTTGGGCAGATCCAGATATTGCAACCGGGCTGAGCTTTTTGCTTCTGGGTAACGAAGCCCGGCCAAACATTGACTAGCCAATCTACCTTTTGGGCTAACCATATACGGGCGCCGCGACATTTGCAGGAAACCACTTTGCTGGCAGCATGCGACATTTGCGGGCAGCCGACACTTGTCAAAAAATTTTGCATCATGGCTATGAATTTGATCTTTACCCGATCTCCCCCAAATGAAAGCTGCCCCAGATAAAGGGTAGGCCATGTAAAAATTGGAGATAAACTCACCCTTTTCACGCGTAGCCCATTGCTGTATCGTTTCCGAGTTGATTCGCTTCGCATCTGCATCTGCCATTGTCCCAATGAGAACTATTTGAGACTAAATACTCATACTTTTCTAGCGTTACAACTCACATCTTTCTTTTCTTTAAGCACATTTTTATCCAGGTACTTCTTTAAGGAATCTACCACTTCAAATGATTCATAATTTAAAAGAGAGAAAACCAATACAAACCAATCTGTTATTTGAACCAACGACCTCTTTAACTCCATGTTATCCTTCGTAATCCCAGCCGTGTCATAAAAAGTTACATGTTCGAGAGGTTTTTCGGCGGTATCGAGTCCGGTCTGTATAAGATACGTATCTTCAATTGTCGGGATGTAAGGACGGGAAAGGATGTTCTCGGTCATATTCAAAGTCAGCAGCATACTCGTCTTTCCACATCGTGGGGCTCCCAAACAAAGGCAGCGCATAAGCTGAACGGATATACACAACCGTTATAACAACACTATACAACCAACCTTTTTCATTAAACGATTTTTGTCAAGAAAAGAGAAAGTCTTGACCCACTTGGAAGAGAATGAAAGGAGGGAGCCTTTCCGCTCGCCGAATGTCTTCAGAAACTCTGCGAAAGAATTTGCATTGGAAGAAAGCTAATATCGTGTTACGGATCGATGGAAGACAATCTCGTTCAGGAATGGAAGTTCTCAGATTTATTCATTTTAATACGTTGTTCAAATAGTTGGCCATGCATTTCTGTGATAAGAAGTTATGCTTCTTCTGCAGCCGGTTCATCTGGAACATGACGTCATTCTCAATAAATTCCTGTTCGTGTCCTAAATCGTCAACCATCCATCTTGCAAACATCAAGAAATAAAATATGATTATTACTGACACAATACGCAATGGTAGAACTGAGATGAAAAACATCGGTTGTTCATATAGTAAGAAGGCGATCCTAAGAGAGTTAAACGACTTAAACAATACACTTACGGTACACTAAAAGCGTAGTACAAGGACGTCACGCCGGATATTGCGATGCCGAAAGAAGAAATCAGGAGAGGAAACACCCAGAAACCATTGCAAATCCACCAACCGTAACCCCCTAACCAAATAGTCACCAAATGAAGCAGGATTGGGATAAGAGTCAAGTAACTCCGAGATGAAAAGGCTTCGATTCCATTGTTGGCTCCAAAGTTATAACAAACCAATAAGATTTTTGCACTCGAGAATACCCACAGTAGCTCGAAGGCCAACACTCCGACCATCAACACCCCAACCTAAACACAATATTACCAATTTAAGATGACCTACATGAAGTTTGAAGAAGGAGAATTTTTGAAAATTGGGATTTCCTTCTGAACCATATGTGAAGAAAACCATAACTCACCGTTCGATGAGATTCAAACACAACCAACTCAAGAAAATACGGTAGCTTTATTTCGTCTATTGGAAATAAAAGTTTCAAACCCTAACAATAAAAAGATTTTAAACTTCGAAACCATGACTTCGCATGCATGCTTTATGAGCTTCTATGAATTCTCCGCAGTTTTCTTCGCCATTGATAACAATACATTCATCACGTACCTAAATTAACATTATTTGGTGCAGGCTGGCAATCCTATCCAACCCCCCAAAGTAACGTAAACTCACTCGTTTGGTTTCTGGACAAGCGCAACAAGGCTTGAGCTTCTGTTGCTGTTTAGGAACTTCCCTCTCTGTCGTTCCCCAACCAAACCATTTTAAGAACGACGACATCTAAAGAATACGAGTCGCGCTTGCCGTAAAAAAATAAAAGGAAAAAAACCGAACGATTGCGCCTGAGAGTAAAAAAAATTATAATTTATTAGTGAACAATCGAGTATAATATGCAAAAAACGAAAATAAATGTATTTACTCTTCACTGGAGCATATATTCGACAGCAATCATGTTATTCTCCACAAGTGTCTGATTCAACGTGGCCTTGGCTCTTTCGGCATCTTGAACGTGAAGGAATCGAACTTTTGCCACACCCGAGCTGACCAATTCCACGGATTCAAAATCTCCAAACTGCCTTACTCTTTGAGCGATGACATCCCATGTGTAGTCATGAGGCAGCTAGAAAAAAATTGAATAATAAGAAGAACATGTATGAAATGTTTTACATTTTTGATGAGAATGACTCGGGTAGGAGCGTCGTATGACGGCAAGTATCCTTGGCCAGATCTAACCGTAGTGTTTGATTGGAAACTATTCTGGGCTAGCTGGGCAGATCTCCTATCAAATCCCCCAGAAAAGCCAGTTTGGGATGGGAATGGGGATGGAACTTGTTCTTTAACAAATGATGCCTGTGTTCCAAACAACGCATTGGATGGGGAGATTTGTCTTTGAGCCGATGAGCTAAAGCTTTGGTTAATGCCTGAGTTAAGAAGTTGTGATTGATATACTGGACCACTATCAAACACAGACGGCTGGCTGAATGGGAAGTTAGATTGAGGTTGATTAAGGATTCCGCTTCCGTTGCTCGAAAAAGGTCCAATATGTGTTTGCCCATTAGAACCCATCTGTCCAATGACTGAAGCGATGTCGCTCAACGGACTCCCGTTAGCCCCCAAGCCCATACCGACACTTTTCAGACCATTAGGTAATCCGTTTCGATCACGGTCTGGATCTTTCTCAAACCGGTCCATTTTTACCGTTATCGTACGATCAAAAAGACGTTGATTGTTCAGCATGGAAATGGCCTGAACTGCTTCGATTGGATGCGAGTATTCAACAATTGCCATGCCTTTGGACTTTCCCTCCTTGTCTAACTGAAGATCAAACCAAACGATCTTCCCGGCCATAGCAAACACATCATACAACTTTCCGACTCCGCAGCTGTAGGAGATCTAAACGAAAATGGCACAATGTCGTCTAACTTACATTCGTAATAAAAACTCGATTAACTAGAGGAGGCTTTAGATTCAAACTGTCCAAAAACGAAGAACTCAATCCAAAAGTCTCAGCAGGAGTTCTCAAAGGAGGGGAGGAACGGCGATCTCTGGATACTGGAACTCTGTCACGTTTGTTGTTGTCTTTTAAGAAGTCAATTCCCGATTCCTCCTTGATCTTACGGAAGAATGCTTGCGGATCCTAAAACAACACCTAAGGTGGATTGACAAGAAGAATCATAAGAATCTCGATAGAAAAAGCTCAAAGGAATAAAACAACGAATCTGGTGGATCCATGATTTCCCTATTAAAACTCTGGCCATCGAGAAGAACTTATATGCGCCTATGACAATGACCGGAAAATACAAACTCCGTACTCTGATTTCCTTTGCAGATATAACTCGACCACGAATATTCTCTCTGTGGAGGACTTCAATTGTTTTCTGAGCCGATTCCTTGCTTGTGAATTCGACTACCGCGACACCTTTCGATTTGCCATCCTTGTTTTTCAAGAGTTCGACAAATTGTACCTGCAATGACCAAAAACGTCAAGAAATCAGCGAGGCTTCTCTCTAGGCATGACGCTAACTTTCACCAAAACACACCTCTCCACCTTTATCCCTGATAACGTCTTTCAGATCCATCCATGACATATCATATGCCAGGTTTGTAAAGTATACCATCTTATCGCTATGAGGATCAAACCTACCGCCTGAAAACGAAGTCATGTAACGAAACCACGGAAAACCTTTGACTTTTACCGACAATTAGCCTTTAGCTGATACCAACCGAAACCAAAATGGAGAACGAGACAATCACAATTGATGATACTCAAGGAAAGAACTACAAAACCGTGAAGCTAACATACCCTGCCCGAATGAGCCTCCCTTGCGTCGATCATCTCGTCCAAGCGGACTACGAGAACGGTCTCGCATTGTTCTAAACAATAACAATATAAATACAACAAAACAAATGCAATACACGGCAATGAGGTGTCGACGGCCCAGAATTAAAAAAAACAAATTTTCTCCCGCAAATTTGCAGCAAACTCTGAAACCAAGCAAGAAAACTCAGAAAGCCAACAGTGGGAATTCGTGGCGAGACATTATAAAGAATGCCGCTTGAGCGCAGAGAAAATTTCTAGGAAAATTTTGCCCGTTTGCAAGCGGGCACGCGTTTGATTTTCCAAGGAAGTGAGTGACCACCGGTGGTCACCACTGTCAAAGTGAGTTCCATCTTCACTCAGCGTGGAGGTCGTGCGTTGATCCTCAGTCTGTTCTATTAGGCGTTTGGTGTGTCTCTCCACCTTGGAACATTTATTTTTGGACCGCCTTTTCCCGCGTTTTACTTATTTTCACTGGCGTTCGCTTGGTTTATTTTTCTGTTCTTACAAGTCCTCAGTTTGTTTTTTTTCTATATATATATATTCGATCTTGCATTCCAGGAGATATGGCTGCTTCTACTATGAAGGAATATATTGACAAACAACTGGAAAAGAGTCCTGCCGACGAAATTACTGAGCTTTTATTGGATAACATTCAATCTACAAAACTCAGTGGTTTGGAAGGGCACAACTTTGCAAATTTGAACCACCTTTCACTGATTGGATGTGGTCTGCAATCTTTTGAAGGGCTACCGTGTATTCCATCGGTCAAAGTTGTCGATGCTTCTGAAAATAAGATTTCCGATCTTTCTCCGTTGGTTGAGAAATGCCCGAGTCTATATCATCTGAATCTGTGCGGTAACAATATTGAGGTAACTTTTTTAATAGGAAGTTTTCATACAATATAAGTTTTTAACTTTTGTATTATACTACTATATTTAAATTCTTGTAGAAAATCGAACAGTTAAAGCCTCTCGCTGAGCTGAAAAACCTGCAAGTGCTTGATGTTTTTGATTGTCCATTAGCGGAAGAAGAAGATTACCGAGACAAGATTTTTGCTACAATCCCTTCCCTTCAGTATCTTGATGGATTTGATGTGAATAACGAAGAGCTCGAGGACCTGGAAGAATTTGGGGGTGAAGATGCCGAAGAGCACGACCATGAAGATCTCGATGATGAGGAAGAAGAGGAGGAGGATGAAGCAGAGGAGGTTGGACTTGATTATCTTAACTCGTCAAGTGCTTTGAAAGATGACGATTCCGAAGATTATATAGCCGAAAAGAAGAACGGTCTGAAGCGGAAAGCCGATGCTGAAGCTGGAGATGATGTTCCGTTGAAGAAGTAATCTTGTATATGTTGCCGTTACTTTATTAACTTTACAGTTTGTTTTGAGGCATCTCTGGCTCGTTCAGAGCAAAAAGGAATGGTTTAACTTATTTTACGTTTTATACCCTTTTAATAAATTTGTCGGGTTTTGTTTGGGTCTAAATTGATTTGTCAGTGGTTTTTTGACCATTCATTATTGAAAACATCAAAATCGCGTTCACTGAAGATTATGTATTATTTCGGAAAGACTGAAATCAACGTTTCTAGGAATGGGACGAACTAGATTTTCGGAAGCGGGGCCTCGACGACCTGGGAAAAACTCCAAGGCCGCAGCTGCAGCCTTTACTGCGAAGAATGGGTTTGATGGACTTCCAGAAGCTCCATGGAGGAAGACACCATCAATATTCAAGCAACCTGTCACTTTGGTCCACACAACTTCAAAGAGCACGCAGAGGATTCCCGAGAAGAAGTGTAATCAGATACAGGAAAAGCTAGGAAAGCCTCAACAGGTTTGCTATCTTTGTAAATCATGGTTTATTATTAGATTTTCTGGGCAAAAAGACTGGAAGGATTAAAGGCGATGGTACCTGTTCATTTCCCTTCGGGAATATACTATACTCCGGAAGATGAAGAATACATTGAACAACGGTTAAACTTGGCAAACAAGATCGAATGTGCTGTTAATGTTTTATCGGAAGGCGCGGCCACAGCTTCATTTTGCTCCGCCTTACATCTTTCTAATGGCCTACCGATCACTGGCAATTCCAAAACGCCGGGAACGAACCCACTTGTCGGGATCAATCTAAATCAGCCGTTTGTTACTGTAAGTGACGATAGTATATTAAAATATTTTCAATTTAGATACCTGAGATCTCAGATCACGATATTCAAGTGCAAGAAAAAAGAGTGGTGGATGCCAGGAAAAGGCTGCAGGAACTTCGAAAGAGTTTCTTAGCATGATGTATATAAATCCTTAATAAATTTTGACAATTAATGGGGAAGTAAATAAAATTTGGAATGTGAATAGTAGTGGTCTAAAATTATTTGATTATTATTATTGTTTGCTTTCTCTACGCGGACAAGTGTAGATGACATTATCATTGGAACACCAATCTGGGATTCTTTCCAAATTGCTCTCATGTGGAGTTTCGCTGTTAGCTGAGGTGTTTCGGTTGCGAACAACCCTACCAGAAGATATATCCGACGTATCCAAAAGCAGATTCAAATCTATTCTCCTCGAGTTTTCTTACTTTGAAACACCAATCGAGTTCGATCAGAAGATCGAGGATAATGTCGGGTTGAAGGATTTGGACGAGGAGTTCACGGAGCTGCACCGCGGCTATGTTTTAGACTTTTCCAAGTTTATGCATCGTCTTTGCAGTTTTATTTTTGAGTTTGCGGAGTAAGTAACCATTTGTTTTGCAACCAAATGCTGCAATTTAGATACACGCAGAAGTATGCTACAGTTGATGTTCTACTTGACACTGAGTGGAATAAGATTCATTCCCAGAGAGCAGATGTGTTGTACCATCTTGGAATCATCCTGATCTTCTTGGATGAGAAGTTTTTAGCTAGCTCTAGAGAAGCTTTGTTCGTAGCTGGTCAACGATTGGGGTAAGGGTAATTCCTCTAACTTATACCAAAACGGAAGTATTTTGGAATTGGAAAAAGAAGCTAGAAACAGGATAACACATTATAAACATTCAGGAACGTTTGATTTATTTTCGGTTACAGGGATAAGTTTGCGTCAACTCATTTCGAAACTTCAATATCGTTACTGCGTGAAAGAAAAGATGTTTTCGAAAATTGCTTTGTTCATCTTGGAGTTGATCGAAAGTTCGCTGAGAATGTCTTGGAGTATGTCCGAACGTTCAGTCTTATACAGGTAATCCAAATTAGTCGACTTATAGTAATCCCATAGACTCAAGACGTTGGTATGTCCAGCAGAAAGTCATCCTTGGTGTATATAGCATTATGGTTCATCCCCAATGTACTTAGAGACGAGGGACCGTTGATGCGAACTTTAGTCGACGCTTTTTTTGGCGACCAGTGGATTCTGCCTCTTCATTTTGAGTTGACTGCAAATGTTTTACAGAAATGGAAAAACTATAAACCTGCCATACTTGCCTTGCGTGGTGTTTTGAGACAAGAGCACGTTGCTTCGATCGTCCAGCAGAAGATTGAAATCCTCAAATCCAACAAATTACCTTCAGGATTACTGTCACTGGAAGAGTTTGAGTATTACAAGAAGACACTGGTTGTATGTAATAGTGCATTAAAATGGATTATATTGCATTTTGGAGGTATGTCAGTAATCCGATCGACTCAGTTTGCAGATCTTGAGAGATTCAAGAAAATATCGATTCTTTTTGATCCTTTTAAATACCTGCTCACCTTAATTAAGTTTGAGTATAAATTTAAACAAGTAAGTTTTGTTCCTTTTACCCAATGTCATCTGATTTTAGTCAGCCTTGTTTACCATTAAAAACAAAACAGCTCAAGCCGATAAGTTGAAGGAACGTATTTCGTCGTCGATAGATCAGGTTGTCCATATACTTGACCGATCCCAGGAAAGTTGGAAAACCAAGGTTAGCGCTTGGTTGGGAAAGATTAATGACAAACTCTCTGCGATTGGGGTTGTCAATCCCAAAAGTGTTAATGTAATTGAAAGTGTCAAGTTAAAACTTGAAGAGGTAACTCCATCATCTTCTTCTCATCCTTTTTTTTTGAAGATAAGCGAGATCACTTCCGATGATCAACGAGTCATCAATCAGTATCTGGAAGTGATTCTCAAGAATCTGGACTCTCTCAAAACCGTTATTCTTCTAAATTTTGATTTTTTAAATACACTGGACACACAATGCGATGCTGATTATCTTTGGAATTGTATCTCTGGTTGGGTTCCAAAACTGGAAAGTCTTTTACAGTCAGAGCCAGTGATGGTTAAGTACTTCTTCTTCAAACTGAAGTCGCCAATTGAAGTAAAAGTTGCTGGAATGTCGACAGAGAAAAGCGAAGCCATAGCGGTATTTTACCACAAAATTCTGGAAACCTATCTTAAACGAATCGTCCAAGTAGGTTATACCATTTATGTATTTAATATCACTGGTTTTCTTGTAGGCGATTCCTAGAGGTGTCTTCGTTGAACTGGAGGAATTGCAATCACTGCTTATTGATGATGAGTATTGTTTTATTGAAAAGTCGAAGGTGAAGAATATTATTCAATCAGAAAGACGAAGAAGACTGGCCGAAAAGACGTGTAAAATAAGCAAGCTTTCATTAGGTAGGACGTACTTCACTTACAGGGTGGCACAAAAAATCGAAACTCATATTTCATTTAAGCATCACAATTTAAACGAAGTAACGATCCATATCAGTAACATTGAACATTGTTAATAACATGTTCGGCCAATTTGAAAATAGCGCCAAACGTGACTTACAATTTTGAGCGAAACGCCGCAGCTTTTTTCGGAAATCAGTCTTGTTCTTAGCACAACGGTAACTTACTATAGCGAATAGAAATAGGATTCGGAAAATTCGGGTGTATTCGCCACGTGGGTATATACCAGAAATCTCGGGTATTTATAAAATTAGTCTAAAATAGTACCAATATGAAGTCATTTGTAACAGTGTTCTGAACGATTCAACCAAGGAAAGTTGCAGGGTGGGTGATTCTCCAACTTTTATAAAGAAACAATTCTTGAAAATTCTTTGTCATTAGTGTTAATAGTACACATTTGAATTCTCCATTGCCGAAACCCCCAAAAACGGATGAAAAAAGTTTTTTAAAAATTATTTGCAATATTGCATCATCAGTAGTATCTGCTGATTTTACAATTTTTTACTCATAACCCGAAAAGCCCACACCCGAAAAACCCAGGGACCGAAAAGGCGCAAGCCGGAGGGCGTGGTACGAAAGGACGCCATTCAGATTTCGCTTCGCTCGCTTTTTGATGACCTAAAGGTTGGTAGAAGTGTTCAAGGTGCAGTTTCCGTCGACAACGAACCTGTCTGCGTGCCATCGCAGACAGGTTCGTTGAATTGCTCGGTGGCTTTTGACACATCAGATTTTGCTACACCGATCAATTTATCAACTTCACACTGTCCATTTTCTTGCCGGAACGGGTCCGAAATCGAGGTCCCCCAGTTTGACATTCAAAACAAATATGATAGCCAATCGATATCGGCATGAAAATCAAAGGCCTAGAACAGAAAACCATGTAGAAGTTAAGGGTAGAAAAATCATTTGGCTACACAGGGAACTCAAAATCACTTATAAAAACTTTTATTTACTTATAGGTAAAAATATTTCCCAAAAATTCACTTATAGGTGAAAAAAAGGCGGAGCCTATTTTGATTTACTTATAAGAAATTTTATTTACTTATAAGAACTTTTATTTACCTATAATTACCAATAAGGACTCCGAAAAGAAAACAGTTGAGCGCCAAAGACGCTTTTGGCTTTTTGAACGCATGGGCGAGACTTAGAAATTCTAAGTTTTTCGGAGCAGTACTGGTCAATGAAGGTGCGTAAGGGTATTTATACCTTGGATGGAACAAGGTAAGGTACTTTTAGTGCATTTTGTCTTTCAGAACTGTAAAAAGTGGATAGATAATAAATCCGGAACATAAGAAACTTCTCGAATAGAACGCATGTCAGCATCAGGCAGCCTCGGAAGATCTAAGAACAAGCATAATCAACCAAGAATTCAGATGAAGAACCCTTTCCTCAATTTTGGTAGGTTTTTTTAAACTACTTCCACATTTCAGAAGGCCAGAAACTTTTCAAGACATGGTTTTCTTATGTTGTACTAGGTCCAGGTGAACCCTCAGATACTCACAAAATGTTCATGGAGGAAGTAAATGGACAACGTGCGCACAATGTCTGGAAAAAATGGCTATCGGATGCCCCAGGTATGTTGATAGTATTCACCTGGACCTAGTACGACATAAAAAACTTGATGTCTCGAAATCTCATTGCCAAATGCTGAACCTCAAATTAATTTTTTGGGATGGAAAAGCGTAGAAAAAAACAGTTAAAAAAGGGCTTATAGTTCAGTTATCTTTCTTTATCTTGACTATTTTCAGTAAATCCAACCCATCGCAGATCCCTCACAAAAACAATCATGCCCCGTCAGGACAAATGACAGATGGAAGCTAACCCGGAGCATAGAAGATGCGCTAACCAAATATCCCGGTAATACATCAGATTCAAGTTGTTTTTTCGTTGTTTGAATAAATTTATATCTATCCTGCACTGTGGATAATTTTCTGTTACCTATAAGTATTTATAATTACCTATAAGTGAATTTCCCAAACGGCGAAAATAAAAATTACCTATAAGTGATTTGAAAATCACTTATAAGAACTTTTATTTACTTATAAAAACTTGAAGTTTTTATAAGTAAATAAAAGTTTTTATAAGTGATTTTGAGTTCCCTGTGTACACTTAAAGGTTTTTGCGGCAGGACCAACGAAAAAAGTTTCCATTTTTTGTGCCACTCTGCATGTTATAAACCTGGCTCTTTACAACAGGTATCTCAAACATGTGTCTGAGCAAGTTGGGACAAGTTGAAATAACGCCAGGAAACATGTTATACGACGGGTTAAAACAAGAATTGCGTTTAAAATTAAAACATGTCTTCTCTGGCGTCATCCCTACCAATATCTTTTTTAATGTGCTAAAACAACAACGTGAGGAATTGGATAAATTAAGAAAGACGTTCTTATTTGTGTGTCAGCAGATCGGGATAAATGGAGTTCAAGTATGGCAGACCGAACTCTCCACAATTACCATAGACGCCCTTAATTCATGCTTTTCAGTGGGTCATCATAATCGTGTATCATAATATTATTTTTAAGAGATTCACGTCCGAAAAACAGAGTGTCCCACTGAAGTCCACTGCATTTAACGCCTTTATATTAAAGATGCTCCAATTCACGGACCCGACGTAAGCAAACCTATGATTTTATTCACACTTGTTTTACAAGGAAAGTACTTTTATGGGGGCTCCTACTTTTTGACGGGACATACCTCAAAAAATCAGAAAAAATGTGCTGATCATGAATATATAAATCTTAGCTGCCCATTTTAGGTTTTTAGGGGTGAAAATGCCCAAAAACTGGCTCAATTTCCCTACAAAAGGCGCATGCATTCGAAACGATAAAAAGCGCAGTCGGTCTCTTCCTTCGTAAGAGGGCGGTGTGGCCGAGTGGTTAGTGCCGTAGTCTGGGAATCAAGAGGGGGGATGCCGCACGGGTTCGATTTCCCTTTTGGGCTGAATCAACTTTTTTTGAAGTTGAAGGTCGGAAAAATAAATTTTTGGGCCAAGACTGATTTATTACGTCTTAGAAACTCAATAAACATCATTTTAAGCCAAAATAAAAATTGTAAACCCGTGAAAAATTAGGCGAAAAGGGGTTCATATAGGACTTTAAGTCAACTTCCGATTGAGTTTTCACCCCTAAAAACCCAAAATGGGCAGCTAAGATTTATGTATCCTTGATCAGCACATTTTTTCTGATTTTTTGAGATATGTCCCGTCAAAAAGTAGGAGCCCCCATAAAAGTACTTTCCTTGTTAGAAGTACCGTATTCTCTTTGAAATCTCTGGAATGGTGGAATCAAACAAAGAGCAAGTTGGAATACTCAACTACCATACTGCTAATTTCTCACCAATGGATTCCGAGTTTCTTTTTAATCGGAATTCGACGAATTATTCAAAAAATGTTGGTTAATGAGATTAATAACTTCGGGGTTCTGCTAATGAGGCATCAAAACATTGGATCTGTTGATCAGATTGGCTCTATTGATCAGCTCACAAAAACTCCGGAGTTTTCAAAGTTTTACAGCGCTTGTTTGCCACTGATAAGTAAAGTAAGCATCACCCTAAGTCATTGCATCTTCGTTAAGATTGGACAATATGCAGTCCTCGACGACGCTTTGAGTATTTCCATTGCCGAAAGCTCAATTTCTGAGGTCAGTTTGTTAAGAAAAGCTGCAAAGACAGCATTGGAGTAAGTTGACACGATTCAGTTAACATTATCCTCAGTTATTCTCAATTACAAGAGACTAAAAGTGGAGTTGAATCTATGGAAATCCCGAGGCAGCTAGAGGCTATTCTCGAAAAAACTGGTTTGGTGGATTATAGCCATCTGGTGGTCCCTCTTCCACCTTTCAGTAAATCCCGGAACTCTCTAATCATTTTCTCCATCCTCTCACAATGTCTCTCTACTAACGGTAAGTTCATGTAAAACATATTACTTCTCCTTTCAGCCATTACAACTAAAAAGAGTGAATTCATGGACCCTTTTTCCATTGTCAAGGGTATTGAAAAGATAAAAACTTGTTTTGAACTCGACTACCAATTCGAGTATCCATTGTCGATTATAAGCGGAGACTCAGCTGGCTATCTAGTAGCCAGAAGACTCAAGATTGATAACATTAACCATCCTTTCAAGAATGTAAGGTTAAGGTAACAATTATAATCAAAAAATACTATTTCAGGTCCCAGAGCCCTTCAAGAAATAAAGAAATATAATCAAATTTTAATATAAATAACTTATTTAAACAGCGATCGAGTCTGGATCCACATTGTATTCGATTTTGATTCTTTTTGCCATTGCCTTAAGTTCGGCCTCGGCGCTTTGGATGGCATTATCTAATTTGATATTTTTGTTAACGAGAACTATCCATTGTGAACCCATATGTAACAATTGTGACCTAACGTCTTCTTGTCGTCTCTTCCTTCTGGAATGAGTTTCGAACAACTGTGATCTCAATTTAAACACGGTCTGTTCTTCTCGATCAGCCAACGTTTGCAGAGTTTTATTCATCTTGACCAAGGTTGGTCCTCCATGAGTTTGCATTAATTCCAAGTTTAATCTTTTCAGTTTCATATTTTCAATTTGGGCATCACAATTACCAATCGCCTAGAGAAGAAATCATAAAATTGAACTTTTACCTACATTTACCCAGGTTTGACGATCAGCGCTCGTGGAAGGAGCGGGTACCATATACCTACTCATATCGAACTCAGGCATCGGCTAAAAAAATCGTTGGAATTTTTTGTATAAAAACAATTGTTCACTGCAGAAATACATACTTTTGCCTCATTAATCCTCTGGAATTCTTGTTGTAAAAGAGGGGTAAGAAACTTGTCATATTGAGGTTTTGGAAACTTCTTTAAATAATCCTTCGTCATTGGATACCTCTTTTGTTCCTCTTCTACCATACTGAGTGCAAACTTTCGGTGAGAATCGTCGTATTCGGCATCGTCAATGTAAGGAAGGGCATCCAAAATGAAATCATCAGAAGCCTTTGTTGAAGGCAAAGCGAGTTGAGCCATAGTAACAATTAATTGTTTTCAGAACAAAAAATAGTAGAGAATGCAAGAACGCAGAAATTTTACATATCGTTTTTTAAAATCAATGCTGAGTGAACGAAATGCCACAAAAATTGTCATCAACTAAAAATTCGGTGAATTAATTTTATTCTTGGTTCGGTCGATTCGAAAAGAAAATGCCCCCAAATGCTAGTTCCGGTACGGCTGACACGAGCGACAAGCCAAAGAAGGTACCATCACAAGCAAATGAAGTACACTGTGCCAGTTCAGTCCAGCTCAACCTTCCGGTGAAAAAGGTAACAGTTACATTTCTAAGATTAGTATAATATTTTTAGGTGGTTGTTCACCCACTTGTATTATTGAGTGTTGTCGACCATTTTAATCGTGTTAGCAAGACCCAGAGTGTTAAGAGAGTTGTCGGTGTTCTTCTGGGATCTATGAAACCTGACAAAACTCTCGATGTAGCCAACAGCTTTGCAGGTACGAGTAAAAAAACCCCATGTTTTATTTTTAGTGCCTTTTGATGAGGACGAGAAGGATAAAGACACTTGGTTTTTGGACAAAGATTA
Organism: Bursaphelenchus xylophilus; assembly: GCA_904066235.2. Classification (NCBI taxonomy): domain Eukaryota; kingdom Metazoa; phylum Nematoda; class Chromadorea; order Rhabditida; family Aphelenchoididae; genus Bursaphelenchus; species Bursaphelenchus xylophilus. The sequence continues at coordinate 7,942,909 of CAJFCV020000001.1, forward strand.
CCTGGAAAATATGTACGGCATGTTCTTCAAAGTGGCTGCCAAAGAGAAGGTTGTGGGTTGGTATCATACTGGACCAAAGCTTTGCAAGGTATAATTGTTGAGCAAATTTTCATTTGTTTAGAATGATGTTCACATAAATGGATTGCTGAAACAATTCACTCCGAATCCTGTCTTGGTTGTTATTCAAGCCGTTCCAAAAGATCTGGGTCTTCCAACTGAAGCTTATATTGAGGTTCAAGAAGTTCACGATGATGGAACTCCTCCAATCAAAACTTTTGAGCACATTCCCAGTGAGATTGGTGCTGAAGAGGCTGAAGAAGTTGGTGTAGAGCATCTTTTGAGGCATGTTTTGTCAAGGAATAATAGGATTATGTTTAACGTTTCAGAGATATCAAGGATCAAACTGCCGGAACCTTGTCCCAGCGTGTAACAGATCAATTGATGGGTCTCAGAGGTCTGAGCCAGCAATTGGCTGAGATTCAGAGATACCTGAAGGATGTAACAAAAGGAGAACTCCCAGTCAATCATTCTGTCATTTATTACATTCAGGAAATGCTGAATCTCCTTCCTGACGTTACAAAACCAGATTTTGTGGATTCTCACAACGTCCAGACCAATGATGAGTTGATGTGTGTTTATCTTGGATCTTTAGTTCGAACTGTCATCGCTCTGCACAACCTTATTGATAACAAACTGGCCCTCCAGAATGCAACTAGTAACGTGTGAACTTGTAATGTCTAAAATTAAAATAAGTTATGGATAATTGTATCTTTGGGAGATAAATTGTTTCCGCTCACAGGTGTTTAATTTGCATATTACTCATGGCAAGCGACGCGCAGCACCTATTCCACTCGCTCTCGTTTCCTTGTTTGCTAAGTCCGCTTTCGAGAGCTCCTACAAAGCCATCCGTTTGACCCTGCGCGACCTGTCCGAGCCTCGTCTTTGCTCGTTTCCCTCCCTCGGCCCTATTTTGGATCCGTTCCCAATTTCCGCCGTGTCTGATAAGGGTTGATTCATTCAACCCAAGAGAAAGAGTGTCCAGATGGATCGAACAATTTTGCTCTTCGGATTATTTCATGGAATCTCGTCCAATTTGTGGTCAGAGACAGCCAGAATGGCGGATCTCCAGCAGGTAGGCAGTTAATTGTTGGTTAGAAGTGTAAGAAGTAACAACTGATGACATACGTTGTGTTTAGTGGAGAATGTTGTGTGACCGATATCAAGTGTCCAGAGCTTATATGGAAGACTCGAATGCCAGAGTGTCGGTATTCGCACCTGTTAATGATGTCTTCCTTTACAATCCAGACCTGAGAGCCATGGATCAGAAGGAGACGCTGAGTCATATAATAGATACCCAGGTGGTGGAAATCAGTGAGGGAAAGCGGTGGGAAAAACAAACTTTGATCCGCAGTACTATTAACAGTGGTTACGTTTATATTACGCAATTTGAAAACAATCCTGGAAACTTTGTAAGTGGAATGAAGTCGATCATCATTTACATATTTACTTGGTTAATTCAAGCAACATTTGCGGGCAGCTGAGTTTTGAAAACCATCCGACGATCATAACCGGGGAAACAAATGCCTTGTGTTTTAAAACTGAAGGCTATTTGCTTCCGCGGGAGGTGAGCCTGGATAACGCCGATCACGTGTTCACCGTGCCGCATTCGTTCGCTAAAGCATCATTAATCTCACGAATGCCACTGGTTCTAACCTACACAGTGGCTGTCTCCTAGCTTGTACATGGGCGAGAAAAGGCTGCCCGGAAATGTCGGTGTTGCCAGCAAAAATTTTGCCCACAAATTGGCTGCTCACAAGCGTCGCGACGCTGAAATGGCCGGCGAAAACACTGGATTAGCTTTTTGAGCGATTTGAAAGAGTTGGGTGCTAATCCAACTACTTGGCCAACCATTTATGCCTTTTTCTTTTTTTTATTCAACTTTTTTTGGCTAGCCGTTAATAAGACTTTTGTCCCAACACTTTTTGTCCCCAATGATTATTTTTGAAAGTTATTTGACCAGCTAGCCAATGAGTTGAAATCACATCCAAATTTTTTAATGTCTAGCCAAAACCTAGATTGGTTAGCGAAAGTGCCAGAATAGCTGTGCAGCCTCGAAAAAAGCTAGTCAAAGGGTTGGATCCAGGTTTTTACTAGCCATTTTAATAATTTGGCTGTCATTTGCAACTTTTTGACACCCATTCCAACTTTTTTTTTGAGGCTATCAAACGTCATTCTGACAATTTGGCAAGTTGATCTAGATCTTCGGCTAGCTGGTCAAATAACTTTCAAAAATAATTATTAGGGACAAAACTGTTCTGGGGACAAAAAAGTCCAAAAAAGTGGGGGCAAACCCGTCCTGGGGGCAAAACCGGGGCCCAATCGTCACGGCCCTTAAGTTAGCAAATTATTTAAGACGGTGGGTCATAATCGCAGGGAGTCCTGTCAGTGTGTCTTAAATTCCTTCCATAGATATTTGCAGTCCTATTTCGTCAATGCGGGTCGCTTGTGCAATCATGAAGCAAATCAGTGGGGTATTATCAGCGGGGAGCAATATCTCTACAAGATATGCACTCCCATGGGCCACCGTCCATACATGGGGACAGCACTTTCGTTTATCAGAGATGATGACAATACCATATTTGTGGATCGACAGTACGACAACCGTGATATCACGTATGTAGCCGCATTTTTAAACAGTCTTGCCCATTAAATATCAGTCTGTCGGAAAATAATTTGGATTCGTCGCGCCTTGAAATCGCCCGTCATCGCTCTACGACGGCTAGCCGCGGCTGGAGATTTGGTGCGCGACTGCGACGAGGCGAGACATTTTGTTGCGACAAATCCACCTTATTTTCCCGACGTACAGGATAAACTAAATATTATTTTTAAAGAGAACTCCGTGATGTTCTGAATCGGGTACCGGACATTGCTTTGGTGATATTCGGGAGTTCCGCGTGGAATGGCTTTCATACCTTCTTCTTGCCGAGCAATAAGGCCTTTGCCAAGGTCATCGACCGGAATAGAATTGACCGAGAAGTCCTCTTGGCCCATGTCACCGGTATGAACAGAGTTCTGTTCACCTGGCCTTGGCTCTATGATGGGGGCGTCCACTTTTATCCCTCTGTCAGATTCTCCTCCAACATCATCGAGGACAATTTTAAAGTAAAGCTGACTATGAGGAATATAACTGATCACAGAACCGGACGGTGGGATCGTGAGTAACACTGATTAGGAAAAATGTATTTCAGTATATGTGGTATCCGAAGTGTACGAACGGTATTCTCACTTCCGAAGAGGTGCCGTCTGGGCGAAGATCTTGGTCCCAAACATTCCGGTTCAGAACGGCGTCGCCCATGTCATTGACAATGTTTTGGGGATCGTCTCCATGACAATCGATCAGATGTTGATGGATAATTATCGTTGTACAACTCTGATGAGATACATCAACACTATCGGTCAGCTGGTCAGAAATTATTTTTCGGCCACGGGAGGTCTTGTCACCTTCTTTGCCCCTTGGAATGAGGCGTTTGAAAGGATCCCAGAGGCCATCGAAAGGAGACTTCTGCGAGATCGTATCTGGCTAGAGCAAGTACTGAAGTTGCATATTGTACCAGCCAAAGAGTTGACAACCGATGAGATTACGAACGAAACCATCGTATCCACAATCGATAATATGCGGCATCTCTACTTTATACGGGGAGAATGGCCCAAAAACAATATCAGTAAGTCTCAAAGAGAAAATGAAAACCCAAAGAAGCACTTTCAACTGGTAGTATGGGCAGAAAAAACTATTTTTATTAACAAGGGAAGCACTGCAAGTGCGACGCTCATATTTTGATGAAACTTGGCACAAATTTAGAACAATTTTTTTCTAAGGTATATCCGAGTATCCTAGCCCGCGCTTTGCAGAAACAATCGAGATTTTTAGATTGAAAGTCGGCGAAAATTTAGGACTTTTTGCCGAATTTCGGCACAAAAAATATCATGTCTATTTCTACCGTAAAGGATAATGTTTCTACAAAAAATCAATTTTTTCCGCACGAAACTGCCAAAGTTACGACCAAAAAGCGTTTTTTTTTTCTGACCGCTCTCCACGTTTAGCGTGCTCTCTCGGCGGCAAAAACCGTTCGATATCTCGGCGGCGCCCGCAAAGCGCGAGGTAAAACTTTCAGGAATTGATACTTAGTCCATACCCGACGTGTGCGCAAAATTTAAAGAAAATCTGAGTGTCGCACTTGGAGTACTTCCCCTGTAAGAAAAGAAGTAAAAATCAGTGAAAACGAACATGATTTTCAAAATCAGCACTACCGAATTACTATAGGGCTGCCCAATAAATAATGTATCTCTTTGAAAAATTCACTTATACGACAAGATTTACCGTAGTAACAGCGATCTACAGGGTGCGGCAATTTTTCCGCATCAGGACAATTCCGGAATTTGGACACTTCCGGAATGGCGGAACAGTGACACTTCCGGAACCGGGGAAAAATCAAAGAAGAGGCTTAGACCTGCCATCTGAACCATCTGACTGGATTTATTGTTATTAATCTCAAAAATTTTGTTATTTTTTTTTTATTGTTACTTTTTTCTTAAAAGTAGTGTTAAAAAGTAATTTTTCGAATTTTTTCTAAAAATACTCGATTTAGGGGTTTTCGAGGTTGCTGATTTCGAACATCGGGTTCATTTTTTCTGAACTTTACTAGTTTTCCTTAAGTAGTAGTGTTAAAAAGTAATTTTTTGAAATTTTTCTAAAAATACTGGATTTAGGGGTTTTCGAGGTTGCTTATTTCGAAAATCATGTTTATTTTTTCTGATTGTTACTTTTTTCTTATGTAGTAATGTTAAAAAGTAATTTTTTGAAAGTTTTCTAAAAATACTGGATTTACAAGGGATCGGCAAATAGTTGTAACCTGCTTTCTTAACGAAACCTATATAATTTGAAAGAGCATTAAAAATAGTGCACAGCGCAAAAAAAATAGCTGCCTAAATTACCTTAGGGCATAGATACGACAGCTTTTTGAAAGGGGTTATATGCGGCCAAAACGCCGGTTCCTTATATTACAGTAATCCTGGCGGTTTGAAATCGTCTTTATTAATTTCCTGGTATCCAAAAACGTCTATCACGGTCGTTTTATGGCTTTACCAATCCTCGGTTATATGTTATTAGACATTACTGCTAGTTACAGTAAATTGTAAATAAAACTAGGTTAAAGGGAAAATTGGAGCAAAAAGCTTTGGCAATACATTTATATGATCGTCGTGGTCATTCACAAACGAAAATTTCAAAATCGAAAATTTCTTATGTCCTAGCCTTACCAATGGTTGGTCCAGTGTGTCAGCAATAGTGTCTTTGGCCGATTTTACAATTTTATCTTCGTATTTTTTTGATAAAATGTATATTTATAGGCCCTTGTAAGTTGAATTATCCTCCAGTAATCATAATCGGTCAGGTTACTGGCACAACACCCTTGTAATTATACGATAGTGACATACCCACTCTCATCACCATCAAATTTGTGGCCGTTTCAAAAAAATTCAAAAACTCAGAAAAATTGCGTAACCATGGATTTTGTCTGCGGAGGAACAAAAATTATTAAAAAATGTCAACATACCATGGTTTTGGGGCATATAAGAGACGAAACGCAAAATATTTAGAGAGACCGGATTCGAAACCAGGACTCGCTGCGCCGAAAGTGGGCTCACTACCACTCGGCCAACTGGACACAACTCTGTTGCCATTCCGAGAGCTTATAAAGCGAGGCGGAAATTAGGCTAAAATCTGTATTTTGGCCATAACTTTGTCCAAAGTGAATTTAGGCAGCTAGTTCTTTTTGCGCTGTGAACTATTTTTAATCCTCTTTCAAATGATATAGGCTTCGTTAAGAAAGCAGGTTACAACTATTTGCCGATCCCTTGTTAGGGGTTTTCGAGGTTGCTTATTTCGAAAATCATGTTCATTTTTTTAGTTTTTGACGGTTTTTATATATTTGTTCGTATTGTCCATGACGATTTTATCTTGACTAGGACGAATTCGGCGCCGTAAAAACTGTTGAGATGTTGCAAAGATAATATCACTGTGAAAGACATATAATGACTGAAGATTGAGATCTCTGAATTGTAATTTTCGAAGGGGTCGGCCATCGGATTTTGACGATCAGGCACGTCTGGCAGTCGTGGAAGACGACGAAAGAAGCTTGACAAAACACGACACGAATGCTGGCTGACCCCTTCGCAATGAAAACGATTTTCGTAATCAGCACCCTCGATCGAGTATTTTTAGAAAAAATCCGAAAAATTACTTTTTAACACTACTAGTTAATCAAAAAAGTCAAAATCATAAAAAACGAGCATCATTTTCGAAATCAGCAACCTCGAAAACCCCTAAATCGAGTATTTTTAGAAAAAATTCGATAAATTACTTTTTAACACTACTCCTTAAGAAAAAAGTAACAATAAAAAAAAATAACAAAATTTTTGAGATTAGTAACAATAAATCCAGTCAGATGGTTCAGATGGCAGGTCTAAGCCTCTTCTTTGATTTTTCCCCGGTTCCGGAAGTGTCACTGTTCCGCCATTCCGGAAGTGTCCAAATTCCGGAATTGTCCTGATGCGGAAAAAAGTAACAATCAGAAAAAATTAACATCATTTTCGAAATCCCCGTCATCGATTACCTCTATATCCAACATTTCTTACTCGGGGGTTCCTCTCAACAAGGGGTTCCTCTCGACGAGGGGTTCCTTTCGATGGCATTCCACACACAGTCTTATTGACGAAAAATGCTGAACATTTTATACCAAAAATTGGAAACACAAATTTTCTACCGTAATCCGCTTATTGAAACGCCGCACGAGTTCGATTTCCCTTTTAGGCCGAATCAACTTTTTTGCACCAAGACTGATTTATAACGTCTTAGAAACTCAAGAAACATTATTTCAAGCTAACAAGGAAAGTACCCGAAGTGCTACGCTCAGATTTTTATAACTTCCGATTGATTTTCACTCCTAAAACCCAAAATTGGGCAGCTAACTTTTGCATATTCTTAATCAGTACAATTTCTCGGATTTTTTGACACATGTCCCGTCGAAAAGTAGGAGCCCCCATAAATGTACTTTCCTTGTCAAAATTATTTTTTTCAGCTTACTATGTTGTGGGAGGAGGAGTTAAAACAGCCATCCAAATGGATAACATAGCGGCCACCAATGGCATCATCCATTACATTGACCGAGTTTTGGGAGTCCCTTATCAATCTCTCTGGGAAATTATGAGAAATGAATCCAGGTTACAGTAAGCCCAAATCCTTGATACGCAGCTCTTCTAGAATCAGCAAAAGTCATCTGGAGAATCTCCAGCTGAGATATTCCCTCGACCCTTGGCAAGTCCTGACTCCCGAGCAGAACTTTACGGTTTTTATGCCAACAGATGAAGCCTGGGAGAAGGTAGCACCCGCGTTGCGCAACAGGATGACTGACGGGAACCATTGGCAGGCCTTACAGTATGTCTACAAAAGACATCTAGTGCAAGGCCAAGCTCTCATGTACACTGATCTTAGGGAGAGGACTTATATCATGATGAATGACGAGAAGGTTGTTATTCGAAGGAGAGGCCGCTGTAAGCATGTTTGGCTTTTCTGTGACTGCTATCTTCAGCAATACTTTGAAAATTTTTTAGATTTTGAATTGTATTGGCCCAGAGGAAATCGCGTTGCTCGTGTAATCGAAGGCGGCGAAATTGCGGGGATTAATGGCTTCATGCATATGATAGACAACGTCCTCATCTACGAACCCGATCTCCGGGCAGCAACCGAAGCGATGGCTCCCTTAATGCTCATTAACTCTATTTCGTTGATATCTCTTTGGCTCTGCTGGAAGTGGATGTTCGGATATCGCTTGGCATTGTGGCTTTCACTGATGCGATATACTCTTACAGTAGAATTTTTAATATAGCAAATCTTAATCGCCATCCGGTTCGTGTGCATAGTAAAACGTTTCAAATTTTGTTATTTAATTGGCTCACTGTATATTATAACATTTTAATCCAATCACATGTTAAGTTGGGAAGGCCACAAAGAAAAGCCAACAGTAGTATATAATAGGCGTACCTAGAACAGCCTCAATTTTCACCCACCACCCGCCAAACCATTATACTGCCCGACAATTAAAAGTGAAGTCTCGATTCTGAGCCCGATATTGCCCTGAGGCATAAGGTGTTCCCCCAGGCCTCTTCGGTACCCTATGCCGATACACAGTGCAAATTTTCATACATGTGCACTTTAAACGCACTGTGCAACGGGCGATTGAAAAATTTTTGGGCGACAATTAAAAGTGAAGTTTTTAATTTTTGGACTTACCTGACCTTTTGAGGGATCTGTTGGGACGGAAACCGTGCAGAGACATAGTCAAGGTTACATTGATGAGCCCTAGACACGATTTACGAAAATTGTCCGAATTTTATGGTACCATTTCCCGGCATCAAGACGCGGGGTTTAGGTGCCACAAAACGGGGCCTTTAGGCACAATTTGTTGTAAGACTGGTAATTTTATGATGCTGAGTGCATCTTGTGACATTGTTCGTCCGAATAATGCTGCGTGTATGTCAAGTTTTGGTGCGCTTCAAAGCGTTCTTGTTGATATGGATAACGGCTAGGTGCCTATTTTGACTTATACCGTAGCAGGAACCAGTACCCCTCTCGGTTTGATAGTAGGATCGGGGTGGATAGACATCCTTCTTTCCTAAAAACTTTACTTTTTATGTTATCGCTCCTTTTAGATACAAAAATAGCGGGTATCACAACGGTTTCCTAGAGTTGCTGAAATTTACCGTCCATAACCGAGTGTAACGCCATGGTTTGGGTTTTAATGGCCCAAAACCCCTTCACATGATTTTTTTGGACATAAATTAGTCAAAAACAACATCATTAATTTTAATTTCGCTGCATCGAGTTATGCGAAAAATGCTTATATACCAAGTTAAGTTAAGTGTATGGTAAAAACGGGGTAAGTACGCACCTCCAAGTAAACAACGCTGTTTTTAGCTGCTAAGAGGGTGATCGAAAAGTACAAGACAAAATTTGCGCTGATTCTGCATCTCATCTTTCGAAATTGCATCGATATTCTCCTTGACTAGCACCGTTGTCGATAAGCACGCTTTGAAGCGGGCCAAAATTTGACATACTCGCAGCATTATTTGGACGAACAATGTCACAAGATGCACTCAGCATCAAAAAATTACCAGTCTTACAACAAATTGTGCCTAAAGGCCTCGTTTTGTGGCACCTAAACCCCGCGTCTTGATGCCGGGAAATGGTACCATAAAATTCGGACAATTTTCGTAAATCGTGTCTAGGGCTCATCACTGTAACCTTGACTATGTCTCTGCACGGTTTCCGTCCCAACAGATCCCTCGAAAGGTCAGGTAAGTCCAAAAATTAAAAACTTCACTTTTAATTGTCGCCCACAAATTTTTCAATCGCCCGTTGCACAGTGCGTTTAAAGTGCACATGTATGAAAATTTGCACTGTGTATCGGCATAGGGTACCGAAGAGGCCTGGGGGAACACCTTATGCCTCAGGGCAATATCGGGCTCAGAATCGAGACTTCACTTTTAATTGTCGGGCAGTATACATCAATTTTAAAGCATAAATTAATGAAAAAAGGGCTGAAATTAACAAATTATCACACAAATTACTAGGACGATTTTAATTCACCTCCGGATCTGTGACAATCCAGATATCCTTACCACCCCGATAATGAAAAACATGGTATAAATACTTAGAAATAGAAAATTGGGGATTTATATCAAGCATATTGCACTGCAGGTTGACGCCAAGTTTTTCCCTGATGTGTCAAGTTTCTCTCTCCTGAAAATAATTATTTTTATTTTCTTCACATATTGTGCAGCCTGTTTCTCCATGAAGATGGACTGAAAAGTGGTCAAGTAAGTTATTATTAGCAAGAGGAGGTGTTCTTCTTTCATTTTATTCCAAAAATGTTGATTTTGTTTCAGGGAAACATACAGAATTCATCCAATTCGCAGAGCTACTTTTTAATGACCATAGATAATGTAAGTCCACTTATTTCGTTTTTTCGACGTGGAGTTACAAATACAAGCTTATCTAAGACTTAGAGGAGACGTCACTCTTTCGGGTTGTTATGTTTTCCATGCATAAGATCCTTCAAATGTTTCGCTATAATCAGATTAGTGTTTTGACGAGATAAAGCCACATTGTTCCTTGATCAACGCCAGTGATTCGAGCAGTAAGACGCGACTGTCGATTTTCAGAGGTTCATTGATAAAGTTATAAGTCTTGAAGAAGGTCAGGAATAATGGATGCCAAGTGCAAATTGTTTTAAATGCGATATTTTCCAACAAAAAACGAATATAACATAACTCAATCAACAGACATTCACACGGCAAATTCAAACAAATGGCTAATACATCTCATTCCAAACTTGATTACCCCATTCAGAGGGTGTAAACGAGGGCCGACCATGTCCACTGCGTCCATTTCTATCTTCTCCATGAAGTCTTTGTTGACCATTTTGAACTTGCTGAATTTCAGATGTCCCTGGAGCTTGACCAAAGCTCTGAATGCGACTTTCATGCCGTGTTTGGTCTTTTCCTGCTTTAATGACGACATATGGGGCCCTATTCTTGCCAATTTTTACATTTTTATCTTCTCCGTGACGTCCACTTCCAACTTTAAAACCGTCTCCACATGGCCTATTTTGGATTGTTAGAACATCTCCAGCCTCTCCATTAGTTCCAAAATGTCCTCTTTTCGCCTTTTTCCTGACCTTTTCGCCTTTATTATCTTCTCCATGACACCTATTTTGGTCAATTTTACCTAAACTGATTATAGCGAAACATTTGAAGGATCTTATGCATGGAAAACATAACAACCCGAAAGAGTGACGTCTCCTCTAAGTCTTAGATAAGCTTGTATTTGTAACTCAACGTCGAAAAAACGAAATAAGTGGACTTACATTATCTATGGTCATTAAAAAGTAGCTCTGCGAATTGGATGAATTCTGTATGTTTCCCTGAAACAAAATCAACATTTTTGGAATAAAATGAAAGAAGAACACCTCCTCTTGCTAATAATAACTTACTTGACCACTTTTCAGTCCATCTTCATGGAGAAACAGGCTGCACAATATGTGAAGAAAATAAAAATAATTATTTTCAGGAGAGAGAAACTTGACACATCAGGGAAAAACTTGGCGTCAACCTGCAGTGTATTGTATAATAGAAAAAATCCTTAAATTAAATAAAGAATAATATAACCAAGGTGATTTATATCTGGCGGCATGGTTGGTATGCGGACGATTTTTTTCGCATACAAAAAGAGTTCGGTAGGCCATAATGTAGGCAACGAAAAAATTCATGACTACTTATTTTCGATTTCAGAGGGCCTAAAAATGGCCTACTATAAGTAGGTAAGATTTTTTTCCTGAAACATGCATTTGTGAACAAAAAATTTATATATGCGAAAAAAATTTACGGCAGTTACAACAAAAATTTCATATGTGTCTCAAACCATGAACAGCCTAAATTTTAGTGATGTATGCAAAAAAAATATGAAACCACTTATCTCCCCTCATCTCAAAAATTTCGTATGTGTCTCAAACCATGAACAGCCTAAATATTAGAGATGTATGCAAAATAAAAAATGAGACCACTTATCACAAAAATTTCTTAGGTGACTCAAAGCTGGAAAGCCTACAAAAAGTAAAATTTTAGGGTGTATGCAAACAAACGAATGAGATTACATAGGGCAATTTAAATTTTATTTTTTTTTTTTTTATTTTTGAACCGCTCTAACTGTATTGTTGGACTAGACTATACCTATGCTGATTTGTTACAAGGAAGCAATCCGTCCGACCGTCTCAAAATTGCAGAGGAATCAATGAATAAATGGGGTTTGATAGCCAAAGCAGACGAGGTTTTAAAATCTTTCAACGAAGATAAGAAGACTTTTGGTCGAGTAGATTTGGAATTTGCTAAGGAAACAGAAGATTTGAACACGTACGTTAAGGATTTAAAAGTCAACCTCATGGATCTCTTCGAGAGTAAAGTAAGCTTGAAGTCTTTAATGTTGTGGATTAACGTTGTATTTTTAGAATGTCCCGCCTCGAGTCAAGGACCATACGGAAACAATCTTGTCTAAATAAGGAAAAATATTGTGTTGTTGTTAAACTTGAGTTGTTGGTTATTATTTCTGTAAATAAACGATATAATTTTTGGAATTGTCCTAGAAAATCATTGCGAAATTACACTATTTTTCAGCAATGGGAAGGCTATAGTATATTGGTATGTGGTTCTGGAGGGTTAGACCTTTTTATTAATTTATGCTCTAAAATTGATGTAATGGTTTGGCGGGTGGTGGGTGAAAATTGAGGCTGTCCTAGGTATTATATACTACTGCCAACATATAAGGCCATTTGAAGAGATTGACAAGACCATCATTCGATTGGCCCTTAGGGGATTTATTTTTGTTCAACAGTGCCGCTTTAAGGCCGTTGGCCCCTCAGGGTTTTAAATCGGCGTTTTCCGAGCTGAGAAACTTTTTTGCTCGGAAGGATTCTTACTTAGGCAATTCACTGCGGGTCAACAGACAAGTCACCAACCATGGTAAGTAGTCTTTATGGTATTACCATAGCATGCTTAACTTCCACAGTAACTCACTTAATTCCTCTTTAAGTACTTCTGGGCTGAGAAGATGGTCTCTGACAACAAGTCCTCCAACAAGCACAATAAGGGGGGCTCGGCACAGAAGCGACATTCTTTGAGGCCATCAGCTGAGCAGTCTGAAGCCGCGGCCATCGCCAGAGATCGAGCGGCCGCTAAGGCGATCAGAGGACCAACTTCGGGGAGTGGCATTTTGATCAACATAATTCGGGCCTTGTCAGCCAGGGCTCTATTTATATTCCATTCTGTAGCAACCATCTGGGCTGCTGTGAATGTTCAAGGGGAAAATTCGATATGGGGATTTGCTCTGATATCAGTCAGTATTGTAGTTGAGGGCGGACATACTATACTGATGAGGGTGGGGGATGAGAGAAAGTGGTTCTCTCCAAGCATCTTACTCTACATTCTTGCAACGGCCCCTCCGATATGGCTACTCGAAACCAAACTTTGTCAATGGAGGCAAACAAATGGTAGGCCACAAATCAACAAAGTTTCATACAAATGTAATTACTACAATTATAGACCAAAGACTAGATAAGATGTTTGAATATCAGATCTTAGAACAGCTCTTACTGGTCGTACTAATAGTAGGAAGATGGTTGCTGCCTAAGGGAGACATAAGTAGAGAACAATTGTCACAGATTTTGCTGGCCTACCTTGTAAGGAACAGTCTATTATTAAAGTATTTGTAGGCGATCTCGTCTGATATTGTGGAATTCTTTGATGTTTTCAAAGAAAGGACTGTTTACTTTAACTTGAATCTTCAGAAGCTGGTTCTCTCCGCTTGGACAGTAAGTCAATTAATTCCAAAAGAAAACATTGGTACTGTAATAATTTAAGCTCTCTCTGTTGCAATTCCCTTTCATTTTGACTGTTAGCCGTGCTCGCAAGATGAGAGTGGCGATTACCGATGACACCGCCATTACCACTAAATCGAGGACCATGTCACAAGTAGGTTCCTGTTCTTCCAGAACCTCTAATCTCCCTTCCAGATCCTATACGACGTTGATATCTGGGCAATCATTGTAGCCAGCTGTTTGCAAGACATACCATTCTTCCTTGTCCGTGTATATCTTATTCTTCAATACAAACTGATCACCTACACGATGATTTTTTTTCTCTCTAAGAATGCATTAATCATCGCTCTGCAGTTTTACCGAGCTGTTATTATCTTCAATGATCGTTATTTACATCCTCGAACAGAGTCCCGTGCGTCACTTGTGATGGAACAAATGAGACGTCCCACCCTGACTAAGGACAACAGCGATCTCCCATCCCCACAACAACCATCTACGGCCGGAGATGAGAAAAAGAAAAGCGATCGAAGAACAAAATCCAGGAAAAGTGTACCCTCCGAAAGCGGTTCGACTGAAAAATTAAAGTCTGTCAATAGACGGGCATCCACTGCCCCTCATGTCCATCACATCAACGTGAAAGTGCTCCGATCAGACGACGAGACTAGTGAGAAGCGCCCGACATCTGCTTTTGATAAATACATTGACTAAGGAATTATATAAATCCTCATTTAAGCTCAGGCATCGGTCAAGGTTGATGATATTGTTCATGGTTAAGACCCGGCCAAAATCTCTTTTGCGACGAAAGGAGAAATATTGCGTAAAATGAAGAGATTTCCTATCTCGAAACTGACTCATTTTATTTTTTTCGTTTTAGGCCCAAAAGATCCGCCTTGTTCCAGGCTATGTTTCCATGAATCCTCAAATAGGGGCGAGGGAAACTCTTGAGAGTAATAACCATTCTATCCCATCTTCCATGTGTAATCAGGATATCTTTGGAGCAAACAATTATCTTTGAGCTAAAACAGAATTTTCCCGTTATTTTCCCGACAGACATACTCACGTGGTGAATATACCCGAATTTTCCGAACCTAATTTCGAATTCCCGAAAATTATTATCTTCTGGTTGGGTCCCGCAAGGAAGTTGGCATTTGCAAATACCGTAATATAATTCTTTTCTCAAAAATTTTGTTCCTTTCGTTTTTTTGTGTTCTTCGCGTTAATTCTTTTTTATTGTTTTACCTTTGGTTGTATAATATTGGGTTTACAGGTTCACCATGGTTGCCGGAAAGAAAGCCCCAGCTCCTAAAGCTGCTAAAGACGTGAAGGGAGCCGCCAAGACCCCTGCTCCAGCTGCCAAGTCAGCTCCCAAACCAACTCCCGTTGAGGTCAAGGCCCCAGCCCCTAAACCAGCTGCCCCCAAGCCTGCCGCGGCCCCCAAGCCTGCCGCTGCCCCAAAGGCTGTCGCCCCTAAGGCCATCCAGAAGCCAAAGGTCCAGAAGAAGAAGACCGGTGGAAAGAAGAAGAAGCAGGTCGTCAAGTACGTCATTGAGTGCAAGAACCCCGTAGAAGATGGTATCCTAAAGACTGCTGCCTTTGTAAGTGCCTCCTTCTTATCTCGTTATTAGGGTTGAGAGACCTACCTACCTCCAAATGGGTTTAGAGATACCTTCTCTAATAAATCCCGTTTGATTTTAGGAAGAGTTCTTGAAGGACCGTGTAAAGGTAAATGGAAAGACCGGACAATTGGCCCAGAACGGTGTTTCCATCACCTCGACCAAGACTGCCGTCACATTGACTTCTGATGGGGATTTCTCGAAGAGGTATCTGAAGTATCTTTCTAAGAAGTACCTGAAGAAGAACTCTCTTCGAGATTGGCTCCGTGTTGTTGCTTCAAGCAAAGACACCTATGAACTCCGATACTTCCAGATCAACCAAGATGAGGAATTGGAAGGTGATGAGTAAAATTTCGATATTTTTGTTGTTTGTTACTTCATAAACTTGATTATGTTGCGTCTTTGGCATTTATCAGAGGTCACTGTCGGGGATCCGTGCTCAACGGTGGCGAATGTATTTTTGTGGTGGTCGCAGGATTGGGCGGGCTAAAGGCCGTGTTTTTAGTTACCTCTTGTGATGAGTGATGTTCCGCCAGTGGATTGTCTTGACCTCAGTGACTTCCAGGTATATAAAAATTAATTCTTAGATTGTCCGTCTTTAGAGGGTGATCAACAAGTTACGAGACCTCGAGGACAAGGTATCATTGAGGTTGAATTGTGAGCTCCCGACCTATTCCTTCCCGAAAAATGCCAAAGAAATTTGCGAACGATTTCAGAAGGAATTGGCGGAGATCCGACGCCAGAGATTAAATGTCATGTACAATTGTTTGCGAGAAAATCAACAGTTTGTTAACCTTAGGAAAGACAAGGAGGAGGGACAGCCATTGTTGACTACAATCATGGGTAATCTCAGATTCATTAGGAACGAGGAAACCGTAGATGAAATCATCAGAGCTCAGACCGATCAAACTGCCAATGAGCGATGCAAGAAGGCCGAACTCAACCCATAGATTTGACTAGTTGCCAATTTAACAGTTTTTGTATAATTTATTGTTATATAAAACGAGAAGACTTCATAAACTTGATATTAGCCAAATTCGCATTAAATACGGTATAAACAATCACAGGTTATGAAGCTTTCCCATTGGTTACTTCCGATCCCTTGGTGCCATTCGTGTGGTCGATCCGTTGGGATTTTGAGGAAACTGGGAAACTATTAGTCTCCGTCTTAAATTGTAGATGCTTTATGGCTTCCATCTGATTATCAAGAAAGCTGAATTTCTCACTGAGTAGCGCACTCTTTGCTTCAGCGGTGAAGAGTAATGACTGTACTGATATTATAGAGGTTTCTAATTCCATTAAAGCCATTCTAGACTTGTGTAGCTTCTCCTGGGTCCTCTTAAGTTCTAACTGTGATGACTCTGCTCCGAGACTTTTCCTTAATGACGAGCAATTACTCGGTTTGTAGAAAAGATGGTACTTCGCTTCATCAAATGGTCGGACAGAGGGAACTGGTATATGAATGCTAGACTAAAAGCAAATATTGCACTTTATGAAAGCGTTACCTTGGCCTCTTTGCTATCTTGGGGCGGACTTGTGGCAACGTCCATAGGTTCGTCGCATCTTGAAGTCAAAGCTTCTTGTGGTAATACCGGGGGCGGAGGTGCTTGTGGTAATAACGGGCTTGCAGTTGGAATAGATGTTTGTGATGGTAAGTGAGGCAACCCTTGAGTGGGAACATCTTTTGGAGAATCTTTGTCTGCGGGTATAAAAGGTCTCTTTATAGGGGGACCTTCCAATCCCGTAGATTCCTCCCTCTCTCGAACTTTTGAGGGATTGTAACTGTTTCTTCCTTGAAAGGGTGATTGGAGGCTTCCTGCGCTTTCCTTGGATGCATTGTGATGATAGCTTGTTGACGGTTTTGCGTTATCTAAAAAATAAATATATGAAAAAGAAATATGTCATTAATTTATGTGAAGGGTACTTACCATGTGTTAGGGGTTGTCTATGCCGATCTTTCTCCTCTGTTATTTTCTTCTCGTATTCTCTCCACACACTTGGTTTTTCCCACTGGGAAATTTCGGTTTCGTGATTGTAATAATACTTTTTGCCGCTAGAGCTGGTCTGCTCGCTCCATGGCCCGACCTCACGAAGCTTACCAGAGGAGCGTTCTTTCATTTTCCGAATAGAAATTAAATTATAATTCTTTAAAACATTATACCGACGTTTGTGCAAAATTATTTTCGTATGGCTTTACTTTCTTCGGGCGCACGTCGCGGGTCGTTTGGTTACGTTTGTATTGATTTTCCTTTGACGTACAAATGCAACTTCGCACCTGTTTTTTAGATTTATTGTGCAAATCGGGGCCATTATATGTATATATATAGGGAATAAAATATCAATTATTATATTCCTTCAGACTTGCAACAACTTAGAAACATGTTATTCTTTAGATCTCACCGTGGGTGAAAGGAAGAACCCTTCCAAAGTCTTGTCCATGTTTCCGAAAATCTAAAATAAGTTACGCAGTTGTTGCTGAATCCCACCTTTTTCCTGTCGGTTTTCACATACTGGTCTTCTCGTAGAGGGCAGTTGATGGACTCTTCTGTCATACTGAACAAGGGTTCAACTGCCTAGATAGGAATAATCGTAAATATTTCAACAATATTAAACTTACCTCGGCATTTCTTTTGAATATCTTGTTTGCGAGATGAACATCTTCTTCTAGCATCTTCACTTCGGTTTCGTTGATAAACTTTAGCCCAGAGATCTTTTCCAATGTGTTTAATTGTTTCTCGGTCAACTAAATTTTTTTTAAACCTTACTCAACGCTTACTTTCACACTTGTTGTTTTTGCAACAGCAGAAATGGAGAGATTTGGAAACATTTTTTTCGAATTTGAACATCGAAAAACAAACAGTTTGGTGCACGGCAAGATAGACATCATCGAGTTTTACAAAATTTCTGTTCAATAGCTATAGATGCTCTAAAAAAGATTTTGTTTGTCTGATAAATCAATATTGTAAACGCAACATTTTTATTTTTTTTATAAAAAAAGTTTTTTATAAAAAAACAGGGGTGGCAAACGGGCCTCTTTTTCCAAATTTCAGGCCCGGGGCCCGGCCCGGCAAAATCCCAGGCCCGGCCCGGCACGGTTCAAAATTTTGCAGGCCCGGCCGGGCCGGGCCTGAAAATGGCTCAGGCCCGCGGCCCGGTAAAAAGCAGGCCCGGCTCAAAATTTGTCAGGCCCGGCCCGATCGGGCCTAAACGGGCCGGGCCTGGCCGGCCCGGCCCGGTGGCCACCCCTGTGAAACCGTTAATCCGATTGGAATTTACCCACGGGCTCGATCCTTCTTGGCACAGAACTCTTTTTTAACATCGGAACAATACATAGGTTTAGTCTTAATCCAATTTGATATTTTACGGCTTGTCAAGACACCAGAGTTCCTTTTAGCTCAAAACAAAATTTTTTTTAGTCAAAAAGCACTTGCATGGTGTTGCGAGATATGTTCTGAGTGGTTTTTCCCCCTTACAAACCAAAATTGGGCAGGGAATTTTTACATATTCTTGTTCAGCATAATTTTGCGGATTTTTGATATATATCTCGCCCTGTAATTCCATACCCCATATAAATGCTTTCCTAGTTAAATTAATTTTGCATTTCCAATCTGAATAATCTAGTCTAGGAGTATAAATAATTGTAGCAAGTGCCGAGGATGGATCCTAAGAACAAAGAAGTGTTAATTGGTCTTGTCGAGAAGTCTCCCGTCATTGAATATGCGGAGCTTCACAAGGCCTTTGGCACCGACAAAGACCGAGTGATGGAAAACATTATTGTGGAAGCGATCTACGAAGGAGCCATACTGGTAAGACTACATTTTTTCTGGTTTATTCTTTAGGGGCAACTTGATCCAAAAAATAGAGTCCTCGAGGTTCAAGACTGGCAAGCCACTGTCCCATCGAATGTGAACGCTCTGAGAGACGTGTTGTCTGAATGGAGGGATCATTGTAAAGGCCTTTTGCGAACATTAGAAGAAGTTGCGAACAGGTAAATTAACTGCAAACACACCGAATGAGACCGGGTAATGATCGAACTTCGTAGCCAATGAACGTTACAAAAACTTTTTGAGTAGCTAGCGAGAGATTTTTTTGCCGTTTGGCTGGCTAAAACATTGGATTGGTTAGCCAGTGTTAGAACCGCTGTGGAGTCTCGAAAAAATAACCAAAGGGGGTTCGAGTATGCTAGATTTAAAAAGTTGGGATGGCTGTAAAATGATTGGCATGTCGACTAAATGGCGGGCCCACACTTGCGGGCAACCACCTTGCGGGCAGCTTGAAATACCACGGATATTCTGCGGACATGTTATGAAATCAGCCAAAATTTGCTTACAACTGGAAATTCATACGATGGTCTTCACGATTAGATGTTGCGTATTAAGTTTCCAGGTGTATAAGTGGCTTGAATAGCCATCATAAGCTTATTCAGGCATTTTTTACCATTTTTTGAAAACAAACTCCCATAACTTTGAAAGCAGTGGATGAATTTAATGGATTTGTGTACTTATCCGTACCAGGGAGTTGTCAATGTAAAATTTCTATCGTACTACGTAGATTACGGCAGGAAAATCGTAATTCTAATCAAAAAAAAATTGGCTGCCCGCAGAGAGGTTGCCCGCAAGTGTCGCGACGCCCGACTAAATTCGATGGCTTGCCATTTGTGGAATCCCAACAAAGATTTTGCTGTATTTACACGATTGATCCTTTTGTATTTAGAGCCAACGAAGACGCTCACAAATTGAAAGAAGATGACGAAAGGATGGAGAAACTAATTGAGAGCAAGAGAGAGGAGCTGGACCATATTGGCCGAAATCCCCGTCACGACGACCGTATGGCCAGAGCGTTCAAACGGACAAAGAATTTGCCTGCGAATGGTAAACGAGGACATTAAAGGCGATATTTGCAAGGATACTCAACCGCACGTTTATATTCTCCATAGGCGTTTCTTCAGAGCGGGTTATAAAAGGTGTCAGGCACTCTACTCACCTAATTTTATTATTTTATTTTCAATAAAAAATAAACAACAAACTTAGCGAATATTATAGCAAACAAAACATTAGGTCCGGAGCGACATAAGGACACGTGAGTGGGCCTTGAGGTCTTCAATAACATATTCATGAAGGTATAAGGTGAGTTTTATGGTTAACGAACGGAATTACGAAGAGCAAATCTTATAGTGGAATTTGGAGTCGATGAATTTTCTGAGTTCAGGGCAATTAAAGACCACAGGGCCATGGAAGGGAATCCTAACTTCAGCCTCGTCCTCCAAGCGGAGCAACTTCTCGAAGTCAACAATCCTTGAAGCCTCCGAATTTCCTTGCCGGAAGCATTCGATATGGTAATGACCTGCGTTATGTGTCGGCGAGATCTTCACCGAGTACTTAGAAACCCTAAAAGTCAACACATTAAGTATGATCCAAGGTACTAGTATTTATGTCCAGAAAGCGTGTAGCAATCTTTTCCGTCTTTTACTGCGGCTAGCCGTCGCAAAGCGATGATGGGCGATTTTTTTCAATCTGACGTCGAATTGCCGTCACTTGCGTCACTTTGGTTAAATTGTAAATTTTGATATGACTAGAAAGCATTCAAATGCGAGTTTAACATGGACTACGATGAATAATACCGTCTATACATATGAGTCGTAACTAGTTTTACTGCTTATTTCATCCGTCGTTTTGCCAAGAAGGGGCAACTTAGTTCAACTTGAAATTGAAATGACAGAACAATTTGACATGGCAAAAATGACTGCAATTTGACAACGTGACTGACGCATCAAATTGACGAATAAACAAACCTAAGATTAGGCCAATTTTATAGATACCCGAAATTCCGGGTATTTACCCGGGAATATCCCTTTTTCTCTCTAGTTTCAGACAATGAAATGCACGAGCCTTATATTCCAATTGCACAGTGCGGAAAGCTTCGCGAACAAAAGTCTATGAATTTTATGGAAAATCTAGGATAACCGGCCATCATAATAAACCAAAAAGTGGGAAACGCCTGGAAAATGAACAGCACAAAAACTCACTGCTTAGGTGTTGTAGGGTCGTCCAGAAAAAGAAGTTTTTTGCGGATAAGTTTATCTGCGTTCAAGAGAATTCCCTCCTTTTTCTCAAAAGCTTTTTCTTTCTTCTTAATGAACTTCTTCACTTTTGTACTCTCCTGTTGAGACGGTGAGATCGATGGGATGCTTAAAATACACAATACTCGAACTCAAACTTCTTGCATACCCTCCAATAATGCTCTTAATACATCCGCTCTCATACGCCTCAAACAGTTCCATTTGTGCTTGCATTTCTTTCTTGGTCCTTTCACTGTAGCCGAGAACATTCTGGAGATCTCTGATTTGGACCAACCGGCTCTCACGGCGTTCCCTGTCATTCCTAATGTCCTAAACCAGCAGTTGTAAATTTCATGGGCACTTACTTGACCAATGGCGCGAAGGATTTCGGAAAAGTCGGATGAAGCGTTAATAATTCCTTGCTTTGAAAGTAAGGTCAGATTCATGGCCAGCCTGGCTTGAAGAGCGTGTGCTTCCTCCAGATTCTCATCGCTGACCCCTTTGAGAGTACAATTCTCGATCAATTCTTTCACCGAATCGCCCGACAAGCTCAATCTCAAGAGCTTCACAACCAAAAGCTTGGTTCTGAAAGCTGATTATTAAAACGCAATTCTCCCTACTCCAGCTTCACATCCCCGGCAAGCCGATCGTCATTCAGCCGTGCTTCTGGAAGTGCTCTAAGATGTAAGTCAATCACATTTGGAAGATGTTCGAGGGTTTCTGTACAGGGAGGACGAAGATCTTTGAATAAAGAAAATAGCTGGCTCTCCCTGTCCGCTTCAAAGTCATCAGCATGAACAGCCAGTTTATCGGCCAAGAATGAGAGCGACGTTTTTTGGACCTTGATGGTAGTGGATGGAAGTTCAAGAAGTTGTGCGTAGTGGCCAAGCCCATACAGAAGGACAGGAGGTTTGTCTTTATTCCGTAGCAAATGAGTTTGTGCGACGTCTCTATAAAGTAATGGGGGTTACTGCCCTTAGGGGGGCGCCCTTACGGGGAACGTACGGAGTGGGAACGTAGGTGGCCTTTACGGGGTCAAGGCAAATCTTGGGTTGCCGGGTCCCGGGGCATAAATAATTTTATTTTTTCAACTACTGACTACTTTTTATCAGTCGGTCGGGAAAATAACGGCGGGTCGTCGGAGCAAAACGTCTCGCCTCGTCGAAAAAAGGGGTGCAGTCGTGCACCAAAGTCCCAGCCAGAGATTGCCACGGCTCCGGAGCCGGCTCTTGGCTCCGGCTCTCAGCGGCTCCGGCTCCGTGCCGGGAGCCAGAGCCGGAAATTTTGGGGTCGGCTCCGGCTCCCGAACCCAAAGCCGGAGCCAGGCTTCCCAGCGGTCGTAAAAGTAAAAATTTCGTGATCTTGTTAAACCAAATTGCTTGAAAAAAACACTGCGGAGGATGTGACTTGACTGCAAAAAAGTTGGCTGTATGATATCTGGCACTAATAGCTTTTACTTTTGGAAAAATATTTAAAAAAAAACATATTGCATAGGAGCCGGGATTCGGAGCCGGAGGCCTATTTAAATTTTGCACGGAGCCAAGAGCCGGAGCCAAAATTTTGACCGTGGCAATCTCTGGTCCCAGCTGCGGCTTGCCGTTGCAAATAAGCATGGATGCAAACCGGGCCAGCCTGGCCCGGGCTTGGAAAATTTTGAAAGCCCGGCCCGGAAAACTTTGATACTAGGTTGGGAATAGACTTGGCTCTCGGGCCGGCCCGGCCCGAAAATTGAGAAGAAGTAAAAAACCTTAATTCGCTATTAGATGTGATATATTTTTCTTTACTATAACAACTAACAGTACATTTTTAAAGCAAAAAATTACTTATCAACGCATTGCCTTTCTAAAATTAATCAAAAAATTCCCGAGATCCGTTTTCAGACTACTAAAAATTGCCCCAAGATCAATGTTATAGAAGCAAAGGTGGAACCACGTTTATCAAGGTTTTCAACTTCCAGATGATAGTGTTGCTTCACACGACTTCTTAATTGTGTTTTTAAGGATGTTGGTTACGTTTATTTTGAGTGTTTGTTCAAAAAATTACTACAAACACTAATATACATTAGTACTTAATAGATTTTACTAGTAAAATTACTTATTATTAGCTATTTTTGAATACTTCCTTGCTTTATTTTTATAAAATTATGCTTACTGTGAGAAAAATATAAACCCCATTCCTAGCTTTGCGTTTTAATTTTATTGGCAGCCCAACTTTTCACTTTGAAATTCAGAATTTTAATTTTGCCGGGCCGGCCCGGGCCGAAAGTTGCGGCCCGGAACAGGTCGGCCCGGCCCGTTTCAATTTTGCTTTGGCCCGGCCCGGCCCGAACACCGGCCCAGCCCGGCAGCCAAGTCTAGTTGGGAAGAAAGAAAGTGGGAAATGAAAAGAAAATTATGGCAAATTTTCGCAAAATGTAAACAAGAGTTTAGCAAACGCTGTGGAAGTACCTCAGAGTTTTCAACCATCTATTTTTTTCAAAAATTTTACAATATTACGTCATAAAAATAAGTCAGTAATTGAAAAAACAAAATTATTTATGCTCCGGGACCCGGAATTTGCCTTGACCCCGTAAGGGCTCACCCCTACGTTCTCACCCCGTACGTTCTAACCCCGTAAGGGCGACCCCGTAAGGGTAACGTCAGACATAAAACAAAAATAACTCACTGGAAAGCCTGCCCAATTTTTTCTAAATCATCTTGATAATCCGAGAGCCCAGGGAGACCAACCTGAAAGAGATGCAAGCCCAAGAAAACGTTTCTTACATTTACTTCGAAAACAGATGCAAAGAGAACCTGCTGAACAAGGCCTAAGAATTCCTTGTGTTTCTCATCCAACTTAACATCGCATCCCAGCAGTTCGGCAGTTAATCTTTCAATTCGTAAATAAGGACCCAATCCCAATTCGTAGACCAAGGTCCTTTCGTGAAGCAAAACCTTACGATGATCCATATCACTAAAGGTAACTAATTCTTCTTCCACCGTTCTTAGCAAGAAATCATGTGCAATCCTGAAGCACAAATATACATGCATAAAGTCAATAGTCTTACGGCAATTCCACATCGCTAGCAAAAACGAATGCAATTTTTGAAGCCCATTTTATGACCAATCTGACAGAATCAGACACTTTCTGTTTCATTAACTCATCGATGTTATGGAGTCCACGAGCTACAATATCTCGCATCAGAAGAAGTCCTGCACTGACCTCAAGGGAAAACTGAATAGATGCCATCTCTTTGAGAGCTTCACGAAGTGCCTGCGTTGAGCGAATACGGAAACATTCTGTACTCCTAAATACAAACTACCTCTCAAAAAAATTTACTTACCAAATGACGTCACTCATAAAATCGGAGTAAATGAAATAATCAGGATCAAAGCTGAACTTTTCTCTACGGCTTTGGATATGGAAGGACAACAGATTACCGATGAAAATCATCATTGACAATTCTTCCATTGGAGTCCTGCCATAATTATAGAGCTGGCCAAAGTGTTTGAAGAAGTTCTTGCTGGGATTGTGAGTAAGCACGGATTTCACAAAATGAGCCATTCTTCCGCTGTTAACCCTCAAGTAATACAAGAGAGTGCTGAGGGAATCGAAAAATTTCTTTTCATCACTTCTTTCCTTGGCTTTCTCATTCGCCTGAACCACGTCTTCTTTTTGTTTTTTGGCCGATTTTGGATCCGGGGTATGCTAAACTGTGTTTATCTCCAGCATTAATCGAACATACATTCAAACTTCTGAAGTTCTTAAGCAGTAAACCAATGTTCAACTCTGTATCTCGAAGTCTCCGATCCATGTCCATGTTCTGCTCGATTACCTTGCGGGCCTGGGACTTAAGGTCCTCCAATACTAAAACCCCGTATTTATCTAAACATTAACTTACAAATCTCTTCATCGTAAATATTCGAATTCTTTTGAAGAACGCTAATAAGTTTCCTAACAGATTTTAGAGCGGGAACCGAGGCATTCACTGCAATATTACGACATTAAACACGGATTCACAGCCTACTCAGATCATAAAGCACTTCGTTGTCGCCCAATGTCTTTAGGGCTTGCGTGACAGGGGTTTCCATCAGGATATTCTCATCCTCCAATCGTTTTTGGGCCTTGCCCACACATCTCTGCACATGGCAAATATATAATTTACGAAAGTATAGGTTTCATAAACACGGCATGAGAAGAGATATTACCTGAAAATCTGTCACATCCAATGGCCAAGTCTGAGGATTGCTATTGGAACTGGAAGAAGGAAGAATCCTCAGCTCTTCGTTCCCATTCTCATCTACCTGTTCGACTTTGAATTCTCCAAATTCGAATTCGTGTTTCATACAGTATAATCGTTTCTGTTTCTTTCCATCCGATTTCCTGATGAGTTCAGCATCCATACAATTGAACAGATTATGTAATTGATCTGGCTTCACTGGCTCTTCAATCAAGACGGAGATGTCTTCAACTATCTTATCAAAGTCCTTGCGGTTATTTGTCAACAAACCCTCATTCAAGGCGAACACTGAAAATAAAAATTGGGCCTCAAAAGAGGAAAAGAAAACAAATTTAACAAAATTAAAATTACTGCGGAGGGCGACTTTCTTCTCGGTCTCCACCTTCCAATTTACTTCCTTCACGACATCTGCGAGATGCAAGAAGACATGCTCAAGGAGAAGATCGTCCTCATGAAAAATATAATTCAAATAGAAATCCTCGTTCCGTTCATCAAACTGCCCGGAAGATCGTCTCAAAATGGACAATAAAACGTTGCCATCTTTCTCAAACACGGCCGTCCGGACTGAAAAAAAGATGAGAAAAATCTGTAAGGAAGTAACATCCAGACAACTCAACTCTCAAAAATATTGTATGATTGTTACAACACTTGTCATCAGCTGAAATATACCACAAACCCCCACAATTTGATATAAACTTACAGTAAAACAAATCTGCTTGAAAAACAAGTTCGTCAAGACCAAAGCCATAAAGCAAAGGTGCGTCGACATTCGAGTAATACTGGATTAAGTTTTCAGCATAGCGTTCGGAAAATTCTGGAGTAACAATTGGCTTCAGTTGCAGATTCGGATCCCGCAGGGCTTCGTAAATCCGGACAGGATGTTTACCTAACGTAGCTTCGCGAAGGTCGGCGGCAGCATTGACTACTTGAAAAGAATATACTATTAGAAACGGAACCTTTCATTGGCCAAATAAAATGACGTCACCGAAAGGCCATGCACACAAGAAAGGTCTCATTTTTTGTCCCATGCGCAAAGCGCAAGCTTCTTTTAAGCAAAATAAAGTTTTACCAGCTACAACGCGTTCAATGCTTGCTATATCCAACTCTTCCTTCTC
This sequence comes from Bursaphelenchus xylophilus, assembly GCA_904066235.2. Taxonomy (NCBI): domain Eukaryota; kingdom Metazoa; phylum Nematoda; class Chromadorea; order Rhabditida; family Aphelenchoididae; genus Bursaphelenchus; species Bursaphelenchus xylophilus. The sequence goes on from CAJFCV020000001.1 coordinate 7,969,398, forward strand.
CGAGAGAATTCGAAGTTCATTCAGATAGACTTGCAGGTAGGCCTCCAAGACCCGGCCGTCACAGATATCCAGACTGAGAATAACGTGCGCCAGCTCCTTAAGGTCCACTTCTTTTACCAATAACAGAGTGTGAAGTTTCTCGAGACCGTTGCGTCTATTCACTTCGTCAATCGCTCTTTGAACATCATCCAATCCAATATCACCCGCATTCATACTCAACATTGTCGATAAAACCTCAAAATATTGCGACATATAATCCTGATCAACATGAACTATGAAATTGTTGGAAGTGAAAAGTCTTATAAATCCCTCCAAATCCTGAAATATATTACTCAAAGTTGATAGAATAAGGTAATCCTACATTTTCCAAAATACAAGCCCGCAAGTTTTTTAAAATCATTTCCACTGAAGGTTCATCTGGCAAAGCAATGGCCTGAGCTGCAGTGGGACCAAGTGCAAAGTTTCCATTTGCCAGGCCGACTTTTGAGCCAAGAATTTTATAGGTTTCTTCTGAAAAAAATTAAATTAATCAATTTCCTCATACGAACTCACCAGTAAAACGAACGTTTCCCGTCTGATCTCTAATCGGAGGAGACTTCCGAAGTCTGTACAATTGATTGGCCAGAGTCACCAAAGCGAGAACGGTCTTGATATTCCGTCCAGCATAGACATCGACTGGGTCTGGGAGGACAATCTAAAAAAAGAAATACCCCGAAATTAAAAACGTTCAAACAGTTGTTTATTACAAAAACGTACATCCTTGATACGCACAGATAAGCACGCTTTTCGCCAGAGATTTATGTTGTCCGTGTGTCGATAATGAAATCCTTCGTCGTGAAGACGGCTCTAAAATATGGTCAAATGTCCTGAATGTCAACCAACCTCATCCAAGTCAAAAATCTTCTCCAATGGGACTAAATCGGGCGCAAAGTAATTGGCAATTTTAGCCAACAAAACTCCGCTCCTCAAGGCCTCTTCCAGCTCGATGGGAGAGGGCACATCCGCTTCGGTCAGGCATTCAGCCAGCCAACTGGAATAACACAATGTTACGTAGGAAAAGCAAAGAGTTATGCAAAAAAATTGGTCTAACGCCTTCGGTAAACCAAAAATTTTGTCGAAAAATTACGTCCCAACTCTTACCTTCTAACTTCATAGAGACGATAAACATATAGCCTGATATTTCTGCGCCGTCTCTCTTCGTCCAGATCAGCTGCTTCATCCTGAGTACTGGGCTCCAGATTTGTGGCCTTTCTAGTCATTGGTCGTCGAAATGACGGACGTCTAAACAAGCATGTTACCCATAAAAAGTGGATTCCACTTTGATTTACCGGAACGAGATAGTCCTTGAGACTCGACGTCGAAGGGCCCGGCCAAGATCTAACATTGTATGAGGACAACAAAAACAACCACTTCACAGCCAAAATTTTGCAGAGTTTGTTTTCACAAAATTTTAAAAAACAAAAAACGCCGTACTGAGATTTTCGTGGTGGGAGTCAAAACAAAATGCAAAAATCAAAAAATTTAAAAAATCTTATCAAAAATACAACAACGACCCTTTGCGAATCCGCTTCTGCTTACTATAAAAAGGGGTTTACGCAACAAATCGCTCTGCAATTCCGATTCCGTATATATCGTCACGGTGCTTGAGTTCTCACGGTAAGAGGCGAAAGTGGTGGGAATCTTATTAAAAACAGTCGAAACCGTCCCCTCAGGAGCTCGAAAAAAGAGGAAAACTAATTGAAATCACTTGCTCCAAAATATTTTCCCTCGAATCCAAAGCCGATTAATTTTATTGCGCAAGACAGAAAAATTCTTAACACAACAGGGCCCTTTCATCTGATAACAATGTTTTCCTTTGTGTATTCACCAAATAAAACGGATCTCCCTCAATATAAACAGCCGGCGTTTGGACAAAGTGGACAAATCAAACCTTTTTTGTGATTTTTTATGGTAAAGTTAATTCAGCTTCAGGGTAGATTAGGGGACGAAATGAGTGTTCGAGTTTACTTTGTTATATGTAAACATCCAAACAAAAGTTGAGAACGATAGGTTAAAGCCGTCCGGGAGGAAGGCAAACGCTGCACTGTTACCTAAATATAATCATCATAGATAAATTGTGTCTTTAATTTGTTCACATAAGAGATGTTTGTTTTTTATTTTACTTTTTCTGGTTTGCAATGTAATGTAATTCGGGTGTACGGTACTTAGAATGTAAGTCTGGCCTTCGCACTGGTTATTAGCCTTATGAGTAACACTTTAAGTATTCCCACATGCCAGATTGGACCGAAATCAGTAGTTTGATAATAAATAAACAGAATAAAAAATTGTCCGAGCACACCTGGAAGTACATAATTACGGCAAAGCATTTTGATATTTCGGGAATAATTAATAAAGCAGCTCATATTATTATTAAATGAAACGTCAAAACTTTGCGAACCGTTTGGAGACGATGAGCAGTCCAACTTTACGTTCTTGGCATGGAATAGAGCAACGGATGTTTTCCCGAAAGCAGTAAGTCTTCGTATCTCATACGAAGAAGATAAGTATGGTGGGAGTTTAATTAGATACTGACATAACTTCTACAAACAAAGAAGTGAGGACAGTCTTCTGATTACCCTAAATTGATTTCGCCTACACTTTTTACGTCACATCCGATTGCGTGAGCACTGATCTTTGCCGAGCTCCGATCATTTTTTGTAAAAGCGTTTGCGATTTAAAATTTTGAGCCTCTCCCACTTTTTCTACGTGAAGAAGCACTGTTATCTGTGTTTAATTGATACCCCATCAGTTTTGACCGACTCGGATTACTGTATGTCTAACATTCAAAGTACCATAACTCCAAAACCCCCCCCCTTTTATTTTCCTAAATTTTTGATATGTTGTTACACATATGACAAGGTGTTTTTGAAAGGTTTCAAAAGTTGAGACAAGTTGAATACCGGAAAGTTATATTGAACATGGTATCTTGGCATTTCTCAAACCGGTCGAAGGCTACATCCTAGAACAAAACCGTTAATTACAAAAATGTTTCCCATGGTCGAAAACGTATTTTGGCAATGTTTGCGGGTCTTCTACACCGATTTTGAAAAAGGTGATTTTTTGATATACCGTACCGGCAACATTCAAAGTACGATAACTCCAAAACCCCCCCCTTTTATTTTCGCGCATTTTTGATATGTTGTTACATACATGTCAGAGTGTTTTTAAGAGGTTTCAAAAGTTGAGACAAGTTCTCTGCAAAAAAGTTACATTCAATATGGTACCTTGGTATTTTTCAAAGTAGTCGAAGGTAACATCCTACGGCAAAGTTGTCAATTATGAAAATGTTCCTCATGGTCAGAAACGTAAAACAGCGGAGTTTTGTGCTGTTACTCCTTGGGGTTTTTACACACGAACCCAATCTATCTGAAAATTGTACCTACCGTAACCCCCGTATACGGTAATTTCCGAAACTAAAATTTCGTGCTGACGCTCAGCTATCATTGTACAACAGCTATGCAAAATATCAAAAGATTCTGAGTTGGTCGTTTTCTCGAAATGTCCGGGCCATCCTTCGAGTTGTGAAAAACTCTCTTTTAACCCTTTCCGGACGAGTCGGCACGTATATATTAAAATGAAAGAGGGTACCCTACTGAGTAACGGCATAATAGTGGTTCAGCCCATCGAAGCGTTATTTGGGACTTATGACAAAAAATGTCCTTAAAAGTACCCCCACTTGACATATCACTTTTAAAATTTTTGCGACAAGCTGTAAATCGGAAACTACCCCTAAATTAAAGTCGAGGAGTCCTAGTATTGTTACATCCAAGAACTGTCCAAATCGGAGCACTATAGGATTTGTTATCGATTTTTGGAAATTGAATTTTTAATTTTGGTCAATTTTGGGCCTAAAATCAAGTATATCTTCCGCCGGTATCAACCATTTCGGTCCAAACGTGGTTTTTCCGAATCTATTGTGATCCTACCTTCTTACTAGAACATTTCCACAAAAAACCTATGAGGCATATTTCTGTAAAACGCGGAAATGTTGAAAGTGTAAAGGTTTGATCGTATAAAATGTCGCCGCGAGCCGCGAAGGGACGGGCGCAGCTCGAAACGAGAAAATAATAATTTTTTCTTCAAGAAATATTATTTTGGTGTCGAAAAGCTGATTTCAACACGAAATACAGGCAGAAATAGCACGCAAACATTACCTAAATGCCATTTTTATATTTTTACTCTGTTTTCAGGCAATTTCAATCGAGTTTAATTTGGTTTCACGCTAAAATCAAACTTCTGGAAAAATTTTAAAATATTTTCTCGTTTCGAGCTGCGCCCGTCCCTCCGCGGCTCGCGGCGACATTTTATACGATCAAACCTTTACACTTTCAACATTTCCGCGTTTTACAGAAATATGCCTCATAGGTTTTTTGTGGAAATGTTCTAGTAAGAAGGTAGGATCACAATAGATTCGGAAAAACCACGTTTGGACCGAAATGGTTGATTCCGGCGGAAGATATACTTGATTTTAGGTCCAAAATTGACCAAAATTAAAAATTCAATTTCCAAAAATCGATAACAAATCCTATGGTGCTCCGATTTGGACAGTTCTTGGATGTAACAATACTAAGACTCCTCGACTTTAATTTATGAGTAGTTTCCGTTTTACAGCTTGTCGCAAAAATTTTAAAAGTGATATGTCAAGTAGGGGTACTTTTTAGGACATTTTTTGTCATAAGTCCCAAATAACGCTTCGATGGGCTGAACCACTATTATGCCGTTACTCAGTAGGGTACCCTCTTTCATTTTAATATATACGTGCCGACTCGTCCGGAAAGGGTTAAACACTCACTACTAAACTTAGATGATTCATTTATTAATTAAAACGTAACAGAGAGATGAGAATGGGAACTGTGATGAACAACAGAAACAATTAACAACAACAATTGGAGTGATCTTCTTTACTCCTCGTCGGAGCTTTCAGAAGAAGATTCCTTGGCCTTTTTCTTGGATTTCTTTTCTTTCTTGGGGACTTCTACTTCTTCCATCTCAACATCCTGAGTTGCACCATTTCCATTCGCGTTCTTCAAGTCAACGTAACCAGTTTTCCAATCAGCTGGTGTCTTTTCATTGGGTTTTCCGAATTTGTCCAAAAGACCTTGTTGAATAAGCGCCTTCTTCTTCGAGGCAACTGGGCCCAAACCCCATTTGCGAGAGTAGGTGTCTCTTTCCATGATCACCCTCTTGATCTTGGCTACAATTCCGTGATCAGTGCTGGCCATGGTTGAAGTTGTCATCGCGGCCAAAGCTAAAGATAACGATAAAAATAAAACAGCTAATGTAAATTACAATTTATAGAACAGATGTTATAAACTCACCAATGGCAATAGCTTCGCCCTTTGTAGTAATTATAACAATCTCTTGTCCAAGCTCAATTCCATCTTCATAACGGAGAACTCCGGGAAGAAGAATCTTGGCTCCATAACAAACTGCATTGACCTAAACGAACAAATAAAAACATTTGAGATCCATCTTACCGAGCTGTCCTTCATAACGATCCTTTTATGTTGTGTGAGGAGGGCTTCCAAAGGCCTGACAACGCATCTCAGATAATCTTCGTCCTTGTAATGATCATAGGCAAATTGAGCATCAATCAGATCGTGCAGAGTAACCATGTTCGCATTTTCATCCGATACTCCAGAACGAACACGACGAAGTTCCTGCATTTGACCCCCCACACCGAGCAAAAGACCAAGATGAACACAATGAGTACGAACATAAGTACCGGCTTCACAAGACATCCAGTAGACTCCCATTCCGTTCGATTTATCGTACTCAAAAAGCTTTGTTTCATAAACTGTACGGACACGGAGTTGACGCTTGACAGCCGAAATCAACGGTGGACGTTGGAATTGGGCACCAGTCAACTAAAACAAAACAAATTTAGCATATTCTTACTGGTCGTTTTGTAAACTTAAAAAGAACAAAGAAATGCATTCACCTTCTGAAGAGTTTGCTTAATTTGGGCTTCGTTCTCAACAGGAGTGTGAAGTTTGAAAACGGCAACATACTCCTTTCCAGAGCCTTGCTGGGACTTGGCAAGTCTAGTAGCCCTGTCAATGCAAACAACTAGACATCCAGACACGGCTGGATCAAGAGTTCCGCTGTGGCCGGTTTTGTTGACTCGGAGGATTCTCTTAACCCATGCTACGACTTCGTGACTGGAAGGATTCGAAGGCTTGTCCAAATTAATATATCCACTGGCCACATAATCAGCAATTGGTCTCTTCAGAGGACTGCAACCTTCTTCTAAGGGAGTATAGTGTCCAGTCCTCAAGTTGAGTTTGTCAAAATTCTAAATTTTCAAACTGGTTTATTTTCAGAAAACAAAAATACAGTCGTAAAAATTATAAAGATACAAACCTTCAACAAGAGAGGCCATTTTTTGGCGTTTAGCTTTTCCGTCTCTCCTGATGGCAGAATTTGATCCTGGGATTTGTCCTTCTTCCCCATCGGCGCAGTTTTCTGTCCAGGCGACGGAAAAAATTCTAAAAACGAGAAAAATGGAGGAGAATCCCACGAAACGCCGCTTTGGCGTTTCGTTTCAGATTTAGGACGAAGTGTCAATATTGATTGGGGAGATGTTACGATTAGTTTTTCATTTTGTCGATGTAAAATCTGTTACTCCATTGTTTTATTTATTCTTATAAAGGTCATACGAAGTCTGCACGGAGATCTACGGTTTGAGTAATGGTAGAACCAGTTGTATAATGAATAATTCATGTACATCTCCGGATGTTACTTATCTCACAAAGGGACTTGGACGGGACAACAACGCGGAACGAGATCCTGAAAGGGTTGGATTTTCTCTAATCTCTGTCGAGTCACAAGGCCAACATGTCGGCTGTTTACCAACATAAAATATTGGATTAGGGACTTACTTAGGTGAATCTCCACTCAAAATAGGAGCCGACGATGAATATTATTAACGAATGGGGAAATTGGTCGGATTATCATTTTTTCCCGTAATTCATGACAATATTTATATACGTCTCAGTAGATGCATCGATTCTTTTTCATACTCTTTGGATCGGCAACGGAGCATTATGAGCAGATGCCACCATACAGGGCCGATTCTTCTTATAAACATCATTAAAATTGAAAAATAAATACTTCCTAGAGTACTAGTCGCGCCATGAAGTCCGTAGAGTTTTTTCGGCAACGTCGCAAGGTGCGCTCGCAGAAAAGTGCATGTCGCTAGTGCAAAAACGGGAAGTCGCAGCAGCGCGAAAAGAAAACGCACTGTGCAAAATTTTATGGACTTTATGGCGCGTCGCGACGTAATAAGAACGTATATGCGTTTCAAAACCCCTGAGAATACGTCATTATTTATGGAAATGGACGTGAACAACAACTTTTTTGACCTAAAACTTGTTCTGTTCTCGGAACGCCGGTATGTTTTGACCTGAATTATCAATAACAATTCGCTAAACTTTTGCTTTACTTGCGCACAAACAACAGATCAATTATTGTGGGTGTTTCGAAAAGATTGAATTTGGTTTTTCCTACATTGTTTTTGCAATCCTTAGGCCTTGCGTAGTATTAAAATTTGCGTTTTTCTGTGTTTCCGACGTTTATCTATCTTATTTTAGGGAGTAATTTGAGGCTAGGGACATTGAATTTGGGGACGGCACATCCAGAAAAATTTCCGTCGGCTTAGCTGGTACATTGCACTTACATATTTACATGTCTTCGGAAGCGTGGGTTTCGACCGAAAACATGGATTATTGTAAAATTTATATATGAAATAAGGGTTTTCTGATTGTTTGGTTCACATAATAGATATAATAATAATTCGGAAAAATGGGTCACACTTACAGGGGAAGTACTCCAAGTGCGACGCTCAGATTTTGATGAAACTTGGCACAAATTTAGAATAATTTTTTATAAGATATATGCGAGAATCCTAGCTCGCGCTTTGCAGAAACAACCGAGATTTTTAGAACGAAAGTCGGCCAAAATTTAGGACTTTTTGCCGAATTTCGGCACAAAAAGTTTCATGCCTATTTCTACCGTAAAGATAATGTTTCTACAAAAAATCAAATTTTTCCGCACAAAACTACCAAAGTTATGGCCAAAAAGCGGTTTTCTCTCTGACCACTCTCCACGTTTAGCGTGCTCTCTCGGCGGCAAAAATCGTTCGATGTCTCGGCGGCGCCCGCAAAGCGCGAGCTAAAACTTTCAGGAATTGATATTTAGTATATGCCCGACGTGTGTGCAAAATTTAAAGAAAATCTGAGCGTCGCACTTGGAGTACTTCCCTTGTTAGTGTTAACGATGTCTTAAATGGGCTACGTACAATCATTGTGTTGGCATTGTAAGTGGGTTACGTGTTTTAAAAGATTTTATCAACAACAGTTAATTTAACTGGTGCGTTCTGCAGTTTCTTGGACCTCCTTTGTTACGCAATCTGAGTCAAGAACTTCGCATTTCTTGTCTACAGGGGCCAGAGACGAAAGGAATCCGGATTTCTGAGGTCAGAAAAAACGTATAACGCACGCGCTTTATATCTTGAGTTGGTTATCCTGTTCTTCATCTATTTCTACGTGCCCTTGAATACCCTCAGACGGGATCAGATTAAGTTGTGATGTCCTCTAATCGGCTTTTAATACACTTGTTTGTACGTTTCGAGAGATTAATCATGTTATCGAGGGGATTGTGACTACTGTATGTCACTTTTCTCTGCAACAACATATTTCCCCAATTAATCCGACCAAGTTAAACACAACAAAACTCTTTTTAATTCCTATACATAATCAATGGGACCAAGTGAGCACAAAAGTATATAAGTATATGCTGGCTGTGCAAGGCTGCATATCAGTTTCTGTGGAGGCCAGAGCAGCATTTACACCATCACGAATGGAGTTTTAATATTCCCCCGCGATAAACAAACAATCCCAACCTTTAAGGGTATGCATAATAACTATGCACATCAGTCAAATATCTGCTCTTCTTATCACCAATTTAACCGACCGTCATTTGGCGAAAATTGATCCCCACGTGCGGGCAGTGTAATGTAATTTATTTGATAAAAATTGAAGAAAAAAAGGATGTATATTCGAAGTACATTTAGAATATTCAAATGAAACACACGACAGGCACAATGATTTCCCGTTTTGTCCGCAAAATACTAAAGTTAATCAACAAAAAGTTTCTAAACTAATGAATACTTTGTTTGATAAAGAAAAATAAAGGAAAAAAAAAGTGATTCACTATAAAAATCTAATTCAATCATTAGATCATGGATTAAAATTAAAGAAAATACATAGAATCTTGACATTTAAGGAAACTAATTGGATGGAAACGTACATCATGTTGAATACAAATTTGAGAAAGAAAGCCAAAGACAAAATCTTTTTATTGTGGATTTCTTCGTTATCGGGAAGCCATTGACTAGTGTAAAGGACCTTCACGAAAGCGTGCGCATGGCAAATAAATTCAAGTAAGTCATTCATTTATTTGCGGTAATACTACTTATATACTAATTTCAGTCAGACTCTGGGTACTTTCGACGAACGGCTCAAAATATCTGTGGACTATTTAAAGGATTCAAATTTTTCGACTATTTTTGAAAGCTCCGTAGAATCCTTTTTTCAAACCCAAACGCCTGTGTTCGACAAGAGTCTTTTGGTTTTCGACAAACTTCAAAAGACGAATGATCTCAAGGAATATGTCTCCAATGTGCGTAAAAACATCAAATTATTTGACGTTTACTCTTTTAACGAATAATAAAAAGTTTTTTTGGGGGTGTCCCAGGTTTTTTTGAAAATTGTCTGGTTCGATAATTTGGGTAATTTTGACGATTTGAAGGGTAAAAATTGGTGGAGGGTGGCGGGGGAGTTTGGGTTGTCCCAGATCTGGGCTGAATAATTTAAGATATTGATTTTATAGAATATTTTTGTGAAAATGTATGCTTTTTAACTGTTTGTAGTTGATTTATTGAGATGTGGAATCGACGGGTGGTGGGGGAAAATTTAAGGTGAGCCAGAAAAGCCTATTATATATACTACTAAGGGTGCAAGTCATCTATCGACTTGTGATCGGAGTCGGCAGAAAGTGCTGTAATTTCGTAGAAAAACCAAGAATTGCATCCGGACCTTTCCAGATCACTTTATCTTTACTGTTGATCCTCCCTTCTGTGCTGCATCAGCAAAAAAGAGACAGATTGTGGTCTTGACGTTCAGAGAAGTCAAGTGATTGGTTCCAAATATTATCTTTATTAACGCAAAAAATTTAATTCCCATAAAAGGAATTCCTGGTACCATAATTGATAAGTTTTGGAGACGAATTTACAACCTCCAGACAACGAGCTTGTACTTCTAAAGTAAATGTATTTACTGCTTCGTTGCATCATCGGACACCGGAAACAAACCGTTCTTCTTTTCTATTTCAAACATTTACTACAATATAAAATAGACACTACGAAGCAGAGCTGTTCCTCGCACTAACCAGATTACCTGCTCCGGCGTCGGATTCTGCGATACTTTCGATTCATTTTTCTCATCGGTTTTGGCATTTTATGACGCAATCTCTCACCAATTCAATTATTGTAAGAAAAGAACGGACCCCAAATGCATATGAAATGCAACTGATCGGACGATCAAAGTACCGTTACACTCGGGCCGCCTTGGCGAGTAGCCAATTCAAGTTCAAAGTCTTCTTTCGAGGGGTGCAAATCGAGTAAAGTAACCCAAAAAATAAGTAATAAAAATTTATTTTAATAAATAATTTATATTTATAAATACAATAAGTATATACATTTTGTATATAGCATAAATTAAGTAACCGTATCGTTTCACTGATAGTTGAGGCCCATTCGGAGAAGGCACTGAGATCGGGAAGGCGCTTACTGACAGAGTTACTTCGTCATTTGGAGCAAGAAATGGGGGTAGAACAAGGCTTAGCGTCGTCGCAAAGAAACCATCTTGGTCTGACGTTGATGGACTGACTGCATGGAAGCTACATCATCGACTGAGATCAGGATGTGGATCATGGTGGAGGCAAGGGAATCGGTAGATCAAAGCTATCAACAAAACCGATGGAATTAATCGACGGAATGAGCGAAAAAGGGATTGGACTCGTGCAGAGAATATGGCCAGAAGAACGGGCCAAACCCCTTTTATACTCCCGCCGGGCACGCCTTTGAAAGGGGGATTAATAATTCTGGCCACGCCCTCCCGGGTTTAGCATTTTGGGACAAGAAACCAAGACGGTGGAATCCCCTTAGGGCAGCGAATTTCAAAACTTGAAAATAATTCTTGGACTCAAATCAAAGATCGAGTATGGGGTCTTAATCTTAGGTTAATCAAGTTTCCAAATAAGACAAGTAAGATGTCCTTGGATTGTAAAATGAGAAGCTCTTTGAAGAACTTGCAATTAGCTGATGATGGCGACTGATCCGCTTATATATCTTCTCTCATGATTGTACAGTACCCGGAACATATAAACATTTCACGGAAGTTATCGACCAGTGACTAATTGATACGGTAATAAGATTTGGAAATTTATTTTTTCCGATTTTTAATCAAGATAGTGCATCTGTTTACACTTTTTTATTTACAATTGTTTTTTTTTGTTTTGTAAGTGTTTAACTGTAATCTGTTATTCGTTTCATTTTCAGTTTATAATTGTAAGTTTTACACTTGAGACAGAGCATAATTTGTAGAAAAAATTCAAAAGTGATGGCAAGCAAAGTACAAGCCGCAGTAATTTATAACATGCCCAAATATATAATTTTAAGCATCCGGAAACGATTAAAATACATGCAGACTAATAAAGACCATTTCATTAGTCATCTGGCCATCTATTCCTGGTCATGTCGTGGAATCCCTCTGCAATTTGTTACGTGTAAATTCATTTATTTTATTTTACACCAACCAAACCTCGTGTCCCAAACTTTGGAAATGTTATGTTGGGGGGATGTGGGCTCAAGGCGATTAGTTTTTTGAACGAAAAATGCCAAAGGTAAATACATTAGATACGGTATTTTTGGTCACCGGGAGATCAGGAAATGAGTGGTAAGGATACTGTAACCTAATATGAAACTACGATGGACCCATAAATCGGGTCTGGACACCAATAAAAGTTTTGTAACTGGTTATCCCAATTATACCAGATAATCAAAATTCAAACTTATTCAGAACTTGAGAGAAACGAAAAGAAACTTCCAATTTGAATAAATAATATTTATTATCATAACTTATCGATGAATGAGATCTGTCAAGAAGAATACAAATCAAATGGTCATCGTCCTCCGCAACGGCCGTCTTCTTTTATTGCAATTGGTACATTTAACCTCTCCATCCGTGTGAATCAAGATGTGAAACATGACTTCTTAGCACCACCAATAGGCACTTACAGTTACTGTTTAGAGACGAGAGTTCGAAGAACGCAAAGCAGTAGCTGAATAGTAGAGCTTATGTATTTCTCACCCGTTTTCTCTTGGCCATCTTTTAGGCCGACTCCGCCCCTTTTCCGGATATTTTCTTTTTTAATCGCCGTCTCTGACTGTAATTAATTGTAACACCTAAATAGACAATTCATAAAGATATGGCTACTAATTGACATTAATTAAATATTATATAATCAGCATTTCTTTATTATTCTGGAAAGGTTGGGAAAGGATTAAACCGGGATTTAAAGGCCAGTTTGTAACAAAAGCTAAAGAAAATCACCGTTAAAGACGAAGCTGAGTCAAGAAATTGAGAAAAAACTACTCATCCTATTCTTCTCATAGCTCTACGGATTGTAATTTTTGTAATTAAGATAAAATTAGACTTCATGTCCGTCAATTATGGGCGTATTTCTGAAAATCCTTGCAGTGTTGAGGATATCTGAAAATTTCAGAAAAATGCCCACAACGGTTTCTGCCCATTACGGACCGTTGCCTTAGGCTAATATTTAAGAAACTTTTCTTCATGACAATTTATGCATATATGTACATATATGTCTTGTCTAAATTTGATGTTATCAGCTGGTATGATTTATTAGACAACCTGCCCATATTTTCGCCCCGATATCCGCGGTTCGAGCGGATATCTCGTCAGAGTTCGCTGCCGGCAACGACACCAGGGGTCGAGCCCCAGGGCGTTGGAGAGGGGTGATGTTCTACTAGGGAATGTATTATTTGAACGAACAATAAATGTAAAACCAAGCCTTGGCTAAGGTCACTGGGAATGGGACCCCGTAGGCCAGCAGGTCTGACTTGCGGACTGGAGTAGCAGCAAAGCGCCTTGGCTCTCCCCTCCTACAAATATAAATTAAAATAAATTATGCAGTCAAGCAAAGTCAACCTGAATTGTACAAGGCGCCTTAATTGAGGTTATAGAAATCTGAGAAAAGCGTCAAATTCCATTTAGAGGGAATCCATCGAGACTCCCCACCATTTCTAATCAAAAGACTAAACTAAAGTCACCCATGCAAAGTGAGTGCAATTAACGCAGATTCACTCCCCCACCCTCACCACACAAGTCCAAGAACACATTCATGATACTATTTCCAGCTAATTGGCATACCTTTATGTGGGTTTTATTTTGTATTCAGTTAAATAAAATACTTTATTCAACTCTTCGATATGTTTCTAAAATAAGGTTGTTTGTAGACGGAGAAGACTGGATATGTATCTAGAGAATGTGCAGCAGAAAAAGCGCAGATAATCCAAGTAATCTCAGATTGTAACATTTTCCTGAACTTTTGGAGGGAAGAACAAGAAAACTGAATGTCACAGATGCATTCTAACGCGTCAAAACCCTCTCTCGGAATTCAAATCTGCTAATAGTCAATCCCTGCACCTTCATTAAGAGTTTATTTCATTACAATATCCTTTATCTTAATTTAAGTGTAATTGTTTTGGACTCAGGTTGATGGAGAAACCGGTAAGAGACAGTAATATGAAATAAAAATACAATACAAGTAAAAATACAAGTTCTGGAATCATCTGCATTCAATTCATTTCGTAGACAGTAATATTATAATTTTTTTTTTTAAAAAAAAAGTAAAAACAGAAAAATTTCAAAAATTTTTCAGAAAATCTTTTATCTCCCGCTTTATATTCAAATTACTTTTGCATTCAAAAAATTTAAAAAAAAGTCGAGTTTTGTCATAAAAAATCAATAAATGTTGACATTTTGTCATAATTTGTTTTTTGCCTCTCAAAACTTGGCTGTAAGGTTGAAATTTACTTGTCCGGAGTCGGGAAATAAACGGGGAAAAATTGAAAATCTGACTGCCAACTATTGGATTGCTAAACTTTTTGGTTGTTAAAGTACTAGTTTTGTTTGTTGTAGTTGGGAAAATAGAGAATATCACTCCAAACATGATTAGGTTAATGAATAACTTGCCACTTATTCATTAACGACTTCATATTGGTACTATATTGGACTAATTTAGGCTAATTTTATAAATACCCGAATATACCCGAGATTTCGGGTATATACCCGGGTATATACCCGCGTGGTGAATTTACCCGAATTTTCCGAACCCTACTTGAGCGTACCGGTAAAATTTCAGCACGAATCCCTAGTAATAGCACTGCCGTATTATTTTTCGACTGTTAAAATTACAAAAGTTGGGTTTGAATGACGCAACGGTGTCTGGTCACATGAAACTTGCTTTACATTTGGCCATTTAATCGTTTTAGAGCCATAAACAAGGGTGGATTTGAGCGAAGAAAGCTGCTTATCTCACATATGTTAATTTATATTGAGTAAGTTTTGCGCAGAGATGTCTGTGATCGGAGTTGGACGATTGGGGAAAAAGACGATTGGGGAAAGGGACGATTGGGGAAAAAGACGATTGGGGAAAAGTACGATTGGGGAAACCGAAAAGTATTATTTTCTTCGATGCAAATGTCGAAATTAGGATAATCGAGGGTGCTGATTTCGAAAATCATGTTCATTTTTCCTCTAGTACTATATAGTACTATTGTGATACTATATAGTACGAGGTCAAAATATGGCTTTTGACGTTAATGGTGTTGTTTTGATGCTTAGTACTCTTCAAAAACACGTTTTAAAGACTTGGTGCTATATAGTACTACCTGATACTATGTAGTACGAGGTGTAAAGTTGGCCTTTAGGCGTTCGTGGTGTTGTTCTGGTGCTTAGTACGCCTATTTTTACTTCGTACTACATAGTATCAGACAGTACTATATATAGCACCAAGTCTTTAAAACGTGTTTTTGAAGAGTACTAAGCATCAAAACAACACCATTAACGTCAAAAGCCATATTTTCACTTCGTACTATATAGTATCAGAATAGTACTATGTAGTACTAGAGGAAAAATATACATGATTTTTGAAATCAGCACCCTCGAAAACCCCTGAATCGAGTATTTACGAAAAAAAATCAGAAATTACTACTTTACAGTACTTCTTAAGGAAAAAAGTAAGAATCAAAAAAATGAATGTGATTTTTGAAATCAGCACCCTCGATTATCCTAATTTCGACATTTGCATCGAAGAAAATAATACTTTTCGGTTTCCCCAATCGTACTTTTCCCCAATCGTCTTTTTCCCCAATCGTCCCTTTCCCCAATCGTCTTTTTCCCCAATCGTGGCATTTTTTATCCCAGAATATATATTTTTACCTCTCTAGTCTCTGTCGTCCCAAAGCTGGCTAAATTTAGAAATGTGAGGACTGATCACGTTTTATAATTTATTTAAATTATTTCTCGTTGTCAACGAAAAAAACAATTTTGAAATCTGAATACGAAGGGAATTGTGATGTATGTAACAGACAAAGATCCCCTTTTAAAACATCTAAAGGTCAGAAATCCAAATTATGATGACGCAATGTATAAGTACAACATAGCATTATGTCATCTTTGCATCGGTTCTGATATTCTATCGATCATGTATTGTAGAATTTCATTTTGGGCAGATTGAATTTTAGGGTTTGTGTTCTCGGCTAGCCAAAGAGTTTTACTGGCCCAGAGCCGCATAAATGGCTGGCTTTGAGGACTAATCCAGGTCTTTGAGTAGCCATTCATGGATTTTTCGGCCAATCCGGCCCTTTTCTAATTGAAGACGAATAACGGCATCAACGGCAAATGCAGTAGAAGTACGATCGACTTCTCCAAACCTATTGTAAAAAACAACAAATTTGGTAGTCGTTATCGTTAAATCGCACGCCCCAGAGGAAGTATAATGCCTCTGAAGACTTTTTTTTCAATATTTACAATATGTAAAAAATACTTCTTAATTGAAATAAACCCAAGGAAGATAAATTTATCCTCAAAATTATGATTTTACTTTTAAAGAACATTTTTGATGATAAATACAGAGAAAATTGTAGTGGAGCGTAAGATACAAAACACATGAGAATGTGATTCGATTCTGATCCGCGCTCTCGAACAACGTGATGGACCTTAAAGAGTGCGTTTTGTGCTTCAAGTTTGTATTTTTAATTCGACAAACAAATTAGTCGGTGACCCATTTAGCAAAAACAAATAAAGTATTATAGTAAAACACCCAAGTCAATCAATCTACGTAATTTTCCCATGGATTTTCGAACGCTTTTTCGAGAAATGACTCAACGGTTACAATTAAGAAAATACCGAGCTAATCCCCAAATCTCGACAGTATCCCTGCGCCTAATCTCAAAAATTTTTGAGACAAGATGGCCAGATTAAAATATTAATTAAAATGCTCTCTTTATCAGTGGATAAAGGCCTTTTTCAGTCCTCATTGTACTGTTTAAACTGTCGACTGTTCCTAATTATACCACCCAGACTGACAAAAGGCACTTAACTGTAGTATTCCTGGGCCCTGATCCAGGAATAATCCTCTTTTTTCGGTTGCCCAAGATCGTGGAAGTTGGTAACCTGAGGTAATCCCCGGATTACCCAACGATATTATCCACGCGGGCTCTTATTCAATCGACCAATTACTTCCCGATTATTCATTATTTGATAGGGAGAATTAGCATAAAACTCTCTGCATCTAAATCCGCTTTCAAAATTATGTAAAATACTAATTACTAATTAGCATTTCCGCGCGATTTCAATGCAAAAAGTAACTATTTTCGAAGCCATACCAGATGGACCGGGCGTCGGAATGTCTAATAGAGCATGGGGATCATAAACAAGCATAGTAATAAGTAATATATTAGAAGGAACAATACCGATCTGAGAGGGGGACGGGTCCCTTTCATTACTTTATTATTACTTCTCCCCTTTCCCGAGGCCCAAGGTCATTAACTCGGCCCCAGACAAAAGATTACATCCAATCTGTTTGTTTCCATCTAAAAACGGCCTTGAAACAGTTACAGTATACCCCATAAACAAGTAATTTGCTCTGCAGTAAGTCCGTTACGTAGCAATCGAAAGAAAAAAAAGATTACAACGTCCAGAAAAGAAGGAGAAGTTCTGTTGAAAAAATTACAATTTCAGGGTCTAAAAATTGGAAGTATTACACCCGGCTAAGCGTCACATTTACTTTACATCTCCATCCGTCTCCAAAAAATGTCCTTTATTGCTGATCCGACCAGCAAACATGATGAAAGTGCCTTTTCTAGGGATCTTTCAAAAGAATCAAATGCAATAGAAAGGTCAGCAATGCAACGAAGATTAGACCGCTTCAAAACATCCTAATCTTGTTTGTTGACAATCGATTACAACAACTCAGGTCAATTGGGAGATTAGGGCCAAAGATCCTGGACTGAAATAAAACAATCTTGTCCCTTCTTTCCAGATGTCTCTAATTGATCCTAAATATCATTAATTACTGTAAACAAACACGGGATTAATAGAAGAAAGTCCACTGGATCGGATTAGGAGGTGTCTAATAACCGATGCCCTCCGGGGATTTAGTCGACAAATATCAAAGCAAGCCTTACAGTGTAAAACATCACTTTCGACTACTTACTACTAATCCGAGGACGATTTAAGCCGGTCTTCTAGTGTCTGCAAACACAGACGAAAAATTATTTTGGGGTTCTTTTTAGGTCACATTTTGCAAATTAGATGGCGACCTCCCCCCAGAATTGTTGGTCCGCTACGTCCTGTGGAGGCTCCTACTTTTAGACGGCGCATATCTCAGAAAATACGTAAAATCAAGCTGCTTAAGAACACGTAGAAACTAGCTGCCCAATTTCGGGATTTAGGGGTGACGAATCAATCGCAAGTTGCCTTAAACTCCTACAGAAACCTCTTTCCTCTCAACTTTTCACAGTTGTACAAATTGTACAATATTTTAAAAAATGATGCTTCATGAGTTTCTAACAAGGGACCGGCAAATAATTGTCACCTGCTTTCTTAACGAAACATTGAAAGAGCATTAAAGATAGTGTATAACGAAAAAAAAAATAGCTGCCCAATTTTACTTTGGACAAAGTTATGGCCAAAATAAAGATTTTAGCCTAATTTCCGCGTCACTTTATAAGCTCTTGGAATTGCATCAAAGTTGTTTTACAAGGGCCTATAAATATAAATTTTTTCGAAAAAATACGATAAAATGGTAAAATCGGCCAAAAACACTATTGCTGAAACGGTGGAAGTTGGTAAGGCTAGGACAGAAAAAATTGAGATTTGCGTTTGTGAATGACTGTCGTATAAATGTATTTCCAAAGCTTTTTCCTCTAATTTTCCCATTAACCTAGTTTCACTGACAACTTTTTGTAACTAACAGTAATGTCTAATAACTCATAACCGAGGATTAGTAAGGCCAGAAAAACGACCGTGAAAGACGTTTTTGGATACGAGGAAATCAATTCAGACGATTTCAAGCCGCCAGGATTACTGTAATATAAGAAAACAGCGTTTTGGCCGCATATAACCCCTTTAATAAAACGGTCATAACTTTGCCCAAACATATATTGGGCAGTTAATTTTTTCTTGCGTTGTACACTATTTTCAATGCTCGTTTAAATGATATACGTTTTGTCGACCTCACTCCAATTTTGTCGCGCGACATCCGCGATAAATGTGTCAGGACTTTGCACAAAGCTTTGTCGCGACTAGTAAATCTTGGCACAGAAATTTATTTTCCGGACCTTCAACTTCAAAAAAAGTTGATTCGGGTCAAAAGAGAAATGGAACCCTACGGCAGTGATCATTCCCGATGAGAGAGTATGCGAAACGCGGAGTGCGGTCACAGAAAAAAAAATTTCGGCCATACAGAATTTGGCTAATTTGGCCAAAAATAAAGAAGTTATAGCCAATTCAAATCGGGCCACAAAGGTGGCACACCCTGTATTTGCATGTTTCGTGCAGAAAAAATTATTGTTTTTGTGGAAACTTTACACCATACGGCCCTTTTGGAGTCCGGGAATACCCAACATGGATAAAATGTGGTTTCAATTATAAGTGTCCGATTTATTCGTATTTTAGGACCCTCAAGCGGAGAGTGAGGGACCGTTATCTTTGAACCTTACACTCTCACTTAGATTCGAATAATAAATCGAAAAAAAGGTATTTGTAAACAGAAAGCATTTTTACTGCTGAACCTTACAATTCAACCGGATTTAGGAAGTAATACTCTTAAGATTACTATTAAGAGGCCAGAAAGTACCTGGGTCTTCTAATCCCCAGCTAAATGCTATATTTGGTCTTTGTTCTACTAGAGTTTAGCATGGATAATATATTTTGGAAATGATTTATGAAAATTAAAGCCAATTTAAGACATCTGTTGTTTTCTATAAAAACAGGGGGAATACCCGAAATGAAACTTTCAAAATTTTTAAATTGCAATTTGCTGAATTGTATTTCTTTTCGATAAAATTTTACATCCATGAGTATTGTCGCAGTATTCTATGCACCGGAGCAGAATATAAATGAAGGTCTGGGGTATAAAACAGATGAGAAAAGGGCCTATAATAAAAGTTGCAAGTACCATGTCATGTTTTCATCTTCTCATACCTACAACTCCTAAAGGATAACACCAACATAGAAAAATAACGTGCGGAAGCTCATCGTATTTACATTCAGAGGGGGCTTACAGATGGAATATAGTCTTAAGGAGCAAAAAAAGTCCGAAATAAATCTGGGAAGACAGGGATCCGCATGTTTCAGAGACAAAGTCGTGTCAGTATGTCTGCCAAATATTTAAAAAAAGACCATCAACTAGAGTAGCCTTACAGTACTCCTATAAGGTCGTTTCTTGACCAAAATTTGCATTATAATGGGGACTAGATTAATTGGAGATAATCTGCACATCTTTTTTTTATTTTAATACTCCAAAAGCCATAAAAAGTAACTGATTTGCACGGTGACTGAGTCCTTTAAGCCCACCTACACACCCTCAGGACATTTCCGGAAGAGTACTAAAAAAAGAGTTATTTTTAGTCGAACTGATCCAAATTTATATTGTACTTGGCGGCACTTGACGGCACAGCTCCATCTCTCCGCGACACCAAACAGCGCTACCTGACGGAAGTCTGATTGTGAGATATTTATTTTTAATCATTACGTAAGAAAAGGACACGACAAAAGACGGAAATTAGTTTCGGGCCAAGCATTTTCATCTAGTTACACGATTACTCAATGTAGGCGAGAAAATTTGTAAAAAGTGGCCAGAAAAGGTAAGGAAATTAAAATTTGAGACAGTGTAACATAGTTAATAAAGCCAAAAAAGGTTACTTGTTTGAATAAAAATCTCTGGAAATGTCACGCGTGTTCTAAAAGAGGCCTTAATCAAATAATTAATTCGGAAACCGTTACTGTGTGCCCGGATAAACAGATTGGATCCTGGTTTACCCTAATCTATGGGCAATTCCTTTTGCACGTTCACTTTCAATCTAAAACAACATCTATAAGTCACATACAGATATTTGTGACGTAGATAATGAAGAGTGAAGGGATTTGGAACAAGCCTACATCCATGTGGCTGCGTGTGGATCCATATGTTTACAGCCTCTCCGGACATCCTGATCTTGTCTATAAGACCCGGATAAGGGCCTCTTTATATCCGGTCTGCGTAACGATGACTATTTTCATTATTAAAATCATTTCAAAAAACAGAAACAAGCATATGCCGCAGAAAAGTTACCAAAAAAAATTAATTACTACTTAAGGTCACTAGCTTCCCTCTGACGTTGTACGTAGGTTGCCCTGTTACGTAGTAATGTAAGTGATTACTGTTCGGAAAGCATTTCCTATCCAGCAAACGAATTACAAGTAATTACGAAGTAAACAACGTAACCAAGTCAAAAAGTTTTTCTTTCGGGATTAGAGTATAAAAATACTCACTCCAGATGGTGATGTAAAGGGATCAGACAAGGAAAAGTGTAACCCCAAATTACGTCAAAAAGTTTAAAATTTGCAGAGAATAGGGATTAGAGGGTAATCTGCTGCACCGATCTACTGTAACCGAGTTCTGATTCATAAGACCATCCAAAACGAGTGCACCTTTTTTGAATCAGACGGATTAAAAAAAGTACTCAGATTTTAGTATGGATTTGGACAAAACAGCCTCAGGGCATCGAAACGGCACAATTTCAAAATAAAATTTGAAAGTAAAACTCACAAATCCGATGAGAAAATCTGCTATTTCGAATCATTTCTAAATGTCGAAAATTTGCTTTCACAACGTCAGAATTACCCTTTTTGTAGAGATCTAATTTGCATAATGTTTGCAACAAAATGCCGAATAAATAAAATGTGTACTGGGGAATTCATTTATTCGACGAGTTTCGGTGTCGTTTCGTGGCTCAAAACATTCTCGATGGAAGGTGGCGACTCTTGTCTTACCGGTCATTTGCCCCAAAAAGAGGATTCTGACCCCAAAAACCTCAAACTCAATCCATTAAAAGGTAAGGTCATAGCAAGTATGCTCATAGACTGTTTTTACATCTTTTACATGGAAAGGGTCAAAGATACGTTCAGTTTGGGGTGCCTGTAAGGTGACTGTAGAGGAAAGCAGGCCCGTATGGGGCGGGGATCCACAGGGAAAGTACCTATGGGGTAGGCAAAGCCCGGGGGTAGCTCCTACGGGGCAACGCAAGCACCGAGGTTGCCGGGTCCTGGGGAAATTTATACTACGGGCGCTCAAAAGTTCGGACAATTTCCGCACTGTACATTCTTCTTTTATTTTCATCCGCATCTTTCCGCATTTGTCGCCGCAATTCCCGTTTTTGCACTACTAGATACGTGTGCTTTTGCGTGCGACAAACCCGAATTTTCGCTCGCGACGTCGGCGGTAAATGAAAACCCAAACTTTCGCACTGTGCGAAAATTGTCCGAACTTTTTTTGAGCGCCCGTAGTATAACTGTTGGCTACTTTTTAGACGTCACCTTGTTATCGGTCTGTCGGGAAAATAACGGGAGGTCGTCGCAGCAAAATCTTTGGCCTTGTCGAAAAAGGGATGCAATCGCGCACCAAATCTCCAACTTCGGCAGCCGTCGCAAAGCGATGATGGGCGATTCCAAGGCGCGACGACCCGCCACTATTTTCCCGACAGACTGATAAAATTTTTGAATGGCAGAAATGTTTGAAAGAGAGCCGATTATAAGGTAGTTCGGCACGCAGAATCCGATCATCACATTCGTGTTTTTACAGTCCTATTAATTACTGAATATTTATAATAAATGGAGCTTATTATAATAACGGATGACCGCAACCGTTTTACCGGGTTTCAATAGAAAAGAGCATCTTGTTTATATATACCACTATATGCAGAGGGAAACTTCCTTCCCGTTAATGTTGGACCCATTTAAAAAATTGTTACAAGATTGCGGCATAAAAAGTAGCCAGCAGTTATATAAGTAAAACGTTCTTGTTGCCCCGTGGGGGTTACCCCGGGCTTTGCCTTCCCCATACGTCCCATAGAATCCCTATTCTCCGCGTGGCTATAAAACGATTGGACGGCGGAAGGGGGTGATTTCTGCGTATGCACCCACTTCTGAGCCTTGTTTCAGAAACGCCCAAGAAATGGACATTTAGAAGATCCGTGACAGGATCTGGCGATGGATTCAGAAGTGGATCCGACTCCGAAGCCTCTACAGACCTGAGCTCTGACTTTGTGCGGCTTTATTTTGGCTTCGAACCCATCTGTTTGCCTTCGGAGCCGAGTCTGAATGGAATAAAGATTGATAATTTCAAGACTGTTGTCAAAGGAACGATGGAAAGGAGCGTCGGGGGAAGAATGCCCGTTATCAGCGCCACTTCCAACGGCGTTATCACTGTCCAGCTCTCCAACGATCTTGACATTGACCTGAGTATTGAGCAGAATGTCCGTGTTAGAAGTCCCTTGTTTACTGTAAGTATTCTTATTCAACCTTTCATTGCATTCATAGGCGATGTCCTCAGCCAACAATCGCTGCACAGCACTGATCCATGAGTCCGGGATGCTTCTTCATGACGGTCGAATAATGAATGGTTTCTTCCGTATGATTAATATTGCAATCCCAGAACTCACTCACTTTCAGCAGTTAATTCCTTCAAAACCATCTCTCATAATGCAGTTATTGGACCCTCGGGAATTGTATTTTCCTCATCCAATTCGTCTCTGACTTACTTTATGGACACGGAGTGTAAAGTGACTCCCATTGACAGTGTCGAAGTTGATTTTCCCAACATGCAATTCGACTTTGCCTCGAGCATTTTCTTTTCCAAATGTCCATTCAGCAAGAAGGTATACGTTGAACAAAGAAGTCCGTTAAACATTACTTTCAGAGACTTGAACGATGCCAATTCTGGTTGAAGACAGCTACCGTTAGCCGGATGAGATTGCTGAAAGAGACCCATTATCAGATCAGCATTGGTCCCCTTCTGATTGTAGAAGATGCGGATGGGAATGTCGAGATCACATGCTCTTCTCAGAAGATCTTCTGCAACTCCAGAACTGGCCAAGTCGAAATTCGAAATGCGAATAAGGTCTACATGACTGCTGATGTAAGTTCTAATAAAAGAAACGCATCATCATCAGGGCATCTGAGTAATTGCGCAATAGTACACTTACCCGAATGCTCATTTGGGGTGGAGACTCGAATGGGAGGTTGGATAATGTCTCCCATGCAATTATCTACCTTCTCTCGAGTATTTTAATTTAAATAACGGCTTTCTTGTAGGTAAACGGCATTTCCTCCATGAAGATGGACAAGAAAAGAGTCCACGCTTCCTGCAGCGGACTTCTGGCTTCTGAAGGCGGCACTGTCGCGTCATTGAATGCATTCGGGGAATTTGGCTGTTACTGAGTATAATATATCGTTTTGGTTATAGATTTGTGTCCCTTGTTATTCCGGGAATAAAATTATTTATTTGAAAGAAGTCTCTTATACATATCTGCATAAATAAGGACGTGAATACCTCTGTAATTGGTGACAGGGGCTAGTGTGTCATTTTCTCAAAAAACTTTGTTGCAGTGACATCCGTCCTCGTATCCTTTCGTTTCATTTCCTCTTTTATTACAGTAACCTTCGGACATTCGAACTGAATAGTATGCTAACGGATGGTAAGTCTTGCTTTTGACTTTGTTCTTTACATGTTTTGCTGCCATCTCGGAAAAGTTTTCCGATACAAATTCGCATTGCACTCGTTCGGCAGTCACTGTCCAAAATTTTGTCCGTCCTTTGACTAACAATTTTAAATTTTCCGTCCATAAAAACTGATCTTCTCTCCTAGGATATACAGACGGACGACTCAGCCGGATCTCTGACCAAGAGAACGACGGAGAATGGAGAATCGACTACGTGACGCAAATCTTCAATCACCACACAATGATCCGACTCTACTTTGACTCCACGAGATGCGGTAAGCATCTTTCATTAAAAGGAAATGAGTATGACTGACCTTCCAGTGAAAACAAGTGGGATGAGATTCAGACATGGAGATACCTACACTCTTCAGATACACGCTTTCGTGGGAGAAAATCCTCCTGAGAATCTCTATCTGAGACATGAGAACCAAGGGATCACTGAAATGGCGTTGAAGGTCGAAGAAACACAAAATATTCAACTCCGATTCTCAGCTCTCGACGAGGAGAACAAACCAGTTACTGATCCCGAAGCCCAGATCCCCATGACTACAGTAATCTATGATGACAAAGGCGAAGAATACGCAAAGATATATTGGACAACCACAATCAACGACCATTTCGACAGAAAATCGTTTGATTAACTCATAACTCATATTATTTATATTTAATATCACCCAACAACGAGAAACACACAGCACATGACAATCATTATTAGGGTTGTTAATTAGACTTTTTAAAATGACGTCAAATTAGCGTCATTTTCGTCATTTTGGATGAATCGAAAATTTTGATATACGAAGCTTTCAACGCGTCTTTAACATAGACTATGATGAATACCGTTAATGCCGTAACTGATTTTATTGCTTATTTCATTAGTCGTCTTTACCAGAAGCGAAATTTTAGTTCCTAAAAAAATAAAATTCCTACGATTTTTTAGTCAAAATCAACAAAAAATTTCTAAAAATAGTTCAATTAGACAGTCAAAGTGATGGAACAATTTGACAACGTGACTGACGCCTCAAGTTGACGACTTAACAACCCTAATATTGTGATATCAGAATAAATTGATTTCTGTCTTTATATCTACAGCATTCCTTCTTACAAATGCATTTGAGATCCTCCTTGGCCGTCCACCACTCATGCCCATAATCGATAGTCAATTCCTCGTTGATCCTAATTCGGCGATTACTGTAAAACAAGATTCTGGGTGGAAATGTGTCCTCGGTTACATTGGAGTCGACATTTTGGTCACAAGAATGGTTCATGAACCTTGTAAAGTTACCCATTTTGTGAGCATCCACGTCCCAATTGACTCCGTTTTTATCGGTAAAGGAGAAGATGTAATTGTCATGTTCTGTTTGAAGCTGAGTCCGCGAAATGTTACCCACGTATTCTCCGACTAATTGGCCCCTGGGGATTTCTTCGAGAGCTCGGACACCCCAAAAATCGGTGGCTTTACAGTACACCTACAACGATATTTAATGGGTCATTCAACTATTTACATCCCAGTAAGAAAAAAGCCATACCTCAAAACGGAATTGCCCGGCTATTGCATTATCAGCATTGTCGTTACTGGAAGAGGGTCCATGAATTACTGAACTAATGGGCATAATGGGATCTCGATACACGGAAGTTGTTATGTACTCAAATTTCGGAAACAATTTTCCATCATAATTATTCACAACTCTTAAGGGAATCCTTTCCTTTCCGTCACTTAAGTCTTCGCAAATCAACATGTCTATTGAACTGTTTAAAAAAAAGCGTTTTTTCAGATTGAAGCTCCTCATAACAAAGCCCGGACATTTCCAAAAATTGACCATCTCAGAATTTTTTGAAATCTTGCATAACTGTTGTACTGACGTTGAACGTCAGTGCAAATTTTAAAGGTTCGCAAATTTCCATATACCGGGGTTACGGTAGTTAAAATTTTGAAAATAATTGGGTTCGTGTGCAAAAACTATTAGGGCTAAAAGGAAAACCCCTCGCTGTTTTACGTTTTTGACTATGGGAAGCATCTTTATAATCAACCATTTTGTTGTAGGATGTGGCCTTTGATTACTTTGCAAAATACCAAGGTACCATTTTGAATATAACAGAGACATTACAAGACTTTAGATATCAAAATTCTTTCGGAAGAAATTTTGAAGGACAAAATTGGCCCTAAAAAATTAAGGAAAATTTAGAAAGTTATTTTCTGACCGGGAAACAAAGTATTGTCCCGGCTAGCCAAGAAAAACACAGCCAAAGATTTTCTCCGAAATTCTATTGTATTTGTGACGAGAAGCAACATTGATTAAATCTCGTCAGGAAATAGCTTCAACTACGCTGGATTTACGTGCGATGGTCGTTTTTTTGGAAATGTCCGGGCCTCGCTTCACGTTGCAAAAAACTCTTTTAAACACAATAAATATACGAGGTAAACTACCCATAACGGCGGCTATATTTATGAACAAGATAAATATATTTTTCAAATGATATGGAAACAAAGTAGTCAGCCCCAGGCATTGGTAGTACTATAATGAATAACTAGCTTCTGCTCGTTTGGAGCATAACATCGTTGAAGATTGGAGATAGTCTGGTCGGGACTGGGAGAAAAGGCTTGGTTAATGAAGAGGAATAAACTCTGAGAAGACGGTAATTTCAGATATTTACGGATGAAGCAGACCAACCAGGCGACGGTGTTGCTCCCCTCAAGATTCCACGTCTTTTGCTTCATAATCGGAGTAGAACCAACTGCCTTGAGTAAAATTGTAACTTTAGAATCCGAGGTTTTTATTTCTGTGGTAGCCATCTTCAGAAGAACGCGGAGATCCCTCTGTATGCTATACCAGCAGATACGGTTAAAACTCCGAGAACGACGGAGTTGAAGAGGCGTCGCTCCCAAGGCTCAAGCATGTACAAACCCGTTGTTAGACAGTACTGAAGATACCAATAATCGAAGACACCCAATGCTTTGGGCTAAAACTAGAAGTA
Source organism: Bursaphelenchus xylophilus (assembly GCA_904066235.2). Taxonomy (NCBI): domain Eukaryota; kingdom Metazoa; phylum Nematoda; class Chromadorea; order Rhabditida; family Aphelenchoididae; genus Bursaphelenchus; species Bursaphelenchus xylophilus. Next base: position 7,996,822 of record CAJFCV020000001.1, read on the forward strand.
AAAACAAGAAAAAGTATAAACTTACATCAGTAGGCTTGGAATGTATGTCAAAAGCAGACATGAACGAAGGCGACAGTTTCTGGGGGAGCTCCCACGATCCAATGAGCCCCCACTTCTCGTTTTATTTTTGATAAGCAATTTGGGTCGACTAAGGAACACAACGATCAACCATCCCGCGTTCGAAAGAGAATATTTATAAAATGAAAAGGCAGCTCGCGCCCTATTACAGACAAAGAGGGTGACAAGAGCGACAATTACGCAATATTGGAATTATACTATAGTAATAGGAAAGTGGACCGGAAATGCAACAGACAATTGCGTAGTCTTTAACTCGTCCATAAAATATCCCCCATAACTGGTTGACATTTATTTAACGAGGTTTTTACATTTTTTATGTTAAAAATAAGAATATAATCACAAAATAGGACACATAAGTTGATGGTCTCGTTAAAAAAGTGGAAAACGGGAAAGAAGATTAAGAAAAGAATAAAATACACTAATTGTAAGGGTGCACGACAACATTTACGGCGGTTAAGAGAAGTGTAGTTACAGTAGATATTTTGGGTCAAACCGTCTCGTTCAGCTTTTCCTCTATTGACCTGCCTACGGAAGCCCAGTCAATGTCCAGATCCTGCTCCAATGAATCCGGGAAGTCTTGGATTCCATGAGATATCAAATTTGTATTCTCTGCCTCCTCTTTAGCCTAATTGTAAGAATAAATTATGGTAACTGAATTCGTAATGAGTTTACTTACTGTAATATCCACATCTCTGAGCAAAGATCTGGCAGTATTTAATTTGCTCGCTAACATTTTGATGGGCGCTTGGCTGGCCGTTTGGAAGTCAAGTGTTTGGAGTTCCGTTGAGATCTCCCCCTTATTGGATGATACTGTATTCAAAACTTTAATTGAAATAAATACACTGACTTACTTTGTTGGCAATGTCTAGATGGACTTGCATCGGCTGGCTTAAAGGAACATTCAAGAACTCTTGGTTTTGAAGAGGCGCATGTGGATTCCACGGATTTTGAAGGCTTTATTGACTTCATTTGTAGGACCGATGGTTTAAGAGTAGAGATTTTTGGAACGACAGAACTCATCTTATATGGCTGTCTAAAGTAACTTTGGGACACAAATCTGGAGGATTGAGTCCGGATCGAAGGAGTCGCAGACGAAACGGGTGGAACAAAACTCTTCTTCTGAACTGGACTATCACACTCATCACGGTTTAGTAAAGGAGATTTAAAGGACAGTGTCGATGTCCTCTTCCGATTCATTTCTGAGGAAATGAAATAATCAAAAAAAACAACCCCCGTTGAATAAAAATACGCGTCGACCTACACGAAGTGACTCTTTTCTCAACAATAAAATTTACAAAAAATTTATTTCTTAACAACACTCGGGGGCATTTGTCCCATTGGATGCATCGCGGGAGCCTTCGGCTTCAGTCCTTCTCCTTTCATAATAGCTCGTACAAGTTTTTTGGTATCATTGGCATCGAAGGCGATGGCTTCTTTTCCTTTATCTGACGTCTTGTGTATAATATCCCCATTCAAACTAACTATTGAGTCGATGTGCTTGTTCATAGCTTGAATCTAGAAAACAATAAAATACCACCAGCAGTGCTTACTTGCTTGGCAATAGAATCAGTCGCTTTCTGCTGTCTTTCATTATCCAGTCTGGTCTCTTCCTCTTCGGCCGCAGGGCAAAGTTTTGTCCTCATATAATCTGGGACGACATCATGACTCCACGTCCTTATTCGGCCTTCTGTAATTGTCTTAAAAAATAAAATATTTATATTGGTAAAGATTACCTCTAAATTCTTGTCCTCCTCCATAGAAACAATAGTAGGGACTAGCACATTATTTTTTAGAAGTAATCCTCCATCCTCTGGTGCCGACGGTAATGCTCCTTTCCTCATAGCGTTTTGAATTTCAGTGAATGACCCTGCTAATGAAGCGAACTGATCGAGAAGTTCCGGATATGGCACGCGATCCTGCATCTCCAACATTACAATCAAATCGATGATCGTGCTCTTGACTTGAATAAGATACTGTTCCAAATTATTCACTGCCTGAAGAGCTCGATCATTCTCGCTTGGGGTAGTCATGTCAAGCTTCAAAAACCAGTGCACAATTGCCGGCCATGGCTAACTGCTTTTCCGTAAAATTCTTTTTTTTGCATTAACGAAGTGTCAAAATTGATTTTTCTGGAGGCGAGTTTTGGAAATTCCGGCTCACACGCAGTTGTGCTAGGGACCGACAGCTGTAAGAAAATATATCGCTCAAAAATTGTACCTAATCTTCTTAATTCGAACTTCCTGTTACAACGGGCCTGTTGTGTCCAGGTGACTTACGACTATGGTAAGTTCTTAGGTAAACTCTCGGGGAATGCAACATTAATCCGTATTCATCTTTTTCCTGACGGTATTACCGAGTTTAGAACCCATCTTGGAGAGCTAAAATTTCGGATATCTTCAGACCGCAGGCTGCAACCGCGTTGACGTTTTTTCTCCGGCTTCGTGGAAATTGGACAGATTTTTTTCGCTGCGATCGTACGAAATGTCACTATTGAATCATCAAATAATTATTTTTTGCAATGAAAAAAATCTGTCGAGTTTCACTCTGTCCAATTTCACTCTGTCCAATTTCCGCGCTCCATCCAAATTATTTCTGTCCAATTTTCACGAAGCCTTTTCTCCGACTTCAGCAAGCCGTGCGTTTTTTTTCGAGTTTGTTTCGCGTCCCCTTGTCTTTTCGCGATTTCAGCGGCAGGTGTGGCCACCAGACCGGGCCTGACAAATTTTTAAACGGACCGGGCCGGCCGGGCCTGATATTTACCGGGCCGGGGCGGGCCTGATTTTTGCCGGGCCGGCTCCCGGATCTGAAATTTGTAAAAAGAGGCACCCCTGTCTTTCAGCCTGAAATTCCAATTTCGTAAACTCCAAAGTTTTTGTCACGTTTGCAAGTTCTGTAATTTTAGTATGTTACTCAGTCTTGTTTTTAGCAATATGGGATCTCAACTTGAAGTGAAATTGGAAGAACCAAAGAAAGAATCCTTGTCTGCCGAAGGCCGAGTCAAGGAGCCGAAGCCGATTCAATTGGAGGATGAAGACGAATTTGAAGAGTTCCCTCGATGTGAAGCTAGAGCTCAAAAAAATGCACTGGAGCTTGATTCCGAGTTGAATGTATGGGCTGATAATTGGGACGATGAAAACATCGAAAAGGACTTCCATGCCATGCTCAGAGAAGAGTTGAGCAAGTCCGGTCAAAACCCTACCAACCTATGATCTGTAATATTAACATACGGGTACTGTTCTAAAATAAAGTTATTTATTTCTTATGTTGGAGTTCGCAATTATGTTGAGTTCATGAATACATACTATGCGTAAGATGGGCCTTCAGAACAGAAATCATTAGATCATGACTGTCAAAGTGGCTGTTGTCGGATGTGCTCATGGAGAGTTGGATCAGATTTATCGAGATATTACAGAATCTGGGAAGGAAGTGGACCTTCTTTTATGTTGTGGAGATTTCCAAGTGAGCTTTCAAAGTGAATTGTTTACATTTCATTGGTTTAGGCAATTCGAAACCAATCAGATCTCCATCATTTACATTGTCCGGTTCATTATCGTCATATTCGCACATTTTACAAGTATTACTCAGGTGAAAGGGTAACTGTCTTAGTTCATTTTTCTACGTTAAGGTTTAGGTTGCACCAGTATTAACAGTTTTCATCGGTGGAAACCATGAGAGTTCAGCATTTAGTCAAGAACTTCCTCATGGAGGTTGGGTGGCCCCAAATATTTATTACCTTGGCTTTGCAAGTGTGATTCGATTTGGAGGATTACGGATTTGTGGATGGAGTGGGATTTACAAACAAAATGATTATGGATACAGTAAGATCAAAGATGCCCGATTAAACTTTCTAGATCATTACGAAGCCCCTCCCTTCCCCGATGGACAACATGTTTCGGCATATCATGTCAGAGCCATCGAACATTTTCGATTGCAACTTCTTAAGTCCCCTGGTGGTATGTTTAATAATAATGCCGTGTCTTCGTTGGTGATACTGCTGATGTCGTGCCTTTTAGGATCGGCAGTCGACATTTTTATGACTCATGATTGGCCGAATGGAATCACAAAATATGGACAGGAAGAACAGTTATTACGGTTCAAACCTTATTTTAGGGTAGTTGTTTTCATTCAAGATTAATTTTACCCTAGCCGGATATTGAACGAAATCAGTTGGGGAACTGTCATTCCATGGATTTAATACGGAAACTGAAGCCTCGATATCACTTTTCTGCTCACTTGCATGCATTCTTTGAAGCTACTGTACCACATGAAGAGGGATGCCAGACTAAATTCACAGCTCTCAGCAAATGCGCCCACAAGATAAAAACCCCAAATTATTTATCCTTCTTTCACATCGAGCCTTCTGAAGATGGAGAGAAGGTTTTGAGTTACGATGCTGATTGGCTGGTCGTCCTCAGGAATACCAAATCGTTAGAATGTACGAAGAAAGCGTTCAGTAATATTCCAAATGAAATTGATGGATTTACGGTTAACGAGGAGCAGAAACAATCAGTTCTCCATATCTTTAATGGGGATTTAAGGATCCCCTTGAACTTCAAAATGACCGCTCCTCCAGAGTCCGCCGTTCAGGGCAATCTTTACGGTCAGATGGCATTGTATTACAGGTAACCGTAATATTACTGGATTAAACAGATTCGTTTAGAAACCCCCAAACTCGGGAATTCTGTGAGAAACTCCAAATCCCCGATTGGAATGAGATGATGTGTAAATTGCATGAAGAAGCAGTAGGAATTCCGTATTATGCTCATCTCAATGATCAATCCGAGGTCTCCAAAACCGATGAGATTTCTTTGGATGATGATGACTTGGTATGTTGAGGAAGGGGACTCTTCGTCCGTGTTGGGTCACGGTATAATAAACAACTGCCTTCAGTTTGGCGACGATGAATTGATTGAAGATGCCACTCCTCAAAATCGGTCAAAACGGGAGCATAGAGAGGAAGAGGATGATGCCGAAGAGGTGGAGACCAAGAAATCCAAAAACTAAAGCCTGTTGTTCGTGTATATAAATGACTTCTATCATTGGATCAAGGACTTTCCATTCATATCCCTGCATGTTGAACTTGCTGACCCTTACCGTCTCCTTGGATGGTCATTGCCCATACCTCAAGATCAACTCTGAAATTGCATGGTCTCTTTGTTTGCGTGAGTTGTCGAGGCTGGGGCGATCGCCGGAGCCCCGTTCTCACTTCTTTTCCTTAAATTTCTCTGTCCCCTCTTCATTTCCTGCACTCTCTCGCTTCGAAACAAGTGACAAAAGAAGTGGTGGGAATTATGGTAGTCCTCAGGTTATTACATGATTTTTTGTCCCGAAGGGAGTTCAAATCTCTTCTCTCGACTGTCCTAATGGTACTTCCATTATGATTTCAAAGTCCGCCCAGGGAATCGCCGGCTGAACAAACTTTGGGCGATCTGCGATTTCGGTTGTGTTATTAAATTGTTGATTCTCGAGCACACGAAGGGCGATTTTAGGTTGCAAATTTATCTTGGAGTCTTTCAGTAGGCATTTTTTCTGACTTTGGAGGGGATTTTTAAACATGATCTCCTTCCTATTGGTACTTTGCCGTACTATTTTGTTTGGCTTATTTTCCCTTTCATTACTTTTTGAGCACAAAAGGGACTGAATAAAGGCATATGGAAGAAAGATGAAGGCTTGGACACGAATCGAGGCCATCCTGGGGATTATGACGTGAAAATCAAGGTGAGAAGAAGGCCTTCCCTTTCGGAGTGCCGGGACTCATTCTTCTCGAGGCGCGCCCGAGGCTGTGTCCACTACAAGAGATGGGTGGGGCGATGACCTTGAAGAACGAACTTCCCTAGATCTTGCCGAGGCATCGTCTAATTGAAGTTAAAGTTTCCTTCGTTTCACCTGTTTTCGGGTGTTCCGGGCAAATGTAATGTTCCTATGCATGTAAAACAGGTGACTTCTCTAGTAAATCCTCTCTCGTGGTATTAGCATCTAAACAAAATTACATAAAAAGGGAGGAAGAGCGACTTTGTAATTGAAGAAGTCCTTCCAATTCCAGAGTCTGACTACTTTCAAATTCATATTTTTTTAAATTATATTCGTTCTGAAATATTATTTTTGTTTTCAAAGAACGTTTATGTAAAGTGATGCTTTTATTAAGGTTACGGTTGATATTAGTTATGCAATATCCCTCAAACTGATTTTTCTTTTTTTCCTCGGACATTTCGAGGCTGTTCTCGACCTTGAAGTGGACTTCGGAAGACGTCGACGGAGGCAAAAAAAAAAAGAAGAAGGAGAAGGTGAGATGGCCGCCCGAAGGTACTCCGTAGTGCTGACCTGGGCGACTTCTCGGAAAGACGTCTCTTCTTCATTGTAAGGAATCATCGGAGTAGTTCGTTTTTTTGCGAGAGTGGACTCCGATGATAGCCTTCTGTAAATGGGGTTCGGGTCATTGGCTCTTCTTCTTTATTATCAATTATTAACAGGCCCTAAACTCGATTTGTGAGTCCTCGGTGTTATTACAATCCTTCTGGGCCTTCTTCAATTACCAGATGAGGGCGCCTGCGTTAAATTTTTACACCTCATAATCCTTTCTTGGCCGCGGTTTGGCTAATCTCTACCATCCGATTATGGCCCAGAGATATTACTTTCGCCTTTTTCGGGGCTGGTTGAGGTGGAAGTTCGCTCTCTCAACGCCTCAGGTAATGACCGCTCGGATCTCTCCTTAAATGCGTCTTAAGTGGCGGAATCTCGAGGCAGGGAAGGGAGCTTGACGGGAAGGAAGAGATCAGCGAGAATGCCACTTTAAGTGGGTTTCTTTAGAAAGTAGCACATCCTTTCATTATCCCTTCTTAAACAACGTTATCGTCCCAACATATTTCGGGCTTTATGAATATATTTTGTTCACTTTCCTTTCCAGGATCTCTTGGGCAATCAACGTGTAATACTCTTATAAGAACAGAATCAAATAATCAAAAGTAAGAATTTAATGTTTTTTAATCTTTTAATTACAATTACCATATTAAAGTTCGCAATAATTTTATGCAGTAATGTTACATGAGAAACCGGTGTTTGTGGCATTGGCAATATCCCAGAAGAACGTGATTAACAACACCCTGGGAAGATCTTTGGCGGATCGCCGGACTGTATCCCCCGCCTCGGCAGCCTCGACATCTTCATCTGGAGACTCGGCCATTGGAACAACCTCTCCCTCGACCACTGCTTCAATCTCTCCCGGGTCTAATGAACAAGTACAATTGCAAATCGCTTACAGTATACAGAATGAAGATGGAAAAGAAAGTCATATAATCGAGGTTACAGCAACCAATATTGAAGAGGATCTGCAGAAAGTATGGAATTATTGTGCAGTCTGATGTAACTTTTACAGATTACAAATGATCTCGGTCCCCACGCCATCCTCGTTTGTTGTACAGAAGATATTAGACAAGTGTTACATCCAATTGCTGCTATTCAGGCCACCAAGAACTATAATGTGGGGGAAGTTATGGACAGCACTCTGAGACAAAGATTACCTGCAGTCTTCAATCAGTTTGTAAATCTCGAGACTCTAACAGATGTGGATGAATTGGGATTAAAAAATGTTACAGAAAGATGCAAAATTATACACAAAATTATTCAAGAAAGTAAGGGTTTAATTCAAGAATTAAATGTCTTTTAGAAGGACTGGATCTCCTAAATCTGGTCGAGAACATAAACGAAGGCTATACTCCCTTTGTGAAGTGAGTAGTTTTTTTGATGCCCACGATTTGATTATCTTTATGACTATTCCATTTCAGCTTCGATCGCCGAGTAGATTCCTCGTTGATTGTCCGTACTCGAGGGTTACCCTGGCAAGCATCCGATCAAGATATTGCCCTTTTCTTTGCCGGTCTTAACATTGCACCGTAAGCGTGACATAATCATAATTACACAAATGTTGTTTTGTGTGGTTAATATTCAAATATTTATAGCGGCGGGATTGCCCTTTGCCTTGGGAATGAAGGACGACGGAATGGCGAGTCCCTGGTCTGTTTCGAATGTAATTCCCATCGAGAATTGGCAATCAAAAGACATCGAAAATTCCTTCACAATCGCTACATCGAGGTCTACAGATCGACAGCCGAAGAGTTCTTGGAAGTAGCTGTGGGTAAGTTGGTTAACCTGAAGAGAACAAGTAGTCAATTTGAGAGAGAATACTCACATAAAAACATACCAAAAAACAGGTACTTGTAGCCACACTTGGAAGGAATCACATGCCCTTTGGCCCAATTTGAGAATGGTTTATTTAGGGAAACTTTCTTTGTGGCCTCACTCTGCATAATATAATAGAAAGGGCAGCAGGAGTCTAATGTCTTTAAAGCAAATTTTAATACTCAAAAATAATAATGTTTTGGGAAGTTAGCCCAAGTTTTGGGAACAGTGCAAATTGGAGACAGTGCAGATGGGCAGATTAATATGTTTACAGTCCAATTTTTGTTTTCAAAATCAGTTTTTGGGTCGAGAGTCTCGAGAAAATGGAATATTTTATGAATGAGCCCTCTCTTTTGTACATGTCCAAAAATATCTGAATTGGTTTTTTATGGGGAATTGATTAATTTTTAGGCTCTGACTCCGAGACCCTCAAGTTTGTCTGCAGAGACGCCGCCATGATCATCAGAATGAGGGGACTCCCCTTTGATTGTACGGAGCATGATATTGTAAGTGATTCTAGAGATATGTATGTATTCCAAGAAAATATTACTTAATTTTATGTTGTTTTAGAGAGCTTTCTTTAGTTCCGATGGCCAATCAGGTATCATGGAAGAAGGGGTCATGTTCGTGAATCGACCAGATGGCCGACCTACCGGAGACGCTTTTGTTTTATTCGGGGATGACGAATCTGGCCGCAGGGCTTTGGCCAAACACAAGAATCGGATCGGCTCCAGATACATCGAATTATTCAGAACAACGCAAGCCGAAGTCCAGCAGATCATCAGTCGGATACAACAGAAGAATATTACGGTAAACTACAGTATCCTTTTTCCTAATATAACTTTTTCAGCCAGCTTCGATTTCCCCTATGAATACAAATCCCCGTTTATTCACAACAAAAAGGGACTGTTTGAGGATGAGGGGACTTCCTTATGAGGCCAAACCGGAACAAATCGCTGATTTCTTGGGGATTCATGCCAAGAATATTAATGACAAAGGGATCCATATGATACTCAACAATCAAGGAACCCCCTCAGGGGAAGCTTTTATCCAAATGAAATCGGATTCGGCCGCTTCTATGGCCGCGATTGCCATGCATAACAAGAATATGGAGTTGGGGAAGAAGAAGAGATACATCGAGGTGTTCCAATGCAGTGTGGAGGAGCTCCAGGGAGTTCTGAACCCTCCTGCCCAATTCGGGCATGTCAATTTGCCCTTTGGAATCCCCCCAAATACTTTTGTGACCCTTCCCGGCCTCTTGTCGAATCAATTACAACTGGCTCCTCAATTCACAATGGCCAATAATTATCAGCGGATTTGTGCAATGATGAATCAGAATGTGATGCCTCAGGGGCAAATGACTTTCCATGCTCCTCCAGCAGCTGTCAATCTCAACTTTGCGCCCAATCAGTTGAATATTCTTGGCCAAGGATTCGGCGCCTTGCCTGGCCAATTGCCTTGTCCTTTCCCCAATGACCAGCTTTACACTGCCACTACTCATTTCCAACAACAACATGTAAGGTCTAAGCTCACGAAAATAATCTTTTCAGATGGGTTTCTTCGATCCAAACCAGCCTCAGGGCTTCCCTCCTTCGCTCCATATGCCCCATATTGACGTGGCCACAGCAGCAGCGTTGATCCATCAGCAGAATCTGATGAATCAGAACAATCTGAAGGCATCGGAGGGCTTCCTGCCGCTGGATGTGAAGGCCGTTGAGAATGGGCGGAGCCATTTCCAGCATTGCTGATCCCTCTTAAAAGTCAGAATACTTATTTCTTTCAGCCTCATCACATTCCTTAAGACTTGCAATTGCAATTAAATTAATTACAGACTAATCTATTTAAATATTATATCTCCATCTTACCAAAGTTTTGTCTCGGTAAACCAGACTGTTGTTTATGTAAATTACTTACCATTTCTCGTCCAGATATCTCTAAGTCTCTGTGTTTTGTCTTTCTCTCTGTGGTCACATATCCGATATGGCCAGTAATACGAAAATTTTACTGTAAAACGTGTAAACTATAATTATTTTTTTAAATTTTTTTGTGATCCATTGAATAAAAATATTGATGACAAAATTTTTTTTCAAAAGTACAATCGCTACGACCCTTTGAAGGAGGTTCGGTTGAAAATCGCCGACAAATATCGGATTTTCCGGGGTTTTCGATGGAGTTGATGTTGAAAATGTCAATACGTTGCCAAATATGCAAAAATTCGGGTACCCTTCATCTGACACCTTGGATAGCCAATCAGTTTTGGGGTAGAAAGCTTTGCTGTCATTCATATTCTTTGACACCCATACAATCTCTTGATAGTTTTTTTATGACTTCAACGCCATTCTGACGCTTTGGATAGCCGATCCATGTTCCCCAAACGAAAAGCCCAAATATAATAAAATCTGCCCCGCGCGAAGGGTAGCCAATTTTTTGCATAATTTGTAACGTGATGACATTTTCCATCCCTGTTTTCAGCATCAACTCTATTGAAAACCCCGAAAAAATCCGATATTTGTCGGCGATTTTCAACCGAAAAAAACACTGGTGTCGGGGTAAAATGGCAATACTTCAGACCTGTTTGCACTTTAAAATCTTGTTGTTTCATATCAGTCTGTCGGGAAAATAACGGTGGGTCGTCGCGCCTTGGAATCGCTATCATCGCTTTGCGACGGCTGCCACAGCTGGAGATTTAAGAGTAAAGAAATAAGATCGCACCGGTATGAAGCAAAACGTTAAAACGCTTTCCTCACTTTTGTCTTGAAAAAATATAATTGAAAAAATGAGGCCGACATGAGAAAAAAAGCTCGAGAAAGCAAATTTAGCGTCTTTTTCAAAATCTCAAAGTCGGTCTTATTCTTCACTCTTATTTGGTGCGCGACTAACCCCATTTTTCGAAGAGGCGAAACATTTTGCGGCGACGACCCGCCGTTATTTTCCAGGCAAATATCCCAAAATACATACAGTGGCGGTCAAGAAAAATGGCCACCCACAATTCATGTGGGAAATTGCTGCAGTAGACAATTGAACTGATTTAACAATGCAAATGCTCATCAACGTTACTAGTTTTCGTTTTATACATAAGACCTCAGGCATCGGTCAAGGTTGATGATGTTTTTCATGGTAAGGCCCGGCCAAAAATTTATTTGGAGTTGTGCCGTTCTTCTAATACTTCTTCTGTGGATGGTATTGATTGCATTCATGCGTAAAAAAACTCGCTTCTGCCGAGACTGCACTCGTACTGACAAGAAAAATTTTAAAAAACAAATTTTTAAATCAGCACCATCGAAAAACCCTAAATCGAGTATCTCCGAAAAAATTCAAAAAATTACGAACTGGATTATCCTAATTTCGACAATTCCATCGAAGAGAAATACTACTTTTTAGTTTCCCCATTGTCTTTTTCCCCAATCGTCGCTCCTCGCTTTTAAAACACCCTTTATATTCAAAAAATTATTTTTGAGTGCAAACTACAGTAACCCATCAAAAAAGTCTAACAAGGGAATGGTCTGAACTTCCCCCAGCGTTCGGGAAAATGACTGGTACAGGTGGATAGAGCAGGTCAACTTTGGCAGAAAAAGGCATTTTCCAGCTGCAAAATAAGCACGGCCGACGAGAAAAATCGACCGAAAGTTCCGAAAAAAATTCCTCTTTCTCTTCCCTCGGAAAAGAGAAGGAGCATCCAGTGGTTCGGTTGGCCGAGTGGACAGAGCGTCCGCTCGGTATTCTTTTGGGGGTTGGTTCGATTCCGGGGCAGCGCGAGTGGGAACGATGTGCTTCAGTTTGCTCCTTATTGGAATATGATTGGGAACGTTCTGGAATCTTCCAGAAAAAAAATCGGCGGAATTTACATGAAAATTCTTTTTTATTATGCGTTTTATGATCTCTAGAAGGCGTAAAAAGTTGCAAAATAATTTTTTTTGTCCACAAGAGTTTATCTTGGTCACCAAAGCCCTATCATAGCCACTCGCACTGCCCCGGAATCGAACCAACCCCCAAAAGAATACCGAGCGGACGCTCTGTCCACTCGGCCAACCGAACCACTGGATGCTCCTTCTCTTTTCCGAGGGAAGAGAAAGAGGAATTTTTTTCGGAACTTTCGGTCGATTTTTCTCGTCGGCCGTGCTTATTTTGCAGCTGAAAATTGCCTGTTTCTACCAAAGTTGACCTGCTCTATCCACCTGTGCTAGTCATTTTACCGAACGCTGGGGGAAGTTCAGACCATTCCCTTGTAAGTAATCGAATTTTTTTTTGATTGTCCACAAACAATATATTTTTATTTGGGGTAATCAAATCGCCAGAAGGCCACACAAAGAAAAACTCTAAACGGATTTCTCATCGAAGAGTTTGCGCGAACAATAAAAGACCCAAACAAAGTAAGAATTCGAATACTATGAGCGCCCCCGAGCCCGGCAGCATCCTGCCAGAAGGCAAATTCCCTTCTTTCTACCTGCAAAGTCTTCTTCCACCTCATGCTACAGCATCCCCACCCTCGAAAAGTGATCTCAAACCTCCTTATTCCTATATTGGCCTTATTTCTATGGCCATTCTGAGCAATCCGGAGAGGAAAATGCTTTTATCCCAGATTTACAATTGGATCGCCATGGAATACCCGTATTTTAGGTGAGTAAATATTGATGGTGAATATAAAATACGATTCAGAAGTCGGGGAAATGGATGGAGAAATTCGGTCAGACACAATCTCTCGCTAAACGAATGCTTTATTAAAGCTGGGAGGGCAGCCAATGGAAAGGGACATTTTTGGACAATCCATCCGGCCAATTTGGCCGACTTTTTGAAGGGCGATTACCGAAGAAGGCAGGCCCAATGGAAGATCAAGTCCCATCATCAGCATCTCCCTCTCCTCGATACTATATCAAATAATTTTTTCTGTAATCCTCTTGCTTTCCAACTGTTTTTGAATCAACAATTACAATTTAATTTGGTTAATGGTAATGGGATTGCCAAAACAAGTTTAAATCCCAGCTTCGGAACCCAATAAATCTTTTTAATTTTGTTTCAAATTATTATTTTAATCAGCAAAATGAGTAGTTATAGAAATAAATTGAAGTCAAGTTAGCTATTTTATCTGTAAATACGATCATATGACGTAACTTTGACCTGATTTATGACCCTTGCGAGGTCGGGAGGTCGGATGGTCAGCTGTGTTTTGTCCTGGTTATTCTTGTTCCTTCCACTTCACTTTGCCCCATAATGTGGCATTTATTTATTCTCATCTTCATTCTCACATCTGTGGAATCCTATGTTAAAGTTACTTTTACAGGGAATAATTTGAATCCCGTTATTTCGTAAGTTTGAAGTTACTTTGAAGAAATTGTAATTTTTAGCGAAGATGGGCGTTACATTTTCTATGAAGGAAGCGGAGGGGATTATGGCCACAAATGTCCGCAGATTTACCGGATAGATCTACTCGATCCAGAACAAGGTCCTTTCAGAATCAGCAATGGGATCGGGTCTTCTCGAGGCCTTTCTTTCATCAACAACAAGTTCTTTTTCTCCTCCAATTTCCATCATTTCCTTCCCTTACTTAACAATTCCGTTGAATCAACTTGTCAACAAAACATTTGCGAGCGAAAGAAAAGTGATAAAACTCTGCAAAAGTTATGTAAGTAGTGAAAAAAGGAGGAATTTCTTCAGGTAGATCAAAAAAATTTGAAGAAATGGATTCAAAAATTGACCTATTCCAAGCAAATTGGTTGGGAAACATCGAAAAACAAATAACTCGAGGGCCTTACTTTAACGGAGAAGTTACAGTCACCGCGGATGGAGGACTACTGTATTCCTCCACAGAATCTGGAGATCCTGAAATCTGGAAATATAATCAAGAACAAAAAGAGAGAGAAAGGGTCAGCCATTTTTGCTACATATTATACCAATTAACTTATACAGGGCGTTTCTTGGCGCTCAAGATATCTAAGAAATTCTTTCCGTTGAAGAAAGAAGAAGATGGGCGGCTTTCGCACAAAAAAGAAATTTTCTCCGCCAACGCGGAAAGTAGTGTATTCGGCGGAGACTTTTGTGGCACTTCTTGGTCACCACACCAATCCTAAGCGTTTTTTATGTTGCTGATGGCTGGGAAGAAGGTATTTGCTCATTTTTATGGTTACCAAGCGTTTGGCGAGGGTATGGCGGTTGTTTTACACTGTGGCGAAGGCTCGGTGGAGACTTTTTTTTACCAACGGGGCCATTCTAGGGGCTGGCTTGAGCCTATCTCCGTCAGCCTAGATAGAGGTGGCAATCGAGCCGGGCCTGAGCAAAAGTTTGGAAAGGCCGGTCTGACCGTTTCGGCCCGATTGCCACTTGTACGCCAGTCTCTAAAGTTTAAATATAAGAAAAGAGAAATATAACGCGAAGGAGATGACAAAAACGTTTTTATTTCTCTGATCACCCTGTACTATTATATCTTAATCTGTAGATTTTAATATCGGTCTGTCGGGAAAAAAACGGCGGATCGTCGCGCCTCCGAATCGCCCATCATCGCTTTGCGACTGCAAGCCGCGGCTTGGGATTTGGTGCGCGACATCGGCGAGGCGAGACATTTTGATGCGACGATCCGCCGTTATTTTTCCGACAGACTGATATACAGATCACAAATCACATTGGCTATGATGGAGAAGCAGCTATTTCCCCTGAGGGCAAGAAAATTGTGTTTATTTCTGCGAATATCAAAAACACTGGACGATATCAGAAATTGTTACAGTAAGCTAGTATTAAGGAAGAAAATTTACTTTTTAGTTACTCTTTGATGGATAAAAGTAAGACAGAATTATTTTCGATGGATGCTGATGGAAGTAATCGAAAACAAATAACTTTTCTTGGAGGAAGCGTCAGACATCCCAAATTCATCGATGAAACTACAGTAATCTTCAGCTCCAATCACAATTCGGGACGCCAAATTTATACGATCGGGATTGATGGAAAAGATCTGAGTCAGGTAGTTATAAAAAACAAAGTAGAATTTGTCTACAGATTACATTCACCGACTCAAATGATTATCCGATGGTGTCCGGAAACGGAAAGAAAGTGGTCTGGGCGAGTAAAGAAGACTCGGAATGGAATATTCTAGTAGCTGACACCAATTGGATAAGAAAAAACGGCATAGAAAAGTTGAACGAGGAACATGAAATGTCACAATTACATTACCCGGGAGAGAAACATCTCAATTCGATCAGACAACTCACTTTCGGCGGACAAAATGCCGAAGGGTATTTTGATTTCCAATCCAAAAATATTCTATTCCAAGCAACCGGAAGGGAAAGATACGGCACCTCGTGCGATCAGGTAAGAAAGTTGTATAATAAATATTAAAGCGTCATTCCCAGATATACAAATTAAACATCGAGCAATCCGTGGATTCCTCAACGCCTTTGCAGCGAATCAGCACAGGCCTTGGAGCTTGCACTTGCTCCTACTTCTTTCCGAATGACCAGACTATGATATACGCATCTACCTTTGCTTCGGTCAGACCAGATCATCTCGAAAATACTTGCCCCGTGAAGAGATGTCAAAGTAAGGAAGCCACAACTGATCCTCTTCTCAAAAGACTTTGCAATACATCCTATACTTGGGATCTGTTCCCCGAATACGACATCTACAAAGTAAATAGGTACGGGAATATAATCAAAAGACTGACTAATGTCCCCGGATATGATGCTGAAGGTGCAGTTTCAAAGGATGGTAAGAATATTGTATTCACATCACTCAGAACTGGAGATCCGGAGTTGTGGCTGATGGACGAGAATGGTGACAATTTGAGACAGGTAGAATACGATTCTGATTTATCTTGCTTTAGTTAACCAACCATCTTGGGTATGATGGAGGTCCTTTCTTCTCTCCAGATGGAACAAAAGTAATTTTCCGCGCTTCAAGACCCAAAACAAAGGAAGAAATTACAAAATACAAACAATTATTGAGGTATTATAAATGACGGAGTAACCATTACTATTTAACTTTAGCTACAACCTGGTTGAACCCTTGGCCATGGAATTGTTCGAAATAAACGTTGATGGGACTGGAATGAAACAAATCACAGAACTGGGGGGCTCTAATTGGGCTCCTTTCTTCTTGGTCGACAACAATCGTATTCTATACAGTACCAATTTTAATCAGACAGGTAGATTTGGAGCTTTTGATATCTACATGGTCAATCAGAATGGTGAAGGAGTGGAGAGGGTAAGGGTTATCTTCCCCGCCAACATTACTTTAGATCACCTACAACGAAGGTGGATTCGATGCTTTTCCAATGCAAAGTCGAAACGGGAAAAAAGTAATCTGGGGAAGCAGCCGGAATGGGAAATCCCCATACGATTTAAATCTATTCCTCGCTGATTGGACTGATTAATCTACGAATTTATAATTTAATATTTCTGTATACCCATAACAACAATAACATGTAACAAGATTGATTTCAATCCTGACCCAGATCCAATGCTCGACACATAATCAGACATACTTGTGCCTTGGCCGCTTTTTTATTTGTCGAGGCACAGGCGGCATTGTATTCGATTCCATTCAAAACGGCCTAAAAAGTAATAAGATTGTGTTTAACCATGACCTACGGTGCATCCGAAACGTTTACAATGTTGAGATCCTTCTTCAGTTTGAGTAAAATAGGGTGGCGGGAGCCCGTTTTTACTGCAGTGCTCCATTATAACAGAGACCGGGTTTTTGCCTGACAAAATCAAATTTTGGCCGTTAGGTCTCCTTACCATTAAGATCGGCGACTTTTTCTCGCTTGGGAGGTTTCTTATCGATGTCGGAGTATAGTCCCTTTCGGTCTGATTTCACGTCCAAGATCAGAGGTTCCACTGGTCCATCCATCTTCCGGCCAAGCCCCAGTCCAGGCACCCATCCCATCTTTTGAAGAAGATGAGCTCCAATTCCCGTCGTCAGCTGAGGAGCATTTCTCAGGGTGTCCTAAAATATGGGAATAACAAAAATGAAGACCTTACTTTAGTCGCCCAGACACTGTTGCTGGGTACCCTGGATTCATAGTTGGCGTCCATCAACGGGGCCACTCCAAACTTGGCTGAGCCTCGTTCTTTGCTCTCGGCCCATCGACTTAACTAAAATCATCAGAAATGGGATTATGGGATAAAAGATTATTGTTGGACCGATCATTCAGAAGATAAATCAAGACTGTCAATTTCAAAGCAATTAAGCCCTGTTTCTGGCTTATCTTCTGACTGACCCCATTTTAGGCTTATTCTATTGTAATTATAACACTCTTTTGTTATTATAATTACAATACAAGTACCGATGATGATTCTGATGACGACGATGAAGCGATCCAATCATATTGGAGACCATTTCCAAATCCTGGCCGACTACAATCTTCGCTCATGATCGATTAATTAACCTGAAACCTGTTTTACCCTTGATCATTTGCATTCCGCGACATAAAAATTCCCGGAAATCAACGAAAAGAACGGAATAAAAATGATCAAAAGTAAAAAAGGCGAGTCGTCCATCTTGCTTGACCACTTTGTCGTCCTCCATGCCACCACTGTATCATCTCGAGGCTATAAACGCCGTTTAGAGTCATGAAATCGTGAAAAGATCATTCCAAATAGATTTTTTCGAATGACATTACCCTGGTTTCATGACTTAAAACACGTTTTTTCTATGCTTGGAGAACCCTGGCTACACGAAAAATCAAACTGCTTCATTTTCCTTTAAACTTGGAAAATTATAGCTACGTACCATTCTAAGAAACTTTTCCGTTAACTTTTTTTTGAAATCTTACTGTACTTTGGGTTACGGTAACATGACTCGTTTTGTCATAACTCGAGAACCGGATGTCGTAGCGAGACGGGGCCTTTACCAGTATGTTCAGCGTGCCGAAAGACGGCTTTTTGTTAGCTACACCAAGTTCCGAAGACGCCGGGAAGTGATCAAAAAATTTGAATATTTATGCAAAAATTCAAAAATATGCAAATTTCTCGAAAATTTAACCCAAATTATGCTCATTTTTATTTGATGTGTCGAAAATAGAAGTCATAACGGTTCCAACGGTGTAAAAAACTTGGGCGTGCGAACCGAGCTGTCTGAGAACGGGCTGTTTGAAGTTGGGGCACACAGTCACGAATGAGCAAAAAATCGGAGTAAACCGCATAAAATCATTGTTAAATGGCTAGAATGGAAAGTAAATTTTGTTATTACATCGTATCGGTCACAATAGAGGATTTTCCACATAATTTTCATAAATTTGCATATTTTGGAATTACTTGCAATTATCGACAAAATGTTGTAAAAATATACCTTAATGAAGGATTTGGGAGAAAATATTGTTCGCTTTTGCTTAGCACCTTCCAACAGTCATTTTAATGTAAAAAACTTAAAATCGATCTTTTCCCATGTCCACGCCTACCTGGCGGCTGATGCAGCCGTAAATGCAAGAAATTCCAAAATATGCAAATTAATGAAAATTATGTGGAAAATCTTCTATTGTGACCGATACGATGTAATAACAAAATTTACTTTCCATTCTTGCCATTTAACAATGATTTTATGCGGTTTACTCCGATTTTTTGCTCATTCGTGACTGGGTGCCCCAACTTCAAACAGCCCGTTCTCAGACAGCTCGGTTCGCACGTTCAAGTTTTTTACACCGTTGGAACCGTTATGACTTCTATTTTCGACACATCAAATAAAAATGAGCATAATTTGGGTTAAATTTTCGAGAAATTTGCATATTTTTGAATTTTTGCATAAATATTCAAATTTTTTGGTCACTTACCGGCGTCTTCGAAACTTGGTGTAGCTAACAAAAAACCGTCTTTCGGTATGCTGAACATACTGGTAAAAACCCCGTCTCGCTACGACATCCGGTTCTCGAGTTATGACAAAACGAGTCATGTTACCGTAACCCAAAGTACAGTAAGATTTCGAAAAAAAGTTAACGGGAAAGTTTCTTAGAATGGTACGTAGCTATACAGGGTGGTTCAGCCGAAGCTTCCACCCTTATTTCAAGGATTTCTTCGCCAATAATGCACCAATTTCTATAAAATTTACATCAAATTGAAGCTGATGCGCCCCATTTTTTGTCCCCCAAATATGACGTACCCAAGTTGAAGGAGGCCCCCGTACTGACCTTTGACATTTTCATTCCAAATTTTAAAGCTCGAAATCGGTGAAACTTAGAAAATTTTTGCAATGATTTTCAATTGAGTTTCTCGGACTTGGAAAATTTTTGGATTTTCGGCTAAGACAAAGTTGCCAAATTCGATGAAAAAATTTTAAAAAGTGAAGTTCACGTAAGTAACAAGTTCTTAAAACGCATATTTTATTCCAGGCGAGGTACCAAGTCGGACGAATCAGAACAAAATCTCTTCTCGGGCAATCTAGGCCTGGAAACTTGTTATGCATTTTCGGGGGTGAATGTCTTCATGCATGTGGACAGTCTCGAGCATTTGTTCGAATTTTTAAAAATTTCGATTAATTAAGATTGCTACCCCAAAATAACAAGAATAATGCCTTGAAGAATAATTATGGCTATTCCGTTGCCTGCCGTCAACTTTTTCTGCTACTTATAAAAGTTTCATTTCGCCAGAGACTCGAATATTTTCCAAGCCCGAGAAACTCAATTGAAAATCATTGCAAAAATTTTCTAAGTTTCACCGATTTCGAGCTTTAAAATTTGGAATGAAAATGTCAAAGGTCAGTACGGGGGCCTCCTTCAACTTGGGTACGTCATATTTGGGGGACAAAAAATGGGGCGCATCAGCTTCAATTTGATGTAAATTTTATAGAAATTGGTGCATTATTGACGGAGAAATCCTTGAAATAAGGGTGGAAGCTTCGGCTGAACCACCCTGTAGTTTTCCAAATTTAAAGAAAAATCAAGCAGTTTGATTTTTCGTGTAGCCAGGGTTTTTTACCTGCGCTTGACTTTTAGAAAAATTGTATTTTAAACGGCATTTGTTATAAGATAAAAACACCTAAGATGTGTTATTTTACACATCAGAAATTTCACGAATCTATCTTCGATTATATCCCCTCTGTATTGTCCCCCTACCTTTAACTCAATGTCGGCCAATGCCATTCTTGTCGCAAAATCATTTGGAAATTGAGAGAGATGTTGTGTTAACCGCGCCCTCTCAGCTACCAGATGTCCACATCTAACTGGTGCCTAAAACAAAAACATACATGTAAATAAAGGGAAAACATACAACAGCAGGGAGCATAGAGATATCAGATGAGAAATTAGGGATCTCCAGAAATGATCCAAAGACGGACTCCCCAATGGCTATTATCTTTTCGTTATCCCTCTCGAGCATGGGCATAGGCCCCTCTTCTGAGTCGTCACTGTCACTTGAACTACCATCACCCTGACTAGCATCCTGTTGATCAACTTCCGCTTCTTTTTCCTTATTCCCTGCGTCCGCGCCTTTTATCTCTTCGCTGTCTTCCAACATATCAGTTAACATTTCCAATTCATCCTGATCCAGACATACAAAACTCCGTTCTTCTTTCACTATCTTTGAGACTAACTCTTCCAACAGATCTCTAACAATACATCCAACCTCGTCCAAAGGTTTCGCACTAGATGTAGCCGGTTTAACATCATCAGCTTCTGATTCTTTTGTTAAAATCTCCTTTTCTTTGGCACCACCGTTCTTTTCATTGTCCTTTTTAACCTTGTCCTTCTTTTTTCTTTTTATTTGCACAAATCCATTAAGGGCAATGGGTTCCCATCTGGTTAGTGGAGGAATGATCTCTCCCTCCTCGATGTCCATAGGCTCCGGTTCTTGAGGAAGACGTCCCTCCAAAATGTCCTTCTTTTCGTCTTCTGATAACAACTCAGAAAAGTCGGATATAATCTGAGGTGGTGCGGGGATCTCCTTCGTTATGGCTGGGGCATCAAATCCAGCACAAACAGGAGGGGGCGGAGGGGGTTGAAGCAAGGCCCAGTCCAAGATGGGGGCGGACGGTGGTGGAGGGAAAGGTGGTTCTAAGACCTAAAGAATACTTACTCAAACTGCATCTAAACTAGTCGTACCTCGGAGCCCCTTGGAGGTGGTGGCGGCACTGGGGCTGGTGGCGGAGGATCGGAGAACAAATAAACTGGGGCCACTTTCACTTTCTTGCTGCTGAGCGCTGTAACCACGGTCGTTTCAACAGGAACTGGCTCCCATTCTTCATCGCCGTATTTATCGCCTGAAGAAACCGGGAATGCTTTCCTCAGCGCACTCTCTTCAATCAACCGTTCCAATGCTGATTTCGGTTTCATGGCAGTCCCGACATTTAACTTTATAGCCGCCTTTACGGGTAAAGTTGTGAAGTCAAAGTCCTGATCCGTTTCTTGGATCAGAGTTTCATTTACAGGAAGAGTGAATTTCTTGGAACTGATATCTTCACAATATTCTACAAGTAATAAGTAAATTCTAAAGATCTATCAAAACTTACTTATCAATTCCTTTATACTCTTTTCTCGCAAACTCGCAGAGATGTTAAAGTTTTTAGGCAACTTTCCAGCCATCATCAATTTATAAGCATTCTTCTCGGCAATGGCAATCAATTCTTTCTTGTCTACCTTCATTTCATCCAATTCTCTAGGCTGAGGAGAGCGTGATGACTTCCTCCGTTTAAACCTGTGTGGGGACCACGAACGAGACCTGGACCTAGATATCCGGTCAAAACCAAAGCCACTGCGTCTTGAATAATACCTAAAAACATAAAATTGTTCAGATAAGTTCAATTATTACCTTTCCGCCCTAAAGGGATGCCGATAAGGGGATCTGCTTCTTCTAGTAGATGCTCTAGGAGAGGAACGGCCATTTCTGATTGGAGATATACTTCCTCTCGATCCATCTCTACCTCTACCGGACTTTCGAGGAGGACTACGTATACTACTGCCCCTGGCGGAATATACTGGGGATAATCGCCCTCGTTTAATTCTTAGTGGACTTCTGCTTCTGCTTTTCTGAATTCTTCTATCATTCTGATTCACTGGCCTTTTCCCAATATCCCATTCTCTGACCTTCTTTTCAGGGAGCTTCTCATCTTCTTTCATTTCCTTTGATAAGCTCTTATCCTGAAACATATCTTTTTGTTCAAGTATTGGGTGGGGAATCTTTAGCCCGATTTGAATTGGCATAACTTACTTGCTCCACCCTTTACGCCTACCTTTTTCTTTTTTTCCTTGTCCTCTTTTCGTTTCCCGTCTTTGTTTTCCTTGCTTTTGTGTTTTTCCTTTTTCTCTTTATCCTTATGCTTCTTTTCCTATATAACAGTTGTTAACTAACTGAGTAACTTACCTTCTTTTCTTTTATATTGTCTTCCACGATAGTTTCCTTCTCCTTTTTATTTTTCTTACTGCTGGTTTCCCCTTCCCTCTCCTTCTTGGACTTCTTCCCTTTCTTTCTCTTGTTATTTGTCGTCCCATCAATTAAAATGTCGTCCACATTCACCTAAAAAATAAACATAATAAAGGGAAATCCCACCGGGCCAGTCTGTTGGATATCGTGAAAAAGACTTTGGAGTAACTCATCGCTTGTTTTGGCTCTACCGGACATAATTCTGACGAAACGATCATATGAAAAAAGTTTTCAACGAAGAAAATAATATTTATTAATTTCTGTTGTCATTCCGTCGTTGACACTATTGATTTTCGTAGTAAAAAAGAATAAAAAGATTGGAAAGTTTTGAGCAGCTAGCTGCGAGCAGCGCTTCTGATCCCGGTGAATTTTAAGTCAAAATGGTAAGTAATATGGGTATTTCAAGTATGTGACTTATTTTATGAATTTAGGGCAGAGTTAAGGCGGACAAGAAGTTCAAACAAAAGTTGTCGAAGCAGAAAGCGGTCATAAAACAAACAGACGAAAGAATGTGAGTGACTCTTATTTATTAGAAGTTATGCTTTTAGCAAGGCTGAGAGTCGTGTAACGAAGCAAAAGAAAGCGAATGAACATGAATTCAAATTGACACAAGCGTGAGTTTCATGAAACAAAACTTAACAGCAAATTTGTTGCTTTAGTCCTCGTATATCGTCAGCAATGTTTCTAAAGTATAACAGTCAACTTGGCCCTCCATTCCACGTCTTGGTTGATACAAATTTTGTCAATTTTTCCATCCAAAATAAACTCGATATGATGCAGGGATTTATGGACTGTCTGTTTGCAAAGAGTAAGTTCATGAGTTTTTTAGTAGTATATTTTTAGCGATCCCTTACATTACTGATTGTGTTATGGGAGAATTAGAAAAGATGGGAAGAAAGTTCAGGCTGGCTCTCAAGATAATCAAGGACAGTCGTTTCCAGAGACTTCAATGCACTCATAAAGGAACTTATGCTGATGATTGTTTGGTGCAGAGAGTCACACAGGTATGCACGTCGGATTTCGCTTTCATTTTTTTAGCACAAATGTTATATTGTTGCCACATGCGATAAAGATTTGCGGATGAGGATCCGGAAACTGCCCGGAGTTCCGATCATGTTCATAAAGAACCACAGATACACAATCGAGAGAATGCCGGATGCGTATGGCGCTCCCAAGCTTGGATGAGTTTTGTTTTTATTTTTTATGGTTCTTGTTGTTTGTTTTGAATAAAAATTTTTAATGATTTGAAATTATTGTAATAGAGGTTATTACGCCTTTTGTACTTTATGCGTAAAGTCCGAGTTGATATACTTTGGTAGCGAGGAATGAGTGGAGGATGAAGACAACGGCCTTAGGCGAACCCAGTAGGTCTAATTCTTGTTCTCCATTAGGCGGACCGAAGTCTATCCATAGGAATTGGCGGCCATCGTCCCCGGTCGCTCTGATGGATTCGAATGGATGCTGCCAAAGAAGTTCGTTTCCTATGCGGTTGTTGAGATAGATTCCTTTATCAAGGTCAATTATCAGTTGACACTCTTGATCTTGCCATACGCATGCTGAATTTAAAAAATATATTTTGTGGGTAAACTTACGAGCTGTTACTTGTGCAGTGTCAGAACAAGCCTCATAAGTGCAGTGGATAATGGATTTGACCCACGCTGAGAGTTCTCTATGGGTTTCAACCCGAAGAAGATTAGATCGAATTCCGTCTTGGGTCCCTGTTCGGATTGTAAAACTGATGACATCAGACAGTCCGCTGATGACTGGATATGTTCTGGCTGTAGTTTGTACAACTCGAGTCGCAATCAATGGTCTTGTGGTAGTGGGAGTAGCCCATTCCTGCTTTATGGCTGGGACTGAGTCGTAGAGAAGGAGGTCGTTCAAGGTGAGAGCGGCAAAGACAGGTTTCCAGACTAGAATCCCATCTTGTACTGTCTAAATTTATTTTAAAATATTTTTTATGGAGTTGTACCTGCTCGGCCAACCATCCCATTTTCCTGACTTGGGGATTCTGTCCTAGAATGAGGTTGACTTGAGCCAGTGATTGAGTAAGAAGAGCATCTACACAGACATGAACACTCTCGAACCAGGAGTCTGCTTCCATAGCGTTCATACATCTGAGAGTCAGAACGTGTCTTGCGCTGTGAGAGCGGATTTCAAATGTTCTGTTCTCAATATCTTCTCGATCCAAACTGGTTCTAAAAGTCTTTTTGAGTATGAGAGTTGCAAATTTACCGTGTGACAAATGATAGTTTGAGGTTGAATCTTCTGATTTGAGGTCGTTGCATTGTGAGGTCATTCTCCCATTCTATGATATCTAGGAAGTTTTCTGGGTGGTATGTATCTTTGGCATATTTGACTGCAATTAGGGTAATCGTATCTCTTATTCTTATTTTACCTTGCAAATCTACAATTTTTCCAGCTCTTTTTAGAGCTCTGGCTGCTTCGTCATGTTTAGAATTAACGAGAGACTCGCCGTTCACTGATAAGATTGCGTCGCCCACAAATAATTGTCCAGTCAAGTCGGCTGCCATTCCCGGGAATATCTTACTAAAAATAAATTGATGGAGAGGTTTTTTCGAGTGGTCGTTAGAACATGTTCTACTTTAAATGCAATCCTTGCCTGATAACGATCGGTCGTCCATTCTCGGCCCCTCCTGTAATACTGATTCCCAATCCATTGCCATCGGTCTTCTGAATCCTCACAAACCGGGGTTCGTTTTCGGCCCCAGGAGCAGGTCTGTTGGAAGTATTGGGATCTGATTCAGGATCTAGTGTCCTCAGGGTCAAACTTGTTTCATCCAACGAAGCGGCCACCCAATACCAATGACCTTGTACTAGAACCTCGAGCTGGGATGACCTTAAGGTTCCCATTCCTCATCCAGGGACCCAATGGTTTTAAGAATGTGAAAGCAAAAGGTTTTTAGGGCCTCTTCCCGGCGTAATGCCGTGGGGCATTTCTTTTTCTTCCTTTTCGTCGGCATGGGACATAGGAGTCTCGGCCGTTTTCTTTTTCCCTCGAAGAGACACCTCTCCGTCTCGCCCATCCATGTTTATCTCGCTTTCGTTGCTTTTAAATTCAATATTTGGGGTTTTGTTTCTTCTGTCCATATGCATTTTTTTATTTTGTTGTCGATCACTAATATAAATGATTTCAGGATTGTATAATTTTATGGATGTAACTGGTTTTCCGCATCAAGTTGGTGGACATTTCGGCCTCTTGACTTGTTCCGGCCATGTTTGCAAACCACTGAATCAGCGGGAATATTCTTTTTATCAGCAAATAACTGCTGATCTGCAGTCATTTACGCCAAATTTTTGTGGTCAGTTGGTTTCTTAATGATTAATATTTAAGTTTAGGTCGAATTCGAGTGAACTTAAGTACGTCTCAAGATGGGGCCGTGTCTATGAGTACCGATCAGACGATCCAATGCCATTCTCCGAAGAACATTCTTTGTGTTTGTGACAAGGATGACGCGGTTTCTACAAGTGCCGAGAACGACGGGAATGGGGGTGACGAAAGAAAGATGACTTTTCGGTTGCGCAACAAAAGAGTTGAGGCAGAGAGTGTTACCAACGCTTGGGCTGGACAATGTCAGAGCAAGGTAAGGATTTGGAAAAGATAGGATCATGATCTAATTTCCAAAATACGGTCATTTATCAGGTTGTTCAAAAACTGGTGAACGGTTATGACAAGTGGTTCATCGTCCTGGAAGATATGGTCTCCTCCTTCTCTCGGCCGTGTGTCGTCGATCTTAAAATGGGCACACGACAATACGGGGACGATGCCTCTGCTCAGAAAAGACTAAGTCAACATCAGAAATGCAGACAATCCACAAGTGAGGAGATGGGGGTCAGGATGGTGGGGATGCAATTATACGATCGGAGAACCAAATCTTTTGTCTATGTTAACAAGTATGAGGGAAGAAGGATGGACAGGATCCAATTCATTTCGGCTTTATCTGTTTACTTTAGGTATGTAAATCATATTAATTGTTATGTCCATCTAGAACAGCGGGATTTCAAAGATCGAAACAATTCTTGGAACGATTACTGGCCTTATCTAAAGTAATGAGCAGCTCTGAAGGCTTTCGTTTCTTCTCTTCTTCCCTGCTGATAGCCTTCGATGGAAACCCTTCATCTTCCTCGGATGTTGTTGTCAGCATGATCGACTTCGCTCACTCAACTTTCCCTGGATTTCTGGAGGATAAAGTCTACGAGGGAGTGGATGAAGGATATCTTTTAGGAATCAACTCCTTATGTACCATATTATGTGATATAATTGAAGATCTTAATGTAGAAATGAAAGAAGGCCTCCTTCCAAATCAAGAATGGCCCATCTCAAAGTGTCGAAAAAGGAAATTCGAATTAGAAAATGGGTCCGAGGACCTGAAAGTCCCTGAACTTCTGGTCACCGACACCAACTGACTTCGCTCTTTCACTCCATCACATTCCATCTATCCCCAAGGAATGTAATGATTCTTTTATACCGGATGCAATAAATATATTATACTGGAATGTACATATTACAGTTCTGTGGTTTCCATGATCCTTAATAACTCGTTGAGGTAATTGCTGAAGGCATTGAGACTAGACTGAACCGCCGATCCACCGAATCCATGTGTGACCTGTATTTATTATATTTTACAGGGTGTTTCAAGAAATTTTGGACAAATTATTTGCTTATATCTTTTAGAATATGCAAAAGAATTTTTTCTTGTCTCGGCGGAGAGACCATTCTTCGGCGGAGACATTTGATGTCTTTTTTGAAAATCACACCTCGATACAAAGCCCAGTTATTTCTACTACGGACGAAATTAGGTTTACCACATCTGGCAAGACGTAATCTGTTAGTCTCGGTAGCTTGGCGGATGTTTCGCACATCGGCGAAGGCTCAGCGGAGACGTTTTCACTTGCGTAGGACGTTTTGGAGGCTTGAATTACGCAGATCGGATTGGAGAGAAGTTGATGATTTTTTTGCTAGTCACTTCGCATTACCATCTACCTTGCCTTGATTTTTCTTTTTTTCATGTTTAAAGGCTGGCGGAGAATTCGGCGGAGGATTTTTTAAAGTTTCAAGAAGTCTCAGGGCACGGAAGTGGCACAAAAGGAGTGCTAGCCCCAATCTTTCATCAAAGATGACACATTTTTTAGGCTCAATTGACTTCCACTGCTCCGAATGGAGCAATCAATGCAAGATAAACCAAGGAAGTTTATCTAACGGGAGAAAATTTTTCAATTTGATATGCAAAAGCCAAGTCCCCAAAAAGGCCTCCGCAAGTGAAAAAGTCTCCGCCGAGCCTTCGCCGATGTGCGAGACATCCGCCAAGCTACCGAGACTAACAGATTACGTCCTTCTAGATGTGGTAAACATAATTTCATCCGTAGTAGAAATAACTGGGCTTTGTATCGAGGTGTGATTTTCAAAAAAGACATCAAATGTCTCCGCCGAAAAATGGTCTCTCCGCCGAGACAAGAAAAAATTCTTTTGCATATTCTAAAAACGCACGACTTCAAATTTTAAATACAACTTGAACCTCTGAGATAGCTACAAAAAGCACAAAGATATAAGCAAATAATTTGTCCAAAATTTCTTGAAACACCCTGTATAGTCGAGGGTGATAAAGGCTTACCAATGAGAAATGCGTTAAAGGTATCTGAATGACAGGATCCAGCGTTTGTCGAGGAGAATTGTTACAAGACGGACTCCCATCCAAGCTGAGAATAGTGTTGAATTCTTGCACCAACTGTCTGTTACAAGGTTGCAAAAAGTGGCCGTGTACTTACTTTGTCATGAGGATCATGCTTTTCCTTTGTTCTCGGACGGCTTCGTCCTGACACCTTGTTTTAAAAATATATTCCGCCATTTCTTTGGATGGGAAGTCATTCTCACACAATTTATCAAAGTCAACCGCTAGCTGGCTGGCTTCGTCTAAAAAACGATGACATGTCACTGTGAATATAACACTTACATTCAACAAGTGCAGTCAACGAATTTACATTGGAAGCTTTTCGTCGTCCCGCTGGTAATGTAAGTCCTACGACCTTCAGCTGATCCCTCAAGGACTTTCCGCCATCCTTCGATTTGGCTCGTCTTAGAATTCCCCCTAAGACGGAAGCATTCAGGGATTCTGGTGGATTTATTCGACGCTGGATTTCTCCTACTGTAACCTTGTACTTGGCTGCACTGCTAAGTAAACTAAGACGGCCCGGTACGGAGCAGAAAGTAGCCATGGGATTCAGAAGACCGGCTTCTTCGGAATGGATCAGACAACTCAGCTGGGGGTTGATCATCGAGATGGTGCTGGGCAGGAAATCTTTCATGGTGCGGATTCTTTCTGCTGAAAAAGTGTTGCGTAGTAAAGTTTGGGGTGCCTCACCTTTCCTGATGACTCCATTCTGATGTTCACTGATATTCGATTCATCTGACGAAGGTTCCTATAATTTGAACATACATTTTTTTTCATTTTTCTTACCGTATCGTTTTCATGCTTGAGAGGGAAAGGGAAGGAAGAACTAAGATTATTGAATTGTTGCTGATCCACTTGCACAAATCTACATTCGCCCGGTTGAAGAGAAGAATTTGAATAGTTGTTTCCATTCTAAAACAACACTCTACAAGTCGCGGCATAAAGTCCCGACACATTTGTTGCGGATGTTGCGAACTCACGTGGGAAGTGCATGTCGCAAAAACGGGGAATTGCCGCGACGGGCGCGAAAGAAAAACAAAAACGCACTGTGCAAATGTGCCGGAACTTTATGCCGCGACTAGTACTAAAGATTGCTGAATCCTTACTTGACTGTAATGTTGTAACCTCGTTAGTTGTTGTGTTTGCACCACATTCATGCAATTACTGTAAGAATGAGGTTGTTGCAGATATTCGGATTCATATTGGAAGGTGTATTCAGGATGACTAAACTGCAAAACATTGTTGTCCCGAGAATTGTTGTTGTTCTGTCGTTGGATACATGATGGTCCTGCGACTTGGCCTTGCTGGATTGCCTGGGTTCCTCCATTTTGGGTGAGGCAAAGGTGGATGTTCTGAAGATACCCAATTTGTTACGTTCATTAACATAAATCTGATGAAGTAAACCTGTTTCGCGACAAGATCTCTTGATATTTTTACTGCTTTCGTCAGAAAAACCAGAATTTTGGGATTTGTTTTGAGGAATCGAATTCAGGAAAAAGAAAGCGCCTGAATCTACTCTGTAAAAGATTTTAATTTGTTTCGATTAGTTTACAATTAGCCCTCATAAACTTTCCGTTTGGTCCCATTGCAGCTCAACAATCACTAGAATACAATAGCACTCACATTCATTTGAGAAGAACATCCACAAATCCACCGTTCTTAAAAGAGGGCGGGGCTTGGGCCCAGGATAATCAGAATATGAAAACAACCGGTTATCAGTGCGAATGCCGGAGGCAAAAAAGTGAACAACCCCAAGGGGCTTTTTCTCGACGAAAGCGGCGACAAGATAATGCCCGCAGGGTCGGGAGAGAAAGCACTGATCCCCCGAAAACGGCGATGAAGACCAAGATCTCGACAAACGGATCCTCTTCCGTAAGTTTTTTGTTCGAGAAAGGGGCGTGGAATCAGTCCGTCGCGACGCCGACTGTGCCGTCGTTCAGCGCCCTTGTTATAAACAACTGTTCCACCACTTAGATATCATCACCATGTTTACTCATCGACCAACTTGTGTACATAGATGAGCTTGTCGATGACACTGTTGTCAACAATTGCGGTAATCCTCTCATGAACAGAAGAATATAAAATTAAATCATAGAGTTTCATGTCATCATTTCTGCCCGTGTATACAACTTTAAATAGGTGAAAAACATGATGGTCAAGGAACTTCGTCAACTGCGGAAACTGAAAAATACTTTTTGCGGGGTCCGTAATGGGCAGGTTTCTAGAATCCTGGCAATACCATCAATACCCTCATATCTTTGTAAAAAAGGTGTTCTTTACATTATTTTTACATTCTTTACAGAGTATAATTAAAAATTTAATTTTTTTGCCAAAAATGGTGGATTTATTTTTGGTAATCAAGGTAGCTGATTACAAAAATCGTATCAATATTTTCGAATTTTACCTTATTCTTTTACAGAGTAAAATGAAAATGTAACTTCTTAATTTTTTCTAAGAATAGTGGATTTTCGACTAACAGTTCTAACGGTTTTATATCAAAGCTTATACGTATCCGAAAATTACATTTTTATCACATAAAATGTGTACTATTTTCGTAAATTACACTCTGTAAAAAAATTTAACATAAAAATAACATAAAATACAGATATTTTACAAAGACATAAGAGTACATATTGATGATATTTTCGAGCATTTTAGAAATCTAACCATTGTGGTTTCTGCCCATTATGGACCCCAAAAAAAGTATTTTTCAGTCCAAGTGCGACGCTTAGATTTTGATGAAACTTGGCACAAATTCAGAATAATTTTTTCTAAAAAATATTCGAGAATCCTATCTCGCGCTTTGGAGAAATAACCAAGATTTTTAGATCGAAATTTGGTGAATATTTGACATTTTTTGCCGAATTTCGGCACGAAAGGCTTCATGCCTGTTTCTACCATAGAGGGTAATGTTTCCACAAAAAATCATTTTTTTCCGCACGAAACTAGCAAAGTTATGGCCAAAAAGTGTTTTTCTGTCTGGCCGCTCTCCGCGTTTAGCGTACTCTCTCGGCGGCAAAGATCGTTCAATATCCCGGCGGCGCTTAGTACAAAGCGCGAGCTAAAGCTTTCAGGAATTGATAATTAGCTCATGACCGAGGTGTATGCAAAATTTAAAGAAAATCGGAGTGTCGCACTTGGGGTGCTTCCCTTGTAAGATAAATTCGAGACTTCTAGCTCGCGCTTTGCAGAAACGACCCAGATTTTAGATCAAAAGTCAACAAAAATTGACACTCTTTTAGGAATAAATTCTACCGTAGAGGGTAATGTTTCCACAAAAAATCAAGTTTTTCCCCACGCGTTTCGCGTAGTCTCTCGGCGCCAAGAATCGTTGAATGTCTCGACCATCTCTGGAAAGTGCGAGGTAAAACTTTCAGGAATTGATATGTGGCATGACACGTCTGCAAGGTTTAAAGAAAATCTGAGCGTTGCACTGTAGTAGAATTTCCCTTGTCAGTTCAAACGTGTAATTTATTACGAAGAAGATCATCTAAAACATTTGCACTGATTGCATACATACATTACATTCATAAAAATTTGGTGCGCTCTTTTTACTGTGTAAAATTTTAAAATGGAAGATCATGGTTGATGAGCATGCTTCACTAGTGAATTCACTGTTTGGTCTCCCGCAGCGAGACCTTTCCCGCCAAAAATAAATTCGAACAGATTGAAAATAAATTTTTTTTTATAAAAATTTAGTAAATTCGTGGAAGGTTCTCCACAAATTTTACGATAACTTCACCTGCGGTGAATAAAGGCGGAGCAGTTTCCAGTCTTATAAATCTCAACATCCTCCAGAAAATGCCATATACAGATAGGACGAATCCTGTGAAAATGGTAAGTTCTAAAGTATTGCTTTATAGAATACATTCGTTTTAGCACAAAAAGTTAACGTTTTATGCTGACCCGCCAGAGGAAGAGCTAGGACAACATGAGCTATACGAATTACTCGACGAGAGGTTTATGATTCTGACCAAACTTGAGAATCTGCGGCTTGGAGATAAAATGATGGGCAAAGATTTCATCGAAAAGTTTAAGAAGGTGGGGATTTTTTGTTTTATTAGTTTTGAAACTGTTAATTTTAGGAGATAATGCCTATTCAACCATTATTTTTCCACGCTTGTAGTTCCAACAAAATGGAATATTATGCGAGAAGGGATATGATATCACATTTCTTGCTACGATTGGTCTGCAGTCAAAAACCAGAGAAACAAAGTTGGTTTGTGGAACAAGAATGTGCTCTTTTGAAGATCAGGATAATGGAGAATGGAGCCGGAGCATTAAAGGAAGATTACTTTAGCCGATGCCAAATCCCCCCAATCGAATGCGATGCCAAGGAGAGAATGGAATTGGTCAGTGACCTTGTTCTTGGTGGGACATTAGAAAGCGAGACGGATAAGAGGGAAGTTTACAAGATCTTCTTTGCTGATTGTCCCGACCTGGTTGGGCAGCGGAAGGTTCTTCTGAAGGATGGGTTCTGTTTTGCAACCGATGAGGATCTGGTCAACGGAATTGTTCAGAAGTTTCGTGTTATGCTCAATCGGACAATGGCGGTGAGTTTGAATTTGATGATGATTTACTCCTTTAAATGTTTAGTTGAAAAAACGGGAAAAGGAAGTTGAAAGCGACGACTGGATCATATATAAAATGTACAAACATTTGTATCCAGAAACATCGACGGGTATGGAAGACAACTCTGCCAACTTGAAACCTGAGCAAATTGAGAGTGTAGGTTGGGGGTTGGGGGTTTGTATTATGATCTCTACTTTAGATGGCTCACACTTCGTTCCCCTTGTGTATGAGAGACATGCACGACTTTTTGGTGAAGAATAGAAGACTCAAGAATGATGGTCGATTACAATTTACACGGTTTTTGATGGGTGCTGGCCTCAATTTAGAGGATTCTTTGAGCTACTTTAGGAATGTCTATGATGCCAACAAGGTAAGATGCAGCTTCATAAACCCATTGTTTTAGTACAAAGAACTGCAATACGATATTACTTACAACTTTCGTGGGAGTTCCAGTAATAATAATAAAAAGAAGCCATATAATTGTGAATACATTGTGAACAAAGGGAAACCCCCGCAAGACGGATGCAGTGGTTGTCCTTTCCAGTATTTGGAAGAACAGGAACTCTCTGATAAATTGCTTGGCTTGAGGGTTTCGAGAGACCGAATACCAGAGGTAAGAGACTGAGCTCACTTTCCTAACTTTTTAAGATTCTGAGCTTTAAAAAGGACTTCCGATACGACATCGCTTGTACGAGATACTTTGAAGCCACTCACAAACTCCCTCCAGAAGGCCTTGGGCAAATTATTACGCATCCCAACGAATACTTCAAGAAATCTGTGGATTACCGAAGGGAGAAGAACTTGTAACTATTTATATTTATGTTTTTATTCATAAGACGGTTCGATGCTAAATTCAAAAATTGGAGTGAGCCAAGACCAGAGAATAACAAATAAACTAATGAACGAAAATGATCTAGCACAAACGAAATAACAAATCACCCATAGATTGATTTAATAGATACTCTAAATTCTCTTGTTATGTACTGATATTGTTCCGGAATGACGACTCGGGGTTTCTGAATGATGATGGTGATGATGTCGACTGCGGTGGGAGTCACGGTGATGACTGCTTGGCTTGGCGCTGAGGTTGTGGGATGAGGTCGAATTGTGTTTACTCGTGTGTTTGTGGTCGCGTGCATTCTTTATGTACAAGTCGAATAAAAGTTTGGGCTCTTTGGCCGGGTTGAAGAAAGACGAGACGAAGATCCACATCAAATTAAACCATCGATCCGTTGACCAGGAAGAGTTCCTACAGAACGCCCATCGTATATAAGTAATGATGACATACCTTTTGGCTTTGAGGAAATCAACAATAAAATCCCCAATCTTAATTAAGGCCTTGATCCCTTCGTGTGCAAAATCTGTTTCTGGACTGACAAGACGTTTGATGTACTTGATCATTGGCCTGAAAGCTTCGACCACTTTCTGGAAGGGGTCGGCGGTCTTGTCCAACAGGGCACTACCATACTTTTCAGTATTGAATTTGATATTCAGAACCTGTCGATACTTGTCATCCTGAATTGAAAATAAGTAAAGCAAATGTCTCCCACCTTATGATCATCGTCTCGTTTCTCTTTCTTGTCTTCTTTCCTTTCCTTTGCTCTGTCTTTATTTCTGTCCACTTTTTCGTCTTTCTTTACTTTCATCTTCTTGTTGACACTCTTTTTCGTTGGTGTTTTGATGCTCTTTTTGGTAGTCTTTCCATTAAGTTTTCCCAAATTCCTTAGAATGTAATCGACCCTGCTCTGGAGATGTTTTGGTTGAGGTTTCTTCGTTTTATCTTTAATTTGAATCTTTTCAGCCAATCCTAAATCAGGGTCCATTTTTATGGATTCCCAACTTCCATAGCCATACTTGTAGATGCCTTTTAGGAGGGCAATGTCATCTTCTTCTGTCCACACTAAATCCCATCCGTTCTGATCCTTGACCTTACTGGGGAGACTGAATCCTTTCAAGGACGGTCCACACTTTTTGACGAATTCATGAAGGGGTTCCAGTTCTTGTTGTGACTTAAGAAGAGGACGAACGTATACATCAAGAGAGCCGATTTTAAAAGTTGGCCCACGATCCTAAAGACAGAAATTGAATATTTAAGGGGACCTTACTTGTTTCCGTTTTCCATTTTCATTTTCTTCTTCGGGTTTGGATTCGTTTGAATAGTTTTCTGTTGCTACAATACACCGATTCTTGATCTCCTCAGCCAATTCAGAGAGTTCGCTCTTACTCCGGTCTTCTAATTCAGCATCCTGGGCGATAGAATCAAGTCTAAAATTATATTATTTATCTGAATAGAGTTAATGCTCACCGTTCCAACGGATAGGCGAACTTCCGATAACTCTTCATGAATCTGCGGACTTCTTTGTCTGTAAAATTGAAGATGACCTTCTTCTTCCCGCCTCTCTTTTTCCCGCCACTGTCTGATTCAGATCCGGAGCTATCAGAATCCGAAACTGTATTCTTGGATTTCCTTTTCCCTTTTTTCTTTGACTTCCCCTTCTCATCCCCTGAACTTATATCAGCAGCTTCGTCTCCGTTGACTTTGTTTCTATTTCGTGGTCCTAAGTTGAGCATTGCCTCTTGTTTGAGTAACTCTTCGTTTTTGATCTGATCCAACTTCTCCTTCGGTATAATGTCATCCCAAGATTTGTTTTCAACTTCTGTCATACCGGCTTGTGTTGAATTTTTGTTCTTTTCAGTGTTCAACATAGCCAAATCTTTTTCTTCATCCAGAACAAAGTTTGTGTACTTGAATGAATTGAGCAGTTCATTTCCGGTCTCCTAAAGAATAAATCCGTAAATATGAATGATTCAATTTACAATGTTGTCACATTCTCTGGTTTCTGCTCCGTTCAAGATGTCATCAATATCCAGCTCAAGCTCTTGCTCTTCTCCTTCCTTTTCTCTAAACAATTCTTCAGCTCCAAATTTAAGTATGGCATTCAAATCATTCTTATCAAAAGGGATCTTGGAATTAGACACTGCTGACTTTGAAAGAACAGTCTTTCCCGTGGTGTCCATTCTCTGAATGACCAGATGATCCAGAACCAACTTCTGCTTCGCTCTTTCCACGATGTTTTCTTCCACTGAATTCTTGGTGACAAATCGATAGATGTTGACCTATAGACATGAAGTAAGTATTAGAGTGCTATAAGTATTGCTGATTTTCGGGGTTAAGATTTAAAGCCTCATTACGGTGGCACAAATGACTGCACTCCTTAATGTTTGGTTCAGCTAAACCCGCCATCCGTCACCTTTAAACAGCATAAAATCCCAAACTAACGACAGGCCCTATGGACAGATAATGATCCACTTCTGGGACTAGGTGGGGAAAGCCTTCTGGTATCTAGGCGAGCACCCTTGAGATTATCTACTGGGTCCACTGTTTTCCGTTGAATTAATACTTACAACGCTGTTCTTCAGACTTTTTTTATCAAACGAATATCTTAATGCATAAAATTTTTTGAGGGTGCCCAATCAGGCCATGTTACCAGAATAAAAATCAAACAAAATTCATCCGTTTTAACTATATATCCGCTGGATACCTTGTTCTAGATTTTCATAAAGCCCAAAAAACTTAAGGGGTCTTTACGCAACCCAAAAACGTCGTCATGAGAAAAGATAACATTGTAGCACAGTTTGTTCTGAAAGGGGCACATACAATACCGGGGTAGTGTAGGTCCCAGGTTGACTTTATGTCGCTTTGCCATATACGGTTAAAAAGCGCTATTCCTCAGCTACAAACCGTATCTCCAACATACCCCATAATGCACTTCAGAGTTGATAAGGTTCACACAACCTCAAATATCAGGAAGACTTATGGGACACCCTAATATTGTGTTATTAAAATAATCCTAACCTGTTTCTTTTGGCCAATTCGATGGGCTCGACTCATTGCTTGGAGATCATTCTGGGGATTCCAGTCAGAATCAAAGATAATTACGGTATCCGCAGTGGCAAGATTGATACCCAATCCACCAGCCCGAGTGGACAAAAGAAAACAGAAATCAGAAGAGCCTTCGGCGTTAAAGTGGTCAAGCGCCTGTTTTCTGAGATCCGACCTCATCGATCCGTCCAATCGTTGAGTGGCAAATCTTCGGAGAGACATGTATTCTTGAAGGATGTCCAACATCATCACCATCTGGGAGAAGATCAAAACTCGGTGACCGGTTTCTTTTAATCGCACCAATAATTTGTCCAGAAGAATCAACTTCCCAGACGATTTGAGCAATTGCTAAATTATGCAATGAGAAACAATGATAGTAAAATACCTGCAATCTGGCCTGTGCCTCGTATTCGATATTGTCATACTGTCGTACCAACGAGGAATGATTGCAACACTTCTTGAGTTCCATAACCACGTTCACGAATCCGTTGATAGATCCTTTCACACCCTTGCTGAGCTCTTCATAATTTCTAGTTAAAATCCATTTGTAAAATTGTTTTTGTTGAGCAGTCATATCCACCCGGAGGATTTGTTCCACTTTGGCCGGAAGAGACTTCTCCACATCCTTCTTCACCCTTCTTAATAAAAAGGGTTCCAATTTCTTGTGAAGTGATGATATCCCTTTATGATCTCGGTCTTGATGAGCGGCGTCAAATTCATCCCAATTGGAGAACCTTAAAACAAGAGATCAAAATATAAAGAATAACTTACTGCTCAGGCATAATGAAATGCAATAGAGCCCACAGTTCCTTCAATGAATTCTGTAGCGGTGTTCCGGTTATTAAAACACGATGGGCCGTGTTGAAGTTCTTCAAGCACTGGTACAGCAAAGACTCATCGTTTTTCAATCGATGGGCCTCGTCGACCAACAGAGCTTGCCAGTCGAACGTACCCAGGAAAGCTTTGTCTTTCAATAAGATCTCATAAGTGGTCAAGAAAACATTAACCCGCAATCTTTTAGTTCCTTGTTGGTATACTTCATATTGCCGGATCTAGACAAATTTTTTATATTCCAATTTTTATATACCTGTTCGCGCGATGTCACATCCCCCACATAAGTGACAACATTGACATCGGATGCCCATGCATCAAATTCCCGCTGCCAAGCAGCCATAGTCGACAAAGGAACAACCACCAAGAAAGGTCCGTAGATTTCATGGAGATGGAACAGTGACGAAATAAAACTGATGGACTGGATCGTCTTGCCCAATCCCATTTCATCTGCCAGAATACAGCTGTTTCCTTTAGACCACGCATGCAACAACCAGTTCAAACCTTGTAATTGATAGTCTCTGAGTTCCATTTCAGAATTATTCTTATGGTTCAGATACTCTGGCATCGTCTCCAGCTTTTGGAACTTGGGTCTCTTCCGATACTAAACAAGGAAATCTTTAAACAGATGTACACTTACAGTCTGGCCTTTATGTGGCACTGTAGTTGCCTCCATTCGTCTCATATATTCTTCAATCTTGACCCCATAGTTCTTCTTGATCAAATTCTCATCCTCCCATGTACAATCAGCATAAGACAAGCAACTCCATTTGACAAAGTATTCGTACTGTCTCTCACCTTCGTTTCCTTTGTCCCGGGACACTTGGTGCCCAATGATTCTTTCCACAACTTTATATTGTTCATAAAGCTCGTCATTCATTTCTTGTTCACAATCATAAACTTCTATATACTCTTTGTCCGCATGTCTCTTCCTAAACAAAGATAGAGCGTGTAAAATAAAGCGGCATACCATAATTCAACCTCCTGCATCTTCTTTATGTAATTATCTAACTTCTTGGAACCTTTGGCTCCACTGGCAGCTAAGCTTTTTGGAGATTCCCAAGTGTTATGCCAATGAGACCAACCTTGCCATTTGATCAGAAATTGTAATTCCCTTTCTTCAAACGGAATTTCATCGGCGTTTGCGTTAGGGTCACCTTGTACTTGTACATTATATTCAGTCGTATTGGATCCTATTGCTCCTGCCCGTCCATAACGATGCTTCAACACCCTTTCCACAACTTCAGTGTGATTTTCTTCTGGAGATGGAGTCGCTTTTCCTTCGTCCCATTCCAACACTTCATCTGAATTGTATTCAGACTCGGATGAATCTTCCTGGTAGTTGACTTTTTGATGATTTCCCTTGGCCCTCCTCACTGGTTTCTTGGTTTTTCCAGCCTTCTTCGCCGGCCGCCTTCGTTTTCGAGGACTTTCGCCATAATCATCTTCCGACTCAGACTCGGATGTGGAAGGATCAGATTCTGAACTAGACGGTCTAAAAATAAATACAAAATTATTGGAAACCCACTTCTTCTTCTTTCCCCTGGACGTTTTAGGGGAATCGTCTTCTGAATCTTCATCTACTTTTCGTTTTCTATTTGATCTCCGCACCAGGTTTTCTTGTTTTAATAACTAAAATTAAAACAATAAATAATTAAACCAGGACTTACGTTAAGCGTAGCATCATCGATTTTAGATCGTCGAGGAATTTTTTTTTTCGGTCC
Organism: Bursaphelenchus xylophilus; assembly: GCA_904066235.2. NCBI lineage: Eukaryota > Metazoa > Nematoda > Chromadorea > Rhabditida > Aphelenchoididae > Bursaphelenchus > Bursaphelenchus xylophilus. Next base: position 8,036,108 of record CAJFCV020000001.1, read on the forward strand.
TTCATCATCTGATTCTCCACCAGCATCATCCGAGTCTTCCTCACTTGCTGTTTGTGATGGGGACGCTAAAGAAAAAATAAAAAAATGAAAATAATTCTCACCTTCAACTTGATCATTGAATTCTTGTTCAGATTCAGTAGACCGTTTTTCCTCTGAGTCTGACTCTGAGCTACTTGATTGACTACTTTCACCTTCATGCGCCAGCATTCCTAAAACATTATTCAAAAATTTCCACAAATCGGCCGAAAATGTTGGACATGGTTAACACATAGCTTCTATGGCTGAAGCTACAGCTATATTGTAACATTATAACATCCTAATAATATAGAGTCTCACCAAAAACAGTCGAACAAGATTTTCTTCAGAGAAATTTTAGGTATTAAACTTCGATAAATCCCGCGTAAGTTAAATATACGTGTAAATTCATACTTAAAATAAGGTAAATAAATGGTTAAACTACATAACTGAATATGAAACATGCATAATCCTAACAAAAATCAACTATACGCGTAGAATCAACCAAAACCAACGGCGCAAACTTTAAGAAAATTGGTACAACTAACTCATAAGAAAAATAAAGCGACTAGCCAACTAATCGATATTTGCAAACTGTCTCACGAGAATGAGGATAACTATGGGATACTGTCCTTTACAACTGCAACATATAAATAACTCAGACATCCACGATTGGTTCCATTTTGTTCAATTTTAAGCACCAGGTCCACCTCACCGACCCCAAGAAAAGTAATCCAAGAATATTCCTAGTATAATAATTTATTATATTTATAGACTTAAAGGCAATGAAAACATAACAACCTGTAATGTAATACCTCAATAAATAATTGATACAAGAATTAACATGTTAGCGACAATTAGACCATTTAGAGCTCAGTCTTCTTCTTCTTCTTTCCGTCTTTGGTGTATCCCTTGAGTCCGTCTGTAGAATGTTGAGCAATGAACTTGATGAAGTCCTTCACTTCACGTCCACTGTTGTATGGAACAGGGACTTTGGTGTCTTTTGGAAGCCAGAAGAGAGTAGGGAACCTAAAGTAGGAAAATTATAAGATTAATATAACCACACCTACCCCTTGACATCGTATCCTGGAGGTACATCATTGGCAGTGGCGTCCATTTTGGCAATGATAACATCCTCATCGGAAAGTTTAGCGGCCAGTTCGTCATACTTCGGAGCCAAGCTCTTGCAATGTCCGCACCATGGGGCGTAGAATTCGATGAGGGCGTCCTGCTCGGCATCGGTAATCAGCTTCTTGAAGTTCTTGGCAACAGCAACCTTGACATCTCCTTGCTCTGTTGGGATGGGCTCAGATTTGACGAACGGTTCCAATTTTCCATTTAGAACATCATCTACAAATTGACGAAGGTTGTCAACGCTGAATTCAGCATTCAATCCGAATCTTCCTTCATTGGTCAGCATCAGGACCAAAGGTTTGTCCGACTCCTTTCTGTCAGCAAGACCGTACTTCTCGATTTCGTTGGAGTAGTCTTCCTTGTTGCTCACAGCAAAATATACCTTCCTTTTGTAATCGGTAGCAACCTTCAACACCCGGTTGCGCCAATAGTTAGATCCTGAAATTTAAAGTTAGAATAATGTAATATTCAATGACATCGTTCTTTCATGCATATGAGTAAAGTTCTAACCCTTTGGATCCTTAACATAATCCAAGTTGTATAACACAGTAACCAAAGGAAGCTTTTGGAATTGGAATTCGTTGGACGGGGTCTTAATTCCGGCAAGTCCAGTTGTTTCATGAACCAAGAAGTGCTTGATCTTATCGGTGTCATAATTTCCGTCGTACTTGAATTCAGTAGGATCAAATTTGTTCTGGAACTTCTTAGGGACATAAACAACAATATCGTCGGTGAACCCGGTCTTCTTCAAAACCTCAGGATTACTGGTGTGGGCAAATCGGAAACGATCGCGCTCGGTGTCAGCAACTTTGTGGAATGAGTCCTTGAGCTTAGAGTCAGATTCGAAGAACCCAACGACTCCTTGGTCATCAGCGCTAATGAACTTCTCAAACTCTTCCAAAGAAGTCAACTCCTTAGAGGAGGGACCAGCCTGGCCTCTCATGTATTTAGCTATACCATCGGCATCCCGAGGACCGTCGTATTCTTGAGAAAGCGATCCGTGTCTAAACACTTTCAAGGTGGGATATCCCTGAACACTGAAGCGTTGACATAAATCTTTCTCGGCATCGCAGTCCACGTCAACAAGAGTAATTGGAGGATCGTTGGACTTCAACTTCGTCGCAGCCTTCTCGAACTCTGGGGCTAGACGTTTACAATGACCACACCTGCAAGAAACATCAATTAATAAGTTAAAAAACAAGCTAACTGGGTTCCAGCGTATATTTAACCATAATTCTTTTCATTCAAAATTTTAATATACTCCACCTTTAGCATTAACCCGAGCGCTAAATACGCAAAATAAAACTCGACGGACTTCGCTATACAATCTAGATGTTCTTAATCCTGTTCTACTTATTGAACTCGCGCCGACCGGAAAAAACATAAATGCAAACGTTGTTTATTGTAGATTCCTGGGACCTCTGGTCACAAGGTTTACCATCACACTTTTTTGAAATGGTGCGCTCCGAGACTGATAATGAATAAATGAACGTGATTTTCAAATTCAACGTGCCGAACTACCTCAGAATGGAAAATTTTTCGACTGTTTCTATTCTTTTTCAAAAATTTTACAATATTACTTCATAAAAAGTAGTCAGTAGTCGAAAAAATAAAATTATTTATGCTCCGGCGCCCCAGTGTTTGCCTTGACCCGTAAGGACCATCCCCGTACGTTCTAACCCCGTAAGGGCGACTCCGACTCCGCAAGGACCTGTTTCCAAAAACGACGGATCCCAATTTTAATCATCCAAAAATTTGGAAGGATCAATTTAGTATTGACTGATTTATTAATCAACAGGAACAGAGTTCCGAGTGGCCGTAGGATACAGTTACTTACAGCTTTTCAAAATACGCTAATACGATGGAATATAATACATTGAGCATTACAACTTCAGATAATCTTGGCGCAACCGAAAGGCTTACGCCATTATAACTAAAACCCATCTATATACCCAAATTGGCAGTTCAATTTGAGCAATACAAATTCCAAATTGTCCAAATTAGGCTTGACCTGACAAGGACGACGCACAACGAGAAGATTTGCCTCCATATTGGGCAGATTAAAAACTTATAGACAATGTTATAAAACTGGTTGACTAACTGCTAGCCGATTTTGTTGGAATGGCAGCAAAACTTCCCAAACGGCTAATGAAAGAATGATCGGATAGTCCTGCAATTGGTGTCCAACCTTACAAATGGCAAGCCAACCCCATTTTTAACAAGTTGGGCAGCCAAGTTTGTGAATATTCGATCTGTCCCATATAAAAGGTTGCGTAAAAAAACCCTATAGACGAATGATTATATATCCCCACAACCACAAAGCTTAATGAATCAAGTTAAAGGAAATACGTCTTCAAACGAGTTAAAAAAACTGTCAAACCAAATACCACTGATGACACAACATAGACAATTCTGCCTAACTAAATATAAATGGGTCTATATTTTTTCCCAGAAAGAAAATATCTTTCACCAAAAAAGAGAATTATAAAAGAAATGCTTTTTTCTCCCAGAAAAGAAACTATTTTCTCCCAGAAAGCATAATTTTGGTATTTTTGTAAATATATGTTACTTTAGACGACTTCTTAATTGAGTCTAGAAAGAAGTAAGAATTATAATGGTTTACAAGACATTTTTCTTCCCGCCGCGGCGCAGAAGACGACAAAGAAAGTTTGTCAATGCACTCTTTGACCACAAAAAAGTAAAAATCGCAAAAAAATGAAAATCATTTTTGAAATCGGAACTGTCGATTCTATATTGAATATTTCCTCAAAAACTTACTACAAATACTAGTTTACACTACTACTTAATTGATTTTACCAGTAAAATTACTTATTCGTCACTTCTTACTACTTCCATGCTTTATTTTTACAAAATTACGCTTTCTGAGAGAAAATAGTTTCTTTCCTGTGGAAAAATAGGACATTTCCTATAATTCTCTTTTCTGGGGGAAAATATTTTTAATTCTGGGCGAAAATATTTTTCCCAATATAAATATACTTTTATTAAAAGAGAGACCACCCGAAGACGAGAAGTCGAAAGGACGCTACATGAAGAGTCAAAATACGCACCTGTCTGAAAGTTTCCGCTTGAATTTTTCGGTCGCTGAAAACCGACATGCAACATTAATTGAAAAAACACTACACTGACAACCCCTAGTAATACAGTTGTGGATAGAATAAGAAAAGTTCTCGTCGAATGCATTGCGAAAAAAATGTTTACTACGTTTGTTAAGCCGTCAACACACGCTTCAATCACATTGTCAAATTGGCATCATTTTCGTCACGTCAAATTGAGGTTTTTCAAAAAACTTTTGTTGATTTTTGATTTTTTAAATTTGAGAACTAAATTGTTCCTTCTTGTCAAAACGACTGATCAAATAAGAAGTAAAATGATGCGAATAATATTAACGGTATTCTCCATAGCCTATGAAACTTGTGTTTGAAAGCAACGTAAACCAGAATTTTCAATTCGACTAAAGTGAGGAAAATGAGGCAAAGTTGTCGTCAGATTGAAAAAAATCCGTCAAGGTTTACCGTGATTTTCCACATTTTTTAATACTAAAAAATGAAAATGTGTCTACTTCCTTCCCATTGCAATGCATTGCAATTTATTATCCCGACGGTTTCTGCACAGTGCGATATAGACGTCCATCTGTTGGAAAATTCTACTTCCCTCCACTTCAGAAGTCGAATAAGGAAAAACATCCATTTTTTCACATTCTATCCTAATCACAAATAAACAAGTTTAAAACGTACCATGGAGCGTAGAATTTTACCAAGGCAATCTCGTGTTTCCCAATGTCCGAGTCGAAGTTGGATTCAGTCAGAGTAACAACATCTCCCGCAGTTGCAACGGCGACGGCCAAGCCAAAGGCCAGAATGACCTTCAACATTCTGATCTGAAAAGTTAGGAATATCAACAGAAAAATCTTAGCAAGGTCTTAAATATACACGCCGAACCTTCGCGAATATAAAAGTGGATCAAGGACTTGCACCGTATGCTGACGTAGACCAAAACTGACAATTATTATTTAGGATAGAGCCTTTTATTAGCTGATACGCTTACGAAAACGTAAATAAAATAACTCTCCCGATGGGATAATATATTTGATTCCAAAAAATGAATGTGGCCCTCTGCGATTGGAGGCTCACTGATGGTTCACATCTCGCGAACTCCGCCCTTTTTTGTGTGCATGGTGAGCTTCTGCGAATCGCTCGGGCTGCAATAAGTGGCGCCAATTCAAATCGGAATTTCGGTGTCTTGAGAGAAAAAAAAGAATTTTCCTTGCTCGGGTGCGTCACATGTGACGGTGAGGCGCTTTTACGGACGAGTGTTGTCCATTTACCTTCACATAAGGCTCGTTCCATTCTCTTTCGATTCTTTTATCAAACTGCTGTCTATTTTTCGAATCTGTCTAAAATTTTTGTCGATTTAGACGCGGAATGGGTGACCAAAGTGAAGATGAACAAGTTCCGGAGATAACTTTGACGTTCAAAGCTACCCAAGCAAGTCATGACGTCTCCATTCCTGCTAATTCAACTGTAGAACAGGTAATGTTGAAATTTTGATTACAATTTTTTGTTTTTAGGTGAAAGCGATCCTTTCCGAGAAGTTGAACCATCCAAAAGATCGTCTGACTCTTATTTTTTCTGGAAAAATCCTAAAAGATCCCGATACTATTTCTAGTCATGGTAAGATTTTACGAAATGCAAAATTTATCTTGAGAAATGTTGCATGCTCTTATTTTTAGGCATTCAAGACAAAATGGCCGTCCATTTGGTACTCCGTGCGGTAAACGGAGCAGCTCCGGCTGCAACACCAGCGGCTGCCCCTCAAACTCAACCAGTACGTTTTATTTTTTAAACCTTTTTTATTGTTCAGAGTGCCAACTCACAACCGACTCCTCAAAATCCATTTTCCGCCCTTGCTGGCGGAAGAAATCCCATGTTAGGAAACCCTGATATGATGCGTGAGATGATGAATTCTCCTGTTATGCAACGAATGTTGAGCAATCCCGATCTTGTGAGAAGCATATTTAGTGAGAATCCTCAAATTCAACAAATTATTCAAGTAAGTATGGCTTGTATTAACGTTAATTTCCGGGTTTAGAGAAATCCTGAATTGGGCCACATTCTCAACGATCCTGAGGTGATGCGTCAGACCATGGACATGATTCGCAATCCTACGATGTTCCAAGAAATGATGAGAAATCATGATCAAGCTATTCGTAATCTTCAAGGGATTCCTGGTGGAGAAGCTGCACTTCAAAGACTTTATGAGGACGTTCAGGTCCCCTTGTTGAATAGCACGGCAGGATCTTTAGGAGGAAATCCTTATTCTGCTGGAAATACAGACAACACTGATACTTGTGAGTTGTGCTTATTGTTTCTATTTGCTTTGATTTTTAGCGTCGCGTAGTCAGAGAGCTGGTGTTGAGAACGCAGAGGCCTTGCCAAATCCTTGGGGATCTTCGGGTGGAACTCCAAGACAAGCTGCGGGTTCAGGGTCTGCGGTTAATACAAATCCGCCAGCCGCTGGTGGGCTTGGGGGTCTCTTGGGCGGTTTGGAGAATATGGTAACTCCCGAGATGATCTCTTCAATGTCTAACGCACTCCAGCAGAATCCAGAAGCGTTGAGAAGTATGGGTTTGGACAACTCCGAACAGATGCTTTTCCGCCTTCAGCAATTGGTAAGAATCAGTCCCATTGGTTTTCTTTATTTTTATAATTTTCGTTGAATTCACATGTTTTTAGACGGCGAATCCAAATGTTCTTCGTTCGATGACAAATCCTCGAGTGATGCAAGCCCTCAGTCAAATCCAACAATCAATGCACGTCATCCAAACGGAAGCCCCCGAACTTTTTGGCCAGATGTTCCGTAATGCCCAAGGTTTAAATTTCATGACTCCACCCTCATCCTCTGCCCCTGGTGCGAATCAAGGAGCTGAAGGTGGTGCTCCCTCAGATATGAGTGTCCTCTTCAATCAATTACAAGGCCTGGGGCTGGCAGGAGGAAACCCTGCACCGTCGGCGGAGCCTCCAGAAGTCCGATTCAGATCCCAATTGGAACAACTCTCAACTATGGGGTTCAATAACAGGGAAGCCAACATTCGAGGTAAGAGGGCTATCTGGGTCTGTTATTAATTTAATATTATTTCAGCGTTGACGGCGACGTTTGGTGATGTTTCAGCTGCAATTGAGAGGCTTTTGGGAGGACAGTGAGACTTTTCGTTCTGTGATAATCTCCTTCCTATCGCTTCCTTTATATTGTTTTGTCATGCTAAACGATGATATTCTTCACGTGTGTTCAGGAAAAGAGTTATTTATGAACGGACAAAATAGAACGATTATTATTGAGTAGTTTTGTCCTAAAATTTGAGTATGCGTCGCTCTACAATAAATAAATTTATTCTGTTGTTTGAATCAAATGGTAAATGTATTATTTTTATCCCTACAGATGTCAGATGACGTTGTTATTAGTTCCCCTGATTTTTTTTTATCTTTTTTGTTGACCCAGCTTGATTATATTTACAAGGGATCGGCAAGTACTTGCTACCAGGTTTTTTACGGAAACTGTATCATTTGGAAGAGCATTAAAAATAGTGTACAGCGCAGACGAATTAGCTGCCCTATTACCTTAGGGCACAGATATGACATGACCTCTTTTGAAAGAAATCATATGCAGCCAAAGCGCCGGTTTGCTATGTTGCAGTAACCCTGGCAGCTTGAAATCGTCTCCATTGAGTTCCTAGTATATAAAAACGTTTGCGGCAGTCGTTTAATGGCTTTGCCGACGCTACGACTTTTCGGGTAAGCGACAGTTCGGGTCAACGACACTATGAATCGCGTCGGTTCGTTGTTGTATGCATGGGGAGGCTAGGAGAAGGCTAAGTTAGTAGAAATAATAAGATTGTTCTGATCCTAGGATAGCTTATCACATATTTTGAGGTATTTTACATGTACTCACATCAATAATATCTAGATAAAAATTACGGATCTTCGTTTGTTGCCACAAATTTTAGCCTTTCACTTCATTCAACCTTTGTTTTTTATGTATCCACCTGCCCTACGCCCCGTATCGATCGATTTTGTGTTGACCCGAACTGTCGTCGACTCAAGGTTCACTGGGTCATAATTTACGTTTTTTGCTTACAATTTTTCGTATTTTTTCAAAAGTATGTACCTTCACAAAAAATGTAAAAAATGTGGAATTTGGTCATAAAAAATAAACGAATGTTGACATTTTGTCATAATTTGTTTTTTTTCCGGCCAAAACTTGGTTTTAAGGTAGAAAACTAGTCAGCCAGTTACCGGAGTTGGAAGATGACAGGGTAAAAATTCCAAATCTGGCTGCGAAATATTGGATTGCTAAACTTTTTGATTGTTAACATACTAGTTTTATTTGTTGTAGTTGGGAAAATAAAGAATATGTCTCCAAACATGGTTAAGTTTACGACTGAGTTACAAACGACTTCTATAAGGATGGTGACGTGCGCATCAAATCGCGTGTCGTGGCCAGAAACCGCAATATTGCGCAATGTTACGCAATTTGAGACAAGAATTACGCATTTCTTGTCTAGAGGCCTACAGACAGGAAATCGCGGTTTCTGGCAGCGACACCCGATTTGATTGCGTATATCACCATTTTTATATGGATTTTGGCCGTAAAGAAAAAGTTAAGTTAAAATAGCGAGAAAAAATGCAGAGAAATGGATGGGCCTTACGTGCCGCCCGAAAGGGACCTGTATTTTGGTCATAGCTTAGTCCTAAGAAAATTGGGTCATTTAAAAAAGCATTTTACATGCTTTTTTTAAATGATGTAGGTTTCCTTAAGAAACCTGGTGGCAAGTATTTGCCGATCCCTTGTTAAGCATCAATTTAAAGTGAAATATATTCATTTTTAAGTCAAATATACAAAGAATAAATACCAATACATGTAGAAGCGAGATAAACTTTTGAGAGACAAAGATGCAACATTTGTTTAGGAAGAGAACACAAATGTGCCCGTGCAGGACCATCAAGAGGCCGATTGATTCTGATATTATATACGGCTTCCTTAAGCATTAAATAACCGGAAAGGATCTCAATGGGGTTTAAAACTTTTGAACTGGGTCCCTCAGAACTGCAGCAGGTCCAGTCTGAGCAAAATACTCGGGTCGAGGAAAGGAAGAGAAGGTAAATTACAATATAATTATGGTGCCTTTATCGACTTTGATTACAAGAATGAGCGATGTAATTTTAGACCATAAAAGCAGAGACCGAGGCGTTTTAAGGAGATAAGACGTTACACGGAGGGGAGATGTTGTGCCTAATTAAAGTCATTATGCGGTCGCCGATTCGATTTCACCGTCGCCGTGATCCTTCTGGATATGGTCGTGGAGTTCGCCCATCGAGCCACAGATCTTCTTACATATTGTACAGACTGTGGAGAGCATTTGGAAGAGGTTGACGGGACCTTCATTGCTTCCATTGTTAGCTGCAGCCATGGCTGAGAAGAGGGGCTGAAGACTGGCTAATACGGGCAGCCCCAGTGGGGGTGCCTGAGGCATACCGACACCACCAAGAGGGCCAAAGGGATTCCGCATCACAGTTTCAGCCCCATAATCAAATATCCGCCGTCCGCGGCGGGAAGGACTGATCTGAGAGGAGTGGGTTCCCATATGAACTTTTAGATTGCCTCTAGTTGTGAATGCACGGCCACAAACTTCGCATTTAAAAGGCTTGTCACCTGAAAATGAGGATTGGTGGGCATCAACAAGTTTCAAAAATTTTAAGCATTCGAAAAAACTTACCGGTGTGTGTCCTCATATGAATCTGAAGAGCAGAAGAAGAACTGAAGTGCTTGAAACATACACCGCATTGATGCTTGGAGAGCTGGATCGGAGGTCTGACCGGGGGAGAGGGCTCAGCAGATGCATACATCATTTGCATCGCCTGTAAGGGATCCTGTTCTATTTTAGATTTCTCTGGCTTAATCTCTGTGGATGGGCCTTGAGAACTTTCTCTTGATATTGTAGTACACACTGAATGTTCCTCCTCCTTCCGTTCTGTTTCGAATACAGGTTTTTGGAACTCAGGACTTCTTTCTTTTACTAACTGAGCGAAAGAAGGAGTTTGATTCTCCTCCGTCATCAAATTAGAATCGGATTGAACTGGGTTCTCTCGTTTAGACTCATCGTCGACTTCAAGATCAGGCATTCCGTTGGTTTCAGCTGAAGTATTCTCTACTGATTCGGTCTGCCGTTGGCTTTCCGAATTCATCGGATTGTGAAATGGCATCATTGGAAGGCCAAGATTGAATAAGTTTGTAGGAAGAAATCCTAAATTTGAGGCTTGGAAGAATGGATTGGACATCATGTTGGCCTCATTCTCATCCGATTTTGGTAGCTCGGGGGTACGGTCTGCCAAGAATTGCGATAACGATGGTGGGGCACTGTTTTGAATCCGCGCGCTGCAATAATTCAAGAATAATTTAATTGAACCTATGTCCTTACCCATTCATATGTTCTTGAACATGAGATTGGAGATGCGGCGAAGAGAAGAATCGCTTTTGACAGATTGGACACTGGAAGTTGAGCGAAGGGATGGATTGCCCTGGGGGTCGGACTGCGTGTTTGGCTCGATGAACTCCCATATGAGTTTTCAGATTCCCTTTCGTTGTGAATGCACGTTGGCAGATTTTACACTTGAAGGGTCGTTCTCCTAAAGCAATAATTAAGATGATTCAATATCAGTGTGTTGTGTAATAATTACTTAACAGTATTAAACTAACCGGTATGAGTACGGTAATGCATTTGAAGGGCGCTTTTGCAAGACAAGATACGACGACAAAGCAAGCATTGATTCGGGTCGGTGGTTGGAAGAGCCTTGTCTCCAACCAGCTGTCTAATCTTCTCATTCTCATCAATATTACTGATTTCCATCATCGACTCCCAATCATCATCAGATATCAGCATTGGTTGTGCTGATCCAGCACGATTTCCAGATCTTGGAGGAGTTGATGCTGAGGGAGGAACAAAATTGGGGATTTGAGGAGGGAAGAGAGGCTGCGGGAAGGAGGAGAGGCCTAAAAGGGGAACATGATACAATTGTTGGAGGGCATACCAGCAACGTCATCGTTTACTTACCGGATTTCCCGAATCCCATGGGCATAAGGCCATTTAATGAAAAGTCGAACAGACTGCGCTTCGGCGTCCCCTCACTCTTCTCATTGCTCGAGTTCTCGTTCATCAACACCGGAGGTCGATCAGGCATTTCTGAAGCCATTTCTTCCTCTTGCATCTCTTCCTTCGAGGTCCCAATTGTTGGCCATTGCTGACTGATATTGGGAACACTCGCTGACCGAACTGTTCCCTCAATATGAGTGTATTCATTCACGGGAACACTCTCAGATCGAATATCCTTCCGGCATTTATGGCCGTTCAGATGTCGGAGGGAAGGGAATCTCTCCCGGCAATCATTACATTCGATAAATCTTTGATCTTTATGACAGTTGGAGATGTGAAGTAAAGCTGAAGCAGTAGACCGGGATTGTTGAGAACATTCCGGGACAGGACAAGAGGAGGTGGAGGAAGACGAAGTTGCGGAGAGATTCCGACTTTCCTCATTGGAAGAGTTGGGAGGGGACAAGAGACAGGAGAGGCCCTTGTTTCTTTCCTCGATCTCATCTTCTTCTTCTTCATCCTGTTCAAGGGTCGCTGGTTGAGAAGACCCCACGGCAGTGTAGAATTGAAGTAATTGCTAAAAAGATAATGTAAGCCTTTTTGCAGGACTCTTTTTTGTTAATTTCTGCTACAATTCAGCAACGATTTGTTCTCCATTCGGGCCGCTGAATCATTATTCGGGTTTGTTTTGGGCGCGCGGCATTAGGGAAACTCATTAAAAGTGTCGGCGCAATCGTTTATCGCGGTTTATATAACGCCGGAGACATATTTAGTGGCCCCGAGCGGGTGTCTGGCTTATAAATGTTTAATTAAAAGAATTCTTTAATACGCCCCGCAGGCTTTTGTGGCCAGAATATGTCACACTCTTCACGCGCATTAATAGCGCGGTTCGGATTCTTTGAATTGCCCCTTCCCTCCCCCCAGGGCACAGAAATCTCTGATCAAACGGCGCCTTAATTAGGAGGGTCCTGTTTTCGAATATGAGTCAGAATGGATGGAAGAACGGGTGCGTGAGTAATAAACGGCACAGTACACCCCTCCTCTCTCCTTCGCTCCCATTAAAAAAAGACATTTGACAATTTTTGTGTTGATTTCGCTTAAAAAAGACGGATGCGAAGGGTCCGACGGATCAGTTTTTATGGCCTTTGTCTCCGTGATATTTCCGAATCAGAAATATGGAACGGGTGCATTCAGAGACACAGCTTGTGCACCCAGCAGAGGCTCCAGGGAAACAGAGAATAACCAAAAAAACTACGGTACTGCCAGATGTGGGAGAACATGCTGACACAAATTACCGCAAATCAACTGCACAAACAATGGGGCAACCCAAGGGCCTACTTTGTTACTAAATAATTCTTACTGTATATTTTTTGGGGAAATTACATAAACCACAGGGATACTTACCTGTGGACTTAGTGTTTGTAATAGGAAGTTTCCTGAGGGATTGTCCGTGAGTCGCAGCAGATCGCTCAGCGAAGCAGAGGGATTTTTGGAATCCGCGCCTCCAGACAAACTCAAATCCAGCGCCGGGCCGTTGTCCGGGCCCTGAGGATCGAACTGAAAGTAATAAAATCATAGATCCCCTTAGGGGATTATCTCCCCGACCACTCAGATATTCCCATAATCTCACCTTGGACCCAAACAACCGAGATTCCAGCGTCGAATCCAGACTGGAGTTGAAGGAATGTTGAAAGCCTAGGGGGGTGGAGGAACGATGGCACTCTTTCTTGCTGGGCACTTCTTCGTCGCTTTCTGAAAATGCCGTTTAATAAGCTATTCAACCAAAAAGAGCAAAAAGTGCAGCCAGGTGTTTCTCGACATTACAGTATGCAGACCCTGGTCTCGAGACAATTAAGGGCACAACAAATTGAACCAAATCTTTTTGCGGTCTCAAAAGGATTGAAAAGTAATGGGAGAGTTAAGTAGAAGTGGGGGCAATGTACAAAACGCCGGCCCAGAGGAGCCGGCCAAATCAGAAACCGCTGAGATTGTTTAAAACGAAGGGGGCAGGGAATAAACAGTAAAGGAGAGGCGGACAGTACTCCTTCCCCATCCCTTTTCTGGCCCTTTCCTGGCCAATTCTCTAATTTTTCAAATTAATTTTGCTTTCCGTTTGATTCATATTCCCCATAATAATCTAGTATACGATCACGGGACAAATCATCATCGGAATTCGAATTTGTTTCTTATCCACGCAAATTTTTGTGTGATCAGGAATATTATCGAGGTAGTTAGATGAGAAGTTAATTTGAGATAATTGTAATTATTAAGATGAAATAAGAAGGGTTGAGTCTGTTTTTAGTGTTCCTAATGCAATCCCACCTCAACTTGAAGCTTCTTTCCCGATGCGAAACGGCTGTCTCATTACTGGAACCCCGCGTTAAGTCCTCGTTTTGTCTCTTAATTCTTATTTCAACTACTCGGCGTTTCCTGGATCATTAAAGAAGGGCGAAAAGGAAGTGCCGCTTTTTGAAATTTAATGTTTTTCGATGGAATTCTGGCCCTGCGCAATTAATAATGTCATTTTTGAGGGAACAAAAACGTTTAATGAAGCCGAATGCGCGGTCCGAAATGAAAAATGAGGAAATCATTTCCAAATATAGAGATGGCACGACATTCGAGGGCATGGGATGTCATGTGGCTACTCAAACAAGTTCCTTACAAGGCCTTATTTAAGGTTTTGTAGGCTCGCAAAATGATCCTAATTAAAGGAAACATGTCGGTATCAAAGGTCCCATAACCAGTACTGTAAGAAATGTGCGCTGCATTAGTTTTGTCTTTGTGTAATCGCTGCGTAATTACGTTACTTTCGTCGTTACTCTTTTCCGAATTCCATCTTATCACTCGGGTTTTCCCATAAATTTTCTCATTTTCGGCGTCACCTCTTTGAAGCCGCGCAAGTGCATGATTTACGGTGACTGTAGAACATAACCCGGGGCATAAAAAGTCAGAAGAGAACGAGCCGCCGTGAAACGTCAGGACGAACGGTTTGTCGTCGCTCGTTTTGTCGCAATAAAGGCGTTTAGTTAAAGGGCTCCGATCCGAGTTAATGTCAATCAAATTAATATTTGGAAGCGGGTGAATTCAGGCAGAAATTGACGAGCGACGCCAGGAATTAGAGACCGACCAGCGACGGGAGAGCAAACGCCGCAGGGCATCAGGACGTTCGAGGCGCGCACACCGTTCTCGGGATCGTCAAGAGCGAACAGTCAAGTCATCATTCGGTAACATGTTGCGCAACATTTGGTTGCGCAATCCGTTCAGTTTGTTGCGGGTGAAGGAGATGAAGGAGACAAAGCAATAAAGACCTGGACGCGCTCTCTTCCTTTCCCTTCTCTTCATATTCCCCTTCATATTCATATGCGAGGTCCTCCTCGGCCAATCGTCCCTTCTCGCGCTTATTACCGTATTCCTTTCGGCCAATTGATGTCTTTTTTTTGGGCGCAACCATTTCCACCCTCAAAAGGTTCTTAAAATAGTCCCAATCCTCCTGTGTTTTTCGATGCCTATTGGATTCTTCGTTTCTGTACTTTTTCAGTGAAACACTTTAGGGAAATGATTGATTTGGGGCTGAGAAATCATAATTCCCTTACTTTTCACGAGGGAAACACAAAATGGAAAGGGTCGAGGGTTTGGCGCAAAACTTGTTTCGAAAAAAACAAGGATGGCCTTGACGAAAACGGCCGTTGGTTGGATTATGAGTCTCAAGGCCGGTTATGAGTCGCGCGCCTGAGGAGTGGCACCTGGCGTTAAAATATGAGGCCTTTGAAGTACCGCCTGATCCGGATGGGTGATAATAAGTTCATGTGTTGGGCGAACGGAGAGAAAGCAACACCCATCTGGAGTTTCACTCCCTCGTCTCCAAGAAGCCGCTCATCTTTTCCTTTTCCCTTTTTTTCGGCCAAGAATTTAATTTTAAGGGCGCGCCGCAAAATAAAAATTCCAGAAAAAGTCGGCGTCGCTCAAGGAAAATGCCGGAACGGCGATCGTTCCGTTTGAAGCGTTTCGATGGCATTCAAGTTCCGGTGCCAAGGAAAGGCCCCCGTTTTTGTCGGAAGCGGCCACAAAAGAGAGTATGGCCATCCTCGCGCGACATCTTCTGATCGGCGACAACAGCCTAATGGATGGGATGACAAAGAGACTGAATATTCAATATGATAAAAAGCCATTAGGACTACTATATACACATAATTATAATACGGGAGAGGTCGTTATAAAGAACATCAACACTATTAAAGAGATTAATCCTGATGGAAAGGGAGGCCTGCGTATTACAATGTAATGTGTGATGGGGCTGATGCAAAACAATCACTCACCTTCCACTGGCAGACGCTGAGGTTTGGCTTGTTTTCTACGCGGAGCCGTCGGCATTTTATCTTCAATCATCAACACATGGAGCTCCTGAATTCGATTATTAATTAAATTAATTAAAGGCGCGAGAAAAGAGACGAAAACGAAAAGTTTATGTAAAATAATTACTCTGATATTATCGATTCTCTCTGACTGGCCATCGCTTAATACGAGGGAAACGATTCCCCGCGCGCAAAACTTGTAAACAGACCCGTGAGCCGGGAATTAATAAAACGCTTCTACAAAAAGTAATACAAGAAAAGGTACCTCGGATGAATCCACAACCAAGATGGAGTCAGGGGATGCGCGGAAAATCAGAAGTTCATTCAAAATTATCAAAAAAGGTCGCTAATTAAGAAAAGAAGCGACAGGTACGGACACCGGAAACGATGGCTGTTACAGTATCCAGTGAACTTTAAACTAAACTCCATCATATTGGAATTATGGCTACAGTAATCAAAAAATAACCAAAAATATATTATCCCAAACCCCGAAGACATTCAAAAACGGTTCGGAACAGCGATCCAAGTTGCCGTTAAACAAAAAAGGGACGTCCGAATTATTAACTCGAACAAATGTGGAGAGAAGGGGCGGAGTTTATGAATGAAGCGGAAGAAACATTCGAGGAAATAGAATGGGAAAAAAGAGGGGTCAGAGAAAAAAGTAGAAAAAAGGAAAAGGAAAGCGAACAGAGAAAGAGAGGCCTCAGAGACACTCCCAAAGTATATGAGTTATGCGAGAACAAACTTCTACCGTAATCAAAGAAAAAGTTTTGAAACTCGAGACTCTCGAACGAGAAGACGCACTCCGAAAAGACGGTGAATTAAAATAAAAGCAGAATTCTGTGCTCATGATGAAGTAAAACGTCGACCAAATTGTTATACGAGAAGCGAGGGGGGAAACTTCTTAAAATTTAATTTAAAAATTCGCCTCGTCCAATATTAAAAAATACCAATACTTTCTTTCATTTGAGTTACTTTATACGGAAGGAAGGGGCAAGGCCGTCGGAATGGAATTAAAATGGAAATGATAAATGGAACACATTCTAATGGGGGTATTTTAGGTACCACAGTCATGATAAGGCCACATGAAAGAGAGCAACACCCGGCCAAACCAATCTCCAACCGCGCTCGACTCGGAATTGTGCAGGGAGAAGACTCCGCCCACTCATAAAATTTATTTTCGAAATCGAAAAAGCGAGGTTATAATGTCGCGACATCAAATAAATATCTTTTTTCCTTTGGAGGTTCAAGCACCGAAAGGAAATGATTAAGTTGAATGCAATTCGAGCAAGACTGCTGGCACCGTACTCGTGTTCCGAGCAACCCTTGACCTCATAAGTAACCTAAATACCATGTTCATCCCGGCACTCGAGTGATTAGACATGACAAAGGACTGGGAAACAAATAAACGTTGATC
The DNA here is from genome assembly GCA_904066235.2 of Bursaphelenchus xylophilus. Classification (NCBI taxonomy): domain Eukaryota; kingdom Metazoa; phylum Nematoda; class Chromadorea; order Rhabditida; family Aphelenchoididae; genus Bursaphelenchus; species Bursaphelenchus xylophilus. The sequence goes on from CAJFCV020000001.1 coordinate 8,053,188, forward strand.
CCGGGTGTTCCGAAAACAGCGACTGTCAGTGTGAAAGTGACAAGACCAGCTCCGAATTAATCCGCTGCTGCATGTTTGGAAGCTTAGAGAAACGAATCGAGAGCAAGGATATTACAGTAGGAAGCCATATAAAATAAACGTAGGAGAGTAGCCAAAAATAATAATCTTTGCACATCGTAGCGAATGAAAAGAGAGCATTACCGCCGTCGCTATGACAATATTACCGTACTCAAGAGAATGGGAAGGCCAAGGCTGCTTATGGAAGACTCAAAAGCGAATTCCCCTCGAGGCAAAGTCCGTGCGTCGCTGAGGCCTGGCGAGTTCCGGGCCCGAAAGGAGGAAGATGGGGTCTGTGGATTCAATGAAAATTTGATAAGCCTGGAGCCGGCCTTCTTTTTTGAATGCTTTTTCTCCCATAATCGAAGAGGAGCAAGGCCATAATTGCCCCGGCCCTGCCTGCCCTCAGGCGCTCTCCATTCGTCCCACCGTACACACGTTATGAAAAATGGAATAGGAGTTCTTCTTGCCTCCCCCCGCGCAATTGCCCCACATGAATGCCGCCGTTTACTTTGGGCAATGCACTTTCATCCAATAAGAATCTATGGCCTCGAGGCCGGGACTTCAAACCCGCTTATATCCATAAGAAAAGGCTGGTCCATAAAAGGCAGGGGGGGCGGCGGAAGGCCCGGAACACATAAGAATTATCGAATAAGGAGACTTTTGCCACAACAACAGCACCATTCTCTCTCTCAGTCGACTAAAAATACTTTATTGCTAAAACATAAGAATCTTAATTATCAAATTAATTTCGGACGGGGGCGATAGTGTAAAAGGGGACGGGAATTTTAAACAAATTAATTTGTAACATAAAGTACTCACTAACCTTCAAATTGGATCTTCGCTTTCTGTTAGGAACTCGTTTGGCCCAGCAAAATGCGCAGTCTTAAGCCGCCCTTTCCTACTGTAATAGAACAAATTAACAAACAAACCCCGGTCGGGCCAAGGTGCGCGACACTGGGTTTACCAGCTTTCGAGGAGATCAAATATCAGCGGGAAATGCGCGAAAATAAGTATGAATGGCCGAGATATGCACGACGTTATTAAGTGTCGCGCTATTTGCTTAACCTTAAACTGACGACGCGACAAATCTGAATAAACTTTGCATCTCTAATAAAGGCCACGAGATCTTCTGAAGTCGCCCGACCAAAAGAATCTCTTCTCGTCGCGACTCCCGACTTTTGTCATAAAATCTACGCGTCTCAACCATAAATAATCGCCGGAAACAGGTATTCCCGGGCATCCTTAGGGTTATCAAATTCACAAAACTGATTCATCCATCAAAACTCGGGGTCTGGACTACAGTAAGTCATATGAGTTATGACGCAACAAACAACTCTTAGACTTCAATAGTTTTCTTTTCAAATAGTTGTCCGTCCCTGGCATCAACGAAAAAAGGCGCGGTCATAAACGACGGCAAGTGGCTGTAAAGTAAAGTTATCAGAGAAATCCATACAGATCCCGCTTTTATGCCGCATTTAATTTTAATTTATTCTCGAGATGAACGTGCTTCCAATTAGTCGGGATGCGATGCTCGTAAACTCCTGAATTGGCATAAAAATATGCGACATGGGGAAAGGAGAAGGTCCCTCCATCTGGGTTTTATGGGACCCGCACGTGGCCCCACAAATGTAGCCAAAATAATTGGCCCGCGGCTGTTTCGATCAGACATTCATTATGTTACAATTATAGAGATTTCTAAATGTTTTAAAAACAAAGAAAGTTATCCAGATTATAAGTTATGAAGAATGGAGATGGATGAACCCTCAGGCGTTACTAATATCAGCTCTCAAAGAAGCCGATGATTGAGTAATTTATGATCGATCATCTCAAATTCAGATATTTCTAACACCTCCTAAGTAATGGATTTGGTTTTTCTAACATAATTGTAAGTTTTTTATTCCGTAAGTCCCCGAAAACTCTTGTTTGACAGAATAATCCGCCAGTTACTACGATGGCATCTGTAATATATTTAAAAAATTGTCCAATGCAAACGCAACTGAATACTCTGGGTAAACAGAAAACTCTAAAAAAGGTCAGAACTCGAAAACACGGGCAAGGGAATGGCTGGGGACATAATTGTAATCTTATACTCACAAGAATACATCGGAATCTGTCAACGAAGCCTCGCGGTATAAGTTGATTGAGTTCTATCAACGTCTATGATTTATAATACAATTTCACAGCTCTTCGCAATAATTTTTCTCATATAATTCGTAAAAGTTTCAATAATTGATCGTGTGCTACCCAAAAAAATCGATTATCTTTGAGCGTACACGGAAAATTACTGATGTCGGACTGATATTTTCATTCAAAAATATCAAACTCACTATTTTAAGGACAACCAAAAATATGAGAGGAATAATAACAATATAAATAATGGCAACCTCGGTTGATCAGTAAAAAAGCTCCGATCCGCCTCCTTCCATTCGGATTCAGTAGTTATGGAGAAGCGCGGATACTGTACTTTTTATGCCATTTTTGAAGGAAAAAAGGTGAAAAATAGAATTGGTTAGAAGACGTTTTTATGGGCAGACCTTCAGAAGACGAGGCTTCGCTTCAAGCGGCGCACTAAATTACACCTTTTAGGGTTCCCATCGCTCTAGGGAGTAGTCACAACCCTCGGCTGATGGGGATCTTGGACATTAGAATATAAAGTTACATGATCAAAAAGAAACACAAAAATCGGACTGATCGTAGTCGGACGCTGTGGAGAATGGGAACTTGGTTACTGATAACACCAAAACTTCACTACTTGCGTCAATTACAGTAGCCCCGACGGACTTCTGCTTCAATAATTCCCAAATTGAGAGAGAATTTAGATCAGTTTCTTATCAGTAAAACCAATTATTTATCAATTATTTCCTGACCCACCCCCAGCCCCCCAATCCACCAATCAACTTCGCTCGCGGCATCCAATCGTTATGAACAAAAAAGGGGACCCTGCCAGGGGGGGGGGCGATCGCGCACTCTCATAAGTCCGGCTACCATCTCCAAATAAAAGCATTTGTTTTTTATTCCACATAACTTGATTCTTATACTTACTGTACTCTTTGTTATAAAGATTATTTCAAGACGCGCACTTTAAATGTTTAAGACAAGGAGAACTAAATAAATCGATTGGGATAAGTCTGGACAACAAAACCATAAGTCAAAAAAGAGGATGATGGAAATAAATCTGGGTGACGTAAGTGCTATCATGAGTTGAGTCTGAAAGAAATTACAGATGGAAGTATGAAAAGCCCGCATGTATCCAATCATATTACCGCCTGACACCCCCTTTATGCAACATATCAGTTTTTCTCGGCCGGGCCATCATCTCGGGCCGAGAGACGCCCCTGTCCGGAGGGCAATAAATAAAGAGGGCCAGTGCATCGATGTAATTAATATCTGAGAAATGGGCGATATTCTCTACTGTAAACAACTGGCCCTGCCCCGATCGTCTTTTGTCGTTTAATGGGCCGAACATCGCCCGGATGGATCGGCAACTTTTGGGGAAGGAAAAAACTTTAAGAGCACATAAATGAGGCTGTGAAGGTCGACCAGGTGAAGAAGGGAGGCTATGATAATATTTGGATGATAACTCATCCAACCGTGAAACCGTATCCCCAGAATCCCCGATTCGCAAATTTTAAAATAAAAAACGGGAATCGAGAAAATTTGCTTTAACCAAATAAAACGCAGACATCAATGAAGACGGGGAGGGCAGAAGAGATTCCAATACTCGAAACGGAAGGGACGACACACGAAAACTAATAACGCTTCACTTGCTGGAAAACTATTTTGTCAAATTTTGAAGGCCAGAAGTACGGTAGAAGGGAATCATTTGATCATTCCATCAATTAAAAAAATCAATTAGAAGCAATGCAGGGAAATCGAAGTGATCTCGACGCTCGCTTTACCTGATGTCTTCCATATTTGGAGACTATGAATCGCGGCACGCCCCATTTCCCAATTAGCCCTCTTTTTGCATAAATTAAACCAGAACCGAAACCAATTCAAACAAATCACTCTGACTCAGTTCGGCACGGCGCCTGTTTTGTTTTGATTTCTTTGAATTCGGATCCTCATATGGCTATTAAACGGTCGGATGTCGCAACTCGGCGCTGCAGGCGACCAAAGTTTTGTTATTACGGTAATTGGGATTGATCGAAAATGGCTCGAGGAGGGCAAGGCCGGCACTCTCACGTCTCTAAAGGTCGCCAATTTCGCAGCCATAAAATGGCGGAGGGAAGAAACATTTTGTGCGCCTAAAAACCGCCAATAAAATCAGTCGTTATAGCGCCGGATTTCGCGGCGTCGGATCTGTTTTCTTCTCACCGAAAGGGGCGTTTAAGACTCCAGGGTCGTGCTAATCCCGAAAGGCCTTCAGATCTTACATAAATACGCATAACATTCATCCAAATACTGGCAAATATGAGAATAAAACTTTCAAAAATAAATTTCCTCCCATTCGGCATTTGAAAAATGATTTTAAGTGCTCCCTGAAAACAGTAGCCCCGAGTTGTAACGTCATCTCTCTTCCAACTTTAAGACTTTTTCATTCATAAGACGGGGTTTTGGGCCGATCTCATCTTCGGCCGCAGCAAATCATAAATCAGACTGCCTGCCCCCCCCCCCCCCCCTCTCCTTACCGTACAAACTCATAAAGTCACAAACTCGGAACAACTGACACTTGTATCATATAAATCTTATAAATTAATCCAGTTTTATGATAACAGGCCTCTCTCTTCTGAGGAAAGTGGGGCACAATTACAATTAAGTCTCCCCTTTACTCTACTTATACCTAATAAACCCCCGACTGAAAACGGAATAATTTTCGGATCAAAACGTGTAGAAACAACGAATTCCAAATCCGTATTCCAAAAAGGGAACTTTAAAATTTTAAAATTCAAATAGTCCAAATAAAAAACGTTGGTTCCTAGAAACTCGACCAGAGTAAATAAAAAAATGAGAATTGCATTACAAGAAATGACGGATCCTCAAAAAGTTGTTGTTATTTGTCTTTGCCTAAGGTAGCTGAAAAAGTATAAAAACCCCGTCCCAGTCCGTCATAACGAGAGAGACCCCCAAGGCATTCCTTCCCTCTCTGTTTCCCTTCCCGCTCCCTCTCTCCTCTTGCATAGAGAGGCCCTCCGGGCATAGAGGTCTCCAGTTATGACAGATTACGGTAATAAGCGGCGAATAGCGGCCGGATGAACAAAAATCGGCCGTTTCGACGGCCCATTGATTAAAACATCTTTGGGGGTCTGCAGAAGGGAAAGCAGCAGTCAATAAAAACATTCTCCGAAAACATTTCGCGGATTCAGAAGCCGAATCAAAGAAGCCGCTGCCGGAAATCCGGCGTTTCGGGGGGCCGGATCCCATCCTCAATGTCTGTAATATGCAAATCTCAGAATTAGCGCTGGCGCAACACAAAATGTCATCCAGAGATTTCTAATGTCCCTATTGCGCATCAGATCCGCATAAATCTCTAACCGAATATGGACTCGAAAGGGGGACTTATGACAATGCCCAGGGGGCGGACAATCAGAACGGCCGGCCGTTCCCGATTATTCGCCTATAACTGATGGATGGGGACACGACATGCATCAGTTGTGCACATAACATGAATGTCCCCTAGTCATGCCCTGAGGGTATCCCTCCATAAGAAGTATTCCCCTTAAGTGGTTAATGTCCTCAAGTCCCGGCTGAAGAGAGAGTAAGATTAACCGGGCATATTCGGCCGTTCCCTCGACCCCGAAACCGAAGCCGAAGCCAGATGGACACGTACATACGAAGATGCGGTAATTGGGAAAAGGATGGCCTAATGTCCCGTGTTTGTCCACAAATCCCCGAAGGCCGCGCTTATTATTCAATCAGAGGACGGCTCGGATGTCGGGGGACCATCTGCCATTAAAGTCACTGGAATGCCGTAATTGAAGGGGCTTTCATTAGGAATAAAAACAAATTGGATCCAAGAAGAAATATGCAGATTTGAACATCTTTTCGGGGACTACTAAATAAGGGGAAAGGGTTGCAGAAAGGATGGTTGAAGGAAAAGAAACAACCATAGAAAGGTTGATCAGGTTTACAAAAGGGGAACAGGAAATAAAACAAGGTTGGCTACCCTTCATTTGGGGCTGGCCGAATTTCATCGGTCGATAGGAATAGTCTCAGCTTTTTTATAGCAAGTCAATGCTTAGGGTTGTAGAAAGCGGCTTACGCCGTTTTCCAAAAGATTGAAGATAGTTCCGGATGCTAAATTCGCTAGCGAAGTCGTTGCAAGTAATGGCTGACAGTCGGCCCAAAGTTAATGTAGACGGTCAGAACGGTCGCGAAGCGTTCTTGCTATCTACCCAATGAGTGGCAATTGCAGCCAATCGGTCTATAGCGCTACCTGCGAGATCAAAATGGCAGCGGATTTCAGTAGATAAATAGCCCTAAATCCTCCTTTAACTGACGAGTTTGTCCCTAACTAATTCGTGGCCGTTTAACCCAAATTATTCACTTTTCTGATATTTCCCGGTCTCTTACACATCAAATTTAATTCCCATACATGGCCAACAAAAAGCGGGGCCGTTTCGGCCGCTCTAATCGGCCCCAATTCATCCTCCGAAATTCATTAGCGGCGCTGACCGCCCCTCTTCTTCTGTTTGTCTTCCGATAATTTCCGGCCAGATTGTGATTAAATAAGAATATCTGACAATATTTGCATATCATCACAGAATTACAACGAAACAAAGCGATTTGCCGCCGGCGGAATCTTTGTGACTCCAGGTCAGCTGTTCCTTTGAGTGGATCCTCAGCTGTCAAAACTTTATGACATATCGACCGCGCAGTCTTTTTCGGCTTTAAACTGTCCGAGACCGGCCGACATTAGAGGGCCGCGATTTAAATATTTTGATCGTCATTTTTTAAAACTTTTTGTTGTAACCTTGTTTTCCACTCGAGACATAAGGTTCCCACAATTTGCACTGTGCGTTTTCCTTTGATTTCTCGCGTTCGTCGCCGCGCATCGCGAATTCCCGTTTTTGCACAAGCGACATACACATTTGCGTGCGATTCGACGCGCGACGTCGGCGACAAAATCGTCGGAACCTTATGTCCCGAGTAGCGGAGTGCGACGATTGGGGAAAAAAGTATGCCGGATTCGATGTTTCATCAAAGATGACAGATTTTTTAGGCCCGATTGACTCCCCTTGCTCCGGCGGAGAAAGCAGTGCAATATAAACCAAAGATGTTCATCTGACGAAGAGAAAATTTTTCAATCTGATTTGTTTGTAAAAGAAATCCCCAAAATTGGCTCCGCCGATAAAGAAGACTTCACCGGGCCTTCGCCAAAGTTACAAAGGTCAGTCAAGCAACCAAGAGTCACAGGTTACGGCTGCATGGAAATTGGGCGCGGTAAAAAAAATACTGCGTCCAAGTTCCCGGCTTTCAATTTCCCAGCGCCCAGTGTCCATACAGCCCAGATTTCATCTTACCAGATGTGAGCAACCTGATTTCATCCCTAGTAATTTCATTTTCAAAAAAGACACTAATTAGGAAAAAAGTTTGAATTGCGAGTGTAAATTTTTCAAAAAAGTGTTAATTTTGATGTAACACTGTTAGAAATGTTGTTTGAAAGAAAACGTGTAAATTTTGATCTACAGGGTGTTCCTAGAATTATGGAAAAAACTATTCGTTAATAACTTTGTACTCGGTGGTTCAATCCGAAAAAAATTTTTTTGCGTTTTGCAGAAAATCCTTGGAGTTTTTAGAATCAAAAAAAATTTTTTTTCTTTTATCGGCGGACACTTCCGTAATCTGCCTCGAATTCGGCGGAGTGGGTTTTTCACAAATGAGGCTGTAAAAATGGGATAATTTTTTTCTCCGCCGATTTCTCCGCCAAATTGCCTTTTTTCTTCTCTAGGTGGGCCGAAGACGTAATAGGTCTTATTTAGGCGCCATGCCACCAGGAATACCATACGTTTTGGGTTTAGCCAATTTTGACTCCCCAAAGTCGAAGACAAATCGTCCGCCGAGGTTAAAAAATGTCTCCGCCAAATAACAAAAATATTAAATAAAGGTCATATTGTATCTTCCGAATCCTTTCCCGCCCATTTTCTTTACACATACAACAATTTACAGCCTCATTTGTGAAAAATACACTCCGCCGAATCCAACGCGGATTACGGAAGCCACCGCCGATAAAAGAAAAACATTTTTTTGATTCTAAAAACTCCGAGATTTTTCTGTAGAATGCAAAAAAATTTCGGATTGGACCACCGAGCACAAAGTTATTAATGAATAGTTTTTTCCATAATTCTAGGAACACCCTGTGCAATAAAACCGTTAGAATTTCAGTCTTCGAACCTATACATTTTAAAGCAGGGGCGCGGCTGATCTTCTTTACTTCCAAATATGGTAAGCAGGATTCGTTCACAAAAAACATTCATGTGTTTATTAAACCTTTGGTAGTAAATGCTTTGCGATTATTACAAATGGAATGTGAGTAAACTGTTGTAAACCATGAATTTAAAAGTCCTGCTTCATATCTTCTTTATCACCAATTTCTGATTACTGAGTAAATCCATGTAGATATCGGCGACAAAAGCGTCTTCTGGAATCGGGGCTTCGATTCCATTATGATTCAGAAAGAGCCGATAATCCTTCTCGATAGCCTCGGGAATTCGACATAATTGTAAAAGAAGACGGGTCACTTCTCTGGAAGTTGTATTTCTGGCCAAAAGAAGGGATTTGTAATTGGACTGGGGACAAAGGGAGGAATCATCGACCCGAACGAGGACAGCGTCGTCCACCATGATCAGAATAAACCGGCAGAGATGTTGAGGATGGCATTTCTGAAGCTCCAAAACCTTGGCATTCCCATCTAAAACAACATAATTAATTTTCCAATAATTTTTAAGACTATTACAACTTGATTATTTCTTACCCAGTTCAAGCAATGTCTTGATGTATTCTCCATGATGCGGTGTTTGGATTTCCATGCAGAGTCTGAAGAGGTTGCTGTCCTTATAAGTTAATCGGAACTTGGCCATCACCATCCCAATAATTGTTTTGGCATTTGTATTGTGAGTAATCTTGACAGTTTTGTAATCAGTATCGGCTTTGATATTTCCGGTAAAAACCTTAACATATCCCTGGAAAAGTCGTCGTTAGATTAGTTTCCTAATTTAAGATGGTTTATAAAAGAACCTACTCCTTCTGTAGAATCCGAGCTCTCAATGGAACTCAAAGAGCTCAAGGAAGTCGACTTTCTAAAGCTTGAACCTCCCGAACTGGAAGGCGAGAGGTCGAGACTTGAACCTGACATGGAAGAAGAACAACTTGGACTCTGCCCATTCCTCACATGGATCAAGGTTCGATGAGGTGGTGGAGGCGGAGGACATTTCCCCCTCAGGGACTTGGGGGAATGAGCTCGGGACCTCAGATCAGATGCTTTCACTTGGAATTTGAGCATCTGAAATCAATTCATATAAATGGATTCAAAGTATGGGATGAAAGAAGGAACGTTATATACACAAAAGCAACATGACGACATTAGGAATAACGACATCTTTCTTAATTAAAAGGCTCGCTGAAAGTAATGTAAGTCTTGAAGTGACTCCATTTTTGGAAGCAGCCCTCCCGCCTTCTAAATGCGGCTCTCAACGTAAAAAAGATCTCTTCAGATATATTTACGGAGATAATCGTCATCCAAATCTCCAATTCTCAACTGAGGAAAGACGGGAGCAGGGGTCAGACATTCAAATAAAACATTCCTAAAACACTTGGCCCAAGTTGTAAAATATAAATAAAATAAAAATAATGAGATTAGGGATGGGGTGTAAAGAGGGGCGATCTGATGGGAGGATCACTCCAAAGCGAAGGGTAATCTGCCCATAACGACCAAATAATCCTCCCTAAAAAGGGCGGCCCTTAAACAGTAATATTAAAGGGTTGTAAACATCCACTGACAATAATGCAAACGCTTTACAAAGCTCTGATGGGAACAAAAAAGAGCCGTCCTTTGTGTAAAGTGGTTAGGATGTTTAAAGAAACCAGAGCGACGGAATAATTTTATGGACTCTCCGTCCGCCCTAAGGGCATCCCGCCGGAAGTTCGACTTTTGTACGCAGTCGTCCTTGCACGGTCGATGAAACAAACGATTTATTAACGGGAAAACGCTTCCGGCGACGTTCAAAAGTGTTCGCATTGAGAATTAATGGTCGATTGGCAGGCGGGAAGAAGGTAATCCCATAGGGCAGGCAACAGGATTAAGGGTGAGCTCCGCAAAAATAAGTGAGATTGCGCAATGAGGCGGATAAAAGATGATGATTTTCACATCCAAAACAGCTAATTAATACTGGGTGGCCACTCAAAATTCCCCTCCTTTTGGTCAATGTCTCTCTCAATCAATGCTGAATTAATCCTTCCAAAATTTTGGAGTATTAAAATTGAGACCCGCCATTTTTACATTGCACAATTTGAAGACTTTAAGGTGATTTACAGTAATCTCCGACATTTTGGAAAAACAAATTGTTACCGAATCCCGTTAAACAAATAAGTTTTGGATTGCTTAGATGTTGCAAATGGTCACGATCCGCAATTTTTCAGGAATTTACCTCTCTATTTCCGGCAAAAAAAGCAAAAGGTAAGGTCCGAGGAAGGCAACTGAAAATCATTCCAAAAATTGTCCAAGTTTCACAGGTTTCGGGGACAAATTTTTTTTCAAAAATTTCGGAAGCCACTGTAAGGTGCATCGTTGATCTTAAATCTACAAATTTGGTAACGCAAGAATGGCAGGTCTCAACTTTAAAGTTCCAAAATTTTGGAAGAGTTTATTCAGTAATGACTGAGCCATTGACTAAAACAGGAAGGAGGTTGCGAGTGGCCCTGTATTAAATTTGAGGTTCCACTGCATCTCGTTTTTCGTAAAAAAATCTTAAATCTAAGCTTTTGTTTAAAAAGTTTGAATCAAAATATCCTCCACACTCTTAATGACTCTTTTTTTCTGTATTTGCCCTGAGGCAGGAGTCAATAGTTGGGCGCGAAACCCCTTGTGTGGATGAAGATGAACAACTTGATCATCAAATGGCATAAATAAGGTGCGAGAAGTGTTTGGAGGGGCTCCAGTTTAAAGAGGAGAAGGGGGGGGGAGGTCAGTTGTCTGGGCGAAGAGTAATTTAAAGCCCCAACGAAACGTCATCGGCTTCTTTCTGTTGCACTTTAAAGTTATAAATTAATTGTCTTTGTGGCATTTCCAATCGCTCGGACAGCCGGATCAAATTGAGACCCGGTTTGAAACATTAAACGCTAATTGGCCCGGGGGCACCGAAAAGTACGTGAGGTTACGGACAGCATCCGGAAAGGATTTGGAAAAGTGATGAGTTAACATAGCGCCTGACAACAGAATGGTTTCAGCTAGTTTGGGAAAGACGGCCAGAGGCGATAAGTCGATCAAATCGATTTTCAGAATGACTAATAAGTGGGAACAATATTAATAACAATAGGGGATTCGATTAATGAACGTAACAAAAACAGTATCCGCGATTATAAAATTGAACCAAAAAAAAGAACGGAACGTCGGATGGAGTCGAGAGTGTGAAATTCCTTTCTTTTCTTTCCTGATTCCAGTTTCCGATGGATGAGCGCGACAAAAGATCGACGGCTAAAGGAGTAATCTGACTCAAAAAAAGAGCTAGATCCCAGTTCAGTGAAGCACACAATAAACATAACTTTTAATTCATACCCTAGAATCAACAAAAACTTATATTTGGGCAAACGCCAATGACACAAAAGCACCTCCAAATCCAAAAGAATTCTTGACTACGACTCTTCGACTGCATTTAGGCCAATCTCTCCAATCCCCTTGAACCAAATCAATGTCTTCTTCAATATCGGTGCTTTGGAGATTCAAAGTGGGAGGGATCTTCCCGTTGCATAATGCCGTAATAGAAGCAATAGTTTCGATTGATCCGGCAGCAGAAACACAATGTCCAAGATGACCTTTCAGGGATGATAAGGCCACATTTGAACCGAAGAGACGAGCAATGGAGATGGCCTCGGCTTTGTCACCAACTTTGGTTGAGGTGGCATGTGCATTCACATATTGAACATCATCGGGGGATAGTCCAGAATCGGTGAGACATCTCCTAATACTCCATTCGGAAGCCAATCCATCTGGATGTGGAGAAGTTAGATGATATGCATCGTTGGAAATACCTTAAACCACTGATATAATCGCACTAGAAATTCTTACCGTAACCCAATATTTCAGCGTAAATTTTGGCACCCCTTGCTTTGGCATCGTCCAATCGTTCCAATACAACAATCCCTGCGCCTTCGGATAAAAGAAACCCATTTCGATTGGTATCAAAAGGTCTCGATACTGAGTCTATATCAAATAAAAATTAGATGTCGATACATATATGACACGTTACTTATAAATTCCATCCCAACCCCCCGGATTTAGCCCAAAGTTAAAAGTTGTGCAATCTTACACAACGTTGCGCAATTTCTCTCTTTGAAAAAATTTCTGCCTTTCTGTCGACTCCTCCTCCCCTCCCTTTTTTTTGTAAACTTTTTACTTTGGACTAACGTGGTTGGGATGGACTGGTTTTTGGCTAGCGAAACGAAAAAAAAACTTTTTGGCTGTCATGCCAGCTTTGGCCAACTAGTCAAATAATTTTGCAATATTAGTTATAAATATTGGTCCGATACCCGATCTGACCCAAACGAAATGGCGTCACGACACTTGCGGGCAGACGACACCTGCGGGAAACAGGAAGTAAGAAACACCCTGATTATGTTGGAATTTTTGGAAATTAGCCGACGTTTACAGGCAGCCTTTTTTCGCTCATATGCAAGCTAGAAGACGGCCAGTAGGTGAGAAACAGTGGCACTTCGTCAGGTTAATGCTGCCACCATACCGAACGAATGTGCCACGATGAACACGCGATCGGTTATCCAGGCTCACCTACCGCGGAAAAAACATAGGGAACTTGTTTCCCCGGTTAAGATGATTTCCAAAATTTCCAACAGAATTAACGTGTTTCTTTCCTTCTGTTGCCCGCAAGTGTGCGCCCGTCAATGGAATCTGTCCCAAATGAAGGTGGCCTAAAATTGCCTTAAAAATTTTTTGTAAAAAAATTTGTTTGTAGGTAAATACAAGGGCGTAGGGTGAGGGTAATCCCCCCCCCGGCCGGTCAGCGAACAAATGAAAAGGGGGCAGGAAGCCGTAAGAATGTTCTATATCAGCAAATATATAGGCAGAAAAATAAGTAAAAAATTATTTCTGAAGTCCTTACAATGTGTGTCATCTAAAGTGTCTGTTTTTGAAGCCAATGCCCTCATTCTCTGAAATCCCACCACCGATATTTGATTGAGGCAACTCTCAACGGATCCTGCGACGGCTCTTCTAACTCTTCCTGCCTGAATCTGAGCAAAAGACTCGGCTATACAGGTAAGTCCGGTGGCACAGGCTGTGGTCGATGAGCTGTTCCCGCCTTTAAATCCATACCTAAACAAGATTTTAGTTCAGGATGACCGCTTGCTTTAATGCCACATAACCTCCGGGGATATTGGTCAAGATCTTAGGTACGAAGAATGGTCCCACCTGTCGTGACTTCCCGTTCTCTATTAACGTTCCTGTCTTATGAATCTCTTCCAAATCGGCAATTCCCATTCCTAAACAAAAGCAAATAAGAGATCAGCAACATAATTAAATACATGCCTATATTCACAGCTGTGTCTCGATGAAATTCTCTGTCAACTTGATGAAGATCGGCGTTCTGGAGAGCTTCCTCGACACCTTTTAGGGTTAACAATGTTGGGATAGACATCTCCCTCTGGTCCCGCACAGTAAATTCGTTTACATTAAAATTCCCTTCGTCCTCCCCTCGAGGCACTGAACCGACGACCACTCCCAATGTCTGATCGTACTTCAGACCCGATTTATTTTGCCTTATACCATCCCACAACCGCCTTACCCCGACTCCATACGGTGAAACCGTACCAAGGCCCGTTACAACTACTCGCTGACTCATCTACATCAATAAATTGTATGTCATCACATAATGTTTCAATACTCTCCGACAAAACACTTGAAACAAAGTCATCCAAAACTATTCATAAAAGTTTAATTCAAGTCGATCAACAATGAAAACAGACTTCCGGCCTGAAACTGTTCAATTCCCGCAGATCTGCTTTAACTTTTTGGCCAACCCAATAAAAGCTTTGGCCACAGCCGAGTCTGGGTATTTCTCCAAGAAATCCTCCCCAACATCCAGGGTCGAGGCCAGTCTAGGATCTTGCGGGAGTTTGGCCAAGAGTTCCAGATCCAATTCCTTAGCCATTTGTTGAGCACCACCGCTTGTTGGCGGAAAGAGAGCGGTCTCATGTTGGCAGCAAGGACATACAAACGAACTCATGTTCTCCACTACACCGAGGACAGGAAGTTTGGTTTTCTGGCAGAAATTTATCTAAATATACATATCAATACCGTAACTAATTAGATTATTTATTCATACCAATTCATAGTACTTACTTCCTTTCGAACATCTAAAAGAGACACTTCCTGAGGAGTTGTAACCACTAAGGCGCCATTTACAGTCGACGCTTCCAGCAACAACTGAACAATAGAAATGTGTTCGTCAGAAGTTCCCGGCGGTGTGTCAATGAGGAGATAGTCGAGCTGTCCCCAATCAACGTCTTTGAGGAACTTCTTGATCATTGCATTCTTACGTGGACCCCTCCAAACGACGGCATTGGATCGACTCTCAAGAAGAAAAGCTATCGACATTATCACCAAATTGTCTTTTACAGACACGGGAGACCAACCGGAGGCGCTATCATGTACGGTTTCGTCCTCGACATTAAAGAGACGGGCCTGGGAAGGGCCACAAATATCCACATCCAGAACTCCAACTTGGACGTTAGGATCTGCAGCAAGAGCCAATGCCAAATTAGAGGTAACCGAACTTTTCCCAACACCTCCTTTTCCAGAGAGGATCAATATCTAAAATGTGTACCAAAAAGCCTTGAGGAAACTATTCACGGCAACGGCCCATTACGGGCAGGTACCATAATGCGCAGATTTCTGAAGTCCTTTAAAATATCCTCAACACCCCTGTAGTTTTGTAAAAACTGTATTTTCTGTTAAAAAGTAATTTTTAAAATTTTTTATAGAAATACTCGATTATGGGGGGATTTTAAATGGTGCTGATTTCATAAATGACATCCATTTTTATGATTTTTATGTACTTTTTATGATGTACTTTTTTCTTAAGTAGTAGTATAGGGCGGGCCACTCGAAATCATCACAATGTTGTTGAGGATATTTGCAAGGATTTCAGAAATCGGCCCATAATGGACATGCTATTCACTAGTGAATTTTTGGAAATAAGTTACCTTGTTCTTAACTTCTGAAAGTCTCTGTCGAATGAACTCAACATCTGGATCTACTGGTTTCTCCCCTGAAGCGCAAAACTTCTGATTGGGACATCCAGCACAAGCTCCGACTTTCCCTGCATTCTGACTCTCCGTCCCAGGACAGCTCTCGTTTGCATTCTCTGGAACGGTTGACATCTTAAAAGTAAAGATAAAAATCACGACAAAGAGAAATATTTAACGGTAAACAAAACCTTAATCAATAATTTTCACATTTCACAAGCACTATTTATTTGGATTTGATATTTATAAGTGATAATCTGAAGAACTCGTACAGCCGTTGAGATTTGGTAGGGCCGAGTCCGGGACAGAGATTTATCTGATCTACCGAACACTTGGAGATCGTCTGGATGGAACCGAAGGAACCCAGGAGTCGTTTTGCATCGGACACAGTAATTCCTTTGATGGAACTTAGGAATTTAACAGCCGATTCGTAATTCTAAAGCAATAACGGCAGAAAAAAGGCCATAAATGCCTTAAAACTGACATAAATTTACCTGTCTGTGCTTCTCCTTCACGGTCAAAGGTTTTCCGTCATTCTTCCGTTTGAGTTTATATTCATTAATGGTTCTGATTGTGTCTGCGGGATTCCTCCTCTCGCTCAGCTTTAGGTTCTCTATATATTCTCCGGCTTCTTCTACCGACTGAGCAACGACCATTGTCCAATGGGATCGATAACATAATATGTTGAGATCTTTCAGCAGATACGATGGATCTTCAACATTATTCAACACAAGTAGAATCTACAACTTATGAGGTAAATATATGAAGAAAACTTACCTTTAAGTCATATACGGTGAGATCATTGAGCCTAGTTTCGAGATAAGATGGATGTAATTTATGCCATTTCAGAGTCAGATACAGTATCCCACACATCCCGCACAAATAATCCGGCCGAATCTCACTAGACCATTCATAAGGAACTGCGCGAACGTATTTTAAGACAGGATTACCTTGCTGTTTTCTATTTACAATTAATTTTGAAGAAGTCAGTCCAGTTACAGTAGGGATGTGTGAAGGAATCGATGGCTTAGACGAAGTGGAAGCCTCCATCTTTACAAAATCATAATGAAGACAAGCTATAGGCACAGTACAAAGAAAGAATACTTTCTGAAAAAATCCACAGGAATCCACAGATAAATCTATTTATTCGTACATGTAATTTAAATTGAGTGAAATTAGACAGCTCCAAACAATCTCTCCCATTCTTTGTACTTCTTGATAGTATCCGGACTACAAGACGACTTTACCCGCTTCATAGCGCTGTTAAAATGGGACATTTTAATTGGCTTTTCCTCCAAAAAACTGGCAGATAACTGTTCTCCTGCAGCTTTATAATCCTCAAGGTTATCCAGACATTCCCTCATCGGTTGGAGAGCAGCATCTCGGCAAAGATTGGTAATATCAGCTCCAGAATACCCTTCAGTCTTCGCTGCCAACTCATCCAATTTCACATCTTCCCCCAATTTGACATTGCACAGACAATTCTTCAAAAGTATTAATCGAGTAGCCTTATCTGGTAATCCAACATATATCCTCTTCTCCAGTCGTCTTCTGAAAGCCTCATCTAATTCCCACGGACAATTAGTTGCAGCCAACAAAAGCACTGAACGATCATCTTCGTCACCCATACCTAAGTAATAAATAAATTCAATTGATTTGGCCCGAAGAAGGCACCTAACGAAGAGGGCATCTAGGCGCAGAGGGCACCAAGGCCGTTTTGTTAAGAATTATTTTTTTGGTTTGCCAAAAAAAATGACATGGTAAGATGGGATCAAAACGAATTTTTTAAATTATAATATAAATAAAACGGGACCCGAAGGTGCGTTTTTTAACAAAGAAATTTTGGCTATACCTCAAAAAAATCAATGTTGAAGATAAATTATAAAGTTTTCTTTTGGTAGCAATTTTGTTCAAAATCCGTCTTGGCCTCCCCTTGCCATATCTTTTTTCCTCAACGTTCACTCTTCCCCAGATGCTCTCTTCGGATACAACCAATTTAATTGACAACAACTTACCATCGATTTGAACGAGAAGCTCTCCCTTCATACGTTTGGAGGCTTCGTGTTCACTATCGGAACCTCTTTTTGAACAAAGCGTGTCCAATTCATCGATGAAAATTGTTGAGGGAGCATGGAAACGAGCCTAATGATATCGTATCAATCTGCATTATAAGGAAACATGCCCGTACGAGGTGAGCCCTTACGCGGCTGAACATACGGGGAAAAGAATACGGCGAAAATTACTGTGATTTTTGGCGTTTGTGACGTTTTTGTCCTCACTTTTATACACTTCCGGAATAACGGAATAGTGAAACTTCTTTCCCGAACCGGAAAAAAGACAAAATAAGCTTAGCAGTATCATCTGAAGAAATTTACTGCTCTTAATTTCGAAAATGTTATCCATTTTTTGATTTTTACATTTTTCTTTTACGGAGTAGAGTAAAAATGGGACTTTTTGAATTTTTTCCTATAAGTTAAAAAAGCGGAACCCACTTTGCTTTTCTTATAAAATCTGTTATTTACTCATATTTACAAATAAGAAATCCGAAAAGAAAACTTTTGAGAAAATTCTACTTTTTGGAGAGATACTTGTGAAAAATGGTATTGCAACTATGGATGGAAAAAAGTAAGGCGCATTCAGTCTGCTTTTTTCTTTTAAAATTCTCGAGCCAACGTGGAAGAGCAGGCAGCCCCAGGAGATAAGCACGATCAACGAAGAGCGATGCGCAATGTGCCCAGCCACAATCGACTTGGGGAAAAAATCGGTCTGAAGACAAGAACGTTCAAAGGACAAACCCGTCTTTAGTTTCAAAACCGGCCTGGGGACAAAAACGGTCACAATTATTTTCGGATTCAGCGTGCGGAACTACCTTCTTTTCAACCATTTCTAGTATTTTATAAGATATTTTTATAATTATTTATTCCCCCGGGACCCGGAACCCCGGTATTTAGCTTTTCCCGTAGGCGCCCCGACTCCGTACGTTCTAACCCGTAAAGGCTACTTCGTACGTTCTGACTCGTAAAAGCCCAACCCATACGTATAGTCACCCATTAGTACACATACCATCTCAAATAGCAATCGTACAAGTTTCTCGCCATCTCCGCGCCATTTTGACGCGAAAGTAGAAGCCGACACGGCAAAGAAAGTGGATTTACATTCGGTGGCCACAGCTTTTGCCAACATAGTCTTTCCTGTTCCCGGAGGTCCAAACAGACAAACTCCTTTCCATGGACGGCGGATTCCCTAAAACATCAAATAAATAATTGTATGTATTTACCTTGAAGTATGTAGGAAATATCTGAGGCAATAAAGCGGCTTCCGTTAGTGTTTTCTTCGTGTTTTCGAGACCGGAGATATCATTCCAAGTAACATTCGGATTTCTTTGGATAACACTTCTCTCAACCAACTGTACCAACTCTCGATCGTACATGCTAGAATCGAATACTTTCTCTCCATTCTCTACATCGCTATCCTTATTCTCGGTAAGCACAGAATTGTAGGATACATCAGCCAACCGAGGTTGGGAGTTTATTCGTCGAATACCCGCCTTTGGAGTGTCGTTGATAGATTTTGGAGCGGATGAAGTGGACCCATAGGTTTTTCGAGGGGCAGACCTTGTACCGGTTGCTTTCTTTTGTGTTGGAACTGGAGGTTTAGTAATGCGGGACATCGTTATCTTGTTCGGCTTTGGTGTCGCCCACACCATAGGATCTGAAGGGGTTTCTGGAGTCTGGGGCAACATAGGAATGTTCTTAGATTCATTAATCAGCATTTGAAGTGTTTCATATTCCTTTTCCACTATCCGGACTAGCTAAAAACAAAACTCAGCAATATCACAAATGCTAGACCTACTTCAATCAACTGTTTAGTTCTTTCTCCATCTGAGTCCTGCTTTAACTCTTCTTTCAAGGCAATTAAAGATGTCTTGTAGGCATTGAAAGCCAACTGATACCGTCCGACCTCTACGTGTTGACGAGCTGTGTCCAGTTGTTCCATTTGGGATCAGTACAAATAATGCCCGTCTTCAAGAAAAGAAGAGTGGATGCACGCAACCACCCTGGAAAATTTTATATAAAAATTTCCAATATTATTTCCGTGTCCTCCGACGATACTATCGGTGACATTTCGTCACATTCCTGTGGCGTTTGCGGCTTCATGGAAACTCGACAGGCACGGCTTGCCCGAATAGACTAAAATCGGAGAAAAAATGACTTACCTTTCCGGCAGCGGACTTTCCGGACAGCGGACCTTTTGGTTTAGCGGACCTTCCGTCCTTCGTGCAAAAAACGCGGTGGCCACCCTTGGGCCTAGCCAACTTTTCATAGTATAAAATGGCCTCCGCAGGTCGCGCCCCTTTCATTTTCCAAAGGCTTATTTTTTTGGGGTGGTTGTCAATCTGCGGAACGTTTACCCTTTTTTTGTTCTGTTGGACAAATGGAGACAATCTTGTCATCAACTGTCTTTGCTGCCATCGATCCACCAAAGTTGAATATTAGTGCTCCAAGATGGGCAAAGGTCGGTATAACAACAAGTTTTGAATTATCCTTGTTATAGCTGCCCTCGGCCAACCAGACGTTGTTCGTCAGTATTGTGGTGTATTTTTTAGTTACAGCGGGTATTGTGTATGACATTATCAACGAGCCGCCGAGTATCGGTAAGGTTATCTATTAAGTGGATTGACTTTGTTTTAGGGACTACCGTCGATGAAAGAGGAATACAAAGACCTCAAGCTATCATGCCGTACCGAATCAATGGACAGTATATCATGGAAGGGCTTGTGGCGAGCTTTATGTTTAGTCTGACGGGTATGTTCGGTTTTTTATACTATGAGAAATTATTCACATTTACTTTTAAGTCTCTTTTTAGCAATTGGTTTCATTGTGCTTGACAAAGCGAACAGCTCTCAGATGGGTAAGAAGAACAGACTGATTATGCTGGGTGTTGGAATAGGTCTGGTTGCCGTGGGATATTCTGTGACACGTCTTTTCATGAAGATCAAGATGCCAAGCTACCTATACTAGGTCTATTAATCTTCTAATTTAATGTTCGCATTGTTTTTTTCTGATTTACCTTATTAAGTAAACTAATATTTATTTTTCTTTAGCAGGGGCACCGGAAACAGATATATAAATAGTATGTTGTCGTATATATTGGAAAATCCCTCTTCTTGACTTGCTGTTTGCTTTCATGGGGAAGTTTGGTCGATTTCATCGGAAGAGAAAGGAGTTTCTCACCACGCTATCGGCATTTTACTCCTTGTGACCTTTCAGAGTAAAGAATGGGGCGGCCTCAGAATATTCTCCAGTAATTTGCCAAGTCTATATTTTTAATTGCAATTTCTTTAAGGTTTTCCTAAAACAAACAAATTGTTGAAGTACGATATGCAATCGGCTTTCGGGATTATCATGTGACGTTCGTTCTATTTTAGGGATTAATTCTCTTAAATATCCGAAAAGATTTCCCGAATTGCATTAAATCACGTCGAGGGATGGCAATTCAGGCCAAGAAGTCCAAGCTCATCATCACATTGGTTATTATGGTGGAGTCAATCCTGTTAATAACGTGGCTAATTAAAGGTCGGTTAACTGTGATATGCGTACTGTATAAGGACAAATTCTTTATAACAATTACAATCGTTTAGAATATTACGAGTTCGATTATACGTGTTTCTTATCTCAGATACAGACCCGGGATAGCTTTGGTGTGTCAACGATAATCGTTGATGACGTTCCGCGGTAATGAAATATAATAGTAATCAGAAATTTTCTATAGTTTTAGTCCCAGAATGAACAGAAGAGAAATCTTCAAGTACCCAAATATGGAGATTGATGTGAAAATGGAGACTTTGTTAGGAATCGATAACGTTATCGAGATCAAAACCAAAACTACAAGAAACAAATATACCCTAAACCAAAGAAAACGGCGCAAGAAAAGACCTGGCAGCAGAGGACTACCAGCAACTACCGCGTCAATAAAACCTTTGACAATCCTGGGCTATGAAAGGGAAGAAACAAATATTGAATCGACTACAGAACCCGCTGCGATAGTAACTTTGAATAATTGTAGCGATTGCAATGTAGGCAACTCCCAATGAAGCAATACTTTTCAGACGAATTACACAATGTCTACGTCAGACATGTCTCCAATCTCGTTACCCAAAGATAAAAAGGATTCGTTCCCAATACAATTAGAATATTTTGCTCAGAACATGATTTGTTTTGGAAGGACTTTGCTCGATTCCTGGTCATTACTCCAAATTTTATCGACCAGTTTAATGTTATTTGGAATCTGGAGAAACATTTTATACCTGCTGACACCATTTCTTGTCCTGAAGGTGCTATTCCTGGTAGTTAGTTTTATTTATGGGTAAGAACGCATAATAATGACTTATTATTTAGGGTTACCTTGACAATATTCTCGTTGATTCTTTTTGTGTTGATCAAAGAAATGAAATGGGGAACGCTTGTCAATTGGGTATCCTTCGCACTGGTTATGGACATCTTGTTTATCGTTGTATCTTTTAACTTTTTGTTAATTCTTCAGTGTTGTGACATGATATTTTCGATGCCGCAGCGGAAGCCTATTCTCTCCGATTCTGGTACTTTTCATGTAATCGAAGACATATAAATTATAATTATACGAGTATGTAATAAATGTTCGTATTTCACAAAGTTTTGCATTATTCGGGCAAACGTGCAAAAATAAAAAAAATACGCAAATTTATGAATATATTCCAGCGTGTGCACCAATAGCCTATTGGAATCGCAAGAGATTCTACTGTCATAACTTGCAATGAAAATGAGCGGAATCTATTGAAAATTTAAAATTTTGCAAATTTGTGAATTTTTTTGATGCCTTCCGGATATTCCCGAACCTTTCCATAGCCTACAGAAATACATTTCTTGACACTAGGGAAGATTTTGGTCAAGACGCTATGTTTCTAAGCTGTTTGAATTTTCGTGTAGCCAGTTGTTAGGGCGGCTCTTGGAAAGATTGTCGTTTTGACAAGAAGGAACAATTTATTTTCCAGAAATTTTAATTTCTCCGGCATTCCAAAAAAGGTCAATTTGACGATAAAAATGACAAACTCAATTTGACATGACGAAAATTTGACAATGTGACTGCCATTTTTGTTGAAGACCTAACAACTCTATCGAGTACAGGGGTGGTCAGCGGACCCTATTTTTCCGATTTTCGGCCCGCGGCCCGGCCCGTCTAATCACCGGCCCGGCCCGGCCCGTCTAGTCTTTTTCCAGGCCCGGCCCGGCCCGGCCCGTGACGGGCCTGGCCCGGCCCGGCCCGGCCCGTGCAGGCCCGTCTATAGAGGGTTCTGCGAACTGCGCCCAGGCTCGGGATCTAAACTGAGGCAAAAAAGGCGTTGATCTAGCTAGTAAAGGATCAATGTGATAGTTTTGTGGTTCTATAATGGAACTATAGACTTGTAAACGTGTTAGAACTTGAGAAACAGCAACTATAACAACATCAATTAATTTTCCCGGCGCGAAAACAATGAATGCCAACGGTTTGGCATTGTATTTTAGACGGGCCGGGCCGGGCCGGAAAAACCCCAGGCCCGCGGCCCGGCCCGGCCCGGCCCGTGACGGGCCCGGCCCGTTTGTCAATTTCCATTTTCGAGGCCGGCCGGCCCGTTCGGGCCGGGCCGGGCCGGCCCGGGCCGGGCCGGCCCGGCCCGCCGACCACCCCTGATCGAGTACTGTAAGAGAAAGAGATGTCTCATGAAAATTTGTGTCAACTCTTCCTCTTGCAATTTTTATCGAAATTATTGCCGGGTGCACCCGCGGGTGTGCGTTTTTCTGATCGTCGAGAGACCTTTTGTGAGTACCAAGAAGTTGTTCCTTGGAGACGTTAATCAACTTGTGGAAAATGGATGAGTCTGATCCGCGGTATAAACGGGGGTAGAGGCAGGCAATAAACTTTTACGTCCGGAGAGAGCGGTTCTATTCCACTACCTCACTTCTTAAACAAAAGAACACATTTTAAAGTTAAAAGTATAGTTCAATCAATATAGATGATAGAACAAGGTAAGTTCAGTATTAGAGTTTAATAGAAGTGTTTTAGTAAATAATACGTCCCGTAGCCAGGACCTAATTTTAGGGGATAACGGCTGTTTGTTAGGTTCTATAAACGATAGTGTTAATTCTACTGCTGACAGTAAGTTTTAAAAGTTATATTACTTTCGATTTAGAAGAGAGACATCTCGGTCGGATCCTTTTGAGTATTCCTGAGAGTTGCTGTTCAAAACAAAAAGCAAGTTCTCCTTTTTATTATTTTGGTGGATTCCCATGGTAGGTAACGGATGCTTATAATAAAGCATAACTTTAAGGCGTTTGTCGGCCAAGTTGGAGTGTTCAGCGCGAACCAGCAACACCAATCATTTCAGCGTGTATGTGGATTGTAATCCGGAAAGTCAGTCTACTCTATGGTCATGTGATGCAGTCATAGACATACGATTGCTTTCCAAGAAAGCGGACACAAATTGTTATACAAAGAAGGTGAGTCCATGATTTGAGGATAGACTCTTTCTAGTTTACAAACAAATTTAGTTTGAATTCGAATAATTGGGGATTCCCGGCGTTCTTGGAATGGAATACAGTCAGAGATCCGAAGAATGGTTTTATACAGGATGGAGTTATCGAGTTGGAAGCTCTTATAGACATTAGAAATTGTATGGGGGTTCGGGAATTTCCGGAATTCGATTTTACATCATCCACCCATTTGACTAACATGGTGTTATTGGTTGAAGGCCGGCCTTTGTTCGTAAATAAAGATGTAAGCGCGTTTTTGATTAATGAAGCTTTTCAGTATCTATCGTTATACTCCCCAGTGTTTGACTCGTTGTTCAACCAAAATTTTTTGGAGAAGAATCAAGAAAAGATTGAACTTCATGACCTAAAGTATGATGAATTCAAGGAACTGCTTGAAGTGGTCTATCCGTCACACAAGAAGTTGAATGCAGAGAACATAGAATACATTTTGATACTGGCTGACCGTTTCCAGATCGATTATGTCATCAGAAAATGTGAAAAGTTTTTAATCAAGACTACGGAAATTTCAGCAGAGTTGAAACTTGTCTATGCAGATCGGTACGGCTTCCCACAGTTACAGGTATATGTTTGTTCAAATTTTTAAGATTTTACTTCTATTTTTAAACCAATATTTTTTTAGCATCATTGCATGTCCGAGTTTAAAACCACCGACGAGATGAAACGTTTAAAGAAATCGGAAGAATATCGGTCGCTCAGCGATAAAACGAAGGCGGCTTTGCTTGAGAAAATGTTCAAATTATTGTAAATAAACATACCCATTCGATTATAGACTTACGATCCAATAGGTAGTGCACTACAATATATTTTTGAGAATTAAATTTGATGGCATTGATGTTCCGTTTCAGAAAATGTTGAAACCCCTGTTCGGTGTTTTGTCTTACTGTTATTTCCAAGTGGTCCATCTCCTTTTTTGGTTGTATAATTTTTTGTTTAAACCGAGAAGAACCATCCCCCGGCCAGCTCCAGACGACATTGAACAACTTCTTCTGATCTCTGCTTCCCAGGCCGCCGACATGATAAGGAAAAAAGAGGCAAGAAGGTTTTTCTGAGTTACGGTAGTTTTTAGCTCTCGTCATACCAGTTGATAGAAGTATACATTCGACGGATCCAAGCCATAAATCCTCTTCTCAATGTGGTTGTTCAAGACAACTTCAATGAAGCCCTAAAGGAAGCACAGCAAGTGGATGAATGGTTGGATACGATTGATTCGAATTCGGATGAATACAAGGTTCAGTTTGGGTAGATAGATGTGAACAGGTTGTTTAGAACTTGGCGTCAACGAAGCCTTTGCTTGGGGTCCCGTTTACTCTTAAGGACAGTATGTATGTACAAGGACTGGTGATTACTGCCGGAATCCCCGCCTTGGCAGACTCTCCTCCGTGCGAGGAAGATGCCGCCATAGTTTCCATTTTGAGAGAGGCTGGAGCCATTCCTTTAGCGGTCACGAATGTCCCAGAAGCGTGTCTTTGGTGGCAATGTAATAATGGGATCTATGGCCAAACCAACAGTCCTTACGACCTGAGAAGAGGAGTCGGCGGAAGCTCTGGAGGAGAGGGATGTCTGATCGGAGCTGCCGGATCCGTAGTCGGAATTGGTTCGGATATTGGAGGCTCTGTACGGATCCCAGCGTTCTTTAACGGAGTTTTCGGGCTCAAACCCAGCTCCGGTTTTATTCCAACGAGCGGTCACATTCCACGTGCCACAACCGAGAACCGCGTTAACATGTTTTCAATTGGTCCCCTTTGTCGGTATGCACGCGATCTATCTTTGATGTTCAAGGTAATTTATCAGGTACATTTGAAAAAATTATTAGATTATGGTCGGCCCCGAAATCAGTGCACGTCTCCAATTGGATCGTCCTGTACCACTGGCAAGGACTCGCGTCTTTTTTATGAAAGATCTTGATTCCTTGATTACTTCTCCTATTCATCCTGATTGTTCACGTGCTGTGAAGAAGGCGGTAAAATATTTTGAGAAAAAATATGACCTTTCGGCTTACAATGTCGACTTCCCTATCGCCCATCATGCTATAGATCTGTGGATGACACGAATGCATGCTGACAACGAGAGATTTGCCGACGTCTTGGCTAACAAGGTGCCCACGACGGAATAGCTATTGAAATTATTCTAGGTTAATTCAGGCATGAATCCTCTGAAAGAGATGGTCCGTTATTTCCTTGGCCGATCAAAAAACACCTTTATTTCACTGGCCACGGCGTTTGTTGACGATCACCAGATGAAGTCGAAAGATCAACTAGACTTTGTGAGTTAAAAAAAACCCCCCTATTCACGAGGTGTTATTATGCGGATAAGAATTTAAGGTGAACAGCAAGAGAGATCAACTTCGAAGGGAAGTTGCGAGTCTGTTAGGGACTGATGGAATCCTGGTTTTCCCTGGATTCCCGCGCCCAGCTTACTTTCATAACGAGGCTGTGCTTTGTCCATTCGATTTTGCTTATACAGCTTTGTGGAGTGCCTTAGGACTTCCTGTTGTAGCTTGTCCGATGGGGCTAAACTCGAATGGATTGCCAGTTGGGGTTCAGGTGGTCGGAAGCAATGGGTCCGAGGCCCTCCTGATTGCAATTGCACAGGATTTAGAAGAAGGATTCGGCGGATGGAAAGCACCCGTCTTCGGGTAGGATGACCGACATTAACTTGTACGATAACTATATTACCAATAAATTATAATTTTAAAGAGTCTTTTGGATTTGAAAAACAAGTCTCACCTCCAGGCAGAGTATTTATGAGGAATTTTCGGCTGAGCTCTCAGTGGTGTGAGATAGAGAAACTCTTGGCCACCCCCTCGTCATCAGAGAAGGTTCGTCTCGATTGCTGCCCTGAGGGCCGATTGCGTTTCGAAGGGACGGCCAGGCATTCCAAAGGCCTTCAAGCAAAATGTGGGGTGGTTGGTGATACGGATTGAGGTGTTTGTGGGTATTCGTATTTTGCTTGTTTTAATGGTTTTAAAATCATATTGAAGTCAATGCAGACGCCCTGAGGAGTAGTATTGGTTAAAGGCCTAAACCCGTCTCCTCCCGAGTCCGGCCGGATCCTCGGCCGACCCGACTTGTACGGCCACGATTTCCGACGGCCCATGTCCCGCTGGGAGTTTCACGCACGCGACTCCAGAAATCCCAAAATCTTCGTTTCTTTGAATATGGGGAGTGTAGGTCGTGTCTCTGCTTTGTAACCCCGACCCCGCGCATTTTAACTCTGTGGATCAGTTTTTACATGCCTGGTTGAAAACCTGATTTCCTTCCCGCGTTGATTGTGAGATCATGCATAAAAATGACAGTGCCAGTAGATACTTTTAGGTGAGAAAATGGAGTCATTCTGACGTCTTTTTGGATTTTACGCATTCTAAATACACCTTCGATTAATTAAAGAGGTTAAATTTATTCGATTCCTCTCGGAAGTCGTGAGGAATGGGGTTCGGCCGGTGCTGAATGTGCCACAATTGTTTCGGCCGCCAAGCTGTTAAATTTATGAATGCCTGTGGCGCGCTTTTTACGGCTTGTTCACCTGAGTTTGACCTTGTTTGACCCTTTTTGACTTCAAATCTCTTGGGATTTAAGGCGGTTTTAAAGACAAATGGAACGATAAAATGGCTAGAAAGCGCTGGATTTACTGCCGTTAGTATTGTCTGATTCCAAAGCATCAATTCCTCGGTTCTTGAACTCTAAGAAAAGCCAATGGTCAAGCGATCAGGTTTGCAATATGTCCTGCAGTCACACACCAGTGCCCTTAATATATTTTGATCATTCCCTTGGTTAGCGCCAGAAAGGCGGCGCGATAAGAGCGAATCCAATTTTGCCAAAAGGTGTCTTCTTATCAGTGTCCAAACAATTTTACAAGCACTTCGAATGCTCCACTTCTCCTCATTTTTTTCTTTTTACGCCAAATATTTTACAAAGGTATTTGATGCTGTGTAACCAACCTGCTTATACCTGCTTAATCGTTTGTTTTATATTGTTTTTCAATGAGTTAACAATTTTGACAAAATGTGAAATTTTTAGACACTCCGTATTTACGAAGTTTGCCACAGCAACAAGAAAATTTAAATTTTGTTTTTATTGTCCCCAGATTGCCCATTTTTTAAGGTCCGGTTCGGATTTCATGACCAGGCTTGTTTGGCTTGATTTTTTTGAGCCGAGAAGGGGGGGGGGGGGAGGAACCCAGAGAATGCCATTAGAGCCTTAAACGAGATCCCTTCTCCTTCCTGACAGGCGAAAGAAGAGAAAGAAGTAAGGTAGACTGAGACAACTCAATGCGCCATCCATCATGCCGACGGGTTTGGCGTTAAAAATCAACAAAAAAGGCTCCAAGATTTGCCGCATTTTAAGGGGGTAAAATGCCGATAACTGAACAAATTTTCAGTTACGCAACAAAATTGTTTATGTCATCTTGGACACCACTTTTTAAGATAGCCTATACTGTTTTTCGGGCTGCGAACGACATCCCGAAAAGCCTATTGCACAGTGCAAAAATCAACAAGTCGCACAGTGCGCGGTGCACTTTCGTTTTCGCACAATGCATGTCACGAAAATCGCTCCAGCGACTTTGCGAATGACAGACTAGTTTAGTCATTACCATCCGTATAATCCACATGCTTGCATACCCATCAAATTATTGTTTTTGCTTTATGAATTAAAATGCAGGGAATTGCAAATGCGCGATTCGTTTCTAACGTTACAGTCTCTGTAATTACGTAGGCGAGTGATTTCTACATTAGAAGTTTCACAATTAAGGTACTGTTAAGAACTTCAGAATACAAAAAAAGGTAAAAGTCGGGCCAAGGAAGGAAGGAACGGATGAAGGACGCGGAACGATGCCGACCCCCAGCTAATCTGATTTCCCCCAAGTTTTCCTTGCTCTTGCCCGCTGAGTGACCACAAACACATTCTATTTTTGGGCTCAAAGAATCTCTGATTTGGTAAAAATACATATTGCCCCCCCCCTTCCGCTTTTAACCGCGCAAATCCCTCGAGGACCTTGGCCATCTTTACATACCAATAACTTTGTTTTCACTTCGTTGATTCCTCAGTATTATTCACTATCCCGTTTATTTTGCGTAACTCCGTATAACACGTCTTGAGGGTCAATAATAACATGCATTCCCATAATTCTTCAACCGCTGTAGCTTTCAAAGGCTTACGTAGGAATTCATGGCCGTATTCTTTCTCTTCGGTTAATTAGTGACACCTTCTGGACGTTGCTCTTTTTTGCATACATTCCGGACTGCCTGCTCCTCCTTTCCGCTCCAATTAACTCCTGAACCCCTTCAGGCATAAGAATAAAGACAACAGAATCTTAGTGTTTTAATCGGTATTCATTCCTTAAATCTGGAAATAACGTGGGAAGGTGATTTTTTTTACAAACAAAGATGTATTTTGTTGTGTATTAATTCACGGCGAGTACAACGAAAATTGGAAAAGGCCACCGAGTTCTGTTATTCCCTTTGTTTATATTTGTAGCCAAGTCAGTCAGCTTTTCTTTAAACAAGCATTATAATTCCTGTCCGTTTTTCATTATACATTTTTGGTTCGAAGAAGCGTGCTTTTACCATACCTCCTGCTTGTAGAAGAACGGCCCTGGGTGGAAGCGCTGAGACCGCGATAAAGGCTGGAGGGTCTGGGCCTTAAATTGATCGACTTCCTATTTCTCTATGGCATGCGTGGTTCGTTGCTGACCCCAGTTATTAATCCCACGAGTACGTACATCCACCAGCCACAGACCATCGACGGGTTTCGGCGAAGAGAAGACGTCTGCGTGTCGGCGCGGCGCCAGAGGCGGTAAGGGCGCGGGCGTGAATGGCGGCGAGGTGGAGGTGTCTGTGCCCCGCCCGATCCCCCCGTTCTCAGCCCTCGACCGGTTTGCCTGGCCATGCCCTTGGACTGTGGCCTGCTTTGTTTATTCACTGATCGTCGACGTTACATCGAAATACTCTGGAGGCATCGGTTACTCGTAACGGCCGATGAGCGTAAGGCCAAACGCCGCTTCATGAATCTGATGCGTGGCTTTGATACTGAAGATCTTGATGTGTTAAGGAAGGTAGATAAGTTCGTTATGTATATCGCTGCTTGCAGGCCGTGGAATCCCGTGGTCTGGACATAAAACAGTGTGCTCCGGGACCTCCAATGGACATCGTTGAAGATTCTGAGTCAGAGGATGAGGCCCTTCCGCTTCCGCCTTCTGTTGCCCGCAGGGCGTCCGTGGTGAGTTCCCGTTTGCGAAGATATTCGACCGTCCGAATGGACCATTTGGGCGGAACGACTATGGTCACGACAGTTGTACCCGTAAGTAATCATATATCGCGCATTCCAACACATCGACATCATCAAGCCAACCATGTATCTCCCCATCACAGGCAAGGATCTCAACGTCATTCTCACCGTTCTCCGCGATCAGGGTGCGTCTCGATGACATTACCAATAACAAATCATGACTTTTAGAAGAGCTCGGGAAGACCTTCTTCAGACGGCAATATCCCCTGAACCTGCTCCTTTGCAAGCTCCTACAAGCCAGCGACAAACACCTGCTGGTCCATCGATGGATATCAACAATATGAACTTGATCGGCAACACTGGCGAGTTTCAAGAACGCGGTCTCATTCCTCAAATTGACCGTCCCATGTCCATGCCATACCTATGCTGCAAGATGTGGCGATGGAAAGATCTCCAGGTAGATGCGGCACTTCATCGTCTTGATCCATTACCTTGGTGTAGATTCGGAAGAGTGACTATCAACAACGCTACTGTTTCTTGTTGCAATCCGTATCACTATGGACTATGGATCAGACGTAAGTTGTTTCGGCATCCATCCCTGTAATCCACAATCTTTAGCCGAGTTCTCATCAACCGCTTCCGAAGACAAAAGTATTTCGGGTATTGTTGCGAACGGCGGAGGACGGCTGGGTGAACGTTCCGGTATGTCTTCAGCAAGTAAATCTCATTGAAATTTTTTAAATCCTAATGATCATAACTGCAGAAACTGACACGGGATTCGGTGACGAAATGAGTGCTCAGGCAGCTCGGTCAATTGGCCACGTCCGGGCAGACTTCCAGATGAAAGGACAGAGTGATACTCCTCCACTTGAACCTCCTCCTCTTCCTCCAAGTGGATCTGCGAGTCCCGTCAACAATAACCTCTCCGATAATCCTATCTTATTAAATCATTTGACTAGTATACATTCCCAGGCGCTCGGTAGGTAGGCATTTGAAGCTCCGGATTTTTCCATTGCAGCGTGGGGTCGGATGGCCAGGTGGGAGAGAAAAGAGAGGATAGGTGATATGATCCCTTTGGTAGGCGATTTCGTGGCCGTGGGCCAATTAGCCGGCACCGTCTTCGATGGACAAGACGTAAAATGCAATTGGGATGTGGACAATCGCGCCTCTTTTGCACTTCTAAAACAGTCTGAAGTTGAAAACTTTGAAGATATCTGGTTATACAATAGGTGAGAAAAAAATATATTATTTTTACGACATTGTTTTAGTGGCGAAAGGCCAATCTTTATGTGTGTGTCCCAATCAATACAGAGCATGAAGTCAGCTGCAGAGACCATTCGCCGACTGTCACCTGGCTATTGCATTCGTGTCCATCGAAAGAACACTGAAACCCCGGAACAGGAACACGCACTTTTGTCAACTGAATCTCCGCCCATCGGCGTCTCCTTTTTGACTATCAGCATCGGAGTCGGATGGGGTATCAACTACCAGCGTTTGTATGTCTCCGATACGCCTTGCCGTTACGAGATCATCTTCAGCTAGGACCCGAGTAATAATAATATTGTCACTGATCTCATTTGGAGCCCCTCTTTTCCGATCTCTTCCGTCATCTTCTGTGTAATCAATTCCAGAACGTTCGCTTTGTCTTTTAAAGGGAAGTTTCAAGACGCAATTATTACTGCCATCTCTATTTGTAACTTAAGATTTTGATTATTCCCTCATGTCTACTTAAACCTATTTCTACCCGTTTTGTGAGCTATAAACACGACTAAGACCTCGTCCAAACTATGATAACGCGAGTAATTTACAACTTTTTATACATAACTATGAAATAGCATTTAAGTGTTGCGAAGATGACGGTTAAAGTCATTATACGCCGATTCAACTTCAAACACCATTTGACGAGCATCTTCCTCAGAAATTTCTTCACTGGCAGCCATCGATGAAAGTTTGTCATGCCTATTTCACATAATTAGTAAATACAAGGTCTTACAAAAAATATGCAGGAAGTCGGAATTTATAACTTCCGGCGGAGGCGGCGCAGAGATTTCGTTTTTGAAATATGTATTTTTAAGCGACATTAAAGTTGGTCTATGAAAAAACAAGATTTTAAAGTGCAAATTGAAGTCGCTACGACCTTCTGAAGTAAGGGCATTCCTACCCCGAAAACCAGTGTTTTTCGGTTGAAAATAATCGCGAAATTTCGGACTTTTTCGAGAAATGCCGGATTTTTTTTTTGGTTTTCAATACAGGTGATGTCAAAAACAGGGAAGAAAATTGCCAAAACGTTGAAAATTATGCAAACACCCGGGCTGCCTTTCTTTCTGACTTTTCGGCTAGCCATTTAAACAATCTGGCTGTCATTCCTACTCTCTGACACTCATTCCAAACCTGTTGGCAACCTTTTTTTGAGACTTCAAGCCATTCTGACACTTCGGCTAGCCGATCCATGTTCTCCGAAATCCTCAAATGAAGAAAAGTTTTGGCAATTTCCTTCCCTGTTTTCAACATCAACTATATTGAAAACCCCCAAAAAGTCCAAAATTTCTCGACCATTTTCGACCGAAAAACACTGGTTTCGTGGTAGAACGCCCCTGCTTCAGAAGGTCGTTGCGACCTCAATTTGCATTTTAAAATGTTGTTGTTTCATAGACCAAAATTAATGCCGCTTAAAAATACATATTCCAAAAACGAAGTCTCTGCGCTGCCCCCGCCGGAAGTTATAGCCTCCGACTTTCCTTCACGTTTTTTGTAAGACCCTGTAAGTAAAATGGGAAAAAACTATTAAAATAAAAAAATACCAATTCTTAATCTTCTGTTTGATTCCAATGTTGTCAGGAAGTGAACTCATCGTATTCAACGCATTGTAAAGGTCTGACAAAGTCGGATAGAGCTCATCAACAGTCCTCATGTTCAATTTGAGATGATCCATAAATGTAATAAATAACTCGACGATCTCAGCA
Source organism: Bursaphelenchus xylophilus (assembly GCA_904066235.2). Taxonomy (NCBI): domain Eukaryota; kingdom Metazoa; phylum Nematoda; class Chromadorea; order Rhabditida; family Aphelenchoididae; genus Bursaphelenchus; species Bursaphelenchus xylophilus. The sequence goes on from CAJFCV020000001.1 coordinate 8,086,416, forward strand.
ATATTCTTCAGGACATTTCCGCGGTCATCCTTCACAGTGATCGGCCGATCTTCACGGATTCTTTCAAGTGCAGCCGGACAGTTTATTCGATACTTTCTAACAAAATCCTCAACGCTCATCCCATGAAGAAGTCTGATTGTTACCTAAATTGAATTAAAAAATAATTATAAGAACACACCATAACTTACTTTATACTGTGTTAATAATTTTGAACACTCAGCTGTGTATTCATTGGGCAAAATATAATCGCGACTAAAGACCTTTTCCAGACATTCTAAGGCATTAAGAACGGCATATAACTCGCTCATATTATCCACATTCTCCCTTTCCGTATGATTCTCGTACAATCGAATTTCTTGTAGGGTTGTCATGAACCTAGAATTCATAATATTAGTACTTTGAAGTAAAGAAAAAAGAGAACATAAATTTTTATCAATTTAGCATTGATCCCTTAAAAAGAGAAATCCACCGCCTCAAACCACCGATTTAAAAAACGCTTACCTTGACTTCTGTTGTGAAAGTTGAGAGCGATAAATGCAGTGTGTGGCTTCGTGGAAATTGGACAGATTTTTTTCGCTGCGATCGTACGAAATGCCACTATTGAATCATCAAATAATTATTTTTTGCAGTGAAAAAAATCTGTCGAGTTTCACTCTGTCCAATTTCACCCTGTCCAGTTTCCACGCTCTGTCCAAATTATTTCTGTCCAATTTCACTCTGTCCAATTTCCACGAAGCCCAGTGTGTGACCATCATTCCCTCTTGATATTTTAGGTTTGTCCCACCACGACCAATCCTTTTTGTGCCAAAAAGTTTTGGCGTCGTGCAAAAATCGGAAAATTCGTTTTTATATTTTCTGTAAAATATCGACCATTTCAAGCCGGAGCAAGAAGACGAAAGCTCGAAAGTCGGTGTTGAACCTTCAAGTAAGAAAGTAAGTCGTTATGTTTGCTTTTTGTTCGATGTTTAGCTTTTTTGTTCGAACCTGGTGGAAAGGTCTGTCTAGTGCAATATAAACTCTAGATATGGGTAGAGGTGGCAATCGGGCCGGGGCTTTTTCAAAGCTGGTCAGGCCCGGCCCGATTGCCACCTCTAGATATGGGTCAATGTATAATGAACTTTTGTAAATTTCCATCAGAAATCCCGGGCCCATTAATTATCTGAGGTTACATCTCTGACGCTGGATGAAGCTGTAACTTTACTTTTTCGCAAAAAACAACCGTCACTGGCCGGGCCGCGGGCCTGGGGTTTTTTCCGGCCCGGCCCGTCTAAAATACAATGCCAAACCGTTGGCATTCATTGTTTTCGCGCCGGGAAAATTACAGGGTCTTACAAAAAACGTGAAGGAAAGTGGAAGGCTATAACTTCCGGCGGAGGCGGCGCAGAGACTTCGTATTTGAAATATGTATTTTTAGAAGGCATAAGTTTTTGACTGTGAAATAACAAGCTTTTAGAGTGCAAGCTGAGGTCGCTACGACCTTCTGAAGTAGAGGCATCTCTACCCCGAAAACCAGGGGCCTGTCCCACTAAGAAAGCGTAGCGCGAATCACGAATTGGAAGCGCGAAAAATCATGCAAAAGCGAGAGAGTCGAGAGAAAAAGCGGGCTCTCTCGGAAATCCGCGCTACGGTTTTTTTGTGCTAAATACCGAAATGTGTTTACTTTTTTGGCTGTAACTCCTTTCAATGACGTCCGATTTACATGATTTTAAAAATCATGAACAGAGGAGACCAACAGCTTCCAGAAAATGTAAATCTTGTTTGCTTTAACGCAGATTAAGGCTTCCCGCCTGGACGAATTACATTTTCCTCCTCAAGAATCACGATTACAAAATGTCGTATTTTCAAGTAAAACTTATCCTTAAACTACTCATCATAACCCCCAACGTTCATATTGTCATTTATCAGCCCAAACTGCCCCTCCCAAGCCCAAACTGCCCCTTCCAAGCCCAATTTTGACCTCCTCTTGCCATAATTTGTTTGGATCGCAAAAAAATTTAAGTTTGATTTTTTTTTTAAAACAGAGTTTTTTACAAACTGAAGCTTCCCTCCAAGCACGCCACGAAAAACGTAAGGCAAAATTGGAAATAGAGATTTCGAGCTGCGCCCAATATTTTTAATCTTTTTTGAGCGCATGAATATTGTGGTAGATATTATTGTAACTCTGAGAGTTGGAATAATTTAGAGATGAATAGTATGTCAAAAATTACGTTTTTGTCAGTTTCAAGTGTTGAATATAATGGATGAGTTCATGGAGGCCAGCCCATTGCGCTCTGACACAAAAATGATTCTCCAGCTATTGATGTGTCTATAGAAAAGGTAAGATTTCTCTTTTTGCATCCGGTTTAGGAACAACGTAGCCAATTCATTTGTGTGAAACATCCTAGCGGATGTTTTAAAGAAGAAATTAGGAAATTTCGTAGTTGAAAAAGGTCACTTCCTAGTTCATTAATGCATCATTTTGCAGTAGCTGATGGCGTCTCCAGAAAATGTAAGTTTTCTCTTTTTTCATCCGGTTTAGGGACAAAGGAGTTGATCTGCTTTGTGCGAAACATCCCAGCGGACGTTGTAAAGAAGAAATCTGGAAATTTGACAATAGCAAAAGGGCACTTGTCAATAGATTATATACATCATTTTGCATCAGCTGATAGTGTCCCAGAAAATGTAAGATTTCTCTTTTTGCATCCAGATTAGGATCAAATTAGCCAATCCTTTTGTGTAAAACATCCTTGCACGTTATAAAGAAGAAATCTCGAAATTTGACAATGGAAAAAGGGCACTTGTCAATGGGTAATTGCATCATTTTGCAGGACTGATGGAGAAATGCGAGAAAGGGCTGGAGAAGGCGTGAGGAAAGCTGGATCAAAGGAAGCAGACGATTCAGAACATTTCAAGGTAAGTTTATGACGTTGCCTTTTTGATTTTTTTGTTTTTCTAGGCCATTGAGCTAACAATTTTCTCTGGTGTTACCTAAAATAATATAATTGATATTTCAGCCGGTCCATGCTGAAGTAGAATGTGAAGGCCAGCATAACGTACCAAAGGGTGTGGAGATGGAATTCCGAGTTCAGATTGCATCCGGCAAATTCGATGGATTGTCGAAAACTTATGTAATTTTAATTATTCTTGTTGGTTTGATATTTAGGTGGAAATAAAGAAGATTTGATGAATTTCAATTTAGTAGGGGTGTTTTGTAGCAATATAAAAGCCCTGCTAGTCTTGTTTACCCCCGGAAAGCTCGAATTCGGTCAGATTCGTCGATTCTGATCCAATTTTGCCTAGTACAATATAATTTCTTTTCTCTTCTTCGATCAATCTGAGAAGTTCGGGTTGCATCTCCTTAAAGCCTTTCGATGCTTTCTCGTTGGTTTCACACGTAAATTGTTGTTTTGTTGGAACTTTGGGATCATTTTTATTATTTATTTGTAAAGGTTTCAGCGTATGAAATGTCGAAAACATTTTCCCGCGAATTTCTCTATTTCCACTTTTTTCGTGGCGTGCTCCAAGGGGCCCGGACATTGTTGCAACGACCATCACCAAATTTCTTGAAACTTGGCCAGTAGAAGGGCCTGAGCATGTTGATGAAAAGCGAAGAAGGGTTTCGCGAAATTTCAATCAGTCCGGGATTACTGTAACAATTTGGGTTTTGTAAAGCAGCCGCTGTCGTGGGCCGGGCGACAGCCCTACGGGGCTGAAACTTCCTGTCTGTATGTTTTCGAGCATGGCCAACATTTTTCTAATTGAAACTTTTTTTGTATCTTTTCGTCTTTCGGTAGTACCGTAATCGTCATGATACCATATCGATTACTGTAAAAAATTGGAGCGAGTGTAACAAATTTTTAAACTTGATTATAAAAGTTGGACACCCTTCCCGTAAAATAAGACAATAAAATCAAAAATAAAAATATAAGTTTTTGAGATATAAGCGTTCAAAGTTGCTATGTTCGGTTACTGTAGGACCAAAATAGAGACGATCAATTTTTAAACTTTTCCATTAATCGCTACGGTTCACATATTAATAGAATGACATAAGAGGAATGTTTTCAGGTTGAAAAATTAATAATTGAGCTTTTATTTTAGGGTTTATACAAAGGTTACTGTAATTTCCAACTTTTATTAAGTTCGCTAACAATTTTATTGGAATGACGAATTTAGACAAGCTATCCGGGTCAGAAACGCGCATACATCATGGAAGACAGAAATCAGAATCGTAATACTACCTATTCCTGAAATAGTGGGAGATTACGGTAGCCGTACCCACTTTTTTCGCCGCTTGGCCGCGGCATTCTTTGGGACAGTTAGTGTAACAACTTTTGAGGCGTGAAATTCATTCATGATGGATAGAAGAGTATTTCAGCAAAAAATCGAGAAAATAAAAATATAAGTTTTTGAGAAAATCCTGGATTACGGTCATTTTAGGGGGTTTTTGAGCCGTCTGGCCGCGGCATTCTTTGGAGCTGCTAGTGTAACAACTTTTGAAGCCTGGAATTCATTCAGGATGGATAGAAGAGTATTTCAGCAAAAAATCGAGAAAATAAAAATATAAGTTTTTGAGAAAATCCTGGATTACGGTCATTTTAGGGGTTTTTGAGCCGTCTGGCCGCGGCATTCTTTGGAGCTGCTAGTGTAACAACTTTTGAAGCCTGAAATTCATTCAGGATGGATAGAACAGTATTTCAGCAAAAAATCGCGAAAATAAAAATATAAGTTTTTGAGAAAATCCTGGATTACGGTCATTTTAGGGGGTTTTTGAGCCGTCTGGCCGCGGCATTCTTTGGAGCTGCTAGTGTAACAACTTTTGAAGCCTGAAATTCATTCAGGATGGATAGAACAGTATTTCAGCAAAAAATCGCGAAAATAAAAATATAAGTTTTTGAGAAAATCCTGGATTACGGTCATTTTAGGGGGTTTTTGAGCCGTCTGGCCGCGGCATTCTTTGGAGCTGCTAGTGTAACGACTTTTGAGTATTGAAATTTACTCAGCATGACAAGGGAAGTATTTCAGCAAAAAATCGAGAAAATAAAAGTATAAGTTTTTGAGAAAATCCCGGATTACGGTAGTTCCGGACAGAAAATCCCCTATAATGACCGTAATTTCGGATTTTCTCAAAAACTTATACTTTTATTTTCCCTATTTTTTCTTAAAGACTCTCCTATATATTCTGAACAAATTTCCAGTCTCAAATCTGGTTACACTAGTAGCTCCAAAGAATGCCGCGGCCAAAAACACCCTAAAATGACCGTAATCCAGGATTTTCTCAAAAACTTATATTTTTATTTTCGCGATTTTTTGCTGAAATACTCTTCTATCCATCCTGAATGAATTTCAGGCTTCAAAAGTTGTTACACTAGCAGCTCCAAAGAATGCCGCGGCCAGACGGCTCAAAAACCCCCTAAAATGACCGTAATCCAGGATTTTCTCAAAAACTTATATTTTTATTTTCTCGATTTTTTGCTGAAATACTCTTCTATCCATCATGAATGAATTTCACGCCTCAAAAGTTGTTACACTAACTGTCCCAAAGAATGCCGCGGCCAAGCGGCGAAAAAAGTGGGTACGGCTACCGTAATCTCCCACTATTTCAGGAATGGGTAGTATTTCGATTCTGATTTCTGTCTTCCATGATGTATGCGCGTTTCTGACCCGGATAGCTTGTCTAAATTCGTCATTCCAATAAAATTGTTAGCGAACTTAATAAAAGTTGGAAATTACAGTAACCTTTGTATAAACCCTAAAATAAAAGCTCAATTATTAATTTTTCAACCTGAAAACATTCCTCTTATGTCATTCTATTAATATGTGAACCGTAGCGATTAATGGAAAAGTTTAAAAATTGATCGTCTCTATTTTGGTCCTACAGTAACCGAACATAGCAACTTTGAACGCTTATATCTCAAAAACTTATATTTTTATTTTTGATTTTATTGTCTTATTTTACGGGAAGGGTGTCCAACTTTTATAATCAAGTTTAAAAATTTGTTACACTCGCTCCAATTTTTTACAGTAATCGATATGGTATCATGACGATTACGGTACTACCGAAAGACGAAAAGATACAAAAAAAGTTTCAATTAGAAAAATGTTGGCCATGCTCGAAAACATACAGACAGGAAGTTTCAGCCCCGTAGGGCTGTCGCCCGGCCCACGACAGCGGCTGCTTTACAAAACCCAAATTGTTACAGTAATCCCGAAATAATGCAAATTTTGGGAAAACGTTTGACGCTTTTGATATATGCCCTGTGGGTGTTCTATGAGCCAAATTTGAAGAAATTCGGTGATGGTCACCGCAACAATGTCCGGGCCATGCTTCACTTTGTAAAAAAGTCCGTTTTAAAAATACTCTATTCGTCATTCAGAGGGACTGGGTCGGTTTTATCAGCCCAAATAAGCCCTGCCAAGCCCAATTTGGATCTCCCCTTGTCATAATTTCTTTGAATCACAAAAAAATTTACATTTAAAATTTTTTTTTAAAAAAATTATTCCATTCATCTCGGACTGGGGCGGTTTTATCAGCCCAAATTAGCCCTGCCAAGCCCAATTTTGACCTCCTCTTCAACGAACGTTTTCAAATAACAACGAAAGCGCGATTAATTATTCAATGGGACGTTCCAGGAGTGTCTCCGTGTGCAATCAAACAAATTATGGCAAGGGGCGATCAAAATTGGGCTTGGAAGGGCTAATTTGGGCTGATAAAACCGACCCAGTCCCTCTGAATGACGAATAGAGTATTTTTAAAAAAAAAATCAAACTTAAATTTTTTTGCGATCCAAACAAATTATGGCAAGAGGAGGTCAAAATTGGGCTTGGAAGGGGCAGTTTGGGCTTGGGAGGGGCAGTTTGGGCTGATAAATGACAATATGAACGTTGGGGGTTATGATGAGTAGTTTAAGGATAAGTTTTACTTGAAAATACGACATTTTGTAATCGTGATTCTTGAGGAGGAAAATGTAATTCGTCCAGGCGGGAAGCCTTAATCTGCGTTAAAGCAAACAAGATTTACATTTTCTGGAAGCTGTTGGTCTCCTCTGTTCATGATTTTTAAAATCATGTAAATCGGACGTCATTGAAAGGAGTTACAGCCAAAAAAGTAAACACATTTCGGTATTTACAGGGGAAGTACTCCAAGTGCGACGCTCAGATTTGGATGAAACATGGCACAAAATTAGAATAATTTTCTCTAAGATATATGCGAGAATCCTAGCTCGCGCTTTGCAGAAACAACCGAGATTTTAAGATCGAAAGTTGGCGAAAATTTAGGACTTTTTGCCGAATTTAGGCACGAAAAGTTTCATGCCTATTTCAACCGTAAAGGATAATGTTTCTACAAACAATCAAATTTTTCCGCTCAAAACTGCCAAAGTTATGACCAAAAAGCGCTTTTCTCTCTGACCGCTCTCCACGTTTAGCGTGCTCTCTCGGCGGCAAAAATCGTTCGATATCTCGGCGGCGCCCGCAAAGCGCGAGCTTAAACTTTCAGCAATTGATATTTAGTCCATATGCGACGTGTGTGCAAAATTTTAAGAAAATCTGAGCGTCGCACTTGGAGTACTTCCCCTGTTAGCACAAAAAAACCGTAGCGCGGATTTCCGAGAGAGCCCGCTTTTTCTCTCGACTCTCTCGCTTTTGCATGATTTTTCGCGCTTCCAATTCGTGATTCGCGCTACGCTTTCTTAGTGGGACGGGCCCCAGGTTTTTTCAGTTGAAAATGATCGAGAAATTTCGAACTTTTTCGGTTGAAAATCACCAGGAAATGTCAGATTTTTTGGGGGGTTTCGATATGGGTGATGTTGAAAAATATGAGGAAACTGCCAACACTTGCAAATTATCACGTTTTCTTAAAGACTATATCAAGAAACCCCAAAAAAATCCGACATTTCCTGGTGATTTTCAACCGAAAAGGTCCATAATTTCTCGATCATTTTCAACCGAAAAAACCCTGGTTTTCGGGGTAGAGATGCCTCTACTTCAGAAGGTCGTAGCGACCTCAGCTTGCACTCTAAAAGCTTGTTATTTCACAGTCAAAAACGTATGCCTTCTAAAAATACATATTTCAAATACGAAGTCTCTGCGCCGCCTCCGCCGGAAGTTATAGCATTCCACTTTCCTTCACGTTTTTTGTAAGACCCTGTAATTGATGTTGTTATAGTTGCTGTTTCTCAAGTTCTAAAACGTTTACAAGTCTATAGTTCCATTATAGAACCACAAAACTATCACATTGATCCTTTACTAGCTAGATCAACGCCTTTTTTGCCTCAGTTTAGATCCCGAGCCTGGGCGCAGTTCGCAGAACCCTCTATAGACGGGCCTGCACGGGCCGGGCCAGGCCCGTCACGGGCCGGGCCGCGGGCCGAAAATCGGAAAAATAGGGTCCGCTGACCACCCCTGTCCGCTTTGGCGTAGTAAACTTGGGATCAAATCGAATTTGTGGTGCGTGTGTATTGGGGTCTGTCTCTGTCTGTATGTGCACCACGTTGAATATCTCTGGGATTTTTGAATTTTTTCTTCTATATCACGTTGAATATAATATACTGCCCTTTCCAGGTATTAGTTGTAAAACACGCTTGTATGAGTCGGTTGAGAAATCAGGCTTCATGGAAATTGGACATATTTTTTTCACTGCAAAAAACAATTAACTAGTGACATTTCGTACGATTGCAGTGAAAAAAGTCTGTCCAATTTCCATGAAGGCTGTATTAGAATACACTGGCCCGCCTTCCATTCGGGCCGAATTGATCAGGCCGGCCTGGTGAAAGTTCGGCCCTGTTTGGTCCGTTAATACAAAAGATTGGATAAAAGTCTTTATACTTTCTATACTGGAAGTTTTTATGCTCTCCAGTTTTTTTACTCGTGTATGAGTGAAATTAAAACGTCTAGTGGGACGTCTGGAATGGCGGTGAAGGTAGCTAAAACCTAGCCAAAAGTTGGATTGTGTCGGATTTTTTATGGCTATTTAAAAATATGGACGTTATAAGGCCACATGTTTAATCAAAAACTGCTTAAACACTTTCATTTACATCGAGTCATCAAATTACAGTGAATTCTTTAAGTTTGTCACAAAAAATTCAATGATTTCGAGTCGCTTCTAATAAGCAGATACAGATTACATACAGTCATCTAACGGAGAACGTCAAAGAAAGGAACACTTTCATATTTTGTTTTGTCCATATTAAAATGAATTTCTACATAATCCAAGAGCTTTTTCCATCGCCTTCTCTAGGAGCTGCTTCTTTTTCTTGTCTTTGATCTCATCACGGTACATCTGCAATTTGATATGGATAAGCGTTGTCCAGAATGGCTAATTTCACAGTTTCATACGAAATCCGCACTCGCCTTTTTCTTCCTTACCTTCTTTTGTGGATCGCTCAAACTTTCCCACTTGACAGCGATTATCTTTGAGACTTCACCGAATGTGGCTTTGGGGTATTCTTTCCGAACGGAGGCTTGCTGCTCTTTAAAGAATAAGGCATATGCGGAGGAATTTCTGCAATTGCTTTACAAATGAAAATTTTAAGGCTTCATTCGCTTTTGCCATGCCGAAAAAATATTTCAAAACTTGCTTACCTCTTGTTTATAGTATTGCAACTATGTGGAGTCAGCGTTGGTTGGATATTATCCAAGTCTGTGTACTCATATGGGTTTAGTAGACCATATATATGGAATTCTCGAGGATCCAGGGTCATCTCATAACCTTCCACCATTTAAGAATGAGCGTTTCTCTTATGACTTTAATACGCTTGATGTGGACATATGTTGTCTCTTTGTTTCCGCTTTTAATTATAGGTAGTTTTCGTGGTTGACAGCCATTTATTGCGCAATGCGGCCGATTGACCATAAAGGAATATTGTTATGCTTGTACTTATGCTTGCCTAATTACAAGGCACAGGAGATTAATTAACGGGATAATTTATTTTCACTGTTTCTTTGTGAACGTCTTTTAAACGTTAATGCGTTTCCTCCAGATCCGATTATGGTCAACAGAATCACCTCGACGGACCAGATTCCGGCATTTGTCGACAGAAATATATGGAAAGATTCGGTCATAATCCACAGACAGGGAGATGATATTATCTGGATAAGAAATAGTAAGGAAATGGACAATTTCCCATTGCAAAAATTGCTGAAATTGTAAAACTTCTGAAATTACAGATCTCCTCAAAAAGACGACGCCATCCCCTTCCATTTCGAGTGAGGACTCCGGTGAATCCAGCGGGAGCGAAGGAAGAAAGTTGAGGCCAAAGAAAGTAATGAATTACTTCCCGCCACAGAGATCACTGAAGACTGATATTGGGGATCAAAAGAAAAAGGAGACTACTAAAGAGAGTAGCGAAGTTTCTTCAAATGCTTCGAAGCAGGAAGTCGGATCAAAAAAACGTTTTAATGGTAAAAGCGCTTCAGAAACAGGGAAATCGGTGTTGGACTCTTCTCAAAAGTCAAAGAAACCGAAGCTCTTGTCCGCTGAGGAAATTGCAAGGTCCTGTCGACCCAAATCGAGCCAGGATGCAAGCAACAGCCCTCTTCGTGAAGAACAGATTCGATTGGAGTTCCATATTGCAGATTGGAACCTAATTCGAGATCAAAGAGATCTGAATTCCCAGTCTACTCTGAACAGACCAAAAGTATTACCGATAGTCCTGCCCCCGGAGCGAATGAAACCCATCATTGCTGAACTTGTGCGGGAAGAGTCGTTTAGTGCTAGCCATCGCCTGCACAATCCGAACATGAGCACTGTTCAAAATAAGAAGATCTTCGACAAGTGTAATGGCAACAATGGGCATGGACACAACTACCGAGTTAAGGTATTCCTGAAGGGCCCTATCAACAATCATACGGGCATGGTATACAACATGAAGGATCTGAAAGAAGAGATGAAAATTGTGATTGACACACTGGACCACAAAAACATTGATCATGACGTCGTGTTCTTTAAGTAAGCAAAAGGTTTCTAAAACGCACAGTTCTAAAATGCATTTCAGAACGCGTGTATCGACGAGCGAAAATCTGGCCGTGTATTTTGTTACTTTTATGAAGAAAGTGATGGCCGCCCCTCAGCTTCTGTACAAAATCGAATTATGGGAAACGGACAAGAATAGCGTGGTCCTCTTTGCATCTGATGTTTAAGTTACTTTCCAATATTTATTCTCAGTGATCTACCGATCTCCTCTTTAATAATGTTAAGTTAGTTTCTTATATCGTAAAGATGTATTATCGAGGTCCTTCTTATTTTGAAATACGTGTATTTTTCGGCGCTACGACATTTCGGGTCAGGGACAACTCGGGTTGCGACAACTCGGGTCAACGACACTTCGGGTCAACGACACCTCGGGTCAACGACATTTCGGGTCAACGATACCGTTTAATATTTTCGCTTCGGGACTGGGAAAAAAGAATTTTTGGAGAGTTTGAACAAATTTTTAAATTGTTTTCGCTTCGGGACTGGGGAAAAAGAATAGAGAATTGAGATTTATTTTTTTAATTTTTTTAGGAAAATACAGGGTGCGGCAATTTTTCGGCCGGATTTTAATTGGCCGTAACTTTTTTAGTTTTTCGGCAAATGTTAAAATTCTTTTTTTCCCTGAATCCATAGACAACCCCATTTTGTTTAATACCAAATACAGGGTGGTCCAGCTAAGTTCGCGGATGTAAAATGCTTATAACTTTTTATATGATTGTTCAATTTTTATGAGCAATAGCTCATTTTATTCCTTAGTAGTTGCCATTTTGTTTAAAAAGATCATTAAAAATGATCACTCCTACGTCGAGTTATGACCCTTCAAAGTCAAACATGCTTTTTCACGTAAATTTTTAAAAAATTTAATTTTCAAAAATTTTTGAATTGCGGTGTCACCGCTCGCTGGTACCGGGAAATGATGGTGAACAGAGCGATCCCAGCTATGCCAAATTGGCCCAATTTTGCCAGTCTTGTTTTTCAAGAAGACGGCGCGCCACCTCATTTTGCTATAGCGGTCCGTCAACTCCTTGACCAGGTTTTTCCAGGTCGTTGGATGGGCCGGTGATCTGCGCGGCAACCAGCTCCAATTGCTTGGCCTCCGCGTTCACCTGATCTAACTCCGCTAGATTTCTCCATTTGGGGGTTCTTAAAACAGCGGATTTTCATCAGGGATTGGCGCCCAAAGACGTGGAATTGAAGCGCGTAATCGAAGAAGAGGTGGAACTAGTTCGCCAGGATGAACAAATGAGGCGCCAAATTATGGAAGAATACCAAAGACTGGCAAAATTGGGCCAATTTTGCACAGCTGGGATCGCTCTGTTCACCATCATTTCCCGGTAACAGCGAGCGGTGACACCGCAATTCAAAAATTTTTGAAAATTAAATTTTTTAAAAAATTTACGTGAAAAAGCATGTTTGACTTTGAAGGGTCATAACTCGACGTAGGATTGATCATTTTTAATGATCTTTTTTTAAACAAAATGGCAACTACTAAGGAATAAAATGAGCTATTGCTCATAAAAATTGAACAATCCTATAAAAAGTTATAAGCATTTTACATCCGCGAACTTAGCTGGACCACCCTGTATGTTATACCCGTTCGTTAGACTACAGTAAAAATTCGAGAAAAAGAAAAAACTCTAATTTTCATAGCTGACAATGGAATTACCCCTAGTGCGACTCTCAGATTTTCTTTACATTTTGCACATGGGACGGACATAGGCCACACATCAATTCATGAAAGTTTCAGCCCGCACCTTTCAGGGGCGACCAAGATATTCAACGATTCTTTGCGGTCAGGAGGGCACATGAGTGGTCACACAGAAAAACTTTTTGGCCATATCATTTTTTTTCTGGCGATTTTCACACACGCCGAAAAAGCAGAGAAAACGTCCGAAAGGCCAATAACTATGAACTAGGTCCCTGTATGAATAACATATTTGGTATTAAACAAAATGGGGTTGTCTGAGGATTCAGGGAAAAAAAAGAATTTTAACATTCGGATAAAAACTAAAAAAGTTATAGCCAATTCAAATCCGGCCGAAAAATTGCCGCACCCTGTAGTGTATAAGCGACGAGCAAATAAGAAAATTGTATCCATTGTTTATGTTTTTAACTGGAAGCACGGGATATAAACACAGACAGTACCAGAGAGTGGAGTAAGAAGAAGATAGTCGTAATGATTGTGTGCACATAACGATTTTCTTATTTGCTCGTCGCTTATAGACACTATTTTCCCAAAAAAATAAAAAATATATACCTCAATTCTCCAAAAAATCCCTTTTCCCCAGTCCCGAAGTGAAAACATTTCAAAAATTTGTTCAAACTCTCCAAAAAATTCTTTTTTCCCAGTCCCGAAGCGAAAATATTAAACGGTATCGTTGACCCGAGTAGTCGTTGACCCGAGTTGTCGCGACCCGAATTGTCCCTGACCCGAAATGTCGGGACGCGTATTTTTCTGTAAAATTAGGGTATTATCAACCTTTCTTTTCCTGTCGATTATGCATTAAATTTAAATTAAATTTGGCCCAATTTGAACGTCTCAGCCGAACTCCCCTTTTTTTAACACTGAACACTCTTCTGATTTTGACAAGAAATACGAACTCTATCCTGAAATATTGAACGATCTTGAGTACGGTAAACGCGGAGAGCAGTCAGAGAGAAAAACACTTTTTGGCCATAACTTTGCTAGTTTCGTGCGGAAAAATTTGATTTTTTGTGGAAACATTACCCTCTCTGGTAGAAATAGGAATGAAAGTTTCTATGCCGAAATTCGGGAAAAAGTGTTAAATTTTCGCCGACTTTCGATCTAAAAATCTAGGTTGTTTCTGCAAAGCGCGGGCTAGGATTCTCGCATATACGGTAGCTGCCAAAAAACTGTCAATTTTTTGTTTTCTGTGTAACTCTACTCAACGTGGATGGATTTAAACGAAACAAATACCATTATGTAGAGAAACTGGAAAAAAAGACTTTTTTTTGTGAAAATTGAACAAATTTTGAAATGTTTTCGAGCTGACTGAATATGAAAACCGGGTTACTGTTAATTTGTTTTGTGCTAAAATAAACTCCGAGGCCTTGACAAGCCTTACAATACAAAAAAATTCCTTTTTTCTAGTCCCAAAGCGAAAACATTTAAAAATTTTGTTCAATTTTCACGAAAAATCTTCTTTTTTTCTACTTCCGAAACGAAAACTTTTCAGATTTTTTAAAAATTTTTCAAAAAATTTGTTTTTCTTTGTCGCGAAGCAAAAATTTTAAAAACGAAAGCTTTTTTTCGCGAAAGGTTTTTATAAAACCTTTCAAACTTTGTAAAAATTTTCCAAAAAATCCTTTTTCCCTGTACTGAAGCGAAAACCTTTCAAATTGTCTTCAATTATACACAAAGAAACTTTTTTCAAGGTGCACTGTTAAAAAAAGAAAATGTCAGGTGAACTGTTCACCCAGGTTGCACAATTCGCCCAGGTGCACCGTTCAGCCAGGTGCACTGTTCGGATCGAATCGTGGCTGATAAACGTGTGAGCCCATAACTACGACAAATCTGAGAGTGACGTCGAGGCCCTCTGTTTTGCCCTCAATAGCGGTTTTGTTACAATTTGATAAACGGAGACAGAACGCAACATTTTGACCCTCAGAAACAAGAAATTTTATATGGAAAATAAGCAAACAATTTATCAAAGAAAAAACAACTGACACAAACAAATGTTTATAAAAGGCAACAGATCTTATTGGACAGGCACAACTTGCTCACATTGTCAGCTCCATGATAGCATTCACCAGGTCATTGTCCGCGTTCTTCAGGGCTTTTATAGCTTTATTGCGACTAACATTAGCTTGCGACATAACCAGTTCGATGTCCTTCTCCTCAAGGCCAGTTGCATCTACTTCTTCAGTGTCACTTTCCTCTTGTTGGGGGGCCAAACGGTTCACATTCTGCATAATATTGGCAGATGGAGGTTTGAAGTTCTCAACATCTGCCAACTGAGCGTGCTGACTCAAATCTTCGATCTTTGCCTCGCCAAAGACAATGTAAGTATCGGAGCCAGGGCTCTTGTACACATCAGGTTTGTTGATCACGAATAAAATCGACTTGGATTTTCTGATAGAAACACGAGACACTCCATGAACAGGCTTTAAACCAAGTTTGGAGAAAAGTTTCCTTGCTTTCTTCTCAGACCGGGACTGTTTCGAACCTTTCTCAGTGACCTAAAAAAAGACTGATTATGAAAATATTTACATACTTGTTCGGAGAGACCAGCAGCTTCCGCAACTTTCGCCTGTTCTTCAGTGATAACTTGGGCGCCTGGAGTTTCCTCATCCTCATCAGACGAAGAATCGCCGGAGGTATGCTTTTCTACCTGTTCCTTGGTTTCGACCACCATTTTCGTTTAGGAAAGTCCTAAAACACGGATAAATAAAAATGTGTGAAGTTTTCGCGCTACTAATAAGTTTACATAGAAATTGTTCTAACTTTGCACAAAAGTGGCTAAAATTGAGATGAGGCCTACAGCAAGCTGCGCCCAGACTTAAATAAAAATTTTCTATTTTTTGTCTTCGTCCCGCAACGATATCCCTGAATGGGCTACGTGTTATGATTTTCTGTGAACAATGCTTCGCATTACTGTGCAAAAATTCACCGATTCATAGAAATTAGTTTTCTACTTTGTCTAAAATACGGAATTTTCCTCTTTCTTGCGGTGGGTGGTGTTCCCAGGAATCGGGCCTGTGTGAAAATGGGCTGAATTCAAGGAAGGACACATATGTGTGAAATCAGCCCAATTTTTCGCCGTATTGAAACATAGGCGGATTTTTTTAATTCGTGCACGCATTTGACTTTTTAAATAAATTTCATGATTGTGTATTGTTCCAGGGTACTCGGACTAAACGATGGGTGGTGTTCGTACCAAGACCGTGAAGAAAGCGTCTAGAGTCATTATTGAGAAGTATTATACTTACCTCACTCATGACTTCCATACCAACAAGCGTCTTTGCGAAGAGGTTGCCGTTATTCCGTCCAAGCGAATGCGCAATCAAATTGCTGGGTATGTATTGTTGTCTATGACACGTATTTATTTTTTAGATTTGTTACTCACTTGATGAAACGTATTGAGAAGGGTCCCGTTCGTGGCATCTCCATCAAGCTCCAGGAAGAGGAGAGAGAACGTCGTGACAACTACATGCCCGAAGTTTCTGCGGTCGACCCAGAAAGCGTCGGAACTTTGCTGATCGACCAAGATACCAAGAACATGTTGGACCGTTTGGTAATTTTTTTAATAACAGTTTATATTTCGAGACAGCGTCGTTAAAACTTCGGGGTTCTGGCCACTCTTGCTTGCCTGACATTGATTTTTTTCTTACAAGTGAAGTCACTTAAATCACGGATCGATTTTTCAAAACGGCTGGTACAGCCATTGGGATATCGAATCTGAATACCGCTCCCCCCACCGGCCTTTGTGGGGCAAGATAATCGGCCAACATGCTTGACCAAATTCTCCCGAATAGTCATCCCTTCCGAAAGCAGAGAGAGCGAACCGAATGGTCCAGTGGTCTGAAAACGCGCTTCCAGGCCTTTACCTTTTCATGTTCGAGTCTGCATGGGTCCAAACTTGTAAAAAAAATTATGAAACTGATGCTGTAATTCAATTTACAAGTAAGATTTTTTTAGATTTTATGCCTATTTTACTTTAATTTTAACATGGTTATTCAAACATCGCCCATCAAAGTTTCATCGTAAAACCATTCGGTTCGTTTCCCTCGTTCTTTCCAAAAAACTCCGGGGCAACTCTTTTTGGTCAATTCTGTTGGTCGGTTATCTCGACTAACAGAGGCCGGTGAATGTAGCGGTTTCCAGATTCGAAATCGCCATTCTACCCTCTCCATCGCCATAACTTTCCTTGTTAGTGAAAACATGGTTTCATCACTTGCACTTTTTCTTTAGTAATATTTCTAGGTGGCTTAAAGAAGAAATTCTAGTCTTAAAATCTTATTTTTATGTTTGGAGCACTAAAATATTTAATCTCCAATTGGTGGTCTGGGACAAAGGCCGCCTCTATCGTTACGGTTGCCCTATTTATGCTATGCGTAGTAGTATTTTTCTGGTCGGGGGGTTTACTAAGCCAATTCTAATTTTATTTGGGATTTCTTGTTTATGTCGATACAAAACTTCTTTCTTTCAGCACTTGACCGTCGCCAACGTTGACGTCAAACAATCCAACCGCCGAGTTTAATTTTTGTTATGCTATGTATTGTTGATTTGCGGTTTTCATAAAGTTGAAAGTTTAAATTTTCGGTTTTTTGAAATGTTTATAGTCTTTTTTAGTTTGTAAACATTGGCTTTCTGAAGGCATTTCTTTGTCTCATTGAGCGAGCGAAGGAATTCTCGGATTATCAGGTTTTGGAGGGAATGGCCGTTTTGGCTCATTTCGAGATTGAAAGGCCGCCTTCCGATCGGTCAAAGACGGCCATTTGTCTCTCTGGTTTCATTCATAAGATCGTTTTTCATCTCTTACTAACCTGCCTAATGAGCTCTTTCTATGCGAAATGTTGCTTCAGTCACCTTTATTATTACACCTAACGAGCTCGTTCTTGATCTCCACGTTAAGGATCCATGTGGAGCCCGAAGATGCGACTTCCGTAAATGGAGATGACGTTCAAACTCCCCTAATACTTATCTCACCCAACAGAAACATGTCATTAACATTCCGAGGAAACGCCATGTTGGTTGACAATTTGCCATTAGCTGGATCCGGCGGGTTGTACACATTAAAAGGACCCTTTGCCATATCCGCTAATTGTCAGCATGGTTTTAGTTTCAAAGTCAGCGTAGATGATGCAGAGCGCGTATTGGCATCGCCGTCTTTCTGCACAAACCATGGTCTAAACAGTAGGTTTCAACAAGAATTTAATTAATGGCCACAGATGTTCTATGGGAACCTGGTTTTATGGGCAGACATTTTCAGAGATTCTAATTGGGCCAGATGACCGAACTGACGAGTTGTTTTACGGCTGCATTCATAACATTACATTTGGACCCAATAAAATTCTGGATAGATGGTGCAGGTGAGAACAAAAAATTTTCATTTGAAATTATGGATTATTAGGCTTAAAAACAAGAGATCCATTCATGAAGAGACTGTAGACAAAATATCATCTCTCCCAAAAAACATTCAACCTGCGTATATCGGAGAACCTTTGAGCTGTAGGGAAGGATCTGACGTCAAGATACTGTGGAAGAACATTTACATATTTCCGGATCATCATCGTTTTGATCTGAATTATGGAGATATTCACTTCAAAGTCATCCATGCTCCCGCGTATGGCCGACTCCTTGTTGGAGACACCACAGTACTAGAATTTACTTACGAAGATATTATAAATCAAAGTCTAAAGTATGCGAACGACGGCTCCGAGAACGCAGAAGATTCTTTCGAGGTTAGTGTCTGGATTCAAACGGAAGCTAACCGAACATCAACTGAGCCTAAGCTGTTGACAATGCCTATAAATATAATCCCTGAGGACGATCAGACACAGATAGAGGTCACGCCAGAGGCCGAGAACATCATTGTAACTCCGTCTACTAAAACCCTTCTTAACGAAAGATTTCTCAAAATTTGGGATCTCGATACTCCCACGGATAAGTTATGGTTGGATGTCGTTGAAGAGAAAAACGCTCATCTAGTTGATAGAGACGGAAATGACATTAAACAATTCACCCTGGCCGAATTTCTGCGCAATGGGGTATGTCTAGAAATTCATGACGATGCAATAAATGTTTAAAGATTTATATTGAAGCCGAAGAAGAACAGGGTTACATTAAGATCTCAACCAGAGATTCATTGCCCAAACAAGTTGCTCTGAAGATACGATCCTCTCCTTTAGAGTTCCGCCTCGACACAAACACTGGCCTTCGACTTCCCTTTCGTTCAAGCCGATTGATTACTGCAGACAATCTCACAGCACGAGCCAATTTTCCAGTGAGCTT
This sequence comes from Bursaphelenchus xylophilus, assembly GCA_904066235.2. Classification (NCBI taxonomy): domain Eukaryota; kingdom Metazoa; phylum Nematoda; class Chromadorea; order Rhabditida; family Aphelenchoididae; genus Bursaphelenchus; species Bursaphelenchus xylophilus. Next base: position 8,105,339 of record CAJFCV020000001.1, read on the forward strand.
GGGTTATTCGGTGGTCGATAATCCAGAGTTTGGATTCATAGAATGCTTGAAACCTCTGCCGACTGGAGGTTTAGAAGAATTCCAATTGTGCTCTCAGTTTACACAGATGGATTTGGAGAAGATGAGAGTCAGATTCAGACATTCTTCTGACAACAGACCGTCTCGGGACGGTTTTGCCTTCAGGGTAAGTAAGCTTAAAGTGGCAAAGTTTTATCAAGTGCTTTAATTTTAGGTCGTTCACGGAAGCCAACAATCAGAACTATTCGAATTCCTAATTGAATTCTTTCCAATTAGTGTAAAGGTGTATTATCAAGAACCGATCGTCCTCAACAACACCGAAGAGGTGGTTCTGTCCAGAAACAATTTGATGGCCGTTTCTTTTCCCGAACTGATTCAGCCAGACGACTTCATCTATCACATTGTGGAGCCTCCCAAATACGGGATGTTATCCAGACAAGTCTCCAATTTGAAGATGAGAAGGATTGGACTCGCCTCCAACTTTACGCAGTACAATATCGACCACTTAACTATCGTGTACAAACTAAATTACGTTCAATATAACGTCGTCAATGACTTTTTCATGTTCAGAATCCTGACCCCTACAACAACAACTGAGTTACTACGCTGTGACATAACATTCTTGCCGGGAGAGAACTCCTTTCAGCTGATAAATCGAACTATTTTGGTCAACGAAGGAAGAAAACAAAAGGTTTGTGAGTGCAAAAGCAACGAACAATGACTTTAGATTACTAATAACACTTTATGGCTGGAAACCCCAGACGAAAAAGCATTCAAGTTTATTGTAATCATCCCACCATTTTATGGAAACTTTGTACTAATAGACAAGTTTGGGATCAGAGAAATACTGGATCAGAATGACGACTTCAACTCCATTGATATTACAAATAAGAAGTAAGCACGAGTTGAAGTTGAAATATTTTCAGACTGAGTTACGAACATTCCGGCTCGAAATCCTTGACTGACCGAACTTTCCTCCGGGCAGAAAGCCTGCACAACACCGTCCCGAACTTCTCGTTTTGGCTGAATATTCGGATAATTCCGTTGAATACTCAGAAGCCTCGTCTCACTGGTGCTTATGCTACTGCTGACAGAATCTTAACCATATATGTTTCTGAAGGGGGAGAGAGAACACTGCATCCGTCTCTATTCCCTTGGACCGATCCTGATTCGAAGACTTTGAAGTCGGATGTGCACTTCTTTTTCCCCAATTTATTCAAGGATTTTACTATTTGTCGCAATCAGTTCCCCGAGATACCCGTGAGAAACTTCACTCTCGCAGATCTTCAAAGGAACTCTTTGATTCTTCGACATGTCTCGTTGAAGACCGAAGCATCTCCCAGTTACATCGCCAGTGATGGGAAGTTTGAAGTCGAGAGCACGGTCAAATTTATAGCTGCTAAGAACCCTTTCATGAAGATTTTGTGCTCTAATATTCCGACTATTTCCCCTTTGACACAAACTTCTGTCATTTTGGTCGACCCGAAAAATCTTTGGACAGATACAAACTTGGATTTGGATCCCTGGACGTTAATTTATTTCTTCAACGATGAAGGGGAGAATCCTTTTAAAATTCTGCGCGATGGTAAGCTGGTCTCCACATTCAAATTTTCGCAAGAGGTGAGTACAGACGAGATTACATATTGGAATGGTGACAATTGCACCTCGATAGGCGCCGAACGCACTGTTTTGGGTCGGCTTAATGCTGAGAGTTCGTAGAATTTATATATGTTCCTTAATTTTACATTACAGGATGTATCGTTCCTTCGAGTATTCTTTTTACCGCAACTCGAACCCAGTGTCATAAAGATGAAGGTGGAAGGTGGAGGACTTGTAAAAGAATTCGATCTTACCGTAGCCCCCAACGAACCATCCTCTCAAAATCCTTTCCAAATACACATCTTCGATCATATAACCTTACCCCTAGGTGCCGTATTTTCCTTGGATACAAATGTCATCAATTTTGACGGCTCCTTTTCTAAATCGTCAATTTCGATTCACGAAGCAGCGCGGTATGGACGTGTGGTCTCAACGATAAAGTCTTCAGCTGGCTCGGAGACTGTAAGTGTGGATATTGACCATTTTTCTAAAATCGACCTGCAAAATGGATTGATAAGCTATGTTCACAACGGGGTTTTGAACGAGGCGGAGCTCGATTACCTTACTTTCAACATTTCTATTGACGCCTTTGATTCTGTTGGTCCGTTCAAACTACAATTCAATATTGTTGACAGCTCTAGGGCAAGTTTGAACGTATTGTTGCTAAATAAAACAAATTTAGCCGGTGCTGATCGTATTAAAAAATGTCTCTCTGCCATGGGGCGACAGCATCACAATCAACAACAGCCACATTCGAGCTTTAGTCCCAAATGCGCAGTATGAGAACGATGAAACGATCAGATTTGAGGTTGCAGAGAGACCTGCTGTGGGCAGGTTGTTGGTCGAGAGTCTCGATTTGAATCCTGTGAATCCTTCATTTACACAACAGCAACTTCGCACTGGACGTGTTTATTTTACTGCCAGTTCTGGGGATGATTTTAAATTGAAAGATTATCCCACACAAACATCAATTACCCTGCGGGCATGTAAAGCAAGCTGTAGCAATCCTCAGAAAATCACAATTAATGTGGAAGCTGACAACATTCAAAAACCAGAGCTCTTGCGCAACGAGCCTCTACAGACGGCCGAACCCGTAACCATTATTACCTCAAGACATCTTCATGCTGCCGATTCTGATACCTCACCGAAAAACCTTAAGTATTTGGTATGGCAGCCTGCAGGTGGAAGAGTTGCCAGAATTAATCGGCAAACCGAATCCATTTCTTCTTTCAGTCAGGAAGAGATAAACAACAGAGACGTCGTATTTGTAATTGATGGTGATGATCAAGAAAAGACAGGATTTGCCTTCATCTTGACCGATGGTCTTTACCAAAGCCCTCCAGAATGGTTCTCAGTTATCCGGAAAGCGGAGTCTGAGATTCATTTGGAGAATAATGTGCGGTTAAATGTAGCGCCAGGGCAAAAAGTTCTGATTGGCCCTGATTTATTGAAGGCTCGAATTTTAAAGGTGAGTTAGGCGTCCGTCTTTTGTGCAATAACGCTTTTTTCTATGATAGGTAAAAGTTGAGCAATTTGCTTTATAGGTCCCTTCGGACAAGGTCATGTACCACGTATCCAGAATGCCGACTCTGGGAAAGCTGGTTCTCAAAAATCTGCAGCGGCCGGTTGAATACTTCACTCAGGCAGATGTGGATGAAGACCGCTTGTACTTCCAATCGCATACAGCTGAACTTGGATTATGGACAAGTCGGGATTATTTTGGCTTTACGGTCTACAAGAGAGGAAACGCTTCAGAATCCATCACAATACCGAGGGAAAATGAATTCCGCTTCAAAATCACGGTGTCTTATTCTTATCTCCCCGAGACCGAGCTGGAAAACTTTGTACAGCGAAATGTAATCAACCTCACGCAAGACAGTGAAGTGTTGATAAATTCTACACACATAAACCTGGAGAAACTGGAGAATTACTGCAACGACGTGCTTGTCCTAGAAATCGAGCGACAGCCGACCTTGGGAGAACTAGAGATTTTAAAGAGTCACCAGAGACAAGATGACGAGGAAAATGAGGAAATATATGAATTAACAGCTCAGAAACTTCATGGTGGACAACGCTTGATGTACAAACACAACAAACAAACAGGAAACGATGAGTTCGTCATTAGCGTTTATGGCCAGCGGGAAAGGGCAAAAAAAGCGGATAAATTGAAGATAAAGGTCAAGCTCAGAATCAGCAAACGGGTTGACCTCGACATCCAAGTAAGTGGCGGACGTCGCTAACATTCTCTTTTAGATTAAAAGGTTCTCTTCCCATGTATCAGTTGTATCAGGGGGATCAACAACTTTAACCCCGGAACAGCTATTAATCGACAACTTGTCGATTCCGGGCGGAGATTTAGTTTACCATGTTGTGAAGCAGCCGGCGAATGGAGTTAAAGTCAGGTTAAATAGCACTGCCGAGGTTAAAGAATTCCGCCAGGATCAAATAAATGCCGGACTAGTAAGATTGGAGCACTCCCCCTTAGCTGCTGATGACAGATTCGATGTTCTAATGCTAGAGATGGGAGGACAGAGCAGAGTCATGGTTATAGAAATAGAACCTCTTGCGCTCGACTTGTTTAACCATTCTGTAGTTAGCTACCTCCAAGGAAACACATACGTGTTATTGGATAGGTAGGTGTTTTTAGAGTCCTGTGTTAATTAAAGCAATATTTTATTTAAGGAGGCATCTTGGAGCGATCTCAAACATTCCAGCGTCAAAGATTTATTACAATGTAACAGAACCACCGAAGAATGGATCGTTGTATTGGGTGGCCGGGGAGACCACAGCCACTGTCTTTACCCAAAAGAACATTAACGACGGAGACATTCTATACGCACAGCTAAACATGAACGCATATGAAGATTCCTTCAGATTCACCCTTAGCAACGAAGAGGTTGAACTGATGCCTAAAGTTTGCAAGATAAAAGTGGACGCTGACATTGTCTTACAAGAGCTACAAGTCGCGCCTTTGAGTGTCAACCAGATCGCCGATGTTCACCTTAACGCTTCTACACTTAAAGGACGTACCCCTCGATACTTAGTCATCGAATCACCAAAATACGGAAACTTCTTTTTGTACCCAAAAACAAACAACACAGTAACCTTTTTCACCCAAAGCAATATCAACGAAGGACGCCTCTTCTATAGGACAGATGTCTTCGATGGGCCTCTCGATGATGTAATCCTGTTTGAATTGCGATCAGACGACGTTCAACCAGCAAGATTTAATTGGACTATCAGAATAACGTCGTCAACTGGTCAGGCCGGTATAGCCTATACAGCCGGCAACAAAGTCCTAGTAAAAACGCCGAAATTAGACAAGACCAATAACAGTTCTCAACTGGACCTTAACTATAGATTCCCTGTTTTGATTCTACTCGCAATTGTAGCCGGTGTAATAGGCTTTTTATTGTGCCGGAAAACGGATCACGAGGCTGAAAAAAGGAAAAGTATTGTTAGCGGAGATGCCATACCTAACATCGGGACTCGCGAATTACCCGACCCTGATGATGACACGCCCAAACTGAAGAAAGGCCGTTCTGAAGTGCTTAGGCCTGGGCCAGCAAGGCCTGGTAACGACTTGCTAGGCCAAACGGTTTATGTAGATCAAAAAAAGCCTAATCCGCATCAAACGATGGAACAAAAAGAAGGCACGCTTACACGAAACCTGACAACATTCGATCAAAGCCATATCCCTCGCAAGGCACCATTCGGGCCAGCTTACAAATCAACAGCGTTGTCAGCAATAGCACGGGCAGTAGAAGAAGGCAGCCCTTCGGGAAAACAACCCCCAACATCGAGGCTCAACGATAACCAATATTGGGTTTGAAGATATATATTATAGTAACAGATATTTTTCTAGTAATCAATTAAAAGACAATTTTTGAAAAGTGGAATCAATCGTTGCCATATTGATCTTTTCACAAGCAAAAAAATAGTCAAAACGTCTTGCCTTTGTCCAAATGAATGGTGTATGCCGTTATCTTTCATTTATAATTTTCACAGGTATCTGTGGATAAAAAACATGGCCAAAAAACTGTTTTTCTCTCCGACCGCTCTCCGCGTTTTGCGTACTCTCTCAGCCGCAAAGATCGTTGAATATCGCGGCTGCGCGTGCAAAGCGCGAGCTAAAACTTTCAGGAATTGATATCTAGTCTATCGTGTGTGCAAAATTTAAAGAAAATCTGAGCGTCGCACAATTGTCTGTCCGAAAAACTGAATGTAGTGTTAAAAAACAGTAGGACTGTCTTTTGGCATGGCTGTAGATGCTCAAATTAAATGCCTTGTGAAGTTTTTACACTTTTGAATTTTTTCATTTTGGCGGGAGTCATGGACGTAAGAGTGCAAGAATACTAAGCCAAACCAAACTCAAGGATGTTGCTGTGGAAGCCAGGAAGGGCAAATGGAAATACGCAGCCAAGATCATGAATGCAGAAGAAAAAACAAAACTTCTGAAATGGGAACTCCCGATGGAAAGACCTCTTGGACGACCAAGGACCCGATGGAAAGACGGCATGACTCAACCTTGCAGATTTTCAAAATTGGCATCAGAGATTGCCACGGCTCCGGAGCCGGCTCTTGGCTCCGGCTCAGAGCGGCTCCGGCTCCGAGCCGGGAGCCAGAGCCGGAGCCGGAAATTTTGGGGTCGGCTCCGGCTCCCGAGCCCAAAGTCGGAGCCAGGCTTCCCAGCGGTCAGAAAAGTAAAAATTTCGTGGTCTTGTTAATCCAAATTGCTTGAAAAACACTGCGGAGGATGTGACTTGACTGCAAAAACGTCGGCTGTATGATCTCTGGCACTAATAACTTTTATTTTTGGAAAAACTTTTTTAAAAAAACATTTTGCATAGAAGCCGGGACTCGGAGCCGGAGGCCTTTTTAAATTTTGCACGGAGCCAAGAGCCGGAGCCGGAGCTGCAAATTTGGTCTCGGCTCCGGCTCTGGGAGCTAACAAGGGAAGTCACTTTTTTCGCAGATCGATCCATACTGGTGACCTAGTGGACTGTGAAGGCCTCAGGCTGTGTAAGAAGAATCTGGCGTCCAAAAGTGTTTACGGGCCCTGAGGGCAGAGTTATGGCTCATCAAAGTTCGCGCAAAAAAGGTTCCGAAAAGACCCTCCAAAAAAACGGGACCGGAGAAGTGAGCTTCGGTAGCAGAATGGTTCGCAGAGTTTTCTTTTGTCTGGAAGGGCCAGGGTTCGATTCCTCTTCCCGGCAATAACTAAAAATAATATTGTAAGAGTAGCGTAAGTTACAAAAAAAATTGTTTAAAAATATTTTTGAAAAATATTATTATCTTGTCGTTAAAAATTTGGGGAAATTTGTGAGCTTGGACACGGTGAGGGATGCGAGGGCATTTTTCCACCGATGATCTCATTCAATTTCTGGAATAATGCGGCGATTACGGTGGATCAAGACGCCGTATCATTGGAGAAAACTGCGGGAACTTTGGCGTAAAGGTTGGACTGGGATTCTCAATATGTATATCTCTGATGTTTTAGAAGACGCCCTTGGTGATGCTGAAGCGTTTGAGTCAAATGCTGGCTGTCTGGGCAGATGATAAATTTAGTGACGATATGAACAAAATCGTCATTTTTTTAACGACAGGATAATAATATTTTTCAAAAAATATTTTAAAATATTTTTTTTTTTTTCGCTACTCTTACAATATTATTTTTATTTATTGCCGGGAAGAGGAATCGAACCCTGGCCCTTCCAGACAAAAGAAAAATCTGCGAACCACTCTGCTACCGAAGCTCACTTCTCCGATCCCGTTTTTTTGGAGGGTCTTTTCGGAATCTTTTTTGCGCGAACTTTGATGAGCCATAACTCTGCCCTCAGGGCCCGTAAACACTTTTGGACGCCAGATTCTTCTTACACAGCCTGAGGCCTTCACAGTCCACTAGGTCACCAGTATGGATCGATCTGCGAAAAAAGTGACTTCCCTTGTAAGAGCCGGAGCGCAAATTTTGACCGTGGCAATCTCTGATTGGCATCTGTGATCTCCGGGTGTCACCCCTTAGGAGGGAACCTTTTTCGATTTTGTGATTGCTCACATAATTGTAAGACTTCTGTACCACACCTATCTTCGACCGTTCCCGAGATACAACCAATTTCCGTCATTTTTTGGCCATCACCATGGCGATGAAGGAATTTCTGGATTCCTATAACATATTTGGTATCAAACAAAACGGGAGAGGATTTAAGTAAAAAGTATAATACATAAACCCAAATAGCGGCCACTGACACGTCAAAGACTTAAATTTGGGGCGTTCGAAAATTACTACTTTACAGTACGTACTAAATAAGGAAAAAATAACGATCAAAAAGATTAATGCCATTTTCAAAATCAGCGCCATTGATTACTAGTCGCGTAAAAAAGTCCTGGGATTTTCTCGCGCCCCCCAAATTCCGTCGCCCTCCGAAAAGTTGATTTGTCGCGGGAATCGCGCGCGACAATAAGGCAAAATCAACAAAATTGCACTGTGCAAAAGCACTTTTCATGCACAGTGCAGAGTCGCAGAAAAATCCCAGGACTTTTTTCCGCGACTAGTATAATAATTTCGACACTTGCACCGAAGAAAACAATACTTGTCGGTTTCCCCAATCGTCTTTTTCCCTAATTGTCGACGTTCCACCGTTTAGAGATTTCTCCAACACACTATCGGTTGACCGAGCGATTTTAGATATCAAAACCTTTTCGGAAGAACTTTTGAAAACGCGTGGACGATGTAGGCGATGATAACAAAAAAAAAACATCTCCTAGCGCGACCCTTGCTTCAGGGACTGCCGAAGTCGCTTCTAATAGCAGACATCTTGAATTGTGAAGTAAAACCACTTTTTTATGTGTCTTTCGGTTAATGTAATTTTATTCTACTGCAAATAAAAGAAATAATATGTAAAAATCGTAATACCTGCTGTACATTGTCCGAAAACCCGTCTGTTTAGAAGAAAATAAAGACCCAGCGATGCTTGGCATTACTAAACGACATTCGACGAACAAAACGGATATAAGCTGCAGTTGTCCATATCGCTGTAACAGAGGAAGAATGCTGCCACAAAAAATAACAACAGACAAACATGACAAGGCCTAAACTGACTAATTTTAATTAAGGAATACGCTTACCTTTTACTTATTATAAAACCAATTATGTAAAACCAGAGGAAAAGAGCATGATCAATTAAGAAAGTCGGATGAATAATCGGTTTTGGTATAAGCAGAACAGGTAATAAAAATTGCAAACAATACATCTTTGCCGTCAGAGCCCGACTTTCTTGCAGAATAACAATTTCTTCTTATGCTTCTCCGTATCGAAACGCCAAAACATTGTATTCGTTGAGGGAGCCAAAAAACATTTATTTTGACATGAATCATGGGAGGACATCATCCAAATTGAGTACAAACTGAGTTCGATTACGAACAAGTGTGTATATTAGGTTTCTTCCCATTACTTTTAAGTCTTCAATGATACTATAATGTTTACTTTATCACTCGATACACACGGATCTTTAGTTCTGACCATTAAAAGTAGAGTCATTCCATTAAAGCGTTTCCATCCATTCAATCTTCGTCTGTTTCTTTCATTAATGCTGAAATTCAAGTATCATAATAACAGATGTCCTTTACTGACAGCAAAACGTTGCCTTTAATTTTCGTATGGATAGCTTTCCAAAGTTGCTTTAGGGATTTATGAGTTTTCATCGAGACAAATGGCCTTTTGCATCATGTGGGGACTTCTTTGGCTGTTTTTGAAAGCGTGCTAAACTTTTAAAGAGTGTTGGGCTTGTTACAGAATTTTGCATTTTGGTTTATAAGAATTTGGAATGACATTACGGAAACCTAGTTGTTGGTATAATGATTTTATATTTATATAAGATGTTGGGCCTAACTCCAATTAGTGTCGGAGTAAAAGCACACATGGATCGGGGGTTAGGGAATTCTCGAGACAGCTCGGGACCGACCTCGGTCATAATAAAAGTCGTAGTAGTGAAGGTACCCGCACTTCTCTCGCTGCGTTCTCTTCCCCCTCTCGTTCCTTTCTCCACTGCCCACCTTGATCTCCGAAGGGGTCAGTCGGCGTGAATCAAACGCCTCGAATACGCCATTTTTAGGCGCTCGCTATAGCGGTGGCGACTCACCGTCCAGTTGGCTGGGGCTGAGAGGGCGCTGCACGAGACCGCCGAGGTTGGGCCGCACCTTCTCCTTCTGTTATGTGTCATTCCTCCTTCACCCTAAGGCCAAATCAGCTGGCTGAGAGACAACTCGAAAAAAGAAAGACCTCCCCCCCCTGCATTCTTTTTCTCACTTGATCCGTTACTGTTCCGCGCACACGAAATGAGGCCCTACCGAAATCAGCAGTGTTTTTCTTTTCTCAACGATGCCTCTTCCTGATTTTGTTTTCAATCCTATAAGCATCACAACGCATCCCCTGTTTCATCTTCTATCTTCGTTCGTTTCTCGCGCAAAACTCTTCTTTTTTGATGTAACTGGTCGGCGATATTAATTCGTAGTCAGAGAACGTTTCCCCACAACTTAGATTTCTTTCCTGCTTCAATTTCTTGGGCCGGGGAGTCCCGTTATATTAAGAATTTCCATCATTTTTAATTTAAGATCGGATATAAGTTTGAAATGAAATTAAACCCAGCTGTTTGTTATTTTTGTGTCAAGATCAAATTTGTTTGCCTCCTCCTATTGGGCCGTGAAATTAAAATCTCGGAATTAAGCCTCTTTGTCTCATAAAATTAATGAATTCCCTTGGCCACAAATCTGTTACTAGCCTGCAATTCTAATTATGCTGGTGGTGAGCCTCTTTAGCCTTGGATTTCATTGCCGACCAGAAGTCTTAATACCAAACAGTACGGGAAAACTTAAAACAAACTCGGAGAGGAAAACGGCGGTGACTGTTCTGATTAGAGACCACCGTTCTTGGGGCATTTGCGGTGTGTTTCTCTTCTCCATTTTCGGATTTTGTTTTCGGACGACGGAACAAGAAAAAGCGAAGAGTGCCCCCTCCCCCTCCCATTTTGGGCGAGCGTCGCCAACTGACTGGTCCCAGAAATAGGGCCTAACTACTTACACTGCTACAACCACACGCATTTCCTGGCCTGACCTCGCCTCCGGCTTCTTAAGGAAAAGTAAGGGGCGATGAGTGCCGCAGAATGAATGGATGAAGGCAATCGGGGCGTGTCAGGCGTCTCCTTTATTACTCCTGACGAGCCAACAACTCGCCCGAGCCTTCAGGCCTTTGGGATGGAGGATGTCGCACATTGCTGCTTATTTATCAACACATCTTCACCTTCACTCTTTCTCTCTTATCGCATTCCCGGGTGTGCTTAATAGTCCCACGTCGGTTCTTTATTCCAAAGAGCTCAATACGGAATTGTTCTTTTTCAAGGGTATTTGGAAAAGAGAAAATTCTCAATGATTTACGTTTAAGATTTAATAAGCGTTTTATTACTTAATTTGACGTCGTTGCTATCTGCGTATAACGTTTCCTAAAAATGTCATTAAAGGGTCAATGATGTGCGAATAGAGGATACAAAGGGAGAAGATGAGCGGCGCGATCAGCGCATTCCTCAGCAACATGAGCGAACCCCCAGACCATGCCCAGCTGATCGGCGAGATGCCCCAAATAGAACGGTTGGCCATTCAACAACGACTCGAACTAGCTCAACGACGACGGCGAATTCAGAAGATATCGGCCGAACGACGCGAACATCAGCTCCCCCCTCCGCGACCACGAAATCCTCGACTTCGGTTCAGTCCCCATGTTGCTCTACTTGAGGCAACAAGTCGAGGCGCATATCACGAAGTTCAAGAACTCTTAGCCAATGGGGCTGATCCTAATTCTCACAATGAAGACGGTCTTACGCCACTCCATCAAGTTAGTTCTTATTCGCAACAGATTTGATTTTAGTGTGCAATCGACAAAAATCTCAGAATCGTCGAGTTGTTACTCCAATACCGAGCAGATGTAAACGCAACTGACACAGAGCTATGGACTCCTCTGCACGCCGCTGCGTGTTGCGGATATCGGGACATTGTTGCCGTTTTGATTCACCAGTATGTGTTTTCTGGTTTTTTCTCTATACCGCACGTAATATTGATAATTATTGTTTCGCTTTTAGTGGTGCAGACCTACTAGCAGTAAATGCAGAAGGAAATATGCCATATGACATATGTGACGATGAGGAAACCCTCGATTTAATTGAGACAGAAATGGCAAACAATGGAATAACTCAAGAGTACATTAACGAACGACGCAGTCAACCAGAAGCCAATATGCTCGACGATATGCGGGCCTTGCATCTAAACCGAGGTCCTTTAAATGCGCGGATGCCTGATGGATCTACTTATTTACATATTGCAGCAGCCAATGGGTACAGCTCGGTGGCTGCCTTCCTTCTCCGTTGTGGGGTCAATCCTTGTGATAGAGATAATGATTGCTGGATGCCAATACATGCCGCAGCATCTTGGAGTCAGCCTGAGATCATAGAGATGCTAGTCGATTATGGAGCTGACATCAACGCAAAAACCGCCAACGACGAAACGCCGTTGGGTAAGTTTAAATGACGGTAAGGTCCACGAAAGTACCTTATCCCCTTAGGAAAAAAGGGATATAAAGAATTACGCAACCTTTAACAATTTTTTGTTTTCAGATCTAGCTACGGATGACCAAACAAAACAAGTAATACAACAACTTCAGCAAAGCGAAGCAAAGAAGAAACGACTTGCGTTCGGTGTTCGGGATAGTCGAAGGCAATCCAGAAAGTGAGTTGCTTCATAAATGACTATAAATATAAATATAGGCGAAAGAAGTTCGAATCCCCTCAACAACCTCCCTCTCCCACAGGCCAGGTTGATAATCCTTTCAGCGCCAGGGGGGCAATCAGGCGGCAGTCACTCAGAGATCGGTCTGGAGTAACATTAGCTAGATTGGAAGCGCAAAAAGAGCAGTCCAACCTCATGAAATCATGGAGCAAAGAAGATGTCTCCGCTACAGTAAGATACCTTCATCATTACAAATAAAGAGAATTCGTAAACAATGATCTTGGTTTCAGGATGACATGGGCAATGCCCCCCAAAGAACGCAATCGCTTTCTGATACACGACGAGACTCCCCCAACAAAAGGATATTGAATAAATCCAACAAACCCGGAAAGGCTTACGGAGGGGGAGATGAGTGGACGAAGAAGCTGGAAGCCAATGGGAACGATGAGGAAGAAGAAATGGGATTCCGGAGTCTGCATTCAAGGGGATCCACAGTCAGGAAAAAGAAGAAAGAACGACAAGGTGGGTGAATGCTCAGCACGATCAAACACGTCGACATGAATAATATATTTAAATCCGTAAAATTTAAATTCAACGCGGTTTCAGAGATCGAAATGAGTTCCCCATCCCCGACCTCAACCACCGCCCTAAATGGAAAACCGGGTATTTACGGCCGCTCTGAGAAAAAGATATGTTGTTGTACTATTCTTTGATTTATGTTATGCTAGATCTGTCGGGTCTTCCTTAGTTGCACTCAACTCACTTACTCTTCCTCGTCTGAGGGTTGTCACTGTGATAAGTCTTTCTTCTGCCTCTCTTTCATTTATTGTTCCTTTGGAGCCAGAAAATATACTAATTAAACTAAGTAAGTTAAAAACCGAAACGATGTATAAAGATGAATAAAGTCATATCACAGTTATGTACAGTATTATAAGAGCCTTATGATTTCTTTCCGAATCAAAGGTTCAATGTCGATCCGAGGAATGCAGTGCTAAAACGACGCAATAGTAATTTGGCTAAACTCAACAAAAAAGAAATAAAAAACTGACCACCGTCTTGGCTTTCATGACTACCACGACTCCATCGATCGTCTCTATTTCTCCATAATCGTGTAATACACTAACCGGAACCAAGTTGTTCTTGGGTGGGTACATGGCATCGATCAGATTTACACCATCTGTCTCTTCGTCTACGGCTTTCCCAATATTCTGCTGAAACGAGAACAAGCTCCCAGTGTACTCCTTCAACCACAGCTTCTCTTTGTCCGACATATTTGCCTAAAAATACAGATGAACAAGAAAATAATAATACTCGGTGCTAACGTAAGAAAGTTAGCAATTACCTGAAAAACGGATGACAACGCCCCAGCATGCGTCCATTTGAACTCTTTAATCCGTTTTATTCTTTCATTTAAATAGGCGTAAGTAGTTCTTTTTATTCTTTCCATCATTTCCTGCCGAATTCTTATAATTTGAAATTCAGGGGAATCTGCCGAATTTGTTGTGTTCCTTGTATTTTGTCTAAATCGATAAAATAGAAAACGAAAACTTACATAGCCTCATCATTCAACTCATATAGTCGCTTTATTTCTTCGACACAAACAGTCACAACATCATCCCGAAAAGGAGGAAGAAATTCCAAGTCGCTTTGAAGTTCCTTTATAGTTTCGATTATCTTGTCTATAGGTGTCAAAATCTCATCTGATCCGTTTTTATTCTCTTCGGTCATGCTCAGGGGCCAATGCGCTACCTGAAAGTTTGCTGAAAGTTAGCTGAAAATGGTAGGGCGCAGCTCGGAAAACTGGCACGGGCGCAGCTCGCATCTCGGGGGCAGCTCGGAAAACAACGTTTCGCAGCTCGCCGGAGCTAAGTTTCGGCTTGTTTTCGAGCTGCGCCCAAGACGCGAGCTGCGCCCGTGCAAATTCTCCGAGCTGCGCCCTATGATTTTCAGCAAACTTTCAGATAGCGCATTGGCCCCAGTTATAAAAACCGTGATGTAAAAAAAACACTTTTTAAATTGAACGAAACACGAAAAGACGCTTTGCCCATTTTTTTGGCAAAGAAAGATTTTCGTTGTGAGGCTCAAATCAGCTAGCGGTGAAACAAAGAAATAAATTTGCAAATTTTTCGCAAGTTTGCGAAAAATTGCATGAAAAATTAATTTTTGCATTATTCGTCGATTTTTTGACACGTGCACGTGAACACGAAAATCTTTATTTTGAATTAAACAATGAGAATTTTGCAAATCTCATTCAACCCGTGGACGTGTTCTCTGCGACGGTGCCCAATGAGTCCAAGCAGTCTACCTCAAGATCTGGGTGCGGTAGTCGATGAATGTTTCACTGAAGAGAACAAGAAAAATTGTGGAGATATTTTTTCATGTAAGCGCTTTCCGAGTTTATAGGCTCTTGAAATTGAGATTTTACCGTTCTTTTTTCTGGGCTATAACTTACTTTTATTCGAATGAAATAACAGAAACAAAAAATAAGATTTTTTTCTACAGGTGACCATTGGCCAAAAATTTGACTGCCTGGGAACTAGAATTTTGTTTTTTGTGCTCTGTTTTATCCCTTCACGTCCACTTTTTACAGCAGAATGATTTTCTATGCAGAGTGGCTTCCTTGAAACCTTGTTGTCCCGCTTCTCTTCATATTGTCCCTAAAGCCGAGGTCTACGGGAATTTTCGTTATTTAAAGCAAATTCTATGGCCGAACTGTCTGGTCTTCCTCTCTTATATTGTGGTGAGCCAGTGTGGTTGTGATTACTCTTGTTATGGTCAATTGGTAAAGCCAAGTTCTTTATTTGCTCGTACACGGTCCCTTATGTTTTTTGGTAGCGGGACCCAGAAATCTCTTTTGACCAAATATTTTGATAACGCTTTGTCCGACTGACTAATGCCTCTTTTTAGTGATGACGCGGTGAGGGTTATTGCTTGCTCCGACTGATGTCGACATGGACACAAGTACTTTGGAACCAGGGTTTGGCCGTATGTTGCAGGAAGCCTCCAAGACTGTAAGTTACAAATTGGGGAGCAGTCTTGTTTTTTTTCGATGCCGGCGAAATAAAAAGCTCGTGGAATAAATAAGCGCCACTTTCTAGAGACATGCTTAATGAATAATTGCAGACAAAGAACAGAAATCGAAAAGAGAATGCCATAGAATCTAATTCCGTGGGTAATATAAATGTCGGATGCTTTCAAATGGGTTTTTGAAGTGATGTTGTCGTAGTGGGATAGGGGATGACTGGAATGGCCGAGAGAGCGGGAAAGAGAGTGCATTTGGTTTTAGACGGGGGCTTCTCCAAGCCGTGCTTTTTCTTGTCCGCATTTGCCTTATTTTATGTCTGTTAGCCCTGAGGGGAGGTATTGAGGAGGGAAACGAGGACAAAACAGTCTACCCCCATAAGCCCGGGTTCGGCTACACGAAAAAGTGACTGGAGGCGGGCTGCCTTAGTCCAGGGCCCGCACTCTCTTTTCGCCTTCCTCCACTCTCGGTTACTGACCGCTGGCTCGTCGCTGACCACTTGACGAAATGCAGGGAGTGTTCTGCTTATTCTGATAATGTTTGGTATCTTGTTTCTTTTAATTTTATCAGTCCATTTAAAATGTTTCGACTATTTATTGCACACGGTGAATACTGTGTGTTATAAGTTAATATTTGAGTTTTTTTCCGTTTTTATTTAAGATTTTCTTATCCTTTTGGTCATAGCTCTTAATGTTCAATGGTGACATGCCGCTAACGAACCTCTCTCTGACTTTTGGGATAGTTTTGTTTAATCTGCTTGTGATGACATTTCCTGCGTCCTTACGAAACCTGGACCGATCTGATTAAGTCCGGCTGGATTCCGCAGAAATTATCGACGCAGATGATTACTTTCATCTATCTCTAATCCACCTCTTTACCCCATAATCCGCTCTCTCATTTCCGTGTAAATGTTTTGGACTGTCCTTTCAACTGGCTGCAACAGTTCTGGCTGGGCCTGAATGGGATTATCCCGGGAGTTTATGGATAATATAACTTTACGAATCAGGGGAGAGAAACTCCTTAATTCCGCGGAAACAATGCGGAAATCCGGCTTGAAGAAGGCCATCAGCGAGAATGTCTTGCGTCATTTGTTTGGGGGGCCAAGACGCCCGCTTTTACGCCTAACAGAGGCCATAATAATTGCTGGAGGTGTCATTGATTGATTGTGTGCACTTGTTCGACTCCTAGATGCGATTATGTCTTTTTATCTCTTGTCGCAAGGCCGGATTGTGGGGAAAAAGGTGCAGCCGGCCGGCGAGGGATTGTTGACGTCTACAGTTGCTGTTAATGGGTGTACCCACTCGTTAATTTTGTGCGTATATGATGAACGGCATCCCTGATCTGTATTGGCACCTACGTGGTTTATAGAAGGGGGATTTGAGTGTTAACCTCATTGCATTAATGTAACAGTGTTTTCATTGTTTTGTTGGTATCTTTGCTTGTTTCTTTTCTGTCTGGCCATAGTCCATTTACGAACCAAGGGGAGAACAAAATAGAGATATTCGGCCATGTTCCTTGGGTCGAGAAGAAGGGTCCCGATTGTCTCCAATTACTCTAATCGAGGCCATTTTTCAAGCGCTGATTAGAAAGACATGGGCAATTCTTGTGTGGTTATCAATCTTATCCGCTGATAATTTTCTTTGTCTACGAATTTCATTTTTGGACTCGTTTTGTTTTTTATCTTTCTTACGTGTGAGATGCTGAATTCTTGGCACGTAATTTATACGTAAAAATGAAAATTCACAAGATAAAAGTCTGAGAAGCATTGTTTTGTTTCTCTCATTGAGTTACACTTTTTTCCGAAAAAACAGAAGATCTCTTATTTTTTCTAATTTAATCTCAATATTACTTACAATTCGTTTAAGTTCCCCATTTTTAATGAATGGAAACCACTCTGTATGACTAAATGAAGATAAATAGCAATGCCGAAAGATGAAGTCTGAAGACAAGTTCCGTTTGAAGCATCTTTTGTATTCATTCCGAATCTATGTCACAGAACTGACGTGGGCTCGCTTCTTTTATATAGAATCCTTGGAATACATGTTCTATCCTTATATTCTCCGTTGTTGGGCATAGCCAGATTTGTTCGGCCAAAGGCCTTTATGGCCACAGGGACCGACTTTCATTAGGCGGTTCGCTGACTCGTTTCCCATTCGCGCCTTTTGCATCTGGCCTTCCTCTTCTTCTCTGCTGGCCCGAGGGGGCAGTGGAAGGAGGAAGAGGCGGAGGACGAGGTCTTCGAACATGTCCAAGTCGTAGGCCTGTCTTCGCTTACCGAAAAGGACGTACTATCCGCGGATCAGGCTATTCACTGACCTTTATCTAGCGTAATTGCATGGTGATGGATTGCTGCTTTCATAGGGTTTGTGGTATCTTTTGGTCACATAATTTATTTTCATTCCATTTTTCATAAATAATTCCGCCTTGAGACTGATTATCGTGTCCTCGGATGCTGGTCCTACTCAACTTTCTCATAATTTTTTATTATAAGAATGTTTGGGCGAGCTAAAACTTTTGGAAATTCCCGTTTCATGCGCGATTTCATCTCGTAGTAAAAGAGTAGATGGCTCCAGACATGACTGTTGGTTTTTGGACGGATATTCTCGGGGATTAACTCTATCCTTTTGTTTTAATCAAACTTTAATGTTACCATTCTTGAAATTTTTGGAAGAAGATCTTAGTATAGTTGAAGCGCTGTGTTACTTCCAATCTGTGGCGATAAAAGCTTGAATCAGTTTCATCTCTCCATTTTATGAATCAAGTCCTAAGCTTGCGTGAAATGAGTCAGTAGGTCCTTTGTTTTAATTATGTTTGGTGCTGATTCGATTACACCAATAATGATTCAAGCGCTTTCTCTTTCTGGGCTTACAATTTGTCGGAGAATTTGCCGAAGATGAGCATTTTGAATAGATTTGATTAATCAGCATGAATTTTAACCATCTTTCTAAAAATTCAGTCATTGGATGCAGGCCGATGACATTACGGAGGGCCCCAGTCATGCGGTCGGTCTTTTAGCCATCTTTCTGAGCACAAGATGGGCATATATGACTGCCTTTGTTCCTCTCTGTGGTTTTCTCTTTCGGCACAAATTGGTCGACATGCCATGGTTTTTCTGCTCTGGGAACAAGGCTTTATAGAATTCGAAGAGGAACAACTTTCAAACAACAGTAGCAATCAGATTCCCTTTGAATCTTTGTTTATTCGGTGATTTGATTACAATTCTTTCCAATGTTTATGCCACAATTAGGCATCCAACGGTCACAGAGCGGGAGAGAGAGGGAGATCAATGACAATCGTGTTTGTGGGACTTTTCTCTTCTCTGTTTATCGTATATCTATTTCAGAATTTTCTGTTTTAGTTGCATATTAATCTTGATCAGCGCCATGGCTTCTTTAGGCACAAAATTGTTACTGCTGAGCATCCGTTCAAAAAGAATCATGTTCTTACTGCGCGATGAGTAACTTGCTTCAAGAACATGAATACGGCATGACTTCTTTCTGGATACTTCCTATCAGTTTTTGTTCCGAATCATTCCACAAATTGCAATCTTTATTAACTGCTGAACCCAATTTGTGTCCTTCCTTTAGTCCAGGCCATAAAGTAGCTCCAGTTTTCTTGGATCATTTGTGTCCGGCTCCCTTGCATGCGGCCCTTGCTTCTCCCCTCTCTTTGCCTAATGCACTGGAAAAGAAGACGGTCCGGGTGCTCCGCTTGTTTTCGGTTGAGGTCGTTTTTTTCATCGACACCTTCAGAATTCTTATGCTATTGTCTTGTCTTAACTCTTATAAAAAGTAGGCTTCTAGCCGGCTCTTGCCACCTTAATCCGACGCTGAATCATGTATACATTTGCGCGCAATCTTTTTGATTTGTGATTGCTGTTTGTAATCTTTGTGGCTGCGGATCATTTGCGTGTACGATGAATTTGCTTATTCTAATGGTGCCCTGTTGAAGACCTCGCCTTGACGACCTCATCCGCCGTATTTTCTTGTGGGCTTCCTTGGCTGAACCCAATCCAATATCCCTCCCTATAAGACGGGTCTACATTGCCGCCCTCGTTGGATTGGCTAGCGGCTAGCCAGTCACGATCTTCACCCAAGCTAAGAACTTTATGCGTATTCTGAAAGACGATCAACAATAGCCCAAGCTTTTTCCGCTCCGGGATCCCGTGCTATCCGAAGGCTGTTCGCCAGTGACGCCGGGCCGCGGGGTGCTGGACACCGCCCATCTCCTCTCCCCCGGCCCGAAACCCACAGTCCGTCGTGAGCCGGGCGCCAGGACAGCCTGCAATCGTGTCCATCAACTGGTCCGCCGTTTCTCCCCTCACCGTTCTTCTCGAGGATCCCATCGACGGAGTCCAGGTCCCTGTTCTGTTCAGAGGCATCCTTCCGGCCGAATCCGGTGTCTTATTCGGCATTGGGTGCGGGCGAGAATGCGATGGTGTTGTGGCGGTGGTAACAATACGACCTCTTCTTCTGCCTCGGTCCATCAACAGAGTCTGGTAAGGAATATGGGAGCGGCCAGCACTACCACCGTCTCTCCTCCGACCACAAGACAATCCGAATCACGAAATCGGGTGCATATAATCAACCGTCGCGGCGATGCTGGAGATGTTCTAGATGACGAGGAGACAGTGACCGGGCCTCTTTTGTCCGCTGCTTCCCCCAACCATAAAAAACAGGGCGTTCTGCAATACGATCGTTTTGGTCCGATGTTGTTACAGGCCCAAAAACTGGTAATTTAACCTTATTTTTAACTGCTTCTTGAAAGGCGCTACGACCCTTTGGCCTACATCGAAATTTTTGTTTGTGGTGCCATACCATCAGGACTCACATTACGACGCTTTTTTCTTTCGTTGCGATGCAAGTATTGGGGTTACTGTATAGTGATCATGAGGATCGTAACCTGAGGAATTAATTGCCATAGAAAGGGGCACTTAAAGAAGGCGACACGGCGGTGTCACGCTTCAAATCATGCAACTCAAACAAGACATATCTCATTTCCTTTTATAGGCGCTTTATGTCAACAATGGCCATCAACATGCTATGGACTGTGTATTCTTACAGAGGCTGCGACAATCTGGTTGGCAGGTCCTCGCAACTGCTGCGAACAATGCCAGCGTCGACCTTAGAAAACACAAGCCTTCTGTCGTCTTCCTCGATCACAAATTGAGCGAAATCTTGGATATCCAAACGTAAGTTTACTCACAGTTTGAAACGCTAGATATGGTTTAGCAGTGTTTAAGTAATGTCTTTTCTTTAGGACTCTAAGAAGTTTGCCTGAAGGGGAGGATCTTCTTTACGCCGTGTTGACTGATCGGGTTCCATCAGAGAAAAGATTGAAGATTTTGGCTAAGGCAGATTTATCACAGGTAAAAAAAAAATTCGAAGGTGCCAAATTTTATTGAATTTCTACGGCGGCTATTAACGTAAGATGTACATTCTTAATTTTCAGTTTTTCCTTACCACTTCATCTGATATCCGGCTTTGCGAGCTCTTCGGCCGTTTTTTCTCCAGACTGCGCGCGATTCCGGCTCTGTTTGCTGTTGTCGAGGAAGCTGAGCAACCCATAAAGATCTGTGACGATCAGAACCTAGTACAATACGTAAACCGAGCTTACGAAGTAATTAGTGGACAAAGCCGGAACGACGTCCTCGGAACTGACGCCACCGAAATGCGTTTGAAGACTATCAACGGGGCTCCCCCAGCTTCGGCTTCCCTTCCTCCACCCGCACCGACGTCAGTTTCAACCGCGACGACGCCAGGACAAACACAAGCTGGACATCCGGATAGTGAGAATCTAGTGCCTTCCGGGGGTAGTTTTGGAAGTTCTGGCGCGCCAAATGCACCCCATGGTCCCCTCCATTCTCAAGCTTCAACTCGAAGAAGGTCCAGCGAATGGCATTGTATCACAGTCCCTACCAGTTCTCAGGGTAATCAATATGTTTATGTGAAACGAGGTAGTGCCGATGCTATCTGTCGAGATCTTTCTCTCAAGAGTCTGAGATCCAACAGTGCTATGATGGATGCACCCATCACAGAAGCTTTAAACGTTATCTCCACAGTCCTTCCAAAGTGCGACGAAGACACACAAAGCCATCTTCGAGAAGCGATCAAAATGCTTTCGGTCCAAGAATTATATGCTCCCACGATAACCCGATTTACGAGTAATGACAGATTTGCTTCCGGTTACTACGACGGTCTTATACGAGTAAGTCTGAGACAAACAAGTCCCTTTATAAATGTGTGTTTTAGTTGCATCATCCACCACGGCAAAGGAAACGATCAGTGGTCGATGCCTTCAGGGAAAATCAACGACGGGTTTCTGGAAGTGAAACCAGACGTCGGATTTCTTCTGATGTTGTAAACGCCTTGGAAGCCGAGAATGTCTGGCAATTTGATGTAATAGAATTGGAAAGAATCACTGATCATCACCCCCTCTCTCATCTCGGAATGAAGGTAATTTTCAAACCAAAATTACAAAGTTTTTAAAAGATTTTTGATCGATGGAATGTGGCTGAAACCCTTCGTTGTAATCCCGACACAATCCAACGTTGGCTCACTCTAATCGAAGCCAACTATCAAAGTGTGAATCATTACCACAACGCTACTCATGCGGCCGACGTCCTTCAAGCTACCTCATACTTTCTGAATTCAGAAAATGTAGGACAACATGTGCAAGACAATCATGCGATCGCGGCTCTAATAGCGGCAACTGTTCATGATTTGGATCATCCAGGTCGGGGGAATGCCTTTCTAATGAACACTCGACAACGACTTGCCTTGTTGTATAACGATCACTCCGTTCTCGAGAACCATCACGTCGCTTTGGCGTTCCATCTGACCTTGTCCCAGTCTGGAGTCAACATCTTCGCTCGCATGAGTCGATGCGAATTCTCATCGCTCCGCCAGGCCATTATTGAGATGGTGTTGGCCACTGACATGACCAAGCATTTCGAATATCTCACCAAATTCCAACAGATGTTACTCAATCCTACTGTAAGTTGACTCTTTCGAACAGTTATTTTTTCACATCCCAAAATTGATGAATTGATTTAGGACGAGGACGATGAAAGAGAAAACAATTCGCTGACCGTTTGTCGAATGCTGATAAAATGTGCTGATATTGGGAATCCGGCCAGAGAATGGAAACTATGTCACGAATGGGCAATGCGGATAGTCGAAGAGTATTTCGAGCAGGTGGGTGGTTACTGTGGACGTTGATATTCTATTCAAAATTCATTATACGGTCAAATGATGTATGTTTCAGACGAGTGAGGAGATGGAGAAGGGACTCCCTGTTACAATGAAAGGCTTCGACCGCGAGAGTTGCAATATCCCCATGACCCAATGCACTTTCGTCGATCTCTTTGCGAGAGAGACCTTTGCTATTTGGGCCGAATTCGCGGATCTTCCAATCCTGTTGATACATTTGGAAAGTAATTATGAAAAATGGAAACAGCAAGCAGATTCCTGGGATCCGACTAAAAACTTGAATCTGAAGGCTGTCAAGTCGTGAGCATGGGGTAGTACGAGACTAGCATCTAGACTTGTAACTTCCTAAGGATAACATCTGATTACTAACCTCTCGATCTTCTCTCCACTCTCCCAACGTTTTTCCTAGTCTTTCGGCGATATTTTATCCCGCTTCGAAGTGCCTTTTCTTTTCTTTTTGAAATTACACTGTCATTTACATCTACATTCCAAAGTCTCTATTCATTATGTTGTTATATTGTTGGATTTCTATTTGGGAAAACATTCCGCACAAACAATTGCCATCTTCCTCTTGTTTACGTTAAGACTTATTTATTCCGACGCTTTTACTATCTTTCTAACTTCATCGTGAGGTGTTTTAACTCGATTACAAAAGGAACGTTACCCGGTTACGAATAAATTCTCCTTTATTTAACGGTCATTAGGTTATTTTGAATAAGAATTTATTAGTGAAAAATCTTAGACCTTTGCGTAATGTAACGTATTGTGCGGATGTGAGGACAAAAACCATTTTTTAAATTTCATATCCAACCCAGTTCCTGAAGCCATACAGCAGCGAAAAGGACGACCATGATGAAAACTGGGACAGAAACAGCAACGCAGATTATCCAGCCGAATGGAACTGAACCTAATTTTTTTGACTATTTTGACTTACCCTTTCGTTCGGTGAGAGCATTCGCGTCCCCCACGAATATTATACTCTCATTAGGGGTGGATGTGGCTGGTATTGGAGAATGGAAGGCTGGAGATCGACGTTCGTACTTCTCGAAGGTCTCGGCAGGAGTCAAAAGATGCGGGCGACTCATGCTAAGGTGGCATTCACCCTAGACTCGCGTTGTTGGGAGTAACCTTGAGCGATTTCTTTTTTCGCCTTCCACTTCCACCATTCCTCAATTCCTTGCGCGCCCCACAGAGCGACCGGTTCCTGCAACAAAGGCTCTTTTCACGTGGTATTTCGTTTTATTTTATAACATAATGTACACCCATAAATATGATTTGCATGATATCTGGCGGACTAGAGTACAGATAAAAAGTGAAAAAAAAAACAAAACGACTTAACCCATAATCAAAAAAACTGATAAAATGTGTTACAGATGTAATTATGAACCGGAATTGCAGCAAAACCCGCTAACAAAATACCAAAGGAGTCCGAAGTGGACACAAAACTCATGGCAAACTCTCTAGAAGCGATTGGAATGTCTTTGTGCACCATACGGAAAGTATTAACATAGGCAGCGCCTCCCAAAAACCCCTCAAATAAAATCCACCAAAAAATGAAAAAGATATGTGGGATCAGTCTGGAAGTGGTTTGTATCAGAATACCAGTGGCATTCATAAGTTGAAGAAAAGCCAACAAAGGGAGCGTTCTCCACAACAGCACTATAAAACTGGAAGAGGATCGGGAAACAAAGACGCCAATCTGATATAACACTTGGTACCATCTATATTGCGAAGAGACGGACATCGAGAAACCATGAGAGCAGTCAAATACCATTAATTCCACCTAAAACTAGACTTTTCTTGATATTCCACTTACCAATCCCTGATTAATAAAGTATTCTCCGAAGTATACGGTAGACAACGGAAGCATAAATTTCAAAAGGGGTCTGATCTTTTGCCAGAAAGTTTGGGGCTCAGGTTGTGATGAAGGGAGTCCTTCCTCTTCCCCGGAACTATTAGAATCAATAAGAGGCCGGTTCTGTTCATCGGAAACCTCTGAAGGATGTCGTGATCTGGCATCTTGAGGTATTAAATAAGACTGCGGCTTCCACAGAACCGCCTTGTATATAGCTGGTGGAGATATTAGCAACTTCCAGTAGCTGAAATGGTTGGCAGAATGTAGATAAAGAAACAACTAACCTACGTAAGAAAAAACATAACGGGAACAATCAGCATGACCATTAAAGATGTCTGAGGGGCCAGTCCCATCATCGAACGTTCGGTCAACATTGCGTAAGTTAGAGCTCCAAAGACCCCCGCTCCGCCTGTCCCAGAAGACCATGTAGAGACGACGTCACTAAATCAACGTTAATTATAAAAACCATCTTACTTTTTAAAATTTGATGATAATGACAAGAAAGTAACTTCTCCGAGGCCTGCTCCTAAACTGGCTAAAGTAACTCCAAACAGGCCAATAGTTACGCTCGTTGAAAAGGCCACCACAAGGAAACTCGCTGTCATCAATATCACTGTTAATATTATCCTTACACTAAAAAAACAATCACAAAAAATCTTGCTATTTACTTGTATGCTAATTTGTACAAGAATATTGGGGCCAGACTTTTTATCACCAGAGAGGGAATAATGTCAGCTAATAAGACTGCACCGGTCGAAATTGATGAGCATTTGAACTTTGAGATGTCGGGCTGAACACGTTTGCTGTGAATCTCGAAAAAAAGAGACCAACTTACAATGCAGACTTCATTATCAGTATCATTGCTTTTCTTGTCGATATCCAAAATATCCTTTGCCGATGACAGCATAATCACATATGCAAAGTTGCTGCATAATCCCAAGACCCTAAAAATCAAAGTTCATTTACACGGAAAGTACCCCAAGTGCGACGCTCAGATTTTCTTTAAATTTTGCACACACGTTGGGCATGGACTAAATATCAATTCCTGAAAATTTTAGCTCGCGCTTTGGGGGCGCCGCCGAGATATCGAACGATCTTTGCCGCCGAGAGAGCACGCTAAACGCGGAGAGCGGTCAGAGAGAAAAGCACTTTTTGGCCATAACTTTGGCAGTTTCGTGCGGAAAAATTTGATTTTATGTAGAAACATTATCCTTTACAGTTGAAATAGGCATGAAAGTTTTCGTGCCGAAATTCGGCAAAAAGTGTCAAATTTTCGCCGACTTTCAATCTAAAAATCTCGGTTGTTTCTGCAAAGCGCGAGCTAGGATTCTCGCGTATATTTTAGAAAAAATTACTCTAAATCTGTGCCAAGTTTCATCAAAATCTGAGCGTCGCACTTGGGGTACTTCCCCTGTTAGTTACAAAGCCCTCACCAAAAAGCCAGCAAGTTGTTCCATCCTGTTGTAGAGCGGAGTCTGATCTGGGGCATTTATACACCCTCTTACGACAACACTCACTAAAATATACGTTGGAAAACAGAAAGAGAAGGTCAGTGTTTACATTTTCGTTCGAGGTCTAGTGGAACCAATTTCCTCGCGAATTCATAAAAAAACAAAGCGACCCTTGCTAAATTGGACAAAATTGACAAAACATAAGTCTTTGGCCAACAGTTGTAAGAATTTTTTCAACTGTCTACAGCGCTAAATTCACGGCGGTTTCAAAGAGTTCTTATCTTCGTAAAAGAAAAGAATGAGTGCGCGCAAATTGCGGCACCAATTTATACGACAGGATCTTTTTGGGGTTATTGCGTGTCGCAGCAAAATCAAATTTCTTTTCACTTCAGCGACGCGACAGGCGCGGCGACATTGTGTTCATTATTTTTCCGACAGACTGCAGTCTGCATACTGATATGGTCGAATATTTTTAGGAAGAAATCGTACCGTTTCGTCATAAGTCTGATGTAACTTGGACGGCATGAATACAACGTAATTAAAAAATGACGTAAAGTCTATGATCGAAACCTTTTATGTAGAAACCATCCTTCTTACATTTAGTTTCTAAACCTCTGGTCGATTTTTTTAAATGTGCCATTTAAAAGACACTGTAGGTTTTGTGAAAATTTATCAAACCTCTGATTTTTTGGTGTTTTTCAAATGATTACAACTGCTCGGATATCCCACCGTTTTTTACTTAAGTGTTGTTGGCTTCGTCAACAGCTGACATCTGTAACCACGCCGTCAATTTTTCCAACGTTTGCCGTTTACGCATGCATGCGCATGCTATGCCAGTTGTAAAAACGGTTTTTCCGGCGTTTGACAATATACCCATAAATCCAATCAATTTTGGAAATCTTTACGCTATTATATCAGTATAGTAATGCTCTTTCTTAATCTCTGGTCGATTTTTAATCCGGCTGTTACCAACAAAGTTATGACTTAAAATGTCGTCAAATCACAATTTCCCCCTCCGCGAGCTGCCGCCAGGCTTCAAAAAAAGACAAATCGAGAGAAACTTAAACCGCCGCACGTCGTTTTTTTCTGCTAATTACGGTTTGTATCGCCACGAAAAACAAGCTTTTGGCGTAATGCTTTAAAATTTTTTTTGGCTTGCGAAGCTAAAAATTTTTGCCGGTTGCACCACAAAAACATTTTTTGCCAAAAAAATGTGGCATTGTGCATTTTTTATAATTTTCCTTTTGTTGTGGCCACATGCATAAAGTGATGTGTAACAGCATAAATAGCATCATATTTAACAAAAAATACATGAATATATATTTAAGGAGCGTCAACAATACTAATAATCTTATTAATCTGATATTCGGCGATACCACCTCTTAGTATAACATAATCCGGGAATTGAAAAAAATTCGCGTACAGAAAATTCTGAAACTGAACACATATTTTCTCTGGATTCTTCCGCATCAACTGGCATATCGGGTATACCCAAGTTTCGTTGGAACTGCGAGATATGACCGAATCTTTAACTGAAACACCCATGATGTTTTAGATGAATATGGAAAGGCTAAGATGATAACAGGTGTCATGTTGATTCTTAAAGGAGCTTAGTCCATCGAAATTTCAGAAAATATCATTCAATGAGTATGTGTGCCGATGGTTTTTGCGTAAATTAGGTTGTGGTAAATTAGAATTTTCGGCGCTTCTTCCCTCTTTTTTCAATCAATAATAGCGCCGCCCCGTTAAAAAAACATTTTCCAATTACGAAAGAACGATGTGCGCCGGGCATCGCGAAAAATATTAGAAATAAAAATGTTTAATTTAGTTCCAACACGAAAACATTTTGAGCGCGCTCAGATTTTTTTGAGAAAATCAATGAAATTTTCAAGGAAATATTTTGTCAATTGGCTTCGTGGAAACTGGACAGAGTGAAATTGGACAGAGTGAAATTGGACAGAAATAATTTGGACAGAGCGTGGAAATTGGACAGGGTGAAATTCGACAGAGTGAAATTGGACAGATTGAAATTGGACAGATTTTCGCTGCAATCGTACGAAATGTCAATATTGAATCATCAAATAATTATTTTTTGCAGTGAAAAAAAATCTGTCGAGTTTCACTCTGTCCAATTTCACTCTGTCCAATTTCCACGCTCTGTCCAAATTATTTCTGTCCAATTTCACTCTGTCGAATTTCACTCTGTCCAATTTCCACGAAGCCAATTGACTTTATCCACCAAAAGTCAAGTATAATCTACTGCTTCAAGGCTTCGCAATATCCCTATTGAATTAATCTTATTTGAGATTTTGTTTTTGTTTGAGTCATAAGGACAAAACGATGCCTCGGCTGACATTATGAACTAAAAGGTTAGTAATTTAGGTTCGTTATAATGTCGGACGGCGAAGGTGACCGTAGAAGAAGTTCCCGAAGGCCCGTCAACAAAGAGAAGGATGCCAAAGCCAGTGCTTTGGAGAGGCTCAAGGAAGCCAGGCTCAGTGGGAAACGGTCTTACCGAGCGAGGGTAGGACGCATTTCGATTTATCTCATGAGTTTATTTAAAGGTTGATGATATGGTTCAAGATGTGTTGGTGGATGTGGATGAGGAAGAATATAACCGGCGATATCGAGCTGCCGATTTTGTGGATGATGATGATGGTGCTGGATATGCAGATAGTGATGAGGACGAGAAAGATATACTTCAAGTTACATCGAAAAATAAAAAGAAGGTTACCAAAAGAGAAGAGGTTAAGGGAAAAAAGGCCGGCGATATCACCCAATTCTTGAGACCTGATATCAGAAATTCTGAAGTAGGGTTTGTTTATTCGTTGTATTAAACTGGGTTTAGAAAACTCATACAAGTCAAGCGGACGATGAGGCTGCTTTGGCCGAAGCTTTGGCTCAATTGGATGAGACTGCCGACAATGGGGCTCCGATGTTCGACTTCTTGGCAGGCCCACTCATGGATAATGCTGAAGCTGTCGAGGATCATTGGCAGTGTCAAGATGAAGCTGTTCCTTCCACCCCGGAGGTCTTTAAGCCGTATGTTTTTTAGCATGGTATATGGTTGGTTTAGTGCAACTATCAAGAGAGTACGACGTATTTCGGAAGATGAGATTTGTGCTTCAAAAGTGGCCAAACTCGATCAAACTTTAGTGAAATCAGAAAAGCCTGATCTCGAAACAACGACTGAGATCGCAAATTTTGTTCAGCCCGATTGTGCCAATGTAAACGAGGACTTTCCTATAGTGGAAGAGTCGGTTGTTGAAGAAATTTTTGGAGGTCAGGACACTGAGGACCCAATGGAAGAAGATGAAGAATTAGAAGCAGAAGATGGTGATAGCAAAAGCGTGAAGTTGTTTTGCCTCGATTTTTACGAAACTGCGAAAGGTACAGTCTTCATGTTTGGAAAGATAGGCCAGAAAAGTTGTTGCATAGAAGTGAAGGGAATCGAAAGAGTGGTCTACTTCATTCCGGTTCAGGTAACAAAAAATTTATTTTACTTTAATAGTTGTCTTAGGAGGAGATGGAAGACCTGAAAAAGGAAGTTACAAATATCCTCAAAAAGGAGGGAATAAATCAGTTTAGAAGCAAAGAAACGAACATAAAGTATGTCCCCGATGCAGATGACATGGAGAAGGAGATGAAGGCGTTGATGGTCGCTTATGATGTAAGGACAACGGTCGGCGTCTAATTATATTTTCAGTCGACGTTGCCTGCTTTGAGTATGGAGCTAACCGGAACTTATTTTAAACGAGTTCTAAACGTCAATGCGTCGCCTTTGGAGAGGCTTCTGATGGAGTCTAACCTCAGGACTCCTGGATTTGTTCAAATTTCAAATATCGGTAAGTCGAATTTTTAAGAGTTACAACAAAAGAACAGAAGAAGCCCAAAGCAAGAAATCTTATTGTGAATTGGAATTTACGGTCAATAACAGAAGTATGAAAAATATAATCATGGCTCCTGGCCCAAGATTTGCTCCTAAAATCAAGATGTTAGTGATGAATGTAGCCAGTGTTTTTCTTCCTGGTGGCAACCGAGAGGTAATTGAGAGGTGTCAAGAGGCAATAAATGACTTTTCAGATTATCGCCATAAATGGACTTTTTAAAAAGAATGCTTCCCTCGACCGTGCAAACGATAAAAATGCTTCGGCTTATGATTCTTTAAACTGTAAGTGATGTTGGTCTTCTATTTGTATTTGCAGTCATTGCAAAACCCACCAAAGGAACATTTCCGATTACATTGAACGATGTTTTGACGCAGAAGAACATGAAGAACAAGGTGTTTGTGCATCAGAACGAACGGGCTCTGCTGGCCGCGTTTTTAGTTAAGGTTAAAGAGCTGGATCCCGACTTAATTGTAGTGAGTGTCATTACTTCTATCTCTCAAAGCGTCTTCCTTGCTCTGTTAACATTTCTTGCAGATGCATGGAGCCAATGAACAATTGGATCTGTTGAAGACAAAACTGGCCCGACATAAGATTTCGACGTTCTCATTCTTTAGCAAATTAAAGAAAACAACGCCAATCGACAAAATCGGGAGATGGAATCTGACTTGTTTAACTGCTGGACGTCTTGTTTTGTGTTCAAAGTAAGGATATAAAAACAATTTTATCATGAGAAACTATGTGTTTATCTTGGCGATTTTAGGGAAGCAGCGGCAGAATTGGACACAAAGAGTAAAAGTCAAAACATGGAAGATCTTGTACCATCACTCCTCACACCTAATGATCCCACAATTCAGAGAACCGAACTGACTAATCCCGAATTACTGGAACCCTTTTTCTCAGCCAATGGAGTCCCTTCTATATTCAAATTGTTGAAGTGGTCATGGCATGAGGCATATCTCTCCTTGTTAGTTGTGCTACAATTGAATGCCCTTCCTTTGTTTGTTCGAATCACCCAGATCGTCGGTGGGGTCATGGTAAGACATTATTTTCTTCTGATTATTCTCTTTAGTCCCGAACTCTAGTGGGAGGACGGTCACAACGGAATGAGTTCTTGTTCCTCCACGCCTTTTATGAACGGGGTTATGTTCCCTGGGACAAGAAGAAGAGAAATAAGGAGAAGCAAGGCGATTCTTCAGGAGGAACCGTTGTCGATCCCAAAACCGGGCTTTACGAGACTTACATCGTCCTTCTTGACTTCAACTCCCTTTATCCAAGCATCATCCAAGAATTCAACATATGTTTTACGACGGTGGACAAATGTTATCGGATCGCTGTATGTTTAAAAAACTGATGTTTTACGCATTTAAGGACAAAAAAGACGTTTTGAGTTCAATTCCGGACAGCGATGTTCCACAAGGCATATTACCAAAAGAGATAGGAGAACTGGTCAGGAAAAGAAGAGCAGTGAAACAGGAGATGAAGAGGGTCCCCCGAGGTTCGGACAGATACCTTCAGGTAAGACATCAGGTAATTAAGAAGTATTTTTAGCTGGATGTTGAGCAATTGGGTCTCAAACTGACTGCGAACAGTATGTATGGATGTCTTGGAGCTACAGATTTCCGCTTTTACGCAAATTTCTTGGCGATCATGATCACACTAAAAGGTAGAAGTTTGTTGGCAAGAAGTCAGGAAATCGCTGAGAGGTCATACAGAGTTATTTATGGAGACACCGACTCCATAATGGTCAATTCCAATACCAGCAAACATCAAGAAGCAGTCCAGATAGCCAACCGATTAAAAAAAGACTTGAATGGAAAGTTCAAACACATCGAGATGGACATAGATGGCCTCTTCAAGAAATTTCTCCTCTTGAAGAAGAAGACGTATGCCGCTCTGACTGTATCCGTAAACGATGAGAATGACGTGAAGACTGAGATAAAAGGCTTACAAATTGTCCGACGAGATTGTAGCGATGTCGTCAAAAAGGCTGGCAGACATGTTCTGGATATTGTATTGGGCCCCTCAGACTCCAAATCGGTTGATATATTGGCCTTTCTGACTGAATGGAAGGAGAAATTATTGGGCAATCAGTTCAGTTTGGAAGAATTCCAGATTTATCAGAAATTAAGCAAGGATCTGAACCAGTATGGAGACGGAGATAAGCATTCTGGGATGGCAAAGCGGTTGAATCAGACGGGAAAGTTCAACTTCAGAGTCGGCGATATGGTCAAATATATCGTGTGTAACGTAAGTATTTATCGTCCTTAAATAGTTGTCGACAACAGGATGGAAGTGGGAATTCTTCGTCGAAGCGATTGTACCACATAACTGAATTAGAAGAGGCCAATAAGACTATAGTTACGGACAAAGCCAGTGATGACAAGGAAAATGTAGAACCCATCCGGCCAAAGCTCGCTGTTGGTAAGTTCGACTCTACTATTGCTGTTATCGAGGAACTTAGATTACAAATACTACCAAGAAAGTTTGAAAACGATAGTCAGTACCATATGCGAACCATTGGAAGACTTGGAGGTCTACCAAATCTCTGAAGCCCTAGGTTTGGACCCATCGAAGGATCGAAGTCGCCCAAAGCCTACCAACTACTCATCTGGAGATTTTAACAGGAATGATACGGAGTATGATGGATTCAGTTTCGAATGTCCTCATTGCCAAAAGAACGTTATAATAAACTCGCCGGTTATTATTCAGGTTAGACCATTTAGCAAAAAAAAAAAACAAATGATTAATTTAAGGATGATGTTGTTACATTTACACTTGAAACGTGTTTGGAATGTGGCCATGGTTTGATTTCGGACCAGCCCTATCTCATTACCCGATGCCATCAACTCATGGATGAATACATATCACGGAATTCCAAGTCTCCTTTCAGATGTGAGAAGTGTGAATACACTGAAACGGACATGAACAGATTGATGTGGAGAAGTCACAAGTATGTTCCGTGCTGTCCGGAATGCTTTTCTAATCTAACGCAAGAGGTAATATCGGTACAAATTCTTTTATACCAAAGTTTTATAGTACGATTTGGCCCAACTCTGCGAACAACAGCAGACATTCAGTTATCTGTTT
This sequence comes from Bursaphelenchus xylophilus, assembly GCA_904066235.2. Taxonomy (NCBI): domain Eukaryota; kingdom Metazoa; phylum Nematoda; class Chromadorea; order Rhabditida; family Aphelenchoididae; genus Bursaphelenchus; species Bursaphelenchus xylophilus. Next base: position 8,138,242 of record CAJFCV020000001.1, read on the forward strand.
GATTTGAATCTGTTCATATCCAAATGCAAGAATACCCACTTGAAGAAGAAGATAGAAACAGCTCCGAACTTCCAAGAGATGAAACATCTATATGGGTTAATGTCAGACATCGCTAAGGAAAGATGGATGCAAAATAAGGCTTTTAAAATTGACTTGACAAGCCTGCTTAGGAGTTTCCGAATCAAGTAATAGAAATCACTTACACTCACTTTGTAAATTTGACTAACATAATCTATAAATAAATTAATGTGTTTTGTTTCTGTATAGGTATAATTATTAGAAGGTATTTTTGATTTAAAAGAGAGTTTTTTACAACTCGAAGGATGGCCCGGACATTTCGAAAAAGCGACCGACCCAGAATCTTTTGATATTTTGTATAGTTGTTGTACCATGATAGCTGAACGTCAGCACGAATTTTTAGTTTCAGAAATTACCGTATACGGGGGTTACGGTAGATACAATTTTTAGAAAGATTAGGTTCGTATGTAAAAACCTCAAGGAGTAAAGGCACAAAACATCGCCATTTTACGTTTTTGACCATGGGGAACATTTTCATAATTGAGAACTTTGTCGTAGGATGTTGCCTTCGACTACTTCGAAAAATACCAAGGTACCATATTCAATATAACTTTTTTTGCAGAGAACTTGTCTCAACTTTTGAAACCTCTTAAAAATACTTTGACATGTATGTAACAACATATCAAAAATGCGCGAAAAAGGGGGGGGGGTTTGGAGCTATGGTACTTTGAATGTTGCCGGTACGGTATATCAAAAAATAATTTTTTTCAAAATCGATGTAGAAGACCCGCAAAAATTGCCAAAATACGTTTTCGACCATGGCGAACATTTTTGTAATTGACACTTTTTCTGTAGGGTGTAGTCTTCGCCTACTTCGAAAATTGGCAAGGTACCATGTGTAATATAACTTTTCGGCATTCTACTTGTCTCAACTTTTCAAAGCTCACAAGGGAAGTCACTTTTTTCGCAGACGGACTTCGGAACGGGACCTAGTAGGTTTCAAACCTGAAGCGTCTACGATCATACAACTGATTTCCAAAAATGTTTACGGGGCTTCTCGGCCGAGAAAATCGACCGCAAAGTTTAGCCGAAATGAGCGAATAGCCTCCTCAAAAGAAACAGCTTATTTCATCTGCAGTGGTGGCCGAGTGGTCAGCGCGCTCGCTTTTTGCGCCAGAAGAGGCGGGTTCGATCCTTTGCGCAGTTTATTTTCTTTTTGGTTCGTAAATATTGATTTAGTATGTAAACATAAAATTGTAATTTTTTACAGTAATTTAAACATAAATTCAAAGCTGAATGTTCATGAATATTGTAAAGTCAAAACAGGGCTGGGTTGATGAAGATATACTTTCTTAATTTGTGTTTTATTAAAAATTGCTAATAGTTAGCATTTGCGACATTAACGGCATTTCGCTATTCATTTCAATGGCCAAAAGAAATGCGTCCGCAGGCGGCCGAAGTCGAACTCACGTCTTCTGGCGCAAAAAGCAAGCGCGCTGACCACTCGGCCACCACTGCAGATGAAATAAGCTGTTTCTTTTGAGGAGGCTATTCGCTCATTTCGGCTAAACTTTGTGGTCGATTTTCTCGGCCGAGAAGCCCCGTAAACATTTTTGGAAATCAGTTTTATGATCGCAGACGCTTCACGTTTGAAACCTACTAGGTGCCGTTCCAAAGTCCGTCTGCGAAAAAAGTGACTTCCCTTGTCAGAAAAATACGTTGACATGTATGGAACAACATATCAAAAATTTAGGAAAATAAAAGGGGGGTTTTGGAGTTACGGTACTTTAAATGTTCCCGGTACCGTAGTTCAAAATTTTATTTTTTTTAAATCGGTGTAGAACAGCCGTAAACCTTGCCAATATACGTTTTCAACCATGGGGAACATTTTTGTAATTGACAGTTTTGTTCTAGGATGCAGCCTTCGACCGGTTTGAGAAATGTCAAGATACCATGTTCAATATAACTTTACGGCATTCAACTTGTCTCAACTTTTGAAACCTTTCAAAAACACCTTGACATATGTGTAACAACATATCAAAAATTTAGGAAATAAAAGGGGGGTTTTGGAGTTACGGTACTTTGAATGTTGGACATACAGTACACCGAACTTTTTCTGTGATGCTGACATCCGATTTTGATAGATTCCACCGTCGTATGGCACACACGTCCCTAAACCGTGGCAATTGATACAAAAAAATTAAGAAATCACTGATCTCGCTGTTACAGTAACCAATTATCTGCGCACGATATGTTACAGTATGCTTAGGCCTAGTTTTTTTGAATTTTTTAGTGAAAATAGTTTGTGAGGGTCGTACAACATAGATAAAACATTACATTTTGTTTTTAAAATAATCTACGTAAAGTTAAGCCGAGAATAAATCGAAGTGTACTGTATGTCCAACATTCAAAGTACCGTAACTCCAAAACCCCCCTTTTATTTCCTAAATTTTTGATATGTTGTTACACATATGTCAAGGTGTTTTTGAAAGGTTTCAAAAGTTGAGACAAGTTGAATGCCGTAAAGTTATATTGAACATGGTATCTTGACATTTCTCAAACCGGTCGAAGGCTGCATCCTAGAACAAAACTGTCAATTACAAAAATGTTCCCCATGGTTGAAAACGTATATTGGCAAGGTTTTTTGGTACCTTGGTATTTTTCGAAGTAGTCGAAGGCAACATCCTACGGCAAAGTTGTCAATTATGAAAATGTTCCGTCAAAAACGTAAAACGGCGATGTTTTGTGCCTTTACTCCTTGAGGTTTTTACATACGAACCCAATCTTTCTAAAAATTGTATCTACCGTAACCCCGTATACGGTAATTTCTGAAACTAAAAATTCGTGCTGACGTTCAGCTATCATGGTACAACAACTATACAAAATATCAAAAGATTCTGGGTCGGTCGCTTTTTCGAAATGTCCGGCCCTTGTTATGAGAAGCTTCAATCTGTAAAAAAACTCTTTTAAATCAATTTTATAATTCTTACGTCTTTACAAACACAAGTAAGAAGTCGTCTAAAGTACTACCATCTGGAAGCTAAAAATCTGACGGAAAATTGGACGAATGTGGAATTTCCACTTACTAGGAAGTTACAAACTGACCATAGCCAAATGGCAAGCGCTGTACACGGTTGGAAAGCTTTGAAAAGTAGTACTAGAGACCACTTTCAATTTAAAGCAGTATTTTTTTTATTTTATCGGCGCACTCTGTAGTACTACCTTTCAAAAGCTTTACAAGGTGTGCATCACTTCTCGTTTGGTGATGGTCAGGTTCGGAGTTGGACGATTGGGGAAAAAGACGATTGGGGAAACCGAAAAGTATTATTTTTCTTCCATGCAAATGTCGAAGTTAGGATAATCGAGGGTGCTCATTTCGAAAATGACATTCATTTTTTTGATTCTTACTTTTTTCCTTAAGTAGTACTGTAAAGTAGTAATTTTTGATTTTTTTTCATAAATACTCGAATTAGGGGTTTTCGAGGGTGCTGATTTCGAAAATCATGTAAATTTTTCCTCTAGTACTACATAGTACTATTCTGATACTATATAGTACGAAGTGAAAATATGGCTTTTGACGTTAATGGTGTTGTTTTGATGCTTAGTACTCTTCAAAAACACGTTTTAAAGACTTGGTGCTATATAGTACTGTCTGATACTATGTAGTACGAAGTAAAAATAGGCGTACTAAGCACCAGAACAACACCACGAACGCCTAAAGGATTGGGCCCGGTTTTGTTCCCACCGCGGTTTTGTCCCCAAGACGGTTTTGTCCCCAGGACGTTTTTGTCCCCACTTTTTTCGAGCCTTTTTGTCCCCAGACCGGTTTTGTCCCCACTTTTTTTATTTTTTTGTCCCCACAACGGTTTTGTCCCCAGGACGTTTTTGTCCCCAAGCTGGATAGTACGATTAAAAATTATGCACTCAGATGTTAATGCTATTGGTTTGAAGCCCAGTACTTCTCAAAAAATGTGTTTTAGCACTTGGTACTGTATAGTACAAGGTGGTACTATATAGCACGAGGTAAAAATTAAGCCATAACGCGTGAATGACGTTGTTTTGGTATGCAGTACTGATCAGACGTTCATTTTGTACAAAAACCAATTCGTGCTATATAGTACCATGCGCTAAAACACATTTTTGAGAAGTACTGGGCTTAAAACCCATAGCATTGACGTGTTATGGCTTTTTACCTCGTGCTATATAGTACCACCTTGTACTATACAGTACCAAGTGCTAAAACACATTTTTTGAGAAGTACTGGGCTTCAAACCAATAGCATTAACATCTGAGTGCATAATTTTTAATCGTACTATCCAGCTTGGGGACAAAAACGTCCTGGGGACAAAACCGTTGTGGGGACAAAAAAATAAAAAAAGTGGGGACAAAACCGGTCTGGGGACAAAAAGGCTCGAAAAAAGTGGGGACAAAAACGTCCTGGGGACAAAACCGTCTTGGGGACAAAACCGGGGTGGGGACAAAAACGTCCACTACGGCCTAAAGGCCAACTTTACACCTCGTACTACATAGTATCAGGTAGTACTATATAGCACCAAGTCTTTAAAACGTGTTTTTGAAGAGTACTAAGCATCAAAACAACACCATTAACGTCAAAAGCCATATTTTCACTTCGTACTATATAGTATCAGAATAGTACTATGTAGTACTAGAGGAAAAATTTACATGATTTTCGAAATCAGCACCCTCGAAAACCCCTAATTCGAGTATTTATGAAAAAAAATCAAAAATTACTACTTTACAGTACTACTTACAAGGGATCGGCAAATAGTTGTAACCTGCTTTCTTAACGAAACCTATATCATTTGAAAGAGCATTAAAAATAGTGCACAGCGCAGCAAGAATTAGCTGCCTAAATTCACTTTGGACAAAGTTATGGCCAAAATACAGATTTTAGCCTAATTTCCGCCTCGCTTTATAAGCTCTCGGAATGGCAGCAGAGTTGTGTCCAGTTGGCCGAGTGGTAGTGAGCCCACTTCCGGCGCAGCGGGTCCTGGTTTCGAATCCGGTCTTTGTAAATATTTTGCGTTTCGTCTCTTATATGCCACAAAACCATGGTATGTTGACATTTTTTAATAATTTTTGTTCCTCCGCTGACAAAATCCATGGTTACGCAAGTTTTCTGAGTTTTTGAATTTTTTTGAAACGACCACAAATTTGATGGTGATGAGAGTGGGTATGCCACTATCGTACAATTCCATGGATCTCATGCCAGTCAATCACCGATTATGATTACTGGAGGATAATTCAATTTACAAGGGCCTATAAATATACATTTTTTCGAAAAAATACGAAGATAAAATTGTAAAATCGGCCAAAGACACTATTGCTGACACAGTGGACCAACCATTGGTAAGGCTAGGACGTAAGAAATTTTCGATTTTCAAATTTTCGTTTGTGAATGACGACAACGATCATATAAATGTATTTCCAAAGCTTTTTGCTCCAATTTTCCCTTTAATCTAGTTTTATTTACAATTTACTGTCACTAGCAGTAATGTCTAATAACATATAACCCAGTATTGTTAAAGCCATAAAACGACCGTGATAGACGTTTTTGCATACCAGGAAACTAATAAAGACGATTTCAAACCGCCAGGATTACTGTAATATAATGAACCGGCGTTTTGGCCGCATATAACCCCTTTCAAAAAGCGGTCGTATCTATGCCCTAAGGTAATTTAGGCAGCTAATTTTTTTTGCGCTGTGCACTATTTTTAATGCTCTTTCAAATGATACATGTTTCGTTAAGAAAGCAGGTTGCAACTATTTGCCGATCCCTTGTTAAGGAAAAAAGTAAGAATCAAAAAAATGAATGTCATTTTCGAAATGAGCACCCTCGATTATCCTAACTTCGACATTTGCATGGAAGGAAAATAATACTTTTCGGTCTCCCCAATCGTACTTTTCCCCAATCGTCTTTTTCCCCAATCGTCCCAGTTCCGGTCAGGTTGTACACTTCCCTACTTAGGCACACGACCTTCATTGTTCTTCCCACAGATTACCATATGATGGATTGCTGTAACATTGTTTTCTCAAAAGAGTGATGTACCCTGTTACGCCCGGGCCGATCGGCCGGCCCGTTTGCCTGATTGCAATAAAAAATAAGTTCAAACGGGAACTGTCTTCTTTGTCTTCATCAATGTTCCAGTTGCGTCCCGCCACGAAAAATAATGGAAGAATGGCGTAATGATAAAGATACGGTATTTTCCACTCCTATATTTTCGAAACATGACCAAACGTCGAGCTAAAAACGCTAAACCAACTGGATTAAACAAATCTCTGGGCAATGCGTTGCAGAATCGTGCCGAAAATCGTTTCGCCACCACTTCTAGTACAGCTCCCGTCGTTTCTGAGGTAATTAAATTGTTTCTATGTCAGTTTTTCATGTTTTTAAGTTCTTTTTTAGCCGAAGTCTGCAAAAGTTTTGGCGTCCGTGACACATGAAAACGCATACGAAGAGTTTTTCAACAATGCTGAGCTGGCTGGACGGGATTTTGTAGCAAACAGAGGCGATTTTCAGTTGTTACAAACGTGAGTAAATCTTGTGTCGTTTTATTCTTTTTTGTTTAGTACAACTTCCGTGGTGGATGTGCAGAGTTTGCAAGATAAGACGTTCGAAGACCTAAATAAGAAGTTTGGCCATCTGTTGAAAATCCCGAGAAGACCGGATCCGCATAGTTATTCTACACCTGAAGGTCTCGAGACCCAAGAGATGAGGAATTTTCTAGAATGGCGCAAATCCCTTGCCCAACTTGCGGAGGTAAATCAGTTTCTGTTAATAACTTGAGTGTTATTTTAACGCTGTCGTTTTGATAGGTATAGGCGATGATGATGCATTGCACGGAGGACGGATTAGTACGGAAATAATGTTGAAAGTTTTTAGGGAGACGGAATTGTCCTCACTCCATTCGAACGTAACCTAGAACTATGGAGGCAGTTGTGGCGCGTTGTCGAGAGAAGTGATATTGTGGTTCAGATTGTCGATGCCAGGAATCCGCTTTTATTTCGTAATGAGGATCTGGAGGTATACACAAGTGAATTTGTACATCCGAAAAGGTGCATTCTTTTGGTGAACAAGGCTGACCTCCTAACTTCTGAACAAATCGTATTGTGGAAGGAATACTTTTCCCAACAAGGGATTGAAGCCATATTTTGGTCAGCTGCACTTGCTAGCAACGAAGAAGTAGAAGAGAGAGAAAGGTCAAAAATGGAAGCTGTCGTCGATTCAACGGAGGTTGGTGCCTTACTGTTTGTCAATATTCCTATTTTAGGAGTTGATAAGTGCCCTGAAGAAAGCTGCATTTGACGCTAAGCCTGGGGGCAGCAACGTTACTGTGGGGATGACTGGTTATCCCAATGTTGGTAAAAGTTCTACAATTAATAGGATTGTCGGAGCCAAAAAGACTTCTGTCTCGGCTACCCCTGGAAAGACGAAGCACTTCCAGACTCTGATTGTGGATGAAGAGATTACTCTGTGTGATTGTCCTGGGCTGGTAATGCCGTCACTTGGCTTCTCTCCAGCGGAAATGTTGTTGAACGGTAACATTTATAGCTTTTTTTAAACTTTTGTTTTAGGCATCCTCCCTGTCGACCAAATGCGGGACTGTATTCCTCCGATTCAACTGTTATGCAACCGAGTTCCAAGGGAGGCATTGGAGTCATTGTATTCTATACTTTTGCCTAAACCTGCCGACTTTGAAGATCCAAATAGACCGCCTACTGCTCATGAATTCCTGACTACATTGGCTTTCATGAGGGGATTTATGACAGAAGCTGGAGTTCCTGATGGGTCAAGAGTAGCAAGAGTCGTTGTGAAGGACGTCTTCAATGGAAAGTTGAAATGGACAGCAGCTCCTCCAGGAATCGATCAGACCGAATATGACAAGTTTACTTATAGAGACATAAAAAAGTCTGATGCTGGGAAGAGCGGGGAGGTTTTGTTAGACCAGGTATGTCATATTGTCGTTCGCTGACATTTTTTAGCTGAGGAAGAAAAATTACTTGGTTACGGATGGAGCTTTGGGAAATGCGTTAGACGTTGGGTTCTTCAACAAGAATGTAAGTGGTGGCGCACATCTTAGATCGGCAAAGAGTGATAAGGATGGAAGTGGCAAGAAACATTTCAAGGGGAAGAAGGACAAGTTGCGGAGGATACACAATGATTTGGATGCATGATCTCTATATTTGTTACTTGTTACTATATAAATATATTTGTTTCGTTTGATATTTGTGTAGTTTACCATGGTCATAGACCTTGCAATATCTTTTGTCTTTTTTCGCCGTTTTTTCGTCCTTTGATTTTCTTTGGTATTTATTGTTTTTCTTTTAGAAGGTATGGGACGCATCTTGAAACCCGGCCGTGTCGTCATCTTGCTCGGTGGACGTTTTGCTGGCAGAAAGGCCGTCGTTGTGAAGTCTTACGAAGAAGGAAGCAACGATCGTCCATATGGTCATGCTTTAGTTGCTGGAATCGACAAGTACCCACGGAAGGTTACCAAGTCCATGGGAAAAAAGAAGGTCGCCAAGCGTAGCACTGTTCGTCCGTTCGTCAAAGTGCAAAGTTTCTCCCATCTCCTTCCTACGAGGTAGGAACTTCGCTAATTGCAAATTTATGTCTAGGTTGTCCGTTGATATCGAGTTGAACAAGGATTTGGTCAACAAGGAATCGTTGAAGAACCCAACCAAAAAGAGGCAGGCCGTTGTCTCAACTAAGAAGGAGTTGGAGGCACGTTACAAGACCGGAAAGAACAAGTGGCTCTTCACCAAACTTCGTTTTTAAATTCGAGTTATTTGTTTTGTTATAAATCTTTGTTATATATACGTTCTATGCTGATGCTTGTTCGGCCTAGTGGTGTGGTTAAATGGAGTCTGAATCTTCAGAAGACAAAGAGGTACACACGCGGGGCATGAAAGTTGTGCGTGCTCCTTTAGTGCTTGATTGAGTTGGTCTTAGCTGGTTAGGAAAGATACAGGGTTGGGGGAAGGCTTGGTAACGATGCTGTGGATTCGCCAAGATAGCGGTCCAGACGCTCCAAATGAACCCAGCAGGGCTTGGATGCTTTAAGGAGAGTCTGTCTTTTTCCGGCTAACCATCCAAATCCCGAGCAAAAAGCGGCGTGTGCTCTTTTCTACTTGTTCTTCGTAACGGCCTAGTTGCCCAGTATTGCACTGAATCTTTTGCAGACATATAACTCGGGCTGTTTCGCGTCCCTTACGCTCTCCTGTTTAGCAGTCGAGAGGGAGGGGGGACGTCCAGCTTTGGATATTATCCTCTCGGCCCTTTGGCATAGCGTAGTCACTGCCCGAAGAGACGCACTCTTTTTACTCTCGCCGCCTGTCGAATCATGAGGCTGTGGCCCGAAATGAATGTTTCGACTGCCGCTTTGGACATCTGGCAATGCGAGCTAGAGCCATCTTCGCATTACGCGATTCCTTGCTTTTTTGCCGGCCAAGTCGCATCGGCCTCGACTCGAGGAGGGTGAGGCTTGGCTGACTGGCTTAAGGGCATACGGCTGCAGTCTTCTTCTGAAGACCGTGACGACTTAGGGGCTACTGGTCTCTTTTCTACTGGGTCTCTTTATAGTCTCGTGGCAAAGAAGAAAGTGGGGGGAGAACAGTGGACGTGAGAGGGTGCAGAGGAACGAGGTCTGCACGGACACTGGAAGGCTTAGGAACTATGAGCAGAGTGCAGTGGCCGGTGAAGGAGGAAAAAGAAGCCGGTGCTGATGGTTTTAGGGCCCTACTCAAAAAAGTGCAGCGTGCGTTTGAGAACGACGCAGCCCGCGTATTTCTGGGTCTCGTCCATCAGCCGCATCCACCCGATCCCTTTTCCGGCTCGGCCCTTAGGCATGATTCTTTTCGGGCCGACTTTAGTTTTCTTGAGCCCGGCCTTTCTATTGCTGTCCAATGCGATTTAGGCTGGCAAAGTGCCATTCCCATGTCCGCCATCACCCTCAGGTTTATGGGCCTTTTTAAGTCGATTTAGCGGTGATTTCTTTCAATTTCAATGCGCAATAATTTCCTTTTGCACTAACTTCGTTGAACTGTTTTAAAATGCCATGCTTTCCTGAGAGACTTCAAACTGATTTCAGGGAGTTCGCTTAAGGTTCCGACGTTCCACCCCAGTCGAATCTCAACCCCCCTAGGCACCTCTAGAAGCCGCGGTTGTGGATGCGGTGGTCACACGACGAGGCGATCATTGCCCGAAGCAAAAAAGCGACTCCATTTTTCGACCAGCCGGACGCTTCGAGGGACAACAGAGTCCTCAGCGAATTATCTCATCGTCAGTCTGACGTTCCATCGACTCGGCCCCAGATCTAGTCGGTACGCCTGTGCTAGCCCGCCGAAGTCGCGTCGTTCGGTCGATGCGCTTAGCCCCAATTTACGCGTCCACCCCGATACACGCATAAACAACCACCAACAATAGTAAGCATAAACCAAACCTTTCGCCCCTCTCCCTGAGGCGTTCTGAGCTGATCCACTCGCTCGACAGGCAGTCCAAGCCCGAAGTCACGGTCGTGCCATAGCCGTTCGCCCCCAACTGCTTATCAGCTGCTTGAGGATCGAACATCTCACTGCCAATCAAGGTATTCATTTTTTAATCGGTATTTTGTTTATGTTTCTCACTCGAAAATTTAAGGTGATCATCCACTGGGTACCAGTCGAGATTTCTGAACTAGTGCTTCTTCCCAAATTTATTTTTCTTGTGGGGTTTCCCTTCGTCTTTTTCTGCCCCCCCCCCTTCCCTTGCCCGGAGGCCTTTCGCTTTCCCCGTCAGGAGCCGACCATTCCCCGAGTTAAACGAGGAGAGATTGCAGCGAGCCGGAAACAGTTAGACAGTCTTAGTCATCTCCCGTGCCCCCTTCCCCTCTGCGTCGCTGTCAACATTAAGATTGCAGCGCCGCTTTTTCTTTAGAGGCCAAAAGAGCGTAGGGAAATGGGAGAATGGAGAGGGAATAAGAGAATGGGAGAAGAGAACAACATGGGCCCACGACGACAGTTGTTGGGGGCCGACATGAGACGAAGACTGAGCCGTCCCGGGCTTGTCCAAAATCGTCTGCGGTTTTTGGGTTTGGTCCCACACACTCTGACTTTTCTGCCGACCTGGCGCTTCACGCAGCGGCAGAGGTCTTTGCGTAACGTCTAGTCTGTCTGTCGGCCGATTCGAATGCCCGAGAGCGGTGTTGAGGAAAGAGGATCTCCATCCCCGGCTGTCTCTCTTTCTCTCGCTTTCCCCCAAATTTTCTTTTCGCGCATACAAAAAGTAACCGCACCCCAACGCCATCCCTTTAACTCCAGCACGTCGCTACCCGTCAACGGATCTCTCTAGCGATACAGCAACAACACCGCCCCCCCCCTTCCTTTCTGATTTGCGGGTGTCGACGAAAACAAAAGCGCTTCCGTCGATTAGCTAAACCGATTGCCGGCGAATTCCTTCGCGGCCGAAGTGGTTTCTCCGTCTGCTCTGTCCTAAATTTGGCAGCATCTTTCATCGACTGTGCTTACTCTATGCGCTTGTAGGTCGACGCCTCGCGAAGCATCGAACCCATCGACCGGAGAGAATCGACCATCAACGATTATCCGCCCTTTTTTCGGCCGATTTTCACGCAACCGCCGCTTGTCGCCTGTTTCTCCGTTCCGTTGCCCGCGGCTGTGTGGACGTCGTCGCGATTTACGGCGACGCCACGACATCGCGGCACCCCTCCCCGCTTCTAAATGGCCTGTTGCCTCAGTGAAGAAGCGAGGGAACAAAAGCGCATCAACCAGGAGATCGAGAAGCAACTTCAACGGGATAAGCGAAATGCGCGTCGCGAACTCAAACTTCTGTTACTGGGTAAGTCTGCATTCGTGCATTAGGTTCAAGAACGAAAAACGTGTTCTTGATGGAATAAGGTCCAATAATACAACATCTCTTTCAGGAACGGGTGAATCAGGTAAATCAACGTTTATTAAACAAATGCGAATCATTCACGGAAATGGGTACTCCGAAGAGGACAAGCGCCAACATATACGTTTGGTCTACCAGAACGTCTTTATGGCCATGCAAGCAATGATCCGGGCCATGGACACACTGGAAATCAAGTACGGGAATGGAGCGTCCGAGGTCAGTTTCCCTTGCCATCGCTCATGTAGTATGCATCATAAACCGATCATCAACGCGTTTCTTTCAGGAGAAGGCAAATGTGGTGCGAGCCATCGATTACGAGAACGTCACATCGTTCGAGGAGCCCTATGTGTCCTACATAGCCGACTTGTGGGAGGATCCTGGCATCCAGGAAGCCTACGATCGCCGTCGAGAGTACCAACTTACCGATTCTGCCAAATAGTAAGTTTCCGTTTCTGATTAAGACGTCTCCCTTTAGTTATCTGAACGATGTCCGACGGTTAGCTGTGCCCGACTATCTTCCCACAGAGCAGGACATTCTCAGAGTTCGTGTACCCACCACTGGTATCATCGAATATCCTTTTGATTTGGAGCAGATTGTATTCAGGTAAGGTCACCCCATTCATCGTATCAGTCATTCCGTCCTATTCCAACAACCGCAAATAATTACAGGATGGTCGATGTGGGAGGTCAGAGATCTGAACGAAGGAAATGGATCCATTGCTTCGAGAATGTGACCTCCATCATGTTCCTGGTTGCATTGTCAGAATATGATCAAGTACTTGTTGAGTGTGACAACGAGGTAAATGAGAGAGGAACAGAGAATTGGAGGGTTTTATGCAGGGCAGGTGAAAACAACATTAGGCTAGGGCCTGGTTTTTGAAATAAGACTGACTAAGTCGTTTTAAGTAGCACTCTAGGTTTGCAAATTATATACGTAAGGACAAAGTTGGCACACGTTGGATGGGAAAAGTCATTTGCACAGAACTAACAGAGTATCTTCAGAATCGCATGGAAGAGTCGAAAGCGCTGTTCCGGACGATAATTACATATCCCTGGTTTCAACAGTCATCTGTGATTCTGTTCCTTAACAAGAAAGATCTGCTGGCTGAAAAAATACTTTACTCCCACTTGGCTGACTATTTCCCTGAATATGATGGTAAGTCTTAAAAAAATAAATGACGACAATTAAATTTTTCTGTTTAGGGCCTCCCCGAGATGACATTGCAGCTAGAGAATTCATCCTAAAGATGTTCGTCGATCTGAATCCAGACGCCGAAAAAATAATTTACTCACATTTTACATGTGCGACAGGTATGCGAAAAAAAACTTTTTTTTATTTTAACAGATTACGTGAGCGTTACGGTAATTTTAATTTCAGACACTGAAAACATCCGATTTGTGTTCGCGGCAGTCAAAGATACGATATTGCAACATAATCTCAAGGAGTACAATCTGGTCTAAACACCCATCCATCAACAGCATCAACACACAGGAAAACATGTCACGACGGCAGACTTCTGGATCTCAGACTATTTGATTGTTTCGAGCGTAGAAAGCTGAGACCAGAACGGAATAATTAATATTATTTAAGATGCTTCCCTAGTTGACTATTTATTCCATTATATTATTGTTGCTTCGTTCCCCTTTCAACCTCCATATACGACACGTCTCTCTAGTCCGATTTCCATTTAGTCCGGTTCGCTTAAATCCTTCTCTGCATCTTATTGTTAGTCTAGGCTAAATGAAAATGGGCTAGCCAATTGAGGGTTTAGTCTAGACTAGTCGCAATCAGGATGGACTGTCAGACCGGCTGGACCCAGGAGTCTTGGTCAGTTCTATCTGTCTTGATTCTCGATTTCTGTAAAAATATTGAGAAGCGCGTCCACGACTCTTTTTCTCTGCCGTCTCCTCTTTCTCTTACTATCTCCCTGTCTGTATTAGCTGCCGCTCCACTCCTTCAGAATCCATGGCCATGTAAATTTCGATGTCTCTTTTAATATTGTGGTTGTTCCTGGCCTTTGGCACTGCCATTTCGTAGCGGTTCCGGTCGATTTTTTTGCGTTTCATTAGCCGTTCCCATAGCGTATATAAGATAAGCGTATATAATATATGTTGACCATTGTGCCGGTTCCGTTCTCTCTCTTCCTTCCCTCGAGGCAGACTTTGTTTTAGGTTTTCTGACAATTTCCAAGACGAAATACTTGCCACCAACGATCCCCGGATCGTCTGTTGTTTGATGGAATCGGCTTTTTTTGGATGAAACGCTCTCTTTCTTCCCTTTTAAATAAATGTTTAAAACTTGACATCGACGGGCTCTCCCTACCCCAACTCCTCCAGTCCCCTAAGGATCAGCGAACTTAATGTTAAATATTTCTTCTGTTGTTTTAACCTTCGTATTTCGCTTTTACTGTATTATTATTTCTCCTATGAAAATTGCTTTCCGACTATTTTCTTGTCCGTTAAGACTCAACTTCCATTTTTTGCTTTTGAGATGTTGTGTTCTCTCTTATATCGAAGAAAACTAAAGAAATTTAAAAAGGAATCGGATGTTAAATCAACTACCAGATAGGAAAATTATTTACTTTCACAACACGTTAAATGAATGCACCTTATATTAAACAATGAGTAGGAATATGACAACAATAAATAGGGACAAAAACAGTGAAGGACAGTCCTCGAGGACCACCGAAGACCAAGGATAATATTTGAGACCTACGACTCACAACTCTTTGTGATACACTTTATCGATGTTGTCGTTTACAATTTTGAACATCATACCCAGAAGAACAAGAAGACCCAAAATGGCAAAGCCAGAGCCATAAAAACGCACTGGCTGAGCCTTGGGTGGATGATGATGAGAGAAAGTTAAAGACGCTCTTTCCTCTTCTGAAAAGTATCGGGCCGACGTTTCCCCATCAAATCCATCGTCGTCCTCTTCTTCTTGCGCTTGGTCCTCAATTGGTGGACTGAGTTGCCGAAGTGGACTGGTTCTTGGAGGGCTAACGTTTCTTAATGGACTTTCTCTCGACGGACTGGCTTGGTGGACGTTCTTTAACAGATGACCGTTTATTTTAGTTCCATTGGTATCATTCTCTGGTGCCTAAAGTCAACGTGTACATTGTGAGGAATTACAATGGTAAAAGATTGAAAAAAACTTATAGTATTCACGAAATCCAAAACAAAAAACTTACAGCGGTTGAGTTACCATTTGTGACGCTTTCATTCTCCAGGAGCCGAAGAAGTTTTCTTTCGATAACTTTTCTTGAGCTTGGAGTAATGGGAAAAGGTCCTTGTCCTCTTTTCTGAAATGCCAGGTTCAGTTCTTCGTTGGACAACTTCTCAACATCCATTTAGAACCTTTTCGGCAAGCAAAAACCACACACACTTTATCTTTGGCGTATTTCATGTTCTCTTTGGAATTTGGCTTCGAAAGAAATCGTGGTGGGGCACGGAAAAATGAATAAAATGGGAAAAATAATTTTTTCTACCTGCAAATTTTTTTAACAAGGAAATTACTTTTTTTCGGCTCATACTTTTAGACGGAACATGTCACAAAAAATGCGTAAAGTCATACTGATTAAGAATATGTAAGAATTAGCTGCCCAAGTTCGGGTTTTAGGGGTGTAAAATCATTCGCAAGTTGACTTTAAACCTCTACATGTATAGATCTATAGAGCTTTTAAAAGAGAAATTCAACCCGTGCGGCGTTCACCCTTTTGACTCCTATACTTCCGCACAAGTCACTGATAAACCCAAAATTGGAGAGCTAATTTATAAATACATATTGTTGATCGCCACAATTTTTCGGATTTTTTGAGCTATGCTACGTCGAAAAATTCGAGCCCCCATAAAAGTACTTTCCTTAGAAGTTTTACATGTTTTACGTGAACAGAGAGAAGTAAGGCCATTTCGATATGCCTTTAATACCGGTGGGGCTTGGTACCTCCAGTTCATTCAGTGTTAGCTCCATTTCGGGAAATACTTCAACTATTGAAGAACCATCAAGCTCCTTTCAAGACGACAAGCAATGGCTCGATGATATTTGCGTGGCAAACAATATTGTAAGTTGCGTTATGACTTTTCTACGTTTTTAGATTACAAGTACTGGACGATGTGTGACCACTTACATGTGTAAAAAGTGTGGCCGAGAGTTTCCACATCCGTCCAAAATTAGAGAACATTTCCGAGTTCACACGGGAGAGCGACCATTTAAATGCAGTATTTGTTCTTGTTCTTTTGCTCAGAAAAACTCCTTAACAGTAAGTTAAGCATTCCAAATATATTTGTTTAGTCCCATCTTCGAATTCACACTGTGAGTCGACCTTACGAATGCCGGTTTTGCGACGTAAAATTCAGCACGTCCTCCCATAGACTTCGACATGAGAAAACTGTTCACGCAGACCTTTTCCGGTCGCAATTGATGAACACCGCTTATGACGGACCACCAACTTTATCTCCTCAGCCAAGGCTAATAGATGAATCCAACTACATTGAAAACGAGATCGTTATAGAGGACAATCCCACTGAAATTCGAGGCAAGAAGAATGCCAGTGAACGGGAAGGTCAGAGAACGTTCGTGAAGAATCGTGCCATTGATGGATCCGTAGCTCATCTGGGGGAAGAATATCAGGAAGTTGTGTTTGCCAACGAACTCCCGCCCGTAAAGGGACGAAGGCGACGAGCTGATGAGTACAAAGTAAGCGTTGAACTCCCCGTTTTATCTCGTTTCTTTTAGCAAGTTGTCGTGGACAGTAGAATATATGACATGGCCGCTCCTCGACCAAAGAATTTCAGCAAACCGGGATTAAACACTATGAAGTTGAAGAAACCGATGCCCAAGGGAGTGAAGGAAGACACGATTAATATTGTGGTCGACGCAATTGCGCGAGGAATGGATCCATCTGATATTTTGCCACGATCAAAGAGACCAGCCACAATAAAAGAATGTGAATATTGTGGGAAGAAACTGAAATATCCCTCTAGAATATTGGTAAGAGGTTTCTGATGGAGTTGTTATGTCTTTAGGAACATATGAGGACTCATACCAAGGAAAAGCCCTTTGTTTGTCCCATTTGTCATACTGGATTTGCGCAACAAACGACCTTAAGAATGCATCTCCGACGTCATATGGATACCCGTCTCTTCGTGTGTCCTATGGATGGATGTCAGTCATCTTTCATCAATGGAGCTCTTCTGAACCTCCATGTAAAAGAAGTTCATCAACAGAAACGTCGATTTGCTTGTTTAAATGGTTGCGGGAAGATATTCAGATCAAATTCGGCTCGGTTAAAACATGAGATGGAGATGTGTGAAGTTGTGAATCAAGAAATTATCCACGAGCATGTTGATGAGCAAACAGAATTTGTTGGTGATGTCGAAGGGAGAGAGGCAACTGTGGGTGAGGAAGGGTACATTATTGAGGAATGGAAGGAAGACGAGCATGGAAATGTTATCTACGATGAAGAACAGGAGTACGAAGATAACTATTTCTACGAGGAAATGGAGGAATTCCGTTTAGAGGGTAATTTTGAGGTGGGCGGGGGTGTCTCCGCTCCTGGGCGTTTTGTTAATGAAGAAAGCCACTAAAATTGTTATACGTTTGTTTATTCTAGTTACTGTTTTCGTTGATAAAATTTTATTCGTTTTTCTTGGATTTCTCTTTCCTTTTGTCATTTCCGCCAAGAGGAATGTCGGCTGGGACCAGAGGCTGATTGGTTCCATCTAAACTGGACAGGCTAGTGTGCATAAGTACTCTTACAATCAAGTGCTCCCGGACTCATCGATTGGTTGTTGTGTTTGAGGGTATTCATTTCAGCATTCATCCGTTTAATCTCATCATACATTCCGCCGTAATGATCTTGAACGGCCTTAAAAAAGAATACAAAAAGCACTTTGGGCTACCTTATCAAAACCAGCATCCTTAGAGCTTCCGATCGTAGCTTTCTCCTTGATTATTTGTTCTCCGATAGTGTTCACTGGGCTTTCTCCGGGTGGCGGTGGTGGTCCGCAACAGGGCATCTCGGGCTTTGGAGTATCAGGCTCGGGTTGAAAAAGATGGCCCATCTCTCGGTTGCGGACTTGATAGGTGTCCAATACATTTCTGACATTCAGAAATGCCCTTCTTCTTCTTGTCAGACCTGCACCATGCAGATTGTACCATTCCATGGACAGTAAACCGACGATACAAGACAGATATCCAGCGATCAGAGAATCGGTCAGAGATAACTGGGAAAGTACAGCGCTATAAGTCCGTATAAACCCCGAGTAATATTTACCTTAGAATTCCCAATGTGGCTGCAGCAAGCAGAGTGGTATTGTATCTGGAACGGGGGCCTACGTCTGATAATCCTGTGTTAGCCTTCGGAATGGGTTTGTCAACGAGTGCTTGCAGCTGGTTTAGAATATCAGGAGGCAAATTTAATCGGCTAAGACAGGTTGAAAGATAAAGATTTCTTACCTCAAGCTTGGGTCCACATTTGACATTCCGGACAAGAGACTTTGATCGACCGGTTAAATTATTGATATATTCTGTACGAATAAAAGCTATTAGCTACAAAAATAAAACACATATCGAAGCAGAAATGGCACTGTTAACATTCAAGTGAAGAATACCGTAATCGGTGATGACAAATTCCGGAAACAACTTTAAGCCGTGATTGATGTCGCGCTTATACCAATTGAAGTATGTTTACTAGTCGTGTACTGTTTTCGTGAAGAACGTTTTTTGATAAAAAAAACATGTAGAGTGCTGATTATACCGAGGGTAATCAGAACCCCGTTATAACCTGATACCACTCCCTCAGCAAGCTGCGCCCTGCGTTCTGTCTTTTATTTTATTTTTCGGTAAAAATAATTGCGAACCAACGTTTTCTTATCAATTGGGCGGATAGATGCTTCTTTATATTTGGATACTGGATTTCTAATTATTTTATAACGAAAGCCATGGTTTTAAGTACGATGCGGACGGCCGTGAGATACGGTTCGCTTCTGAAGGTCGCTCAAATGTCAAGATTGAAAGTAAGTTACTTTTTCTCAAAAAATCTATAATTTGGAAGGCGAATAACCTCGAATTTTATTTAGTTACCTTCGAATGCTCAGATCAATAGATTTATGCACTCGGGCCCGGCACCAGGAGTTCCGATAACCGTAAGTGCAATATAAAAATAATTTATCTTTACAATGTGAAGGGTGTTGATGCCAAGCCACCGACAGCGCGTGAAATTGCTCGGAGATTGATGCAGTTTGTATGGCCTCAGAAAAATTGGTCGATAAAACGTAGAGTAATAATAGCCATGTCTTTTCTGGTAGCAGCTAAAGCACTTAATGCCTTTGTCCCGTTCTTCCTCAGGGATGTTGTGAATTATTATAACAACAAGGCTCCGGAGACTCTTAGGCTGAATCTAGATTCTGGACCATCGACTGTCATAACAACTGGAATAGCATTAATTATTGCTTGTGAGTATTCTCGATACACAGTATTACTTTTAAATTTTTGAATTGAATTTAGGTTTATGTTTTAGATGGTTTTGCCCGTGCCGGAAGTTCCCTGTTTAACGAACTTAGAAATGCCGTATTTGCGAGGGTAGCCCAACATTCTGTGAGGAATATAGCCAAGCAGATCTTCACTCATCTTCATGGATTAGATCTCTCTTTCCATTTGGGGAGACAGACGGGTGCCCTGTCCAAAGCAATCGATCGCGGAACTCGAGGGATGAGTTTTGTGATGAGTGCTTTGGTGTTTAATATTGTGCCCACAATATTCGAAGTTTCATTGGTGTCAGGGATCTTTGTAAGCAATGATAATACGGTGTATATCGTTTCTTTAGTATGTCAAGTGTGGGTCTGATTTTACAATGGTAACCGCAGCGACCGTTGCAACATATGCAGCGGCTACTATTGGAGTGACAATGTGGAGGACTAAATTCAGACATCACATGAACCAGGCTGACAACGACGCCTCAAGCCGCGCTGTGGATTCTCTTATTAACTATGAGACGGTCAAGGTATGATTATTTTATACTTTATTGTTGGTGTTTAGTATTTTACGAACGAGAAGTTTGAAGTGGCAAGATACGATCATTACCTCCGCAAATACGAGGACGCTTCCTTAAAGACTTCCTCTAGCTTGGCGCTCCTGAATTTTGTCCAGAACGCTATATTCTCTACAGGAATGATCGCAGTGATGGCATTGGCCGCTCAGAATGTGGCCAATGGAATGATGACTGTTGGAGATATTGTAATGGTGAATGCATTACTCATGCAGCTATCTATGCCTCTAAATTTCCTGGGATCAGTCTATCGAGAAGTACGACAAGGCCTTCAGGATATGCAGACCATGTTCTCTCTACTTGAACTCAAGAGTAAGATTATTGAGAAACCGAATGCTCGTCAATTGATTACAACTTCTGACAGAGCTACCGTGAAATTTGAAGATGTTGTGTTTGGGTAAGCATTGGGTGGATTCATTGTATTTTTTTAGTTATGTTCCGAATGCTCCTCCAATCTTAAATGGCCTTAGCTTTGAGATCCCGACGGGAAAGAAGGTGGCCATTGTTGGAGGATCTGGCTCGGGAAAAAGTACTATCGTCCGACTGTTATACCGCTTGTACAACACTGAGAAGGGACGGATTACGATAAACGACGAAGATATCAGGGAGTTTACTTTGGATAGTCTCAGGAAGTCAATCTCCGTTGTCCCTCAGGATGCCGTCCTCTTCCACGACACGTTATATTACAATCTTCTTTACGGAAACACCGAAGCAACAAAAGAACAGGTACGTATTCATACCATTTTGTGAATATGATGGTTTTTAGGTATATGACGTCGCTAGGATGGCCGATCTGCATGATGCCATCCTCAGAATGCCTCACGGATACGATACAATGGTGGGGGAAAGAGGTCTTAAAATATCCGGTGGGGAAAAACAACGCGTCGCCATTGCTCGGGCTATCCTCAAGAATGCGAATGTGATTGTTTATGATGAAGCGACCTCCGCGTTGGATGCCCTCACTGAAGAACACATTATGAATTCTTTAAAAAAGGCTATCTCTGGCCGCAGTTCCCTCTACATCGCTCATCGACTGGCCACTGTTGTTGATGCTGATGTGATCTATGTTCTGGATAACGGAGTTGTCAAGGAATGTGGATCCCATTCGGATCTGTTGTCAAGGCCTAATGGAAAATATTTGGAGCTGTGGAGAAGTCAACATCGATTTGGATGGGAGGCAGAAAGACTTCGGAAGGCGGCACAGCAACGACAAGAAGAGAACGAATTTCTGAATCAGTTGGAGTTGGACAAGTGTTGTGGACAAAGTAATTGCAATCGTTAGACTAACATGATTGGGAGTCCCCGGGTATCTAAAACAATCAAAGTCTGAACAGTGAGATTGACCCAAGCCTTAGATTATGTATCCTTGCTCCTGCTCATTCCCGGTTTTGCGGTGGTCGTTAACATTGTCAGGTTAACAGATTTTTTATTTAGCCATTTACTTTTACCGGTGTTTGCACTTTTACAAATTTGCTGTTGATGTTATATTTTTCTGATCTTCTGTTGCCTTATTCCAGCCCACGATCATCATTAGATGTACCTGGAACCCGTCGTCTCTTAGGAATGAATATATATATATTGTTTATGGGTATCCTTTTTACCTTGCTGTTATTGGAATAAACGTTCAAAAAAACTTTCGAACTGCTATACATTCGTTTTAACGGTTAATACTGATTACACTATAATTTGAGTCAAGTCTTTTAGGCGTGTGGAATGGCTGCTTGCTTCAACTTCAATTTGGATTCCCTACGCGAAATCGAATGGGAGACCCGAAGGAATCATCTTGCGTCTGTGGCTTCGGGATTCTTGGTATGGGTGTTTTTTAAGGGTTGATTTAATCATTTCTAGTTCTTCCTCGGCCTTTGGATTTACGTTGACACGGCTGTAGTCTATGGGAAGGAGGACTGGACCAATGCTTACATTGTTGTCACCATCGCTAGTGTGGTTGGGATGTTCATGGTGAATGCCGTTTCAAACCGTACAGTCCAAGGAATCAGCTACGACGAGGGAATTCTCGGCACTCGCGGTGAGTTCCCCTCCCCTCATGTTTTTTTGATGTATCTAAGGATAGCTTTTAAACATTAATTGAACTTGTTTTAGGCGCCCGTCTCTGGTTGATGATTGCTTTTGTTTTATCCTTCGCATCTTTAGTTGCTGGCCTCTGGCTGATGTTCTCTGACTACGTCCTTAGAAAGGGTGATCATCCCAACTGGCCAGGCGTTGCCCTCTTCTTGAACAATTTCCTCATTTTCTGCGCGTCTCTGGTATACAAATTCGGCCGTTTGGAGGAATTGTGGCAATAATCAAACTATGTGGAGGTTCACAGTATACATACTTTGTATTATTCTTTTTCATTCTGAATCACTTGACGTAACAAAAGTAAATTGTGTTTACTCTCTGTGGACACTGATATATAATTGGCATAACGTTTCTACTCGTTTTAAATCGCTTACCGTTCTGTTTCACTTACGCAATCCGGAATAGCATAATAAGTAGGGCTGTATTTCGAGGACTTTTCAAAACGATGTCAAATTGCGTCATTTTGGCTCACAAGGGAAGTACCCCAAGTGCGACACTCCGATTTTCTTTAAATTTTGCACACACCTCGGTCATGAGCTAATTATCAATTCCTGAAAGCTTTAGCTCGCGCTTTTCAGGCGCCGCCGAGAACTGAACGATCTTTGCTGCCGAGAGAGTACGCCAAACGCAGAGAGCGGCCATAGAGAAAAACACTTTTTGGCCATAACGTTGCTAGTTTCGTGCGGAAAAAAATGATTCTTTGTGGAAACATTACCCCTTTATGGTAGAAATAGGCATGAAACTTCGTGCCGGAATTCGGCAAAAAGTGTCAAATTTTCGCCGACTTCCGATCTTGAAATCTTGGTTGCTTCTGCAAAGCGCGAGCTGGATTCTCGCACATATTTTAGAAAAAATCATTCTAAATTTGTGCCAGGTTTCATCAAAATCTGAGCGTCGCACTTGGGGTACTTCCGTATACATATTATGTATTTATAAAATTAGCGTAATATATGTAGTGGCGGGCGCACACTTGCGGGCAACCAGTTTGCGGGCAAATTTTTTGCGGGCAGCCACTTTGCGGGCAGCCGACATTTGCGGCCTGCACCGGCATTTGCGGGCAGCCTGGGACATTTGCGGGCAGGGTCGACAGTTGCGGGCAGCCTGGAAGATTTGCGGGCAGCCGACACCTGATTGTGAGGGTAACAGGGTGGACGTGGAAAAATTACTATGATATTATATTTTGGAAATTTGCCGACATTTGCGGGCAGCCGACATTTGCGGGCAACCGGCACTTGATGATAACAAGGTAGAGGTGGAAAAATTACTTCGATATTTTGAAAGTTTTCCGACATTTGCGGGCAGGCAATACTTGCGGGAAGCCGACATTTGCGGGCAACAGTTCCAAAAGTACCAATACAGTCTGTGTGATTGTTTTTTCCTGTTGCCCGCAAATGTCGGCTGCCCGCAAGTGTCGGCTGCCCGCAAATGTCGGCAAATTTCCAAAATATCGCAGTAATATTTCCACCTCCTAACCCTCAGGTGCCGGTTGCCCGCAAATGTCGGCTGCCCGCAAGTGTCGGTTGCCCGCAAGTGTCCCAGGCTGCCCGCAAGTGATGCATAAAGTTATAAAATCAGGCCCGTCACGGGCCGGGCCTGGAAAAAGACTAGACGGGCCGGGTCGGTCAATCAGACGGGCCGGGCCGCGGGCCGAAAATCGGAAAAATAGGGTCCGCTGACCACCCCTGGTTAGGTACCTTTTATTGAGCACCGGCTAACCCTTTTAAAAACGGCTGCAGACTGCGGTTTCGTGTTACACGATGAATCTGTCCCGGGAACTTTTTCCTCATTATTTTTCGAACTACAACAAACAAAACGTAATGAAACAGTTTAACAATCCAATATTTCGCAGTCAGATTTTAAACTTGTTTCCCTTTCATCTTCCGGCTCCGGGAACTGGCAACTAATTTTCGACCTCAAAACTAGGGTTCGGACGGGGTATATACCCGGGGTATATTCCCGGGTATATACCAAAATACCCGAGAGGCCGGGTATTTTCGGGTATTTATGGGTATATTCAAAGTACTTTTGCATTCAAAAAATGTAAAAAAAGTCGAGTTTTGTCATTACACAGGGGATTCGGATTTACTTATAAAAACTTTTATCTACTTATAAAAACTTTTATTTACTTATAGGTGCCAAAAAATTCACTTATAAGTAAAAAAAGGCGGAGCCTATTTTGCTTTACTTATAAGAAAACCGTATTTACTTATAAGAACTTTTATTTACTTATAAAAACTTTTATTTACTTATAATTACCAATAACGACTCCGAAAAGAAAACATTTGAGCGGGAAAGACGCTTTTGGCTTTTTGCACGTATGTCCCGGACTTGCAGGGGTGGTCAGCAGACCCTATTTTTCCGATTTTCGGCCCGCGGCCCGGCCCGTCTAATCACCGGCCCGGCCCGGCCCGTCTAGTCTTTTTCCAGGCCCGGCCCGGCCCGGCCCGTGACGGGCCTGGCCCGGCCCGGCCCGGCCCGTGCAGGCCCGTCTATAGAGGGTTCTGCGAACTGCGCCCAGGCTCGGGATCTAAACTGAGGCAAAAAAGGCGTTGATCTAGCTAGTAAAGGATCAATGTGATAGTTTTGTGGTTCTATAATGGAACTATAGACTTGTAAACGTGTTAGAACTTGAGAAACAGCAACTATAACAACATCAATTAATTTTCCCGGCGCGAAAACAATGAATGCCAACGGTTTGGCATTGTATTTTAGACGGGCCGGGCCGGAAAAAACCCCAGGCCCGCGGCCCGGCCCGTGACGGGCCCGGCCCGTTTGTCAATTTCCATTTTTGAGGCAGGCCGGCCCGTTTGGGCCGGGCCGGGCCGGCCCGGCCCGCCGACCACCCCTGCGGACTTGGAAAAATTCTAAGTTTTTCGGAGCAGTGCTGGTCAAAGAAGGTGCATAAGGGTATTTATACCTTGGATGGAACCAGGTAAGGTGCTTACAGTCAGTTGTTGATGATAATAATTGTTTATTTTTTGTGAGTTTTTTTTTCAGAACTGTAAAAAGTGGACAGATGAAAAATCCGGAACATAAGAAACTTCCTGAATAGAAAGCATGTCAACATGGAAGATCTAGGAACAAGCATGATCAACCAAGAATTCAGATGAAGAACCCCTTCATCAATTTTGGTAGGTTTTTTAAACTGATTCCATATTTCAGAAGGCCAGAAACTTTTTAAGACAAAGTTTTGTTATGTTGTACTAGGTCCAGGTGAACCGCTAGTTTTCAGATAATCGCAAAATTGGTCATGGAGGAAGTAAATGGACAACGTGAACACGATGCCTGGAAAAATGGCTCCCATATGCTTCAGGTATGTTGATAATATTCGCCTGGACCTAGTACAACATGACAAACTTCATGTCTCAAAATCTTTCATTGTCAAATTCCTGATCCTCAAACTAATTTTTGGGATGGAAAAGGAGAAAAAAATCGGTTCAAGGACAGCTCATAGTAAACTATCTCCGAAAATTTTATTCAATTTTTCTTTATCTTTGAATATTTTCAGTGAATTTAGCCGCTGGAGTACCCATAGAAAACCCGCGCAGAAGCAATCCTTGCCCCGCCAGGACAAATGACACAGATGCTTACCCGGAGCACGGAAGATGCGCTAACCACATATCTTACTGGTAATATATCAGTCAGGTTGTTTTTTCTTTGTTTGAATAAATTTATATCTATCCTGCACTGTGCATAATTTTCTATTACCTATAAGTATTTATAATTACCTATAAGTGAATTTCCCGGGCGCCGAGAATAAAAATTACCTATAAGTGATTTCAAAATCACTTATAAGAACTTTTATTTACTTATAAGAACTTTTATTTACTTATAAAAACATCGAGTTTTTATAAGTAAATAAAGGTACTTATAAGTAAATCCGAGTCCCCTGTGTAAAAAAATTAATAAATGTTGACATTTTGTCATAATTTCTTTTTTGCTGCTCAAAACTTGGTTCTATGGTTGAAAATTACTTGGCCGGAGTGGGAAAATGGACGGGGAAAAATTCGAAATCTGACTGCCAATTATTGGATTGCTAAACTTTTTCATTGTTAAAGTACTAGTTTTGTTTGTTGTAGTTGGGAAAATAAAGAATATCATTCCAAACATGATTAGGTTAATGAATAAGTTGCCACTTATTCATTAACGACTTCATATTGGTACTATATTTGACTAATTTAGGCTAATTTTATAAATACCCCCCGAATATACCCGAGATTTCGGGTATATACCCGGGTATATACCCGCGTGGTGAATATACCCGAATTTTCCGAACCCTACACAGCGGACCCAAATTGACTTATAAAAACATATAATGACTTATAATGAAATGATTTTTTTATAAGTCATTATCTGTTCTTATAAGTCATTTTAAATGACTTATATGTTCATATATGATTTTATAAGGGTTCTCTGTGCGCTCTTGTTGAATTGACTTATAATTTCATATATGTTTTTATAAGTCATTTTATTTATAACCGCACCGTGCAAAAAAATGAAGATTTATTTCAATCTATAACTCAAACAATTAAGCGGCACAAGTAGAATAAGACTTCAATGCACGAAGGACCTGAGATTTTTTGATGGGGCGTTCGTCGCTTCTGTAGGCGGCCGTAGATGTATATTATTGCTTCTAATGCTTCTGGTTTCACTGAAAATATTTGGAGATATTAGAAAAGTTTTTTTTCGGGAAACTATAATATGAGTTCGGCTTAAACTCGATTTTTACGGAAAAATTTTTAGACATGAAATTTGCGATATTGTACTAGGTCCAGGTGAATGTTATCAACCATACCTGAAGCTACCGGATGTCATCTTTCTATTCATCGTGTATACATTGTCCATTGGATTCCTCCATGACCATTTTTGTAGTTATCTAAAACCCAACGGGTTCACCTGAACCTAGTACAATATAACAAAACTTTGTCTTGAAGTTTTTTCGAGACCTCTGAAATGTGGAAAACAGTTAAAAAAAAACACCTACCAAAATTGAGCAAATGGATCCTTTAGCAATCCGTTTGTTGATCGTGCATGTTTATACATCTTCTGGGGATGGATCTTCTTCAGGCTGGCATGCTCCCTGCACGGGAAGGTTCTCACGTTCGGGACTTTTCATCTAAACACTCTAAACTTTTGCAAAACAAAAAAAGGCTGATTAAAAGCATCTTACTTTGATCGATCCAAGGTAGAAATACGTCGCGACGTTCCAAAAACTTAGAATTTCACAAGTCCAGCTCACGCGTGCACAAAGCAAAAAGCGTATTTGGCGCTCAAAAGTTTTCTTTGCAAAGAACTTATTTGTTATTATAAGTTCTTATTTGTTTTTATAAGTAAAGAGAGATAAGCCCCTCCTCTTTTGACGTTATTTTGACTTATAAGTCATTATCTGTTCATATAAGTCGTTATATGTCTTTATAAGTCAATTTGGGTCCGCTGTGTAAAAACTTTTATTTACTTATAGGTAAAAATATTTCCCAAAAATTCACTTATAAGTTAAAAAAAGGCGGAGCCTATTTTCATTTACTTATAAGAAATTTTATTTACTTATAAGAACTTTTATATACTTATAATTACCAATAAGGACTCCGAAAAGAAAACAGTTGAGCGCCAAAGACGCTTTTGGCTTTTTGAACGCATGGGCGAGACTTAGAAATTCTAAGTTTTTCGTAGCAGTACTGGTCAAAGAGGGTATTTAAACGTTGGATGGAACAAGGTAAGGGGTTTCTAGTGAGTTTTTTCTTTTACAGGACTGTAGAAAGTGGGTAGATGAAAAATCCGGAACATAAGAAACTTCCCGATTAGGAAACATGTCAAAATGGAAGAGCAGAGAGCCTGGGAAGATCTAGAAACAAGCATGATCAATCAAGAATTTGGATGAAGAACTCTTTCCTCGATTTTGGTAGGTTTTTTAAACTGCTTCCACATATCAGAAGGCCATAAACTTTTCAAGACATAGTTTTCTTATGTTGTACTAGGTCCAGGTGAACCCACTATTTCAGATAATCACAAAATGTTCGTGGAGGAAGTAAATGGGCAACGTGCACACAATGTCTGGAAAAAATGACTCTCGGATGCCTCAGGTATGTTGATAATATTCACCTGGATAAATTTTTATTTATCCTGCACTGTGCATAATTTTCTGTTACCTATAAGTATTTATAATTACCTATAAGTGAATTTCCCGGGCACCGAAAATAAAAATTACCTATAAGTGATTTAAAAATCACTTATAAGAACTTTTATTTACTTATAAAAACTTGAAGTTTTTATAAGTAAATAAAAGTTTTTATAAGTGATTTTGAGTTCCCTGTGAAGCAAGTTATCCATTTTTTCCGAATTCGTTTTTCTTTTCGAGACCATAAATTTAGACGTTGCAAAAATGTTGTAAAATTTTTTTTGAGAAAAATGAAAACAGATTTTGCTCATAGATTATGTTTTCAAGTCGCTCATCTACAATAGAAGCCCTTCAGAAGGCTGCCGATCTCCACGGATTTGCCCAGCTTCAAGGGAATTCGGCTCAGACCTCTGAGAATTACTCAAACCCGGATTTTTTAACCTCAATTACACTTGATCCAACAAATCCTTTGTACGACTACGAGGAGGATGCGGACGATGAGAATAATACATCTGTAAATCAATTGAAGCTATGTGTAAAGAAGATTGCTGCGTTAGAAGGACATCGAGATGCGTTGTATAAGGTATGTCTAGATGCATAAAGTTATAAAATCATTAGAACCTAGATGAATTGAAAGCCAAATACATATCGGTTACGGAAAAGACGTCGCAGCTCCACAATGCCTGTGATCGGATGATGTCTGAGCAAACGCAATTGGCGGCAGGATGCGAACAGATCAAAACGAATCTTTATTATTATCAGCAATACGACTGGATCATAAAAGTAAGTATTCGAAGCGCGTCTATTATTCTTTAGAAACTTCAATCCACAAAATTGTCTTTGACTGGAACTACTTTCACGCAAATTCTTTCGGCAATCCATGAATGTATCACTTTCATCAAGAACAATCCAGAACATCGAGAAGCGCCTGTGTTTTTGATGAGGTATGAACAATGTATAAGTAAGGCGTTGACAGCTATCAAGGAAGGAGTCTTCTTGTTGTTGGATCAGTGTAGACAAGATGTTTTGGAAAGACAAATGACAAGCGGGAACTATGAGGAGGACACGTTTACTCTTCTTTATGGAGTATTTGGTTTGAAAGCCAATTCTGTTAAGTATGTGTTCCAGGGTTATTACAGATTCTCTCTTTAGAACGCACATTTGTCTTGCCCACCAATTTTTCGCTGAATATCAAGAATACCAATCGATGTTCATTGACTGTGAGACTGAATACTTTGATATCAGGGACCGAATGCTTCAGCCCGTTTTCAGTGCGACTTTGAATAATTTGATGGATAGACATAAAGATTCTTCATGTTCTTTGACGAGAGATGGTTGTCTCTTCCTTCTCAAATTATGTGATGATGAATTTCGACTTTACAAGCAGTTCTTCATGGTAGCCGAAGTGGATTCGGTCGTGGAATCAATGGCTCCGAGGTTAGGCTAAATCAATTGGATTGTTTTTGAATTTATCATCTTTGTTTTTTTTGTGTTTTAGCCGCTCGAGTATTCGCCGCTTCAGTTCAGTGAGCCGTGTATCTCCGGTGATCAATGACTTCTGGGCCAGTGTGTCCTTGCATTTCAACAAATTCATCGAAGGAATTTGCCGAGTGTTCTACGACTCCCTGAGACCATTAGTCATCCATAATCAACATCTGGAAACGCTGGCTCAACTCTGTTCATTGGTTAGAGTCGAGATGATCGAAGAGCGTTGTGAATCCGCTCAACCTCAAGACACATTTGAAGCCTTGGTGAATCCGAGAAGCGGGTTCACAGTGGTGATGCGAGAATTGGTCGGGGATATCGTGGAGAGGATTGTCTATAGGTACGCACACGAGATGAAAGCCGGTATATTTTACGATTTAGAGCTTCGATATTTGCTCGGAATGATCTTCTTTTCTACAATGCGGCCGTGGGAGATCTCCAATATCCGGAGATATTACTGATGATGAGGGATATCGAAAAGAAACAAATTGAAATAAAAGAGGAATCAGCGAATAAAGAAGAGCCTCAAGAACAGAGGAATGCCGTCGACAGACATTGCTTGTGGTATCCGACAGTGCGGAGGACGGTACTCTGTCTGGGAAAGTTGTATCGATGCCTGGAGGTGAGCACCGAACACAAATTGAGGATGCTTGTATTTCTAGGCATAAATTATGAATATTATAAGTCAATTATTTAGCCTTCCGTGTACGCCCATGTGTCCCGGGAGATCCTGGATGCCTGTTGTCAATCATTGGAAGTGGCGGCCCAGAAGATAAAAGACACCCCCATCGACTCGGCCAAGGCCACTCTGAAGGGGCAAGGCCGTTCTCTAGATGCCCAATTATTCCTCGTAAAACATCTTCTGATCCTTAGAGAACAGAGTGCCCCTTTCAAGGTTAACACTCTGTCCAATTTGGGGGTGAATGGTCCCGAATCCCCCGACTCGAGTACTCTTTCACAGTTTAATTACAGTTTGGACCTGAGTAAGTATCGAGA
Source organism: Bursaphelenchus xylophilus (assembly GCA_904066235.2). NCBI lineage: Eukaryota > Metazoa > Nematoda > Chromadorea > Rhabditida > Aphelenchoididae > Bursaphelenchus > Bursaphelenchus xylophilus. Next base: position 8,168,891 of record CAJFCV020000001.1, read on the forward strand.
GACAGTCGGGGAGTTGTTTCACGACCGTTCCAAACTCTTTGAGCTCAGTTCCAACAACGCCGTGCTTTCTTTTTTGATATCGGTAAGAGACTTTCGTGACGACAATTTCTTAAAATATTTTTAGCCACCGGTCCATATTAGTGAAGTCCAATTGGACAGCCGGAGGATCCTCGAACAACACTTGAAGAAGCATTGTCACAAACTGATTCGGTTTGTCATCGGATTCTTGACTGGCCCGATAAAAGAAATCTTGGAGAAGATAAATGTATGTTTTAAAAATTTAAAGTTTTACTTGATATAATTGTAGGATCAACAACAAGATGGACAGTTATTAAACCAGAAAGAGGTGGGGGAAGGTTTGGGAGAAGCCTTCAAGAATATAAAACAGAACTGGGCCTCGGTAGTTTACAAAGAGATTTTTTTTTTTTTTTGATTACGCAAGGTTTTAACTAGAACTTGTTTTAGGTGCAAGCTGCTTATAAATTATACATAGGTGGGCGAGAAACCGAAGAAATACTTCTGGAACCAGTCAGAAAAGGAATACAGGAAGGATTCGACAAGATCCGAGACTACGTCTCTCAAAAGTTCACTCCCGAACAACAACAAATTGCATCGGTTCCTAACGCTGAACAGATTTCTCTTCTGCTGACATAACTGTGATGTGAACATACTAAATTATTTTAAAATATATATATCTACTAGAATTGAGAGTACATCATTGAGATCAGGAAGGTCTCTCCCGGTCCTCTTTGAACTCGGAAAACCTTTTTGCATAATTCGAAAAACTCCGGAAACTCGAAACCCGGAGGTCAGAAGCTGCATTTGTTGTCGGGCCGAGTGCGCAAAGGCCGGTCGCCGAAGGTACAAGTAATCTCCATCATGAAGTGAGTTTGTCCTGCAAATTGATTACTAAGAAGTGTTACTGTAAATGACAGTTTCTCCCGTTGATTATTTAAATTGAGCTCCCAAATTTTAATAATCGCGGCTTTGTGGGCACTCCAGGCAGGCAGATCGTCGAGGGCTTTTTGTGCACGAAAACATACTTCTCGAGGGGATTCCCGCACCTTTTCTCAAGAGTCTGAAACTGACGGGCTTAACGAGTAATTGTTTTAAGTTGTAGCACTTTCTTCCGTCCCGAGACGCTCTCGGTCTGGCTGACATCTCGTGTCAACGCAGCCATCAAGGGCATTTTCTGAGTCCAAGGTGTAATGTTATAGTTAGGGATACAGAGGAATGGGCCTGGGTGTCATAACCAAAGAGTTCATTTTTTAGGTCTATTGTTTGAAAATAAATATGTTATTATTATAAGGGGTGTACTGTAGAGCTGTTTTTGTTGCTGTATATTTTTTATAATATTTTTGCAAACAGTCAAATGCTTGGCCGGCCATTTATGATTTTTGGCTATTTTGTTCCGTATTTTGTCTCCAGGAGTCAAAGTCTGAAGAGCAGGTGTGCCAGACGTGGCGGACATGCTTTTTAGTGCTCATTTCATGCAGGAGGTATTCAGTTTCAGGCCGCGATTCCACGGATGACTTATCCATTTTCCCGCGCTCTTTTTTGGTCTTGACCTCGAGCGCTAAGGTCTCTTGGTCTCGGGAATGTGAAACGGACACAAATTTTGTTCTGCAACATCTTTCCGCACACTGATATTATATTGCCAGTCTTTCGATCGCCACGTATTTCTATGATGTTTGAGAGGTCATTTTGATCTAGGTGGGAGATAGGAAGAATTGTGATGTCAATCTACAGTAACCCATAAAAAGTAATTTCTTTCCAGGTTCGGGCCGCATGCTCTGGCCATGAGAGATTTGACCCTGGGACAACTGATCATGTCCTTTGTCAGCAATATGGTTTTTACCCTGGAAATGAACAGAGGTGAGGACTGGGTGATGTTCAGTCTTATACTTTGTTTCTCAGTTTCTTGCTGTCCGTTCAGTCCGCAAACAGTCCCTCGATGCCTTTATTATTTAAAGCCAAAGAAAAGTTGCTGGCACCTTTCATTTCCTTCTTTTCCACTCTCCAGTCCAGTCCTTCTTTAGTCGAATCCAGTCTAGTCCGGACTGTCTGCTGTTTCTGCACTTTTTCTTTTGTGTTCAGGTTTGTGGATGTTGCTGTTGGCCGTGTTGTTTGGGCTTGGGCCTAAGCGAGCGATTGCTTCTTACCAGAATTTTGTGGGGTTGGCCCGGCATGCCCAGTCTCCCATTCTGCCGGAGAAACACCGGAATCGACATCAGAGTACGAATGAGTGGAACAACGATCACTTGGAACGTCTCCACGATCCCACCCGACATCCAGAACGGAGCAATCTGGAACGCTCACGGGGTAGGATCTGTAGAATTTTTATAAGATTAGGCTATATTATCCACGTGTGAATTAGATATCGACTCGATTCCTCTCTGTGTGAAGTGAGCCTGCTTCTTCTAGACCCTTATTTTTGGTGTGGGTGTAAGGTGATCTGATTACAGCTGTTTGGGCGGGTGATCATGAGAGATTGTTGTACGATCGACTCCAACATGGATACAATGTCTTGGCCAGACCAGTGAAGAACGAGTCAGAAGCTGTGGTCGTTTACCTCGGCATGGATCTACAGCAGATTCTCGATGTGGACGAGAAAGCCCAGACTATCACGACGAACGTCTGGCTCAATATTGTAGGGGAAATCTTGAAACTTTTAAAAATTATTCGTCACTGTATTGGAAGCATCGTTTTCAGAAATGGCATGATGTTTATTTGACCTGGGATCCCTCAGAATACGGGAATATAAAGGAGGTTCGCCTTCCCATAAACAATATCTGGAAACCGGATGTTCTGCTTTACAACTCTGTGGACCAGAGATTCGATGCTATGTGGCCAGTTAATGCGATTGTAACTTTCACGGGTAACGTTACTTGGATTCCACCGGCGATTGTAAAGTCAACTTGCCGGATAGATGTGAGTTTTGCGTAATATTACGTCATGCTACGTCACAGGTGACCTCATTCCCTTTCGATGATCAACATTGTTCTATGAAATTCGGTTCCTGGACATATTCGGGATTCTTCACGGACCTCTACAACTCTACGGTCTCCCTTGACCCCTACACTCCCAATGGGGAATGGCATTTATTAAGTAAATTCTTCAATAATCCAGTCCAATATTGCCTAAACTGGTTGAAAGTAATACCTTTGTAGGTGCAACTTCCCATCGGAATACTATTTATTACGAATGCTGTCCCGAGCCTTACAACGACGTCACTTTCCGGATCTCTGTCCGTCGGCGAACCTTGTATTATGGGATAAATCTAGTGATTCCGTCGATTCTGATCTCCTCGTTGGCCCTTCTCGGCTTTGCACTGCCTCCGGATTCGGGAGAGAAGCTGAATCTTTGCGTGACTATCTTCATGTCCTTGTGTGTTTTCATGTTGATGGTAGCAGAGACGATGCCTCAGACCTCGGATACCTTACCCTTGATCGAGGTATATTTCACATGTGTAATGTTTGAAGTCGGTGCGAGTGTAATATGCACGGTGGTCGTCCTCAACTTCCATCATCGGAACGCCGAGGCCTACTTTCCAATGCCGAGATTAGTAAGTTTAAAAAATATATTTTTATTAACGTTTTCGTTGCGAGACGCAGTTTTGTCGCTCATTTTACAATTATATGCATATATGTAGGGTTGTTTGACAGAATTTTTCAAAATGACGTTAATTTGCCGTCATTTTAGATGAGTTCAAAGTTCTGATACACGAAGTTTTGAAGGACGAGTTTAACGTAGACTGTGATGAATACCGTTAATACACTGCTGGAAAAATTATAACCGCACTTGAAAAATTACTGTAGCTCTTTTGCTTGTCAATAGAAATGTCTGATATATGGCACCAATATACATTAGGGTGCTACAAAAAATCTTGTGCCAAAAAATTATTTTGTAAATTTTAAGTTCTCTTTATGACAAAATTATAACCCCACTTACGAAGTTGGTTTATTATGAATAACATAATAAAGGAAAAAAGTGCCTTTTTAGCTCACTTACGGTAAAATAATGCGAGTGTAATTCACAAACCAGAAAGCCTCACACGTTCTCTACCAAAGGGACACATGGGCCCGTCCAGGGTAGCAATTCCTTGCTGTTGTTGACGACTTAACAACCCCATAATATAACGTCAGGTTTCCCACTAAATCGATGTTGCAGATGAGGATAGTTCTATTGGATTGGTGTGCCTGGATGCTTCGAATGAATCGTCCCAGTCGGGTTCGAGTGGGCGATTGTGAAGAGGACGAGCCCCAGAAGGATTTTATGACCTTTATCCACAACGACTCCTCCATGAACAACTCCCATGTGATCGTTCCCACAGTCGAGGTGGACTCCCGACTTCTAGTCCACCCTCAGGTTTACAGCAGTATTCAAAATGGATTCGGAAATGAATATAAAATATCAACTAACGGAGCCGACTTTCATATTGGGAAGTGTCAAAAGAGGAAAGGTGAGGTTGCTAACACCCTAACAGTTCGGTTTATCGTAAGCCTTTACCAGTAATCCCTTTGTTTCAAATAACTGCCATCATTTGTTCAGATGCCGAGAAAAGAATGGCGCGTCACAAACGGATGGCGGAGAGTATCGAGGGAAGATTTATGCAGTTCAGAAGTCCAGATGAAGCCAGGACAAAGCTCTTGTCCACTCCTGTCAGTTTAATTTCGTATTTATATTATACGAGACGAGTTTAGATTGGAATGGAATCAGAGACAATTCATGTTCCGCACAAGAAGAAAGAACCGGCAACGAGTTTCTTGAGCAATGACCAGTTCGAGGCGTTAATGGTGCATCTGAAGGTCTTATCCGGGAAGGTTCAGAAAGAGGTAATCGACAAAGCTAAAGTCATACTGTTTTAGGAATATCTGAACGAGATCCACGAAGATTGGATGTTCGCGGCGATGGTGGTGGACAGAATCTGCTTCATCACCTTCTCGGGGTTTTTGTTTTTATGCACCGCTCTTATTGTATACAGAGCGCCCCACCTGTTTGCCTGATGTATGTGTAAACGTAATATTGAGGTGTTTTATCACAACTTTGGAATCCGTTCAACGAATAAACCAGCTTTAACAGACTCTAGAGAACGGAATTGTTTTTCAATTTTTGTATATTTGTAAATAAAGTTTATGTCATTTTTTTTATTTCAAACCTTGGGTTAACACCAATTTCCTTGACGGTAATCTCCGAATCGGTTGTCACTTGGGAGGATGCAGGAAATCACCATTGAATCCTTGGCCAAGAAGGAAGGAAACGAGGTTCGGCCAACCTCCTCGGCCAATAAAATGCAATCGATTAAAGCGCCCAGCTCTGAGAAGATCCAGGAACCGGCAAGTTCTCCAATCTTTATATAACATATATTTTTTATAGATTTCTTAGCAACGGCCGATCATTGCAAGAATCGACCCTCTCAGAATCTTCCAAAATTTTGCATAATTGTTTTTTAAAATAGAACGCGAATTTTAAGATTCGGAAATTACCGTATACCGCGGTTACGTTAGATACAATTTGTCGAATTATTTGATTGATACTCAAGAAGGGTGTATTTTGATTATGGACATTTTTGTTGTAGGATGCAACATTTGATTACTTTGCGCCGGAAGATGCGGGTTCGATTTCGGTCGTGTGCGGACGTATTTCTTTTCGTCCTTAAAATAATTAGCTAAAGGCGATTGGGATCGGTTTTGTCCCCAAGACGGTTTTGTCCCCACTTTTTATATTTTTTTTTGTCGCCAGGACGTTTTTGTCCCCAAGCCTTCTCAAAAATGTGTTTTTAGCACTTGGTACTATATGCACGATTTTTTGCACAAAATGAACTTCTGATCAGTATTGCATACCAAAACAACGGCATTCACGCGTTATAACTTTTTTTACCTCGCGGAATATAGTACTACCTCGTACTATACAGTACCAAGCGGTAAAAACATATTGTTTGACTAATAATATTAAGGGTATTTTGACACAATTTGACGTCAACTTGACGTCATTTTGAAAAATTCGGTCAAATTGACAACCCGATTATAAATGTATGTAATACTGAAACTTACCGTAAATTTTGAGAACATTCTTATTTTTTGAATATTTTGAGGTTTCCTGACATGTGTAATTAAAAAACGAAGTCCGTTTTGGAGTGGACGATTTCTTGGGTGATATGGGCAACGTTGTAATGCTATTAAATATCACGTGAATAAAAAAGGATTATTCTCAAAGTTTACGCGCAAAACAGATTTCATTTTTGGATTCCTGACCGTCGAAACCCCCAAAAATGAATGAAATTGCAAAAAATTTCAAAAGTTTTACAGTGTTATATCATATAGTAGTAGCCCCCAATACAACATGTTCTTCATCACCCGAGAGTTCATTCACCCCAAAGATCCATCACCCGAATACGCGCCACCCGAATACGGAACCCGAATAAGCGATCACCCAACTTTTCCCGACCTCCTTTACCAGAAGATTCTGAAGTGGTCGATTTTTGGGAATGTCGGGGCCTTGCTTCACTCTGTAAAAAAGGCTTCATTTCAAATTACGAAATTTCAAACGTTACTTGAGAGCCACGGTAACCTTTTCAGAAGAACCCCTCAATCCCCCCATTATCCACCGAGAAGATCTTGAATGAGATCAGGGAATTTGATTTTAACTATCGTTGGTACTTTACAATCCTGGCCTTGGAATTTGTGTTCGTAACTCTGGTTGTGGTCGCTGGTTTCGTTTTGATCGGATATTATTCCGAATGGAAGTTCGAATAAATTATTATGACGAAACTTGCAGTCAGATTGGGGACAAAGATTCACCCGTAAATGTTGATATCCCACCAGCAATGACCCTCTAACCACATGAGTCGACGCTGAATTTGAATACCTTTAAGAGAAAGCGGCGCTTTCCGATGAGAACTGGTCTCTAGAATCCGTTCAGAATAAGAAGTCGCGATCAGCGCCGGCTCTGTTCCGGTTTGAAGCCGTTTTCCCTTTCGTCGGATCTTCTTCTTCCTTCAGCGTCGCGGATCCTCGTTTGATGCCGCCGAATTAATTCCAGAGTTTTGTTTTTCTCGCTGTAAATCACCTTGACTGGTGTCATCCCGACTCGAACAGGTTCATCGACCTTGGGAAGGATGTTCTTCTTTCCGTATATACGACAAAATGTTTTCATTGATACTCGCTTTGATTGATAATTTATTGTAATCATCAGAATAGAACCATCAACGTCATCCATTTGACGAGGGACTGGATTTGCGACATCGTGTTGTCGCTGACTCGTCGATTCAGCGAGTTATCTTCTTTATCGAATGTCCATTATCTCTGGCTTAATTCCAGGTCCCATGAAAACTGTGCCTGTGCCCTCAGGCTACCAGTCCGAGTCCTATCATCCGGCATGGGAGATGATGGAAACGGATGTTATCCCGTCGATGAAACGGACCCCGCCGATCCATCCTCGACGGGTCGATGGAGTGAACGGCCTGAGGGTGAAAGAGTTGATGCGGCCGAACCCTTCCCATCTCTTCTTCATCGGGTTCATTCCCCCTTTCTTCGGGGCTGTGATGAGTATTATAATTGCTCTGATCTTCCACAATGATGAGATCAGTAATTATAACTGGCAATGTGGAGTAAGTTAAGGACAAACAGGTCTAATCAAGAATTAAGAGAGCCCGGCTACCGTCGTTATCTCGTATTATTAACCTCCCAATGGAACGGATCTTCTGGCAATTTACGTTTCTCTTCCATGTTCCCTTGAGACTCATCGAATTGGGAGTTGGCTGTAAATTACAACCGATTGAAACGTACTTAATCACTATTGTTTAGTTTTCCGTTACGGCCGTCTCAGAAGTGTAGATTGTTCTTATCCCCGTTTCTACACCTTCGCTCGCTACATGTATTTGATTGTGGGTGTCCTGGAGTTGGTATTTATGGTGGCCTTATCGGTGGTCGGAGAGAGAGAATACATCGGTAAAATTTAATCTTACAAGTTACAGTATCCTTTCAGGCTTCCATGTAATCTTTTTCTACGCTTTTGGATTCTCAGCTATTGGGTTTTTCTTGGCCAATGTGATCTGCCATCGAAGCTCCTTGTATTACCTCAATCCGTATGTAAGTAGCAGTAAAGCAGTGCTACAGTAACCTTTCCCTTTACAGGGTCGTTTCTCATACTATCTGAAGGTGGTCATCCTGATTGTGTACCTCATCTCGGTCCCCATTTTACTCGGAGCCTTTCTTTTGTATTGGAAGAAATGTATCACCTACAGTAAGATTATGATGAGTAATTGTAATCCACTGTTCAGTGTACGACATCTTCGCCATCACCGAATACGTGGACGTCTTCTTGAGTATCGCCTATCATTGCTGTGCCTTCTTCGACATCCGATACAAGGTCATCTTTAGCATTAGGAGTGTGAAACACGTCAAACAGAACTGAGCAAATGTTACATGAACCCGGTAAAGGAGAATATTTATGAAATAAAAAATGGAATGAAGTAATGAGTTATAATATTATTATTATTGTGAAATTATGACTAGGAACGTTAATTTAAATACACAGGTGGAAAGTACCGTAACCGTTGAGAAGTGTAAACATTACATGATCACTTATTAATCATCTTTTTGAACAGATTATTTTCATTAACGACTTTCTGGGCCTTCAATTGTACCAGTCGGTGTTGTTCTTCTTGAACTAATTTTGAATTATTTGGATATCTCTCCAAAAGGTGCAATAGATCTTCTTCTGCCTATAAATATTATGACAAGAACAAATCAAATCGACTGACTTCATCAAATTCATAGAGCTGGATTCGTGCCTTAGCTCTTCTGAATAGTGCTTTTTCGTTGTCGGGATCCTTTTTCAGCGCCTCCGAAGCCGCGTTTTCAGCCTCGCGGCAGCTATTAATAGTTAGGAAACAAAGGGATAAGTTGCAATAAAACGGAATGGTCTGAAATTACTATTAACTTCCGAATGCATTGCACACCTGAGCGTCTAATTCCTTCCATTCAGGCTCTCCCGGTTTCTCCATCAACATCAGCTGGTCCAACAAAGTGAGGCCGTGTTTGTAATCATCAATAGCCGCAACGGCCTTCCCCTATGCTCAATGTTAGATCCCTATCTCATGGCTTACTTCTTTAACCAATTGATTGGCCCTCGCTTTGAGTTCATTGACCTTTTGTAATCTCTGTTCCGAGTTGAGTTGCCAGTTATCAACTTTATATTCATTTGGTTGTTCTATTTTGATTACATGAATTCTGACCCGTAGATCTTTCGGATTCTGAATCAATTGATCCAGAGCTTCGTATCCAGTCCTAGAATTAAATCTCTGCAAACATTTCCTTACTTTGGGACCCCCATCCCAGCACAATGATGATGTTCATGGCTCTCGTATCTCGGGTCGACTTTCGAATGGCTGATATCTCTCAATCTCTTGGCCACCAATGGATATGGGGCCATTTGTTTTGCTTCAATATCAAATTGACATACCTGGAAATGCAAATTCCTTCTTTATAAATATTACTCTTACCTCATCCAGATGCATACTTTTTACACAGGTTTCCAGGACGGGTAACTGGAACCTCCGCCCAATCACCAATTCAAGAGGTTCCCCGTATCCATCTGGCCATTTATTTTTGGTATTATCAATGGAAATAAACTGGTCCATATCGTCGGAGAACCCTTCTTTAATGGTGTCATTCTTTGGCATCAGAACTTCGAAGTCAATCCAAACCTTGGTATCCTTTACATAATCGGGCAAAGGCCCCCTTCCGGCACTCAAAACCTTCTTGAATATGCCGACATTGTTCATCTATACATTACATTATCCTTACGAATCATTTCAAATAGTTATTGGAAGATACCATTAGCAAAATCAGAAAACTTTATTACAACTCTTGTTTATAAATCCTTTTTAGCTCCTATAAAATACAATAGAGATTGCGCAAGCATCTTTAAAAGACTTGAGAAAGACTAGAGTGTTGACTGAAGTTGTAATTCCGAGCTTATTTTAAGGTGTCTGGCCATTCTGGGACGTAATATCTTCGAATGGATCCTTCCAGAAGCCGGTCCAAGAAGTTGGGGAGACCATCGAGGACATTCTGCTGACTTATCTTCTTCTTCTAAAAGAAATGAAGATAGATAATACTATTTGTTAATACCTCTTTGACTTCAGGTTCCGACTCAGAATCTTCGGAATCTTTTGGTCTGGATCCTTTGTGAAGCGGGTGATACATGCTGAAGTATAATTTGTATCCACAAAGCACCAAGACAGTTCCAAGGGTTTGTTTTGGGTTGATATCCTGGCAAATAAATAAGAAGATTACATAGTAATCCTACCTTTAGACGTTTCGCCATCTGTTCGTTTGTTCCATCTTCAGATGCCGGGCAGATGTGTTCTAATAGGGCTCTGAACCAATGCAGATTCTTATCTACATTGAGATATCCAAACGAGAACGTTTTATTCCTAAACAAACATTAATTAAAGAAGTGTTACATTAAGTGAAAAGAAACGAAAAAACGTACTTTCGTAATAAATATACATAACGAGCGAATTGCCGAAGCATAGTGTCTTTGGACTCTGCATCTACCAACACAATAATCGACCTGCAACCCGGCTTCAGAAGTCTGATAAGACCAAAATAAGTCTCGGCTCTCAACTCGTGGATAATGGGTTCCATCTCCGCCCAGGCCCTGCTCTTCTTTGATAAAGGCTCCGGTCGTTTCAGGTTGGATTTTGGATCTTCTGGATGCCAATCACTTTCAGACGTATAAGGTGGTGGTTTTTCAGAATTCTAAAAGACAGAATAAAAAACAGAAAACAATCCTTACCTGATCAAATGCTCTAACTTTGTTATCTCCAATCATGTAATTGAGTAGATATCCCACGACTAAAATAAACAACATGGTTCCGATGACACTAACAATGGGAAGGATGTCCTCTTTCGTCAGATGGAACCACAGAGTCAAGGCCATCCTCACCACATGTCTTGAAAACTTCGTGAAGAAAGAAGGTTCAAATTCATCGATTAGTTTGGCTACGTTAGCTAATTCGGTGATCCTTACATCACCCCTAAACACCTTCTCGACCTCGGACTTTAGACGAGAAATGGATGATGAGGGATTAATGGGGATCCAGACGTATTTCGCTTTTACATATTCGTGTCGCCAGACAACCAGGAACGATTTGTGCTGCAAATTTCAATTCATTACTACTCTTACAACGGCTTATATATATATTTTTTTTAATTCTTACCTCTGAATCTAAATGTCCTGGCTTCTCAAAATGCTTCATGAAGTCGGATTGGGCTTTGTTTGAGATCTGAACCACCTTCACTCGATGTTTTTCCAGAAATCCAGAGTTCTGATTCACAAAATCTCTAATCGAATTCAAGAATTTTCCCTCAAAATTTTCGACGGGGAAGATAAAACAGAAATGACGTTGAGATCTTGACGATACTGGGCATAATTGGTCCATATATGACATGGAAGAAATCTGAACGAGAACATCTACATTATGATGACTATCACCTACCCTGGGAAACACTAAAAACTTGTTCTTCTCCATAAATTCGTTCAATTGTTCGGTGGTAAATTGACTTCCAGAACCTTGTAATCTCGCAATTTCACCATTCTGAAATTTGAAATAAAAATTAGGGATAATTTCTATACGCAAAAAATCTGGGACCGAGTTGTGAAAGCTAGTTGGAATGTAGTATTTCTGTCAAAACCTATTTTTTAAAAGTAGTTATATATTGCACTGTACACTTTGCCTCAATATCGGAGAGACTCGGCGAAATGTAACGGTCCGGAGCTACAGCGAATCACTATGGGATGACCGTTTTTTACCGCCACTGTAGGACTTGAGATCCTCCTACTTACTTCTGGATTTTCCTTGAAAACGATGACATTTTCACAGGAGTCGCATCTGATGTCCAAAGCGATCTTCATTTCTCTGACATCATTCGAATTATCGAGAGCATTAACATAACCAAACCGAGCAAAATGAGAATATCTCATGGCCAGCAAAAGATATCTCAATCTAGGTTCTTTGCTGGCGCCAAGGAATAAGACTGATGGCTAAAATGAGAAATAAATACCTTGAACAACATGACTTACCTTGTTTGTATTCTGCCATTGATCTAAGAATCGTTTGAGACCGCTATAATTATTGACCCTCATCATGAAAGTGTTCGGAATCGCATCCCGAGCGAACATTCGAATAGTCCGCGCAGTCAGATCAGCGTAATTCCCTCGATAATGCACAACTTTCCCTTCGACCAGTACCAATAACGAAGGCAATCGTCCAATTCGCAGCTTTTCAAAGAGATTTCCGTCGAAAATGTAATTAACCGTCCCCACACCATATCCTGCATAATTTAATTTGTATAATATAGATACCGGATAACAAAAATTGTTTCTAACAAATTTAGGTACCTAAAAATATGAACAGCTTACCCAATGCCTCCAAGTCGTTGACGGCATCAGTCCAATATGATTGCAATGTAAAGCACGACATGCAGTACGTAGAGTAAGCAAATATAATATACGGCTTGTAATACGACTGTTCCAAGACCGAGTGTATGTACATGTGATGGGTTAGTCGATGTTTCTCAAATACTGATTGCTTCTGTCGTCGAGAACCATCTCCATGGCCACCAAAGAACTAAATACATGCAAATTAAAGCCAACTTCTACATACCCAATCATCGAATTGCCGGCCATTGAAGAAATTATCCCCGCCTCGACCCATGTGGCCGTTGTCAGTCACCGTTCCGTATTTATCATATTGCTCCTTCTTTTGAGCATCATTTAGAATCTGAAATCAAAGACAATGAGTTTGGAATTATTCACAGCTGTCCGAATTACAAGATTGGTGACGAACCTCATAAGCCGCATTAATCTCCATGAACTTTTCATTGGCATCGGGAGCATCATTTTTATCCGGATGGAACTCAAGAGCAAGTTTTTTGTAAGCTTTTTTAATTTCTTTCACCGAAGCTGTTCGAGGTAATCCAAGCACCTGGTAGAGATTCGTAGATTGGACTAATATGGCCAAGGTTCCAAAGAAATAGGACAATATTAAGAGAAACCTCATGATCCGGAGGTTTGAGATCACTTAAAACACTAGAAGAACTTCAACAACCCTTCCAAACACATCAGTTCAAGCGCGCAAAAGCCGGCTTGCAAAGAAAGTGCGGGTCAATACGGATCTCGACTAAATTTCAAGATTAAACGAAATGCCACCGAAGGGAACGAAATGTCACAATAAATATCGGATAAAAGATAAAAATTTATTGACCAAAGTAAGTGAGTGATGGCCTGATCTTTTAAAGATGTAAAGGATTTCTTCGGTTAGGGCGTCAATTCCTGAACACCGCCATCTTTGTTACCCAAGAAGGCCTTCTTAACCACACCAACAAAGAGGCCCGTCTCCACTAATCCCGGAATTAAATGGAGACGTTGGTCCACCACCCTCCAATCTGTATTCCCTAACTCAGGGGGGAAGTACCAATCAATAATGTAGTTATTGTTATCCGTTATCACCGCTCCACATTTCATTTTCGCCATCCGAAGCTCACATTTTCCACCTACAATAACATGTCTCTGAAAATCATCAAGCAGAAAGAGAGGCAGTTTTGAAAAAATACTTCAAAAAGTAATCTCTTACCAAAAATCCTTTCTACCTGTTTTTGTACCGGAACATATGCAAAGGGAATGACCTCTAAAGGAATGTATTTGAACGTTTCACCCAAGACATTGGATGCTTTTGAGGAATCGGCTATCATGAAGAAGTCTCGGGCACAGTTTTGGACAATCTTTTCTTGTGTCAGACATCCGCCGCCACCCTTAATGCAATTGTAATTCTTGTCCATCTCGTCAGCCCCATCAATAGCTATGTCCAGATCCCAATGTGTTTCCAGTGTGGCGACTGGAATTCCGGCATCTTGAAGTAACTTCCTGGTCTAAAACAGTAGACAATAATTCCGAATTGAGCTTACTTGGAATGAAGTAGGTACACAAATAATGTCTTGGAGTTCTCCTTGATCTCTCTTCTCCTTTACGTAGTCGATTAGATACTTGATCGTTGTCCCGCTTCCAACCCCAACCTTCAGTCCATTTTGTAGAACCTGTTTTGCACAACAGATGGCTGCAGCTCTTTTGGCCAGGTCCGCCGACATTTCTTTACGGTCCAAATGAATCTCTCTTCGGTCACGTTGCGGAAGCCGAACTCTCTTTGGAGGCCGGAATGATGTTGTAAAAGAAATTCTTACCCGTCCCCACCCCATTCATGTGTGCCGCCGCCCCTTCTTCTGCGACCAAACAACACGTTTGTTGTTATCTTTGCTGTGCTAACTTCAATTGATTGGGAAATTGGCGTCTCTTCTATAAATTGATCTCAGACAGATAATTCAATTGTAATTTTCTCGCGCAACAGCCGAACCAAAACCGAAATTATTCCCAGGTTAAAAGATACAACAATATACGAAAAAACAAGGACTGCCAAAGTTTTAAAAAGATTTTAGGCAAAAAAATCGGCTTCGTCCGGACGTGAAAAAAGGACGACTGTAAATTTCGAAGTTTGTGTTCACTGGTCAGCTCTGATTATGTGCAGGCTTTTATTCACATTAACCTTGTTTGCATTTCGTTTTAGTCCACTACCTTCCCTGCAACAAAGTGCAATTCAAACTATGCTTCAAAGACTAAATTTGACTGTAAGTTTGCACTACGCTTCCTGTCTCTATTACCCTCTACGATACAACGCTGTTATTAACGTAATTTACGAAACTTAAAAGTCCGATCAAACTTGAAATTCAAATTTATGTTCACTAATACACAGTCCTGTTTGGAACAATGGAAAGAAATACATTTACTTCCATCTGTTGTTCTCGTAGTCAAAGTATTTGGGCGCTCCCAAAAATTGTCCCTTCTGGAGGACTAAGTTACGTTCAATCTCAGCTTCCTTAAATTCGTTTTGGAAGGTTGGTGGAAGTTCAGGGTAAACTAAACATAACAGTAACTTTTCAAGACAGAAAAAAACATACCAAAGTGGTTGAGGAAGGTAGCGTAGAGAGTGGCACATCCGATAACAAAGAACGAGAGGGCAGTAATCACCTTCCAGTATCCAGATGGAGCCTCGAACTCGGCCAGAGTTTGGCGGAAGCTGTACCTGTACAGCGTTTTCTTTTCTTCCAGACTGAGATTCTTCCAGTCACCTTGTTCCTTGGATCTCAATGGGGTAATAACATCGTCTTCTTTACGGAATCTGATAGCTGGGTACCAGTAATCCAGACGGTCGAAGTACGACTTAAAGTTACACGTTATACAACAAGGAAAATGTTTTTTAAAAAATTCAAGAAATTCGATAACAACGTACGGGTTCACCGGAAACACCATGACCGACTTGAACACGGCCCGCAGCCTTCTCAGGACCCCACCAGTACTCCAAGTGATGACCTGATGGGCGAACAGAGCTGGTTTGCAAAGCCCGGTGAATTACCTGGACCTGTGCAAGTCTGGGGAACAACAGGCTCTTGGGGAGAGACATTACTCTAAATGAAATATTAATCTTCAGAGAATTAACAAATAAAAGGATGGTATTCGCGCATTAGAAACGTATAAACGTACTTAGTAAAAGTACTCCTAAGCTCACAAATCCTCTGGCTTCTTTTAAACTAACAACTTTTTTTCAAGTCTTATTTGAAAACAAAATTAAAAAATAAAACTAAAATCCCTCTGAGATAATCAATAAAAAGTCAGAGGCCATAGACATTTTAAAAACAAGGTAAGTAACGAAACCTACGTAAAAGTAAGTAGCAACCAAGCAGTTGTGATGAACCAAACTCTCGGTGAGCTGATTAATCTGCACTCTTCGTTGTTAAAAAATGCACGATGTCTAGCCTGTGGCTTGGATTGAAAACGCAGGATTTTCGCGTCAGGACGCAAGTGCACAACAGTGTAAAACACTTTTTTCGCAAATATTTTTCGTGCGAATAAACGCGATATCGCGTTTATCCAATTTACTGTTAGTTGTGATAGTAATAAATGAATTGCAATGCGAAGTGTAGATACACGAGTTTGTTCTTTATTATGAAAGTCGGAGGTGTTGAGATCTGATTTTGTTACATTATTTTGCGAGGTTTTCGGGCAGAGATTCATTTGAGCCAATCCAGAGGTACCCATTGGGGTTCATTTTTGAGGCCTTCTAATGCGTCTAGTAGTCGACGGAATGTTATGTCATGATTTCTGTTGGCCAAAACAAGGTCAAAATGTCTTGAATAATCGCTATCCATGAGCTTCTGATGTTGTTCGCATGTGTGTTTTATCTCCTTCTCTGTTTTCATGCACTTATCTTTCCGCAATTTACACATTTCAACGAATTCTTCGTATTCTGGAGGAGCTATCACCACTACATACGGCATGAATTCTCCATTGTAAAGATGGTTTAACGCCTGGACAGCACAATCGAGGACACAAACACGTCCGGATCTTAAAATTCGTATACATAGTTTGTAACCTCACATACCTAACGATTTCTCGAACTGAATCCTCCGATGTCCCGTAAATGTGACCGTCATATTCGCCCCATTCGATGACACGTTTCTCTCGGATCATCTCTCTCATCTTCTCTTTGGTCACGAAATTATATTCGCGGCCTTCCTGTTCTCCCGGTTTAGGAGCTCTTGAAGTGTCTATAATCAGATTATTTTTTGAAGTGTATTGTACGAGATGTTTAGTAATAATTGAGACTGATGATGCTTACAAGGAACAACTGAAGAAAATCTGTGAGGGAGCTGAACTAGCAGCATTGCTTTCAAAGTCCTCCGACCCACTCCAGGGGCTCCCAGGATAGCTAAAGTCCTTCTCCCATAAGGACACAACATGGCCACATTTTCCATTTTAAGGCCCGGTTTTATGAAGCCGGCCCTTGATAGATCGTTCACTTTCCTAGCTTGGATCCATTGCGAGTCATTACTCAACACTTGAACAATGTCGCCCTTGTTTAGTTGAAGTTGATAGGGATCGGCAAGTATTTGACCATTGGGTTGCTTAGTTTTGGTGGATTCAATTATCTTGGCAAATTTCTAAAAAAAGAAGAGTTATTTATGAAGTTAGACTTTACCATTGGAGCTGCATAGATTGTGGAGAGGACCAGTTTTAATTTCACGGATCCATTTTGTCCGTAAAGAGCTGCTTTCCTCTCGAGGAGTTGTCCATTCACTTCAACGATGGTGTCTCCAGGATGTATAAGTTCGCATAATTCCGGTTTCTTCACCTTGGTCACCACAAATTCCCCGCAGATTGGTTCTACTTCCACTTGACCCAATTCCTCGCTATCGATGGCAATGATGCGGGCTTGATAAGCCGGACCCAGGAGACGGTCTTTCCCATCGAGGGCCGAGTCCTTGTTGGACGCCAGCTCGTTGATTGAAGGTGGCAGTCTGACAGTCCGATGACAATTCTCAATGCGGGTGATTCGCTCGGTGACGACCGTCCGTTTAGTGATGCCGGTAACCGGGTCGGTGTGGACGGTCTCGGAGCGGATGGACTGAAATAAAATCGAATAAAAAGGCGAAAACGTGAGGCCAAAGGGGAAGGGGCCAAGGCTGTTATTTTGAATCCCGTGCCCTCTGGGGAAGCCGGAAACGATAAACGTCGAGGATTTTTAAACATGGCATTTGGAACGTTGCGTATCGTGCCGCTCGCCTGTTTTAACTTGCTTTCAGGACTACGTTCAGTCTGCCTTATTTAGATTTACTTAAAAGGAAAGTCTGGGATGTGCAAATCACGACGGATATTACTTAAAATTTGCATATGTGAGCTCTCAAATAATATCAGTCTATCGGGAAATAATGAGCACAATTTCGCACCGTCGTCGAGAAAATTGTTTGTGTTGGAGCAAAATCAAATTGCTTTTCAATTCAGCGACGCGATTGACGCAGCGACGTTGCGCTCATTATCTTCCCGTCAGACATGACACGAAGGACTGAATTCTTACTTCTTGTTGGTTATCCGGCTTGGCTTCGAGCTGTTCGATCCGTTGTCTCAGCGATTCCAGACATTCTGATAGGGATTCAGCATTGGACCGAAGCTTATGAAGTTCAGATTCTCCGCCTCCAGCCATGCTTGAGTTGAGGCCGCGAACAAAGCCGAAAGCAGTTTGGAAGAGAGAAACGACGGCGCTTTGGCCGTACAGATGGCCTCAAACCCCCTTTCGCTTTTGCCGCACGCACTCTCGGAGAAAGGAAATGCCTTTTTTGGCGAAAGGAACGAGAAGCCTAGGGCAGGGCGAGAATCAATACAAAACAATAAAAGAGTGGGAGCGAACGACCTTCGGGGCGAATCCATTCTGTGCGAAAAGAGCAATACATTTTTGCAACCGTATCGAAACATATTTTGAAATTGTTACATAGACTCATGCGAGCCGCAAAGACCTCTAGTTTCCGAACTCGAAAAAAAATCTGCTAATGAGTTGAAAATAAACGGAACATTTAGCAAAAACTGAATTTGATGACAAAAATTATAAATATTCAATTTTCTCCGTTAGGCTTGAGGCTTGGCCTTGTTTACAAAAAATAGTTTCTGGACACGGCAAATAGGATAGGGGGAACTTATAGATCGCCCGGTAATTAAAAAAATTTACAGAAGATTGCCAGGCAACAACTTTGGAATTCATGCCGACACCACAGCCACGCTCCGTGTCTGTCCATAATGGGCAGAAACCACAATGGGCCGATGCCATAATATTCAGATTTCTAAAATCAATGGAAAATAACAATACTCTTAGTTTCTTTGTAAAGAATGTGTATTTGATGTGATTAATACAAATTTGAAAAGTAAAAATGTACAGGGCGTTTCAAAAAATTCCGCGGAAAGTTTTTGTCGATTTCTTGGCGTTGTCACCAAAAGTTGGAAGTGAATCAGGTCAATTTTTTTGTATACTCTTACTTGGCCATAATTTTTTTAAAAGTTTTATAGACATATAATATAAGGATGGTGACATACACATCAAACCGGGTTTCGTGGCCAGAAATCGCGATTTCTTGTCTGTTAGGCCTCTAGACAAGAAATGCGTAATTCTTGTCTCAAATTGCGCAACATTGTGCAAATTTCTGCTCTCCCTGTGGAGATTTTTTTCTTTTTTTCTCTGCTCACAAGGGATTGGCAAATATTAGTTGCATACTGCTTTCTTAACCAAACCTATGTATATCATTTGAAAGAGCATTAAAAGTAGTGCACAGCGCAAAAAAATTAGCTGCCCAATGTATGTTTGGGCAAAGTTATGGCCAAAATAGAGATTTTAGCCTAATTTCCGCGCGCGGAATTGCGGCCGCGTCACTTATAAGCTCTTGAAATTACAACAGAGTTGTGTTCAGTTGGTCGAGTGGTAGCGTCCCAACTTCCGGCGCAACAAGTCCTGGTTTCGGATCCGGGGTCTACAAACTTTTTGCCGATCCCTTGTCAGACAAGAAATCGCGGTTTCTAGCCACGACATCCGATTTGATGCGTATGTCACCATCCTTATATCCTCAGTATTTTATTTTAACAGCTAACAGAAATATAACATTTTGTTCAGGAGATGTCATATACGGTGAGATTACATAACGACTCGGCAGATTGGGTTCGCCTGATCTTGACGAGGTTGGAAGAAATCTTGAAACAGCCAATCCATCGACGAGGCAGATCCAACTTCTGAGGCAGCGAGCGAATAAGAGAACTTTGTTTCTGAAGTCATGAATCAATGTTACTAGTCCTTCCGGAAAGTCGCCGGACGGAAATCGGCGACATGCACTCCGCGAAACCGAAAGTTCACTTTGCACTGTGCAATTTTTGGCTTTTTGCACTGCGCAATAGGCTTTTTCCAGCTGTCGCTCGCACCCTGAGTTTTCTTGCACAGTGCACGTCGCCGATTTCCGTCCGGCGACTTTCCGGACGGACTAGTATCAATCAACAACCGTGACTATTGTATTTATTCACAGAAAGGCCGCGTCTTACCTCTTCCAATTTCCGTTTGTGTTCGTTAAGTTGGCTGGAAAGATTGACCATGAGATCATGAGCTCCTTTCAGGTCAGAAAAGTCATCCCAAAAAATTTGTTCAGATTCATAAAAATAATCCATCATCTTCTATAAAAGGTTTCAAATGTAATTTTTAAAGGTTAATTTTAGAAAATCAAACATAATTCATACTCTAAGAATCAACGGATATTTCAAAATCCTCTGAAATGGTTTGAGAAGATAACTTTCCAAGGGTAATATAACATCGGCTTCCATCTGCTGTCTCATCAGGAGTTCCATAAATGAAGGTTTCTTCTTCAACAGCAGCAGCCTATCAATGGCCCTAAAGACACCAACAATGTGATGAAAACCTTCTCTTACCGTGGATAATGTATACAATACATGAAATAAACGGCAAATCCTTCTCGATTCTTCAAGAACGTCGTAGCAATCTAGAAATAATAAAAAAAATGCAACAATTCCACAGATAATTGCACCTACCGCTCCATAATCATAATCCGCTCTCTTGAATTCCCTGAGTAGGTTACGATTGAATCTCCGAATTTTATTCAAGACGCTCAGCAACTCCCGAATTTCAATGAAAGGTTTCTCTTGGCTGATAAAGAAGTCAGAAAACCCCTGAAAAGGATGCTATAACAAACCCTTCGAGCTTACCACAGTAATGCGGTATAAATCAGTCACAAAACTCTTCTCTGTCTCCACGAGCTCATCAACGATCTTATTCAGCCGCGCCATAACAGCCAGACTTCATGTGTTTCGAAAATTCCAGTTTGTTTCCACCGTAATTTGACCAAAACAAAATTTTTTGAATTCGAAAATATAAAATTATCAAATATTGGGCGCAGGTTGGTCGCAACTTGCGCCCGATATTATACATAACGGAATTGAAAAATAAAATAGAATACACAACGTTTAGACTCTACTAGAAAAGCGGAAGTCGAGCTAAAATTGCGCCATTATCGATCGAATTTTTGTGACACTTCGCTCCAAAAAGGTGGTCTTAAAGATACGATATTTTCACCCGGTCATCCAAAATTGAGCGACTTGATAAATGGTGAATTGGAAAGAGTAGACAGTTATCTCTCTGTTAGAGGTTCAGAAATTTGTATGTGTTATTCAGTCTTTGAGATATTCGACTTCAAACTTCCCAAAATTGAGAACTTTGCAATCGCCTAGCGGGCGACGTTTAGTCACGAATCCTACAAAAATGGTCGATCAGCACTACAACATCATTCTCAATCATCATGCAAAGTTTCAGAACTTTTTCTGGCTCGAAACTCGACTTATTGAGACATCTTTCCTGCTATTATAATGATTGAAATCGTTGCCCGGGCTTTTCGCAAAATGACAAAATCCTTGGCATTCCGCAACTAGAGATATTTTAATTATCAAACTCATCAAGCATGGTGTTTTTGAAAGACAAACCAGACCTACTATAACAAGAAAAATTCACTGATAGGGTCTATAGCTTTTTTCTGTCAAGATTTTGTTCAATACTGGGCTAAATTACAATTTTTGTAATTTCTCGAAGAAGCCAAAAAACATTATTTAACAGTACGCCAAACATTTGTTTTCGTGGCGTGACGCGACCAGAATTCCGTGAAAAAACGTTGTGAATAGATCTTCTCCTTGGGGTTCGTGGGCCCGCAATCAGTTTAAGATGCAATTGGGAGTTATTTTTGTAAGTTACACACCAGAGATTAAAGTTTATTGTTCAAATAATTTAATAAAAACATGTTTTAGTGTCTATTTGTGGTGGGAACCAAGGCAGATGTGGTGATACTCAACAACGAGAACTTTGACGGCGTCATTGGTAAGCGAAAAAAGCAATTGGTTTACTTTTTAGCAAACAATAAGCTCGTTTTTGTAAATTTTTATGCGGAATGGTGCCGTTTCTCACAAATTTTGAAACCAATTTTTGAATCTGCCAGTCAGAATTTCAAGGTAAGTATTGTCAAATCATTCGTATATAATTTCAAGGATAACGCAAATCAAGTGGCTTTCGGATCCGTCGATTGTGACAAACAACGTAAGGTATCTTATGCATTGTTGAGCCCTTTATGTTTTAGCCGTAATTGCACAACGTTTTAAAGTAAACAAATATCCTACTCTGAAGTTGTTCAGACATGGTCAATTAGTCAAAAAAGAATACCGGTGAGTCTTAAAAATTTATACAGTATGCGTCATAATTATAACCGCACTTTAAAAATGAGTGTAACTTTTGTGATTGTGAATAGAAATGTGTGATATTTGGCACCAATGTGCATCAGTGTACTAGAAATGATGTCCCAAAAAATTATTTTGAAGAGTTTCCGTATTTTAGAGAAAAGCTGGAAAAACCAAAATTAAGATACTTTTCGGTGTCGCAAAATTATAACCGCACTTGCGAATTTGGGGTACTACCCTAATAAAAACACAGGATATCAATAACCGATGTTTAGTTACGCTCCCTGAGGCCTCAATAACGCCCATCACACGACCCGAAACCCTCTGGGCAAAATTTTTTGGCGCATACTGACCCATCTTGTCCCTGAATCGGAAAACGGCAGATTTTCGCTCAGTTGGACCGTTGGGCTCAAGTTGTGAGGAACTTCCTGGTCGTCTCGGAAGCCTTTAGCAAATCTAAATGTTATGGCAGACAAAAGTTGACCACTGCTTCTGGTTGAAGAGAAATAATCCGCCGGACTTCTAACTCCGCCATATCTGGGGTTCACTTAAATCGAAACTGAGCTTCATTAGTAGCGGAAGCACCGTGATGAGGGTCGGAAAACACAGCGACGTCATCATAAGGTATTATGTGAAGCTGTGACCCCAGCTGACCCCGGTTTACGGCAATCGACAGCCGAAATTTGCCAAGGAGACATTCACAACAGAGGTTGATTAGTGGAAGGTCGCTGAAACCGACGTTAGACCGTTGCAATACCATATTCTTTGTGGATTGCGTAGTCACACGATGCCCTGACGGTTTTACATACCAAAGGCATGACATTAAAAACGTATCGCGTCGCTTCTCCTGTCGTAATTATAGAGGCCGCCCGTTGATGACTTCGGGCGCCTTCAAAAAAGCCGGAGGCCTTCCGTCCGCGGCCACAGCAACTCAAATGAATAGCTTCGAGTACTACGAAGTCTTAGGCGAACATCTGGTACCGTACTGGCAATCTGGCTATACTTTTGTTGGAGAATGCCCACGTCCACCATAGCAGGTCGACATACCAGTTCCTTTGACAGCAAGGCATTTGCCACCATAGACTCGCTCGCATATTCCCTGGGTTTAAATCCGATAGGAAACTTGTGGGGCCTCCTAGCCCGTTTGATTACATCGCTACCTATGCCGTTTTCCGATTCAGGGACAAGATGGGTCAGTATGCGCCAAAAAAATTTGCCCAGAGGGTTTCGGGTCGTGTGATGGGCGTTATTGAGGCCTCAGGGAGCGTAACTAAACATCAGTTATTGATATCCTGTGTTTTTATTAGGGTAGTACCCCAAATTCGCAAGTGCGGTTATAATTTTGCGACACCGAAAAGTATCTTAATTTTGGTTTTTCCAGCTTTTCTCTAAAATACGGAAACTCTTCAAAATAATTTTTTGGGACATCATTTCTAGTACGCTGATGCACGTTGGTGCCAAATATCACACATTTCTATTCGCAATCACAAAAGTTACACTCATTTTTAAAGTGCGGTTATAATTATGACGCATACTGTATAAATTTTTCTTTAGAGGGCAACGATCCGTAGATGCGTTTACTGATTTCATCAAGAAACAAATCGAATCCACCGTCAAACATATCAGTGAAGAAGACAACCTTGATACTTTATTAGATGTAAGTAATATTTTACCGACGGAGTGAGATGTCTTGTTTTTAGGGTAAATCACGAAACATAATCGGGTACTTTAACGCCCCTCAGGGTGAAGAATATAATAACTTCCAAAAGATTGCTTCTGTCCTTCGGGATGAATGTCATTTTTACATCGGGATTGGCGAGTGGTCCAAGAAGAAGAACATTGCTGGAAACCACATTGTTTTTAGGGACCGTAATGGAGAGAAGGAGTTTAACGGGCCTATTGCGGGATACCAACATCTCCTGGATTGGGCCAATTCAAATTGTGTGCCCTTGATCAGAGAAATCACTTTTGAGAATGCCGAAGAGCTGACTGAAGAAGGAATCCCTTTCTTAATACTTTTCCGGACACTTGGAGACAAGAAATCGGAGGAAGAATTTGCATCCGTAGTTTTGAAGGAGCTAGGAGATCAGAAGAGTAAGGTTGTTTGTGGAACCACATTATTTTAAGGTTCGGTTAACGTCCTTATGGCCGATGGCAAGAAATTCGCTCATCCGCTCTATCATTTGGGAAAGAAGGAGTCGGATCTCCCGGTCATAGCCATCGACTCCTTCAGGCATATGTTTCCTTTCTCCAGTTTCAATGATATCTTGCAAGTCAATATTATTATAGCATTTAACACCCCTTTTAGCATTCCCGGCAATCTACGACAATTTGTGGAGGATCTTCATTCGGGGAAGCTTCATCGGGAATATCATCATGGTCCGGACAAACAGGTAGGTCCAAGCTGAGGGATAATTGATTTTAGCCTGCACAGTCTCCCCCTCCTGAAAGTGTTTTCAATAAATTAAAACCGTCGGATAACCGATATTCGTTACTCAAGGATGAACTCTGATCAGGGAACTCTTTCGTCAAGTCTAAACGGTCTTAACACAAGGAATCTAGTCGTCTAGCCAGCCATCCAATGCCTACTCATTAACTTATATTTATTTTATATTGTTTTCTACTTTGAAGTAAATTACTTACTTTGTTTTGAGAGTTTTTCGTGGTGGTTGTGACCATTACATATACTTATTTTTGAATATGGATAAGAGAGTTACCTTAATCTAGGACAAGAGATGCCTGTGAGGTCGATGATATTGCTCAGGAGTTTCAACGGGTTCAAAGCGGGCTCGTTTAGCCCACTAAGATTTGCGACAACATTGTCAGCAACAGAGAACCAGTCCAATGATGTGGTCTATAATCATGGCCGAACACCGAAGGACGTTGATCAGAAACTTGAGAACCTCCCAACAGATATCTTGACCTTCTTATTGGAGGGAAAGTCGATGGGACAGGAGACCAGCTCCGCCTTCACAGTCAAGGGATTGCAAGACATGGCCAAGTACTACTTCGAGAAGTCCGGGAAATTGATCCGGCCAAAGGTGGCACTTCTTATGAGCAATGTTTGCAATCATCAAGTCAAGAATTCGGGGTGAGTTTGGTACATTTGATGAAGATGAAATATATTGTAGACATGATGCAGATCTCGATAAAATTCAAAGGAACCAATATCGGATTGCCATGGTGGCAGAGATGATTCACACCGCCTCTCTCATCCATGATGACGTAATCGATGAAGCCGGAACGCGAAGGGGAAAACCAACGGCCAATGTAAAATGGGGAAATAAACGAGTAAGTATGAAATATGAGAAACTTATTTCAAGGCTGTTCTGGGTGGAGATAGGATCTTAGCGAGAGCTACCAAACTGCTCTGTATGACAAAAGATCCTCATGTGATCTCGACGATGGCATCTATTGTGGATAACTTGGTGGATGGAGAGTTTATGCAATTGGAAGTTAATCCCACAGCTGATGCCATCACACGATTTCAGCATTACATGCAGAAGACTTACTACAAGACTGCCAGTCTCTTTGCGAATTCCTGTTTGTCAGTCGCCATCTTGTCAGGTAACCTTTGTTATTTTATTTATCGTTGATTTTCTTTAGAATGTCCAGTTGAATACCAACAGAAGGCCTACGAATTCGGGCGACACTTTGGTCTTTCTTTCCAGCTCGTGGACGATATGTTGGACTATGTGGCCAGTTCATCGGAATTAGGAAAGCCGTCGGTAGCTGATCTGAAACAAGGTCTGGCCACTGCTCCTGTTCTTTTTGCGGCTCAGGAATTCCCGGCCTTGAATTTAATGATAAATCGTCGATTCTCAGAAAACGGAGATGTTGAGGAAGCTCATCGTATTGTACTAGAATCGTCGGCCCTCGAACAAACTCGAGATCTCATCAGGCATCACACAGAGACCGCTGTTTCCATGGTGAGGGCGTCATTATGATTGATTATACTTTTCAGGCAAAAGAATTAGGCCAATGTGGATCTGGTGATTCCCTAGTCAAGCTGGCCAACTCCCAGGTTCACCGGGAACGATAGGAACCTTACGTTAGGATTGTTTTTGTTGTTTTCTTTTACGTTGAAGTAAATCGAGGAGATTTTAACAGTGAATTTTATAAAAACGAAAAAAAATTAACCAACAACATAATTAGTGACGGGGTTGACTCAATCGACGACAATCCTATCTTCTGAGATCATTTCTGTAGCTGGAACAGCCAAGGCGTTCTTGGCCAACTCGACGAATCCATTAGGATCATTTCTCATATCCCATCTTTGGAAGTCGTCGTATAATGACTCCATTCGTTGAACCAGTCGATTGTATTCCTGCTCTTCGTCCTCATTCTTTCCTTTAACTTCTGTAAGGCTTTTTCCGTCTTTCAGATTTGCGTATATCTAAAGATGAGACATGTTTTAACCTCCCAGCCTACCTCATCCGTTCTTTCGATCACGTTCTGAGGTATCCCCATCTTTGCCGCTGTATAACTTGCGAATGAATGAGTAGAACGACCCTCGATGAAATGAAATGTGAATGTCAAATTGTTATCATCGTCTTTCAGAACCTCCATTTTCTTAATATAATTGGTAACATTTTATAAAAAAATAAGGCCTACATGTTCCGACAGAAGTGCGCTCTGGATAAGGAAGTTGTTGAGAGCGCAGAAATGAGTGGCCAAAAAAATGTGAGGACAATTGTCAGGCTTTTCCAACCAATAGTTCAAGCAACCAGCTAAAAGACCAATGCCGACTTCCTGATATTGTTAAAAAAGAATGACAGGACTTACTGTCATGGTACCCTTTCCAAACTCATCAATAATAACGAGACTATTCCTGTCCGTCTTTCTGATGGCATGGGACATTTGTTTCAAATCAGATGCAAATGAGGAGAGTCCATCAAGGACCGAGTCTACAGTATACATTCGGGAGATGATCTGGGAAACGAGACCGATCTCCACTCTCTTGGCGGGAACGTATGATCCAACATGTGCAAGATAAACGATCACCCCAACCTGAAAAGTATGTTACCCCATAAACTAACCTGCCATTTTGAGATAAACACTTTTTCCAGAGGCATTGGGACCAGAAATAATCCTTACTTTACTGTAACCTTCAACTTCATCGGGACAGGCAGACCTGAATTGGAAAAAAATATTATACAAAGAATAAAAAAATATACCGTACTTAATATCATTTGTAATGTACTCCATCTGTCCGATTTCGACCAATGGCTGTCTGGCCGCTTCGATATTTAGAACACACTTATCACTAAAATGAGGTCGGACCCAATCATATTTGTTTGCCGCTATAGACAATGAGATCAGGCAATCCAAGGTCGCCGCTACTTCCAGAGCGTCGGTGATCACCTTCTTTCGGCTGGCCAGTAGCTCTTGAAGACTAAAATTATAAAAAAATTACTTACAAGACCAGAAAAATAGATTACCCGTTTGCAATAATTGTTTCCCTATCGATGATTCTCGATCTAATGTCACCATAAACGCGATCCAATTCAAGCATTCCAGGTGTCTTAAATCCCATGGAGTTCTCCGTCGAATACACCTAAAATCATAATTCTGATGTGATAAGGTACCTTTTCAAAGTCCTCATGTTCAATCTTGGCTCCAATGTGTGTAGGAATCATAACCATGTACCCAATGATCGGCAAATAACAGACAGAACAACTCGGAATATCATAAGTATTGATCTCGGACTCGGCAACTTGAGTCAGGTGATCTCCTAACTGAGAGAATGTTGATTTAACTGTAAATATTAGTGGAATAAAAAACAAAACTCACGATGATCTAGTTCGGGAGAGACCCCCTCATTCACAACAAAACGACTTTCTTCCAGCGATTCCAATTGGTTGAAGGTTTTCTTGAGAAGTTCTCCCAATCTGGCCAAATCTGTACTCATTGCTCGTTCCCCTGGGCCAAGTACTGCTAGATTAACTTCACAAGTTCGAAGAGAATCACCCATATCCATCAAAGAATTTATCGTCTAACCGAACTACATAGTAATCATAACAGTCCTACCTTTGAAAGTGACAACCATTCATTGACAGACAACCTTCCGTTTGATAATTTAACCAGAATTGTCTAAAAGGACTACGCAATGTTATATAATCTTTACCAATAAACTATGAACACTTCTTAGCTTTCCACGCAAGAAATTCACCAATTGGAAGTTCGCATCCCGAGTGAAGAACATGATCCCCTCTTGTCTAATCTTCAGAATCTCTTTGTTTCTCAAGGGCCGAGAAAACCAAAAACTTAAAAAATAAATAAAATTGTATTAATCAATCATGCATACCGTAATTTTCTTCTTCCAGGAGCACATTTTGTGAAGTCGCAGAGATCGAACAAAGACCTGGCCTTACTACCGATCTTTTTATTTCGAATATTCATCCGTTTGCGTGTTGGGCCAGTATCAAAAATGGCTAACGACTTCTTGGTTTCCGGATCAACATACACTATGTCGCCCCTGAAGTTATCATAAATATGCATGGTGTAATGACCTACAAAACAATTGCTCGAAAAGCTTCAACAGGTACCAAAGTCGTAGGATCATCGAATTCGATTCCCAACCGTACCTGATTAATATGTCTCAACAATGCACCCAACGCACCAATCTAAACAAGGCTAAAATAAAAAAAAGAAAGAATAAACTACCATGTTAGAATCCTTGGCCTCAAATAGCATTCGTGTTCTCACTGTTGCATCACGACCATCAAAGTCCAAAACTTTAGCCAACCATTGCATTCCAATTTCGTTCGCTAAAAATTTTTCTCAAAGTGACAAGTTCAGCATGTGTAATATAAAAAAGATCGACCGCCATTTATTTGAGGCTGACCGAAGTTCAGTGGTCGATACGAATAACGTTTTTAATAGCTAGATAATGCTTAGGATTGCAGAAAAGCGGTTTACGTCGTTATCCAATAGATTGAAGTTGGTTCCGGACACCGTAATTCGCTAGCGAAGTCGTAGCAAATAATGGCTGACAAATACCTCAAAGTTAATGAGGGTTAGAAAGCCTTCTTGGTATCTACTCAATTAGGGGAAATGGCAGCCGATCGGCGCATAAAGCTATCTGCGTGGTTAAAATGGCAGTCAAAAAAAATGAGAGGTTCTGTAACGTTTTTGGCAACTATTCTAACCCTTTAAATGGATTAATTGACTAAAAGTTACTAGGGTTGTTAAGTCGTCAACTTGACGCGTCAGTCACTTTGTGTCATTTTGATTGTCAAATTGAGCTTTTTTTGGAAATTTTTTGTAGATTTTGCCAACAAAGATGGCATTTTTTAGGCACTACAATTGTCAAAGGACCGATGAAATATGCAGTAAAACAAATTACGACTAATATAACGGTATCCATCACAATCTATGTTAAAATCGGATCTGCCCCAGATGAAAGGTTGCGCAAACATCGGAACCTACAAAAATAGTTCTTGGAGATAAATTGTAAAGAGCATGTCCATTGTTCGTTGCTTTGTATCTCAACCTCATCAATTCTGTCTTCACGATTACTTCCCCCATCTGATTGTTCATCTACGGAAGCAAAAGGTCTGACCAAATCAGGCTCGTTCGACACTTCTCCCTCAGTCGATTCTTGAGCTATAGTCTTTACAATGGTGTCATCGATATAACAATTCACTGAAAGCAAACATGAACATTCATTTTTACTCACACATTGTTTGAAGAGCTTTTCGGACCTCTTTTTTACATCCAGAATTGGCAATAACATGAGTTGGTTTAATTCGCTCAATTACTGAAACAACGATACCACAGACTAGAACCACTTACGATACTTTAGAGTGTTAAACTCATCGTCATCAGGTGTGTCATTGAGATATTGGATCGTCTTTTCAGCTTCGTCGTAACAGGCAGCGCCCAACTTCTGACGGTCAAAGAAAACGGCCAAAACGGTTGAAGTCAAAGCTGACTTCTTCTGGCCATCTTGTTCAGCAACGCCTCGCAAAATCGTATTCTGTTGGTTCATGATGGTACGGTCCACGCCAATTTGTCTACACATAAAAAATGGAAAAAAATTGATCGAGTCAAGTCTTTCCCCGCCCATTTTGGTCAAGTGTTTCTCTCCTCAGAAACGTCGTAATATCACAGCAGAAAATAAATACATCACTGCACATCATTCCGAACTTTTTTGTGAGCAAAATCCGGTGTCAAAAAAGCAAATTTTTTTGTAATGATTTTTTTTTAACAGCTAGAGACGCCTCACAAGGGATCGGCAAATAGTTGCAACCTTTAATCTTAACGAAACATGTATCATTTGAAAGAGCATTAAAAATAGTGCACAGCGCAAAAAAAAATTAGCTGCCTAAATTACCTTAGGGCATAGATACGACCGCTTTTTGGAAGGGGCTATATGTTTGTGGCATATAAGAGACGAAACGCAAAATATTTACAGTGACCGGATTCGAAACCAGGACTCGCTGCGCCGGAAGTGGGCTCACTTCCACTCGGCCAACTGGACACAACTCTGTTGCCATTCCGAGAGCTTATAAAGCGAGGCGGAAATTAGGCTAAAATCTGTATTTTGGCCATAACTTTGTCCAAAGTGAATTTAGGCAGCTAATTCTTTTTGCGCTGTGAACTATTTTTAATGCTCTTTCAAATGATATAGGTTTCGTTAAGAAAGCAGGTTACAACCATTTGCCGATCCCTTGTCAGACATGGCGTAATAAAGTGCGGAAAAATATCAGAGCGATAAAACACATTTCGCTCTCTGAGATTATGCAAATTTTAAGAATTTTAACGGCTTACAAAGGCCGGGAAAAATGATTAAAAAAATGGTATTTCTTACTTTTGATTCCTCAGAACTGCACTTTACAGTACACTTTTGAAAAAAACGAAAGTTCCTATTTTGTAGGAAATTTGGTGGTGTTTAACATAGTTGGGAATTATGTCATTCCCTCCCATGGTTTCTTCTTTTATGGCTAAAGCCCCCACTTTTAGGCATAGAACCGCGGTTTTTTTGCCTAAAGTGCAAAAATCGAAATTTTCTTTGCAACATATTCTTTTTCTCCCTATCAAGGAGTAGTGTACCAAAAATTTTGTTTCATGCCTTTCAGGTTGTTCTGAATTAGGAAATTTCGTATTCTCGTTGCGACAAGCAAACCGATGGTCAAGATGACAATTACTGTTTATTATCGTACAAGCCGGATGACAACTTTTTATCAACAAGCATCAATTTAACGCCATGTAGTTGAGTTGCGATCAAAACTTTCTCCATTTCACGTCTGAGAACGAAATTTCCTAATTCAGAACGACCTGAAAGGCATGAAACGAAATTTTTGGTACACTACTCCTTGATAGGGAGAAGAAGAATATGTTGCAAAAAAAATTTCGATTTTTGTACTTTAGGCAAAAAAACCGCGATTTTATGCCTAAAAGTGGGGGCTTTAGCCATAAAAAGAAGAAACCATGGGAGGGAATGACATAATTCCCAACTATGTTACACAGCATCAAATTTCCTACAAAATAGGAACTTTCGTTTTTTCAAAAGTGTACTGTAAAGTGCAGTTCTGAGGCATCAAAAGTGTGAAATACCATTTTTTAAATATGTTTCCCGGCCTTTGTAAGCCGTTAAAATTCCTAAAATTTGCATAATCTCAGAGAGCGAAATGTGTTTTATCGCTCTAATATTTTTCCGCACTTTATTACGCCATGTCTGAGGCGTCTCTAGTTGTTAAAAAAATCATTACAAAAAATTTTGCTTTTTTGACACCGGATTTTGCTCACAAAAAAGATCGGAATGATGTGCACTGCAGAAATAAACCAGACAATTCAGAAATTGCATAAACAACCGTATACGGTCTGCATACCGGTATGCCACGAATTTGTTTTCACGAAGGACGGAAAGGTCCGCTAAAAAATGAAAAAAGGAGGGCGGGAGGGGGGGGGTCCATTTTTTCTGAGTTTTACAATAGTGTTAATTAGTAATTAAAAAAAATTTTTTTTGAGTAATGGATTTACAAGGGATCGGCAAATAGTTGCAACCTTTAATCTTAACGAAACATATATACTTTGAAAGAGCATTAAAAATAGTGCACAACGCAAGAAAAATTAGCTGCCTAATTTATGTTTGGGCAAAGTTATGGCCGTTTTATGAAAGTGGTTATATGCGGCCAAAACGCCGATTTCTTATATTACAGTAATCCTGGCGGCTTGAAAATCGTCCTTTGATTTTCTACAATCCAAAAACGTCTACCACGGTCGTTTTATGGCTCTACCAGTCATCGGTTATGAGTTATTAGACATTACTGCTTGTTCCAAAAAATTGTAAATAAAACTAGGTTAATGAGAAAATTGGAGTAAAAGGCTTTGGAAATACATTTATATGATCGTTGTGGTCGTTCACAAACTAAAATCTCAAAATTAAAAATTTCTTATGTCCTAGCCTTACCAACGGTTGGTCCACTGTGTCAGCAATATTCTTTTGCCCGATTTTACAATTTTCTCTTCGTATTTTTTCGAAAAAATGTATATTTTCAGGTCCTAGTAAATTTAATTCTCGTCCAGTAATTATAATATGTCAGGTTACTGGGATGACACCTTGTAAATAATTATATGATAGTGGTATCCCCACTCTCATCACCATCAAATTTGTGATTGTTTCAAAAAAGCCAAAAATTCAGAAAAATCCCGTCACTCCGACATCACTAATTCACTTTTTTTTAAAACTGGTGCCTGGTATAATATCAGAGTGTTTGGCCTGCGGCGGGCGTAATTTGATTGCAAAAAAGCTGAAACTTGCCGTGCTAAAATCTTACGAGGTTACCTTTCAAATGGTACCAGGC